>CAXDIV010000065.1:0-600000 GCA_963989385.1 Ctena decussata
TATCTGTTTCATTGCTACATGTAGGCAAATCAGTTTGTTTGTTTTTTTGTGTGTTTTTTTTCAAATCCCCTGCATCCAAATTGTATGGACACACCTCCATGTTTTTCCGCCATTTTTACAAAAGGAGACAACTAGAGTATCAAATTACTGTCTTCAAGAGCTTATTGCCATTGAGAAGGGCTGTAAAATTAAAATGACAGAGTTGTTGTCCCTGAAAATGCACTTATTCACCGTTAATATAGTATGTTAGATAAAAATTGAAGTGCTTCAATACTTTAGGCGAATGTGGAACATATTCTTCGAGAAACGAAACAAGCTTATCGACCAAATATTTATTCAGGAAGATTTTTAAAAAAATAAAGTTTAAAAAAATTATCAGATCAATTCATAATTAGGTAAGTGATCATAAATAAATAAAAAAAAAGTACGTCAGGCGACTAATGTGCAATATCGCCACGATGATAAGACGTCGTATTTACCCTTAAAGCGCTAAACAAACAGGTGACAAAATTTACGCGTGCAAAACTTGAATAAAGAAATGTTTCTTCTAAGGTGTACCATTATCAGAACACAAAGACTAGACGGCAAACGGCGTAGATACAGATGAGGAATCTCATCGGGATCTACGCTGTTTGCAAATTCAACATACATGTATTTACTTTTATCGCGCTCTAAGGGTTAATTCTGTTGCCATTATGTTGATCTGACGCTGTTTCAATGTTGTACGGCGTCTGAGTAAGTATGAATATTTATATACTGCTCACAATAAGTAAGGGATATTATGACATTTAAGAAAGCAGAATTATGAAAAATATGTAGATGCATATTAAATGCGTGTGGCTCGGAACTGTGTATTATCGGCCATAGGGTATTGAAAAGATTTTTGGCGATATAGCATCGTTACTGGATATCTTCGGTAACATTAAGAAGAATGTAATTCATCCAAGAAATACCGTTAAATTTAAATTTTATTCAGAAACCGGAAGTATGCGAGATGGATGACAATTTCCGGTTGCAATATGGGCTAACCAGGCTCTATAGGGTATGGTATTGTAGGCCAAGATCCAAAAGGTATATACACTAATTTCAATTTGATGTTTTACACGATTTTTGAAATCTGTTGTCATTTCTCGGAAAATGCATATTTTTAATTGCGTTAAAACTACGTCTCTTAAGAATCTCGACTTTTTTCGTGACTATTGGTTTAATGAACCACACTGTTTACATTCGCAAAAACTGCATTTCAACAACGTTTTCTGTCAAACAGTTGTGTTTTTTTTTTATATTTCTTCCCTAAACTGTGCAAAAGCATCTCCGATATTTCAAAATATCGCTGAACTGAAGTCCATATCTATGCACACGATTTCTTATTTTATGTATATTGATACTTTTGCGTTAAGAAATACAAATTGCAATTCGAAAAAAGGACGGTTCTAATATTAGTTCAGTGTATATTTCCCACTAAGCCATACGCGTTACGATAGAAAAAACACGTACATTTTACACAATCAATAGTTATACACGGGTTGGAGTTGGTAGGTTGTTTACTCATCTTTTATTAAGCCTCGACTGACGATGAGTGAAAACGTTATTTGAAATACATGAATTTAGTTATAAAGTAACCTGTTTATAATCTGCACGTTCCCGTGGTTTACCAAGTACACTAAGCAAGGACACTGAAGGTCCACAGTTATTTGGCAAATTACGCGCGTCTTATTGTATATACGAGTGTAAGAAGAGTATGTACAAGGGTTGATCCAGAAGTAATGTCACTGTGTCCACTGCGCGCTTATGCATCGTAGCATTATCATAAAAATCGTTTCAGGCTGCACTACAATTCAGTTCTGATTTACAGCATAATTATTTATAATTGGAATCTTTTATCTTTCCAATTACATAGACGTTCAAAGTATGCCACCAACACCATCGCGCCGCACGTCAGAATAACGTTAATTACATGAACATAATTTTCAAAGGCAATCACAAATCAAAATCAAACTAAAGCGCCAAATCAGATGAAAATTTGATACGATGACGAATTATATTTCTGTCGCCCACTGTTGAAATTTTAATATCGTCACTGCAGTTTGAAGTTCGCTAGCTAGCGCTAATGCTTGTTACTGCCGAGTAAAAATGTTGATTTCTGACAAAAATGCGTCAGCTGATATATGCGGTTTTGCCTCGAATTTGGAATATCACCATTAGAGACTCTATAGCTGTTTAGTTAGACATGTGGTGAAATAACAGTTATTATGAGGCTTGTGTAAAGCTGCAATCAGCGCGATACGAGTGCAGGTGGGTCGCTAGAGGATAGTCTGAAAACCGGGAGACCTTTATGTGCAATGTCAGACAAAAACGTCACTCTTGTTTGGACCCCATATATGAAGATCAATGTTCTGAAATTCGAATATTGTGTAAAATTCTTAAAACTGAGTTGCGGGGCCCCTCAAGTAATATTAAAGATGAGATAAACATCGGTGAAGAGACATTAGTGCTATGCTAGAACAACGAATATGCTACTTTGGACATGGTACAATATCGAAATTTTGTCTGGTGCGTCAACAACGTCATTGACGTGCGGCGCGTTTCGTTACCATGCCTTCTGTCTGTCTCGATATCTCAGTTACTGTGCACTGTATTTCTACGACATTTTCAGCCCATAATGCAAATAGATTAAGGTACTTGGATACGAAATTTTATTGGTCTCCCTTTATTCTACATGATTATATAGCTGCAGTGACATTACTTCTGGATCAACCCTCGTATATTTGAGTTTTACAATTGAAATTTACATACGTAACCAACAGAGTGGTCATTTTAAATGTACCCTATAAATTAATACTACCAATGATGAGAAAGAGATCAAATACGACATGATCTAATATATAAAAAGTATATATCAAACAAACGTAAAATAATAAAGAAAGAAAAACTGCTTGGACAAGCGTTCGATGCCGAAGCACAAAGCCACAGTTCGAAAACATATCTAGAATGCTTAATAAAAGTTTGATGCTAGTATCAGTCTAGAGAATTACATTCGCTTCCTTGTTGTATATTTAGGAAATTTTTACATGACAGCTCTGGAATAGCTCAAACAGAATATCAACCATCGGTGTAGGGCCACAGTCACGTGCGTGAATGAGAAAATTATCTGGGTATTACATGTATCACGTGTTCTTTCTTCATTTCCTCCATAGGAGATTAACATACATCTAAACATCACACTATGACATTATGCAAGGCCTAATATTGATTTTCTTACTGGCTCATGATTTTGTTAATTTGCAGATATATTCTTTCTTATATTTTAAATCATAATTATCTTAAACTGTAACTTTTTTATGAACTTACATCAAGAATTTAAATACGACAATATAATGACTTACGAAATTTAGTAACGAAAATTATTTGGAAACGGTAAAATGACGAGGAAGTATATTTATAACTGTTATCAGTTATCGCTGTTGTCACATTGCGCGAAAAAAAAAAAAAAAAAAGACGGCGATAATGTTACTCATTGGCTTCACGTGAACGAGTACCATACGGTATGCGAAGACTCAGATAAGTCGTGGGCCGAAGTGTCTGTAAATCATCTGTTATACAGGATATCTGAAACAAACTGTTAAAAAAATGAAGTAATCATGATATTTGCAGTCAAGGGTTCAAAGAAGATGAGAAGGAAATGATCAGGAACTGACACAATCGCTTACCACATCCTACCCTAAACACCTTAGACAGGCTAATCTGAAATACTTTTTTCTAATTTCCCAACAAAAGCATATTATATTGTGACCCCTCATGAGAACTGTCTCATTAAGACGATTCTAATGAGGTACCATAACATATGAGCCACGACACGAGAAAACCAACAATGTGGTTGTGCGCCCAGCGAAGACTCACATCAGCCTGGGCATTTGCCCAGTTTGATCAGACTCTTGGCTAAACGCTTAAAGGGTAGCCAAGGGACTAAGCTACCTCCATGCGGACAGCGAAGACTCTGATCAGACTGGGTGGATGCCCAGGCTGATCTGAGTCTGCGCTTGGCGCACAACCACATTGTTGGTTTTGTCATGTCGCGGCTCATATGTTTTCATGGAGAAATATGGAAATTTACCCCTAACTTATCCCTGTTGTCCCTTCTTATTTAGAACACTTATGATTGCATCCTTTCATCGTCTTACAAATTTCCTGTTGGCCCGAAATAACCGAATTATTGCTAGAAAAGACAGTAAAATCCCAAATTATTCATCAGCCATCCTAAAAATGGTGCACATTACATAAGGTCTGTGACTGGTATGTCTGAACAACTTCATAGATATCTATTTGACAAATAAGTTTCTGAACGCACATTCTAAGGAATTAGCCTTTAAAGTTTCACAGTGACAAACGCATCACCAAGAATATATGCGTTTAACAAGACGAAAAATATCAACCTTAATTAACTTATAGTATTACAACACGAACAAGCACGTATGCCTTCCATAGAAAATGGGAATAATGATTTTTTTTATTATTATTTTCTTTCTTTTTCTTTGCGCGGCGCAGCCGGGTATAATTTCACTTTTGTTCCACATTTCACAAGATTTCATTGGTCAAATAACGCGTATGTCAAAATTTAGCCAATAATATCAAAGGTCAATGAATATTTGATCTTCGTTTTTCCCCCGTTGTACTGCCCTGCGTGAATACTAGCACTCTGTTTCTCTTGTTTGTAAATTTACAATGGGCGTTTTATCAAAAACAGACTCAGATATTAAAACCTGTCTTATTTTTTTTCAGTGTATATCTACCTTTAATTTCTACTTTCGGTTTAATACACACAAACAAACACTGCATCATGCCGGTAAGTGTTTTGGAATCAGGTCAGTCTCAAGATTGACCGCGGTCCATTTTGGAATTCCAAATTGGACAGCTCAATCTTGAGACAGGTCATTGTCGCTACCCAGTGTCAAACTTCAGGTTGCGGGTGCCTACCGACATAGCTCACTTGAGTCATATTCATGGAAGTTATTGTCAACTCTTCATCTAGAGACATATTACAAAACAGACTTCCATTTAAATTGTGCCGATTTTTTTTTCTAGATTTTTCTTGTGTTCTTTGTTCTATGGATTAACATGACATGAAATATGTTTTAAATCAAGCCAGTTCAGTTTAAATAGAGCAAATTAAGTCAATAACTCTATTCGATAGTTTTGAGGGGAAAAAAAAGCAATATCTGCGGAGCCGTGCAGTACGCTGTGTTTTTCTTATACCAGTTTCACTATGCTCTTATTCATTATCCTTCTGACTCAGAAACTCGTCAACTTTTTTTATGTCTTTTTTTTTTATGTCTCCGCATTTTTTTTCTTTCCTTTTTCTGATCTTTTCAAGTTAACTTCCAAATTTTTCCTTATTCTCCAAAACTATCTTGTCGGGCTGAGATTCTGTATTTGGTTTTGACCCTTCCCCTTTTTTTAGTTTCTCCACTTGCTGTTGTGTCATCTTATATCTAAGCTCCTCAACCTGAGCTTGGTAAGATTGTATCTGCTTTTCATACGCTATCATGAGGCCACCAACCGCTTCAGTCAAGTATGATCTTGTTTGTGAAAGAAACTCCTTAGCTGGTGCAGGCGCTTTATTCTCTACACGAGTGTTCAAGCCTTCAATAACAGCCTGAACAATACTGTTTACATTTCCCTGCGAATTTCTGATAAGCTGTTCTGCATTGAAAGAACGTTCTTTCTTCGTGACATTAGCTTGTATCGAATCACTGTTTTCGTTGACATTATCACTGCCACGTGCATACAACAAATATCCGGAAGACATGGCACTTTCCGAATCATCCGGTTTGGTATCAGTAAATATGTCCGCAGTTGGTTTCTCTCCAGTTCCAGAATGTTCCATAACGCAAGCGGACCTTAGCTCGGCAATGAAAAACTGCTGACTGAAAAGGTTGGTGTCTGCATCCATGGGATTACATCTGAAGTTATCATCAGCAGAAATGGTTTTGCCTTCTTTCGCGAGGCCACTGTTTTCATAACAAACATCATTATTCATTAGCCACTGTATAGTCATGTCTTGTTTATCTATACACACTTTGTCAGTATATGTTATATTCGCCGCTTCAACGATGCAGTATCCGGAAGACTGGTCGTCTTGATGGGCAGTTTGTATATGTCCAATCGCTGTTTCCTGTGACTTGAAACTTTGTTCCGATTCTGTGTCACTTTGCAAGCTTTCGATGCTACCCTCTTTAAGTGATTGTGTTATGTGCTTTATGCATGAATTTGAATTCGGTTTGTAAGCGTCAACGTTTTCGGAGTTCAAACGATTATTTTTGGCTTGTGGTTTCGGCCACAAGCCAGTATTCATGTCGTTTAGTGATACCGAGTTATTTTCGGAAGAAATGACGTCACGCTCATTCGGAAAATACCAGGAGAGTTGGCATATACTAAAATATGGAGTGGGGTCAACCTATGGAGTGGCGTGTTTTTTTTGGAATGGTATTTTGGAGTATTCTGGACAAGAAACCATGCCTCACCATTTTCGGGCAATGACCAGTTGCAAAATGCAAAGGGGCATTTTCTAATTTCTCTCCTGGACTAGCCAGATTATGTTAAATAACATAATAGCTTGCTTGAAAGCATAATACTATGGGCCAAGCTAGGCCAAGCCAAGTATACTTTGGGGAACAATAATTAAACATTATGGCCATACTGTATATTCATCCGAGTCAGCAGCATTAAGTCTTGGCAGTTTGAAAAAAAAAAAAAACACTCCACTCCAAGGCTCCACTCCAAAGGTTGACTCCACTCTATATTTTAGTATATGCCGGACGATTTTTTGTACCTTCGCGTACGTCATAAAATACATACAATTTCGCCTGCTACTTTGCCTCAGTGCATTTTTTTTATCCACATCCGACAACAGAAAATGTATAGGATCGCCCACATGGTAATGATCAGACTGCGCAAAATGCAGTCTGATAGGTACCTTTGTTGGTGGTAATTATGAATCGCCTATGGCATGTTTCAAGGGAGGTAATACTTATATAATTTGCAACAAGTCTTCGCTAATTTTGTATTACGCAGTAGACTAGTTTCTTAAAGGTAAAGATAATTTTTAAACAACAGAATAAATATACAAATTTGAACGTAAATAATAACATGTCAGAGTGATAGCCAGCAGAATGTATATATTTTTGAAAGCTTGACGTATTACTGTATATTGACCTTTCACTAATAAAAAATAAATAAATTAAATTAAAAACTTGGATTGTACCACGTTCAATGGACGAACGCTCGGCAACCCGTTACTGCGGCTATGGATACGTTCCGCTGCGGTGCGGGGGTAACGTCGATATGAGAGTTGAAATATGATGATACCAAGTTCAATGTCTCTAACAACGTGTTCCTAGCGGCTGAACCAGCCCTTGGTGAACGTCGTCAGGAAACTGAACTGAACTGAAGTTCAACATACACGTTACCTCCTATCAACATATGCAGAATTACTGCGTCAACAATCTACATTACTTTATGGGCAAAAAATAACCATGTTACATGGAGTAAAATATGATGAAACCTAGAGTTGAAGTCTATTTCCAATATTACATATAAAGGACATGCTATCTCTCGCCTGTTTGCGCATTGTCACAAAAACCACTCAACCAAAAAATGATACCGGCACCGACGGTGATAATGCCGCAGACACAGGAGCAGTAAAGTAATACATATGTAGATCTACCTAGTTTCTGCTAGTAGCAGGCGAAACTAAAATATTATCTGAATAGAAAATAAATCCGAGCAGATCAGAAATCCATCATTATGATGCATGTTTGTCAAGAACCTGCCCACATGCTTATGACGTATACAATAGTAGCAGAAAGCCAATAAACTATAATCAGCTTCACAACACCGCATAACTCTATATTAGGCTTACTTTGCTAGTGTCGAGATTCCTGTATATGTGCACAGTTAGGCCTACTGGTCGCAGAAGCTAAATGTGACTGACTTTCACGGCGTATTGATGCTTTGCATCAATGTTTTCTTGTAACAGTCTCTAATGTTGCCTTTTAATTTCACCTATACAAATGTACAGAGAAATATTTACACATGTCGACGATTTCCTTAGATGAACCTTTACTGGGCTGACGATGTACATACATCCATGAACAACACGCAGTCATGCAATGTTACGCTTAAGCGACGTCACGGATTATTCGACGTCACGGATTATTCGATAAGTTGATTGGCCGACGAAACGTTTGATATATGTCATGTCATAGTGACGGCTGTTGAACGTCATTACCAAGCACGTTGGTAAATAGCTATTCTTCGTCCTTTCCTTGGCGTAAAATTAGCCAGAACTTCACAAATAAGTACCAAAATTGATGTGAACACATAGTATAAATGAAACAGATACATTTCATTTTTCGGAAGTTCATGGAAGTATGAACACAATGGGTTCCGTGCTTTGTTGTTCCCAAATGTTGTATTTCAAGCAAGTTATTATCTCAAACAATAGTAGCATGCATTTTCTTCTCAGAGTGTCAAAATTTCCTTCTAGTCACTGTCACTGATGCTACTAAAACCAAAAATATAGTTCAGTGAATATATATTTGTTGTCTTTTATTTTGATGCCAAGTTCAGATGTGCCAAGATTCCACAGACACAGGTTTGAAACAGTCTTTCCTAAAATATTGATTCAAACTAAATGTGACTTAGCAGCCATATAGAACAGACTTGAAATAGGTCCATATAGTAATTTTCCTTGAGACATGCCTAACGGCTTAAACGTTGGAAAAGTCTCTCTCTCTCTCTCTGTGTGTGCGCGTGCGCGCGTGCGTACGTGTGTGTGTGTGTGTGTGTTTGTGTGATTTATCGCTTAACGTCCACGGTAAACAGCAATGGTCAATCCGAGACGGTCAGTTAACCTAACCACACTATTCCTGGGCAGGCTTAGACCTCCTAATAAGCGGTTAACCAGTACTAAGACCGGGTTTCGAACCCAGGGCCTCTGACTTATGAGTCAAGTGCCCTACCGATTGCGTAACACGGCCCGTGTGTGTGTGTTTACATATTTCCTCAATCTGTTTTTTCAAATAAAGTCTACACTTGTTTTTACCTCACACCTGTAGATAATGCCACCATTCAAGAAGTTAAAGGCTCCATTGCTCTATCAGCATGAAAATTTTTATCAAGAGGTATCGCTGCAAGCTTCTCACTACAGTTTCGTAATTGTAAATGACCGTGATTAGGTAGCTTTAAAAAAATAAAACATCCTTGAGTTTCACTTAAAATCGGTTTGAAAACTTATCTGGGTTTATTTTAGTTGGCAACTAAAATGACCTACTTTCGATTTCATGAAATGGTAAAAATACAATGTACACGCGTGGAGTCCCAATCACTATCTCGCCTATGTTTATATAGCATGGCTAGACGGGAAACCAGAACAGGAAATTGTATTTTGTGGAGCGTTTTGTTATTTTTCAAAAACTTGTTTTCTCTACTTTTTGCCAGTTATATGACTCAATATATGCACACCAACCCACAATTTATTACCAAACGTGAAGGTTGAACCGCTTTTTACAATGATTTGAGTTTAGGCGTTTTTACCGCTGATAGGACTATTGAGACTTTAAGAAATTTTACTTTGCTAAATAAAAATTAGCAACAGAAAGTGCACTAACAACTGGGTTTACTTGAATAAACAACTCATGAACATTTCACTGGCTTAGCTGGACAAGCCTTCCTTTTAAAAGGAAATTTTATCTGCTTTAGCATCGACTGATATTGTATGACTATCAAAACCCCATCCACTTAGATGTATTGCAGAACCCTGTACCGGAAGTAAATATTTACTGACTGGAGGATTCACGAAAACAGTTGCAGGCTTGTAGCTCATCGAGGAAAGTCTTCGACTGCTGCTGGCAGAATTGAAGCGTCCAACTGTGCCAATACCACTTCTGCGTGGTGCTGCAGCTTGAATGCAGCTTGTCGGAAAGACTCGAACAGAAGCAGGACGCCGTTCATTCCTTGTTATGTAGTTTTGTGAAGGTTTCAAATGCCAACGACCACCGGGGTTTCCACGTACAGTCACAGATGCACCACCATTATAGGTTGTAAACTTTTTGGACGAAATGTTAGCCGTTTCATTCACCGGAATAACTGTACATTTCCCTAGCCTCTCCAGATGTCGGAAGACCCATAGTCTTTTATTATCGCAAGTAAACCATTTTCCGTTATGTTTCATGACCAAAATATTTGGAATGCTTTCTACCGTTGTACGTCCCTCGCATATATCGTCCAGTGTTTGACCGACTAATGTATAACAATGTCGGCATCCTTTGTCAAAGGTGTTGCTTATGCTGTCTTGACAAAAGTATATTTCAGATGGTTTCAACATCATTTGTCACTTTGATACGTGTAATCCTGGCTATGTTTCTTTAAAAAGCTACCGTGGAAATCCCCTGTCAGTCACCTGTGGGCTATTTATGCATCTTACATAGATACAGCCCAAATATTGATATTGATTAGATGACACTTACCGTATACTGTGGTAGTTTTACCGAAAAAATATATACTCTTCCTTGTTCGTGATTTTGGTTATCAATTTTTCTGTTTACATTTTACAGAACCATATTCAGTAGACTTTAAAATTGCTCTTGTTCTTTCGTCCAGTTATGTCTGTTCGTACGTCTCTCACTGGGTATATATTTTGTGTAACCAGCTTCTTGCAATTTTTTCATCAGCTTCTTTTGTTCAGTTTTCTGTGCAAATGTTCATAATTTAACTGATAAAAAAACATTGGTCAGTGTCAGTCAGATAAAAACTGAAAGAAATTTTATTAAAATCTAAATAAACGAGGGGTGTTCGAAAAGTTTTGCAAATGGCCTCATGACTTTGTCCAGGGGCATGCTGGGTACAACTGCTTTGCATGTACTGAAAGCATTGCTTTTTGTCTTTACAATGATACTAAACACTATACAAAGACACCTTTCCTTATTGAGGTACAACGCGTTTAAATAGATCCCAGTCATACCACTGGGCTAATTTTATATGTAAAATCATTTCAGTGTTAGGCATTCATGTCAAATATCCTTGAAAATGAAAACT
The DNA here is from genome assembly GCA_963989385.1 of Ctena decussata. Taxonomy (NCBI): domain Eukaryota; kingdom Metazoa; phylum Mollusca; class Bivalvia; order Lucinida; family Lucinidae; genus Ctena; species Ctena decussata. The sequence continues at coordinate 11,095 of CAXDIV010000065.1, forward strand.
TAATCTTTGTCATTTGCTTATCTATCGTTGCCTACAATATCCATACAAAAGTTAAAAGGGTGGCACCTTTTATTGATTTAATCCTTGCAAAGCAATGCGCAGTTCTTATGACGTTATTGAAATTTACGTTAACGACATTTTTGAAAGATTGTAGGGGCTTCATTTTTGGCACTGATTTGAATTCATTGACAGGTTTTCGTTGACCCATGTAAATGTCTAGCTGACAAGATTTTGAATGCTAACACACTTGTTTTCATTACAAAATCATTAAATTTTAGTAGAAATGGAGAAATTGCTTCTACATTAAGTATGGACAATCCATATTCCCTGGCCAGTATGGAACCTAGATTAAAAATAATTTCCGCGATATTTACAGGATAACATTGTCTGGGCACGGCCTTTAACTGACAAAGATACAAAAAATCAAAGACCGCTGGTATATAAATTACGACCTATTTAAGTGAAATTCTGCAGAGTCTTTAGGGTATACCTCTTTCAAAGAAGTTAAAAATGCGTCCTTTTTTTAAAAAAAAAATGCAACGTGTTTGCAGCCTTTATCTATGCATAACATAGCTTTATGTGTTTTTGCAATCAGTGGATCTGTCTGTATCGTGGTTACCGAGAAATTACGTCATTTGCAAAACTTTCCGAACGCCCCTCGTATGTAGCATTCATTTGTGGAATACAGAAAAGGATAGTAACTCAAATGTGAATAATAATTTATGCATAATATTAAAATGACTGTGCGATAGTCTCCAATATTAAGAGAATTGGGAGTTTAACTTTACGTTTCCTTAACGTGCAGGGCAGTTTCGTTAATATATGGACAGGTACAGTTTCAAAGATGCAATTGTCCCTTACAGAACGAAGAGCCCCGGTGGCACAGACTATCATATCAAGCTCTAACCTGCTGAGCTAACGGTTTGGTTCCGAATCCTGACGGAGGCGAGATTCTTCTCAACCGTTGCACTCAGCTTTCCAAACCGCGAGTAATCCGTTAAGCATCAAGCATACGGCACATTATCAGCCGCAATGAAGACAAAAATCTTAGAGAGCAGAGAACACATTTAAAAGAAGGAACATGGGCTATAAATCGAAGTGTCGGCGATTTTATCCTCGTCAAAGACCCCGACAATATCTGACGAAAAAGACTGTAATGTCAATATTATAAAGGCAGTCGATTCAAGGACTGGTTAGTATCGAAACTTTACTAGGCCATACAGTAGCACTGAAACAATGTCGTATCGATGTTGATATGGCGTTGTTTTAAAGGGAACTCCGGTGGCTGAGTAATTTAAGCGCTTGCCTGCTGATGGAGCGGTCTCGGGTTCGAGCCCCGCTTGAGGCGGAAATTTTTTCAATCGTAAACGGTGCTCTATTGCACACGGCCTTTCATTATCACCCATCCATCGCTCTGATATGACTGAAATGCTGTTTAAAAGGATGTAGAATCGGAAGTCATCCTTCCATCGTTGTTTTAAAGCTATGTGTCCTATGAGATTTAGATTTAAAACACCTTGATTTGGGGTAAACGGGCACACTTTCAAGGGAAGCAGCTCTTGTGTCTCCATTCTAAATGGGGGTCAACTCTTAGAAAAAAGCATTTAAGCCGCGACACGAAAAAACCAACAATGTGGTTGTGCACCCAGCGCAGACTCAGATCAGCCTGGGCATCCGCCCAGTCTGATCAGAGTCTTCGCTATCCGCATGGAGGTAGCTTAGACCCTCAGCTACCCTTAACTCGCTTAGCGAAGAGTCTGGTCGGACTGGGCGAATACCTAGCCTGATCTGAGTCTGCGCAGGGCGCAACACCCCTTTGTTTTCTCGTGTCGCGGCTCATATTTAAATTTGAAACGCCTTGATTTGAGGTAAATGGGCGTATTTTCAAGGGAAGCAGCTCTATGATTTTCATTTTTTGTCTCCATTCTAAATGGGGGTCAACTCTTAAAAACGAATTTGAGCCGCGACACGAGAAAAAAAACAATGTGGTTGTGCGCCCAGCGCAGACTTAGATCAGCCTAGCATCTGCCCAGTCTGATCAGAGTCTTCGCTGTCCGCATGGATGTAGCTTATACCCTAAGCTTCCCTTTAAGCGCTTAGCGAAGAGTCTGATCAGACTGGGCGGATGCCCAGGCTGATCTGAGTCTTCGCTGGGCGCACAACCACTTTGTTGGTTTTCTCGTGTCGCGGCTCATTTGTTTTTGGAAAGTATTTATGGAAAGAATTTACTCGCTATGAGCAAATTCTTTCCTGTAAGAATTAGACTCCATTTTGGAAAGGCTTCGTCGTCCATATGTGACAGTGTCTGGCATTTTTAGAGTTATGGAGTGAAAATCGGACCTTTTGTTTTTAACGTTTTCATATTTATTAGTGCTTCCAGAATAGATTTTGAGCAGCACAAAGAAATAGCGCTAAGGTTTACTGCAAAAGCAAACGAAATTCACACCCACCCGATTTGTTGTTTTCGCTTCACTGATTGGAAACAATTTACATTCTAGCTGGATAAACCTTTATAACTCTGCTTCGTGACATCGCTTGTCAAAGATCTATAATGCGAACATTCTTAAAAGAGTGTAAAGAAAGAAAATTAAACACGCCGATAAAAATGTTGAATCATGCTTTGAAATTTATTAGTTAGTGAACGGAAATACAATTAACTTTACGTGCAAATTTTATGACGTCATTTTCATTTCACGTTTCGTGACGTCAACGTCGCACCTCCACAAGGCTCGAAATCGCAGGCACTGTCACATTTATTATAAGCAACCAGGAAGCTACAAAACTGAACCGCGACACGAGAAAACCAACATTGTGGTTGTGCGCAAAGCGCAGACTCAGATCAGCCTGGGCATCCGCCCAGTCTGATCAGAGTCTTCGCTTTGCGCTTAAAGGGTATCCAAGGGTCTAAGCTACGTCCTTGTGGACAGCGAAGACTCGTGTCGCGGCTCAACTAGTTCTTTTTGTAAAAACAGTAGAATAAACATGGACGTGTGCCCGTCACTCGAAACAAAAATACAGGAAGTAAATATGAACAAGTAATAAATATATATATATATATATATATATATATATATATATATATATATATATATATATATATATATATATATATATATATATATATATATATATATATATATATATATATATATATATATATATATATATATATATATATAACATTGTGTAAATATCAACCTATCGGTAAATAATGTCAAGTCCATGTTAATCTTAGTCACAGATTGACAATATTCATTTTGCGTTTATAAGGAAAAGAAAAATTATTACAATAATCACACCGGGTAGGCGGTAATCCTGAACACTCGCGGCAATCCTGAACGCGGGTCAAAAAATTTACGCGATTGTTTAGGGTAACTCAGTTTCACATGTTTTTATTTCATTTAAAGGTAGGTTCCTGAACTAGCGATAACAATTATGTTCACAAAATAATTTTGTCTTTTTCTGGGTAATATTGAATTCTTTTATTTTTCTGAATCTGTTGCTACTGAGAAAATCGTCAGATGTTGAAGAAAATAGTTGTTTTCCCTTTTGGTTTATTTTCCTTCGTTGGAATTCTAGTTCTAAAAATAGATATGTTATATGTCTGTAAGTGCGCGAGTTCTGATGGCATTCTCCAAAGGCAAATTTTCTCTTGCCGTGAGCTCTCCTAGAGGTCCTGGCATGGCGGATGGGTTAAAACTATCCCCAAATGCAATGCAGCATGACGTCAGCTGCGTTATCTATTTTTGACGTGAACTAAAAATAGCCCTAACTGGTGTGCGAAGCAGAGTTAGGGAATCCCTTGCAAAACAACTTTTTCTAATAATTTTTTGCTTTACACTTTTAAGTGAAGCTATTAATTCCCTTTTTATAAGTGCTTTCCAACAACTTGAATGAAAGATCATCAAAATTATGATGCATTCCAAAGTACAGGAACCTACCTTTAATCTAAAGGTTTTTGGTAAAACATTTACTACGGAACGAAAGCAGTATGTCTTAAAATTTCCCTCAAAAAGAATTTACATCACAAGGTCTTTACTAAATGTCGTAGTGCCTACTTACATTTTAAACATGCAAGTTTAGACTGGCAAATTCGGTTTTCTGACTCATATTCTAAATTATTCAAGGTCAAATTAAATAAAGCATAGTCATCTGATATACTTGAATGTCTTCCCTAAACACCTGTTAAACTTCTAGGGTCTAAGTTAAATTTTGACCATACTGGAAGGGGGATGAAAATGCAAGGGTGAAAATTTCTGGCAATCGAAAACGTCTTTTCCTAAACTCGGTTGCAATCGACTAACGTAGAGCATGGCAATCGATGACGAAAATGCTGTAAAAACAAACTGTTTCCAGATTAAAATAGGCTATTTTTATGCCTGGAAACATTCAAATACATTTTATATGGGTAAAAGCCTTTTGCTTGTTTTTTGTCGCTGAAATTGTTGTTCTTGATGTTGACTTGTTGTGGAAACCGTTGTAATTATTGCTGTCTATGTTTACGGTATTTGTCCAAATCAGACTCTCGAAAAACACAACGAAGCGCAGTACGTGTATTATTGCTGTAAATACCCATCTTTCTCCTATATCAAACAGAGTCTACTATGGTTGCTGTTGTGATTATTGTTATAGCTGTTGTCAGGCTCTCTCCCAAAACAAAACAAAAAGTGATCAATATTCTAATTCCCTGCATTAGTTTGCTAGCATGGGATTTGCCATTAAACGACGAATCTCATGAATGGTATTGTCAAGCTTGGTATCAAGTACCATAAGGTTTGCCATTCGACAAATCCAATGCATGGTTTATGTATTGGATAGCATTGAATTCGCCATTCGATGAATACCGTGAATAGTATTCAAATCCCATGCATGAAATTGCACAACATGATGTCTACTAGCATGAGGTTCATTATTCATGGTATTCGAAATTGATACATAGTATTGCCCAGCATGGTATTTGATAACATGGGGTTCGCCATTCGACGAATCCCCTGCATGGTATTGCCCAGCTTGTTATTGGCTAATATGGAGTTTGCCAGTCAACAACTCTCATGCATACCAGTATTCAAATCCCATGCGTAGTATTGCTTAGCAAGGTATTGGCTAGCTTGGGATTCGTCATTTGATGAAATCCATGCATGGAATTTGAATGAATAGCATGACATTGGGTCGTATGTTTGCTTTTTGACATTTGATGAATCCCATGCATGGTACGTGTACTCGAATTCCAAAATGGAATTGTTCTATACCTTATTGGGAAGCACGTGTTGGCTATTCGACGAATCTTATGTGTGGTATTTAAATCTCATGAAAAGTATTGCCAGCCATGAAGCATGGTATTGGCTAGCATGGTATTAGCCATTTGATTAAACCCATGCATGGTATTCGAACCCGATACCATACTGGGCATAACACATACATGTATGCTATTCGGATGCCATACATGACATTCCTCGAATGGCGAACCCCGGGCTACCCAAAATTCTGCTGGGCAGTAATTCCCATGGGATTGGGTTCTGAGGATAGGATTCGTCAACTGACAAATTATCCTATGCTAGTCATACCATGCTGGGCAATTTCGTGCATAGACTAGCCTTGAGATAGCAGTTTGACGAGTTCCACGCGTGATATTCGAATCATTTACATGATATTGTCCATCATGGTATTGGCTAGCATGGGATTTGCCTCTCCACGAATCCCAGGTATGTTATTCAAGTCCTATTGGTGAGTTTGCCAAGTATGGTATTGTCTTGCATTTTATTTGCCTGTCGACGAATCCCATATATGGTATCCGAATGCCATGTATAACATTGCCCAGTTTGATACTGGCTAGCACGGAATAGGCAATCGACGAATCCCATGCATATATAGTATTCGAATCCCATTCATGGTTTTCCCAGCATGGTATTGGAAGTACGGGATTTTCCATACGATGAATACCATGCATGATGTTGCCCACCATCGTATTTGCTAGCCTACGATCACCATTTGACGATTTACATGCATAGTATTGGCCAGCATCCTATGCATAATTATTCCATCATGGAACACATGCAAGCCAATAACGGGATTCGTCAAATTGTGAGTGACTTCATGTTAGCTAATACCATGCATAGCTATACCAAGAATGTGATTCAAATAACACGCATGGAGTTCGTTGAACTTTAAACCCGATGCTAACCGATACCATGCTAGGCAGTGTCATGCATGGATCGAATAACATGCATGGTATTTGCCGAATGAAGAACCACATGCTACTGAATACCATGGATGGTAATTGCATGCATGGTATTTGAATACCATGCATGGGATACGTCGAATGACAAACCTTGTGCTAGCCAATACGATGCTGACCAATACTATGCACTGAAGTAGTCAAATGGTGATCAGAGGCTAGCAAATACGATGGTGGGCAATACCATACATGTGATTCGAATATTTTAGGGGAAAAAACACACACAAAAAAAACATGCAAACCAGTAACATGGTTGGCAATACCATGATTGAATTCAGAATATCATGCCTTGGGATGACATATTTACGTGTATGAATCGCATACCATGCATGGGGCTCATCAATGGCAAACCACATACTAGCCAGTACCACACTGGGCGACACCACTTACATGTCAAATGGCGAATTCTATGCTATTCAATGGTACCTGATACGTGTCTCTTAAGTTTGAATTTCAAACGAGAATACAAATGAATTGATTGTCCTACAAAACAAACAGTACATTACATTAATGACTAGCCCACGTTTTCCTGTAACGAACAGAGAAAGTAGGGGTTTGCAGATTTGAATATTACTTTCTATAATTTTCACTCAAAGCATACATGGTTGGTCCTCATTAAACGTCTCAATGGGGCAGTTATGATGAGTACCACAGCTTATGTTTTGAGAGAACCTTACAAGAGCCATTTATCAGGAGTACAGGAGTATCAGCCAAATGGGTCAAAATATTGTTTACGGCACAGTGTTTTATTCTGTTGATTCCAGAAGTTAATTATTTTTGGAAACAACATTTACCACAAAAGTAGGACGTCTGACGTATTTATCCCAAGTGTCCATGTGTTGCATGTTTAATGCATGGAGCATTTTGTATAAATAAATATATAAAGAAATATATAAACTCATTCTACTGATTCTTGGTTGCGTTTGTATTAAAAAAAGACGAATCAAAACTGCTGAAGGTATAAATGTTCATCGATTGTCTATCAAATGGTTGTTTGATGTTAGGCGATTGCCATGAACATCTTTTTCGATTGCCACCGTTTTCTACCCTGTCATTTTCAAATCGATATAACTTTGTTTGTGTACAAGACAGAGTCAGTTGAATACGCGCAGTCTATCCAGAACACATTCGATTTTATCTGACTATCGCGAAAACGATCACAACGTGTATCAAACTTGAATATTTTGGTCTATTTTGTTGTTTGTGGGGTTGAAAAGTCACAAATTTTGTATTAATAATAAGGATTCAACGACCAAAATTCGTGAGGCATATCTTTGAACATATCTAAAAATCGTGAAAAAGTTACCCTAAGTTTTAACACATTCTTCTAGCTTAAAAGAGAGGTTTTGTCAGCCCACACTAAACAGCCGCTTAAGTTTTTTTGAACTGCGTTCTGGATTGTCGTGATGTTCAGGATTGCCGCCTACCCGGTGTGATAATGTTTTATTTCAAAAATACTTGAGCTGCGACACGAGAAAACCAACAAAGTGGTAGTGCACCCAGCGCAGACTCAGATCAGCCTTGACATCCACCCATTCTGATCAGAGTCTTTGCTGTCCGCATGGAGGTATCTATGACCATTAGCTACCCTTTTAGCGCTTAGCGAAGAAACTTTGTCGGTTTTCTTGTGTCGCGGCTCACTTTTAATACTTGCACATTTTGGTCTTGTCCATAAGTGATTAGGCGTACTTATCTTAGCTATATTAACACACTGAATGGATTCAAATATTTTCAGTCTTTTATTTTTAAACAGTTCAAAAGTCCATCAAATTTCACAACACATATATAGAGGTCATTATATGGCAGTTTCACATCGAACCCAGTATCAGCTCGAGACTTGCATATCAGGCCGAGACTCCCATATAGCTGATACATGTGTGAGAGTCTAGGTCTGTTATGGTATTTTTGGATTGATACTAAGTATGATGTGAAAATTGCCATATCATATTAAATCTATGTATCAAAAAATTTCAATGTGAACAAGTTTCCCTGTTTGCCAAATCTTTATCATAGTTTTAATAGATTTTTTTGTGTGTAAAAACAATAGTTAATATTAGAAATTTATTTTCAACGAGTTAGAAACAGTGAAACTGGTGCACTTGGGAACTTGATATACATTGACAAAGGTTCGACTAAATAATTTCGTGAGAATAGAACAGACTTACCACCACGTATGCCGAATGTGGTGATATAAATTCTTAGAACATGTTTTTTTTTCGCCTAAATAAATGAAATGGGTCACATTGGGTGTGATACAGGTTTTATGGGGTCCTCATCTTAATTACAGTGCTCCAGATAAGAAGGGGTAACAGAGGTAATTTAGGGATAATTATCCATATTTCTCCATACAAACATATTTTGTGACCCATCATTAGACCGTCTCCTCGAGACGGTTCTAATGAGGGGTCACAACATATGTTTTCATTTATAGAAATAAGAAAAATTGTCTTCGAATTATCCTCAGTACACCCTCTTATCTGGAGCTCTGTAATAATAGGGAATTATTTGGGTTTTGGCTTTTTAAAGGGATATGAATTTTGAGATATGCAGTCCTGGAACGTGCATAAAAGATTTACGTGTATCGCATTTTTAACAGAGCGTATTTTCTAGTAAATATTCTTTACCATATACCACAGACTAATAAAATGTCACGATGAAGATATAAGGCAATTATCACTAGACCATGAAATATAGGTCATAATAGCCTACGAATAGTATGAGGTTACCGTTTTCAGTCATTATCCTAGCTGTAATGTATAAGCCAAAACCACTCAACAATGAACTATAGTTACAGTGACCTAAAAGCAGTATCCTGTCGGTCCCAGGATCGGAATGACCTAGTGCCTCAAGTATGTTTCAGTCAGTTTAGTATATCCGTCCATTAACACACTTCTACCGTCTCTCCTAGTTGCATCACCTCAAAAGCTGTAACAGCTGGATCTTCACTCCTAAGCTGGTCCAGTAAGTCATCTTCATCTCCTATCACCTTAACCTTTATTTTTATATCACTAAGTACGATATTAGTAGCGTCTTTGAAAGCTTTTAGTCTCCTGTTCCCGTCCTTAACGTAGTACACATCATATGCTTCGAAAACTTTAACTGCAGGAATGTCTCTGAATGAAGTGAGACCACAAGTCAGATTTTGTTTCAGTAAATCGCACGTGCGGCCGTCATCGAAATGAGGATTAATCGTGTCTTTTAAGGTGCTCGGACATTTCGGCCACGGACATTTCGGCCTAGGACGTTTCGGCCTCGGACAGTTCGGCCACGGACATTTCGGCCAAAGAAATTGTTAAGGGTGGACATTTCGGCCTTTATTCAAAAATTACTTTTTATCATTAAATTAAGGACTTATATGAGTAACTGAAAGCTAAGTCTTAATGGATGCCAATGATTTGTTGTTGATGTCTTGATTTTTTTTTACCTTCAACATCTTTAAGGTTATTGTGAGCATCTCAAGGTGAAAAACACGGTGAACAATTATTTAAACTACTTGAATTAGGGCCTTATATGATATTTGCTTAAGGGTTTTGATAAGTTTATAGCCCTTAAACACATTTGAAGTCATTTTGAGCATAATCTGGCACATTTGCCATCCCCACCTACAGGCCAGTGTGGCCTTTATCATTTATGTGAAGTCTATAATATCTTAATAAGAAGTATGTAGCTGATGAATCTGTGGTGCACCCATTTTTTGGCTTTAAGAGACCAGGTTGGAATCATTTTGAGCCCAGTCACACATTTTTTGTGTCATGTGTGCAGAAAACCATATATGTCATTTAAATGGTTTACACTAGCATATTTTCATTTCCCCATTTTTTTCAGATTTGGCCGAAACGTCCATGGCCGAAATGTCCGTGGATGAAATGTCCATGGCCGAACTGTCCTAGGCCGAAACGTCCGTGGCCGAAATGTCCGTGGCCGAAATGTCCTACATTCGTCTTTTAAATACCTACAGTCCTCAGGATCAACGTATTTCACATTTGCGGTATCCGCAAGCTGCATACCCAAGGACGACCTCTGAACATCCTGTACCCCAGAATTAAAACGTGTATTTATATTATGGTCAATTAGAGAAGCAGACCCGCCGATCCTGAATGAAGGTTCAGTTGACGACTTAAAAGAGCTTGTTGGCCTGTAACTTATCGGAGAATGTACTAAACTGCTGCTTGTGGTGCTGAAGCTTCCAAAGTAATCGAAAATACTTCTGGTAGGTGGTTCAACTCGACTATAGTTTGTCGGAAAGACTCGAACAGGAGAAGCAGGACGCCTTGGACTCCTTATTGTATGGGTAGCCGACGGCTTCAGATACCAACGACCGCCAGGGCTTCTTCGTACTTCGACCGAGGCACCACCATTGTAGGTTGTAAACTTGTTGGACGGAATGTAATTTGTTTCAGCTACTGGAATGGTCGTACATTTTCCAAGCCTCTCTAGTTGTCGGAACACCCATAGTCTTCTGTTATCTCCAGTAAACCATTTTCCGTTTTTATACATAACTGAAATCCTTGGAATGTGTTCAACACTTATACGTCCCTCGCATAAATCGTCCAGTGTTTCACCGACTGATGTATAGCAATGGCGGCATCTTTTGTCAAACATATTATTTATGCTGTCTTGGCTAAAGTATATTTCAGATGGGTTGAGCATCATTTTGTCACTATAATCTGTATATTCCTAGTTATATCCGATTCAAATTGATGATTTTGTTGAAACAGTTGTGAGCGAAAGTAAAATGAAATTTCAAATGGAAATTCCCAGTCAATTCTCCGAAAATAACAGCGATGCTTTCAGTTTAAGAGCTATTTATACGTATGCGTTTTATAGGCAATCTGACCCCAGAAAACAGAAACAGATTATTCACGACAGTCTATGCAGACTTTTTCAAGTTGCATTAATATACATTCTTAAGGTCGGCGCAGTCTGATTTGCATTTATGAGCCATTTATATTTTTGCTCGATATACGCGACTGCATTTTCCGAAAATGGCGAGGTCATGGTAAGATAAAAATTAAATTCTCTCAATTAATTGAACACATAGCATTGTCTAGGTATGGATGATCTTTTCGGCAGTTCTACTGATTGCGTAATTGAGCCGCGGCACGACAAAACTAACAAAGTAGTTGTGCAACCAGCGCAGACTCAGATCAGCCTGGACATCCACCCAGTCGAATCAGAATCTTCTCCAAGCGCTTAAATGGTAGCTAAGAGTCTAAGCTACCTTCATGCGGACAGCGAAGACTCTGATCAGACTGGGCGGATGCCCAGGCTGATCTGAGTCTGCGCTGGGCGCACAACCACATTGTTGGTTTTCTCGTGTCGCGGCTCAGATCATCCACGACAATCTGTGCAGACGGTTCAATTTTTTTTTTTTTTTTTTTTTTTTTTTTCTTTTTCAAGTTGCATTAATATGCATGTACATGCTTAAGATCAGCGCAGTCTGATACGCATTTATGGATCATTCATGTTTTTGCTCGATTTACACTACTGCATTTTCCGAAAATGGCGAGGTCAACTTACGTACGACACTTTAAACAGTCATATATGTACCAAGTGTGTATGGCGTGTTTTGGTGGATGAGCTTTTCGGCATTTCGAATTATTGCGAGCATGTAGCATAATTGAGCCGCAACACGACAAAACTAACAAAATGGTTGTGCGCCTAGCCCAAACTCAGTTCAACCTGGGCATCCGCCCAGTCTGATCAGTCTTCGCTGTCCGTATGGAGGTAGCTTAGACCCTTAGCTACCCTCTAAGCGCTTAGCAAAGAGTCTGATCAGACTGGATGGATTCCAAGGTTGATCTGAATCTGCGCTAGGCGCACACTCACTTTGTTGGCTTTCTCGTGCCGCGGCTCATATGTGATGTTGTGGATGAATGAACCCATAACCTAGAGAATGAAAACCAAAACTTGCACCACCGATCTCCTGATTATGAGCTGCAGGTGTTAGGGGGATAAAAAAATCCAAAGGCTAGAGAATGACGATCTCTGCATTATGAGCTGAAGATGTCAGGGACCGGACTTACATGTAAACTGTGATGTTGTCTTATACATGTATTTACACTCCATAATATTTGGAACGGGAGTTTAATTGTCTTTTGCACATTTTGGTTTAAAACGTGAGTATTTTATTTTTCATTAATTACATACATGTACATAATATTCAAATTAGTAGAGGATCTGACGGTAAGCGTGTTGCTTATATTAAGGTCATCTCTTTATACAAGCTATAATGTACATTGTTAATAAATAGCTAAGAGCGTAATTGTAGCAAAACCAAAAAAATACATTTCATGAACAATAAGAGAGAGAGAGAACAGAACATACTAACGTACATTGTCTCTGTAAGAAGACAAAAGCTAAGACGATTATAGGAAATAGAATACATGTGTAGCGAATCATTCGCTGTCGTAAGTAGAAGCAGTTAATTTGAAAACATTCTTTAAACGAATGCAGCATACATTTTATACAGAAAAAAGGTTACCAAAGTATTAGCAGGTAACATTGATGACCAACCCCCACCCCCCCCCCCCCCCCAATGGTTTTACCCAGTACCAAGCAACATATATTAACGACCGAATACAATAAGATATGAGCTCTTAAAAACGTGCAGATAGTGACATATCCTGGGACTAGGACAAACTGTATTATTAAGAGGAACCCACGAATTTCCCTGATTTGATAATAGTGTCTTCGAGCTGTAAAAATAGCGTTTCATTTACATGAACTGGTTCGCTTTCTTTCCCACACAAAATGTCGCGAGTAGAGTAATTCATAAGGTTATGTGGTAAGTACAAGTTCCTAGCTGCAGTGCATCTACGACAGACAAAGAAAAAAATGGTATGGGCTTTCAAAGCCACCGCATGTACATGAGGGACTAGGAACAATATTCTTCCTATAAAGGTGTGCATTCAGGGCACTGCACTCCATTCTTAGCCATGCATGCAATATCTGCCCCATTCTCGTACCAATATGATAATATCTAGGCGGTTTCTTTAAATCGCGGTTTAGTCAATATTTGAAGGAGGCGACTGATAAGGCCGATTTGATATCATCAGAAAGAGAATTCCAAGCTCGGATAGCAGAGGGAATAAAAGAGTTAAAGAAGAGGTTTGTATTTGCGTGGAATGTCTGGATATGATTCACATTCCTAAGATTGTATGTAGTGGTTTCGTGAACAAAGGGGGGTAAAAGATCTCTGAGATAATTTGGCGTAAGTTCGTCCATTATTTTATAGAAAATGATTAGTTTGTGTTTATTCCTCTTGTTTTGCAAGGAATACCACCCCAATTCATCAAATAGTCTGTTGATGCTACAAAGTTTTGTAGCACCCGTTATGGTCCTGGCTGCCTCTACGTGTATAGCCTCCAACAGCTTTTTCAGATTTCACCTGGAAATTCACATTTTTCCTATAGGCCTTTTTCTCTAAAGCATGGAAATTTAGGAAAAAGCCCTAAACATGCTTTGACTATTAGTGACGCCAATAGTATCATTGTATTTTTACAGTCTTATGCTAACAAGAATGGACTACCTCTTTCAGGTAGAATCCAAATTATAGGGACACAAAGGTAAGGCTTCTTTCTTCAGACAAGAACAAAGCAGATATTTATCAGCTATATTGTGGTGTAGCATCAGAGCTTAATCTCAGAAAAATTTCCCAAAGAACATTTAAAAATCAAAGTCTAGATTGAACAGTCCTTCTTTACTAATGATAAAGTTTGCTACAAATCTGTGTTCAAGGTGCCAAATTTATGCCAAGGAGTTATCTAATGGGGGAAATTAAACAGAAGAAGGAAAGCCACAGGACTTAAGAGAGTATAATGATCACATTTCTGGAGCTAAGATCAACACAGGGTATAATCGATTCCGCCAATTTTCGCTTCCTGCATAGACTGTACATTATATTTGGCTTCCGCCGAGACTGTCTGCGATTTCTTGCTTCCTGCCGAGACTTCTGTACATGATAAATGGCTTCCTGCAGAGACTGTCCGCGTTATTTTGCTTCCTGCCGAGGCTCTCGGCAGGAAGCAGAGTCACGCGGACAGTCTCGGCAGGAAGCCATTTATCGAGGACAGTAGTCCCTGCAGGCAGCAAGATTTCGCGGACAGTCTCGGCGGAAGCCAAGTATGACGGACAGTCTCTGCAGGATGCGAAAATTGGCATAATCGATTATACCCTGTCTTCAAGAGAGATTGTCAAGAGATAATATCGAAAAGTCCAAGACACACTACACCACCTTGTCTGATAGGAAAAAAACACAGAAAGGTGTAAACTATTCCATCAAATCAGGCCCCATGGTTATAAAACTTTTTTCATGCTCAACTCAGCTGAGCATGAATTTTTTTCTGCTCATAAATTTTAAAATGCCAACAATTGTTGGCATTTTAATATTCATGAGCAGAAAAAATAGCCTTCTTGGCTTATCTGAGCCTGAAAATTGCAGAATTTCTTGGTATTTTTATATTAATGGGCATTTTAAATTTCATGCTCAGCTGAGTTGAGCACGAAAAAAGTTTTATAACCTCGGGACCAGATTAAGAATTGAAAGGCTAAAGGGCAATCAGTATAGATCCAGATGAGGCGGCTCATTGTGCACCGCCTAAACTGGTTCTACGTTGTTGCAGATTCAAGAACTTGTATTTTCATAATTGGCGCTTTAAATATTAGAACAGTCGCAGATTCAGATAGCCTACGCAGCCGGACGTCTTAATCTTTTCTTTGTTCGCATCAGAACCTTGATGTCGGAACAAGGGAAGAAGCTAATAAATTTGCTGGAAAATAACAGCTTATCTGGTGCTGGTTGAACACATCAATAAGGTCGTAAGGCATATAGACATTTGACTCCCAAGTAATTTGAAAAAATGTGTCCTTTTATAAAAGAAAATGCTGATTCTGAGGCCACGAGGAGGGTGTGTGGGTGTGGAGGGGGCGGGGGCGACAGGTTACATTTTTGGTCAGTAACTGCATGATTGGGACTTTTTTTTTAAAAAAAGATAATGTTGGCCTGACCCGTCACCCCCCTCCCCCTCCCCAACACACACAAACATCTACCCTTGCTCCCTCCCCCTTTTCAAAGTTTATAACTTCAAAACCAAAGAAATGCAGTTTCAATATATTGTATTTCTAAAACTATTCAGTCTGCATAAAACAGAAAGAAAAATAAAAAGTAGATTCAATACATCTAGTGGAACAGGGATCTTCTGCCTAATCCGGGTATCTGAAAAACAGTGAAAGTTATAATTAAATACTGATGAACAGTGTTGTTTAAATTCCGCCCAAAAATCCTAAATAGTCCAATGTAAAACTCTAAAACTCTATCAAGGAAAAGTCTGGCCAGGATCTGCATTGTTTTACTTTCCCTGTGATAAAAACAGCAGACGACAAAATTTTCGTCTGCAAAATTATGAAAAAAAAATCATCCAAACTATACCATATTTAAAATTCCAACAGGGCAAACAGGGTAGGATCCAGATGAGGCGGCTCATAATGAGCAACCTCATTTTGATTTATGGTGTTTGCAATTCAATTATTTTCATTCCTGACGCTTTAAGGTTTAAACTGCCCCAGTATGCATGGTCAGAACGAAGCTCGGTGGATGATTTATATACTGGTTGCCATTTCTGGATTATTTGTTAAAACCAAACAGAAAAGGAAATAAATTTGAAGCTTAGTCGTGAAAGTTATTTTCCTTGCCAGTATGGTTTGCGATACCGAAAAAAAATCTAAAAATTGTGGAATAAGATAATTACCGCCCAGCAGGCACATGATGTCGTAGTGACGTGAAGACGTCGATGCGATCTGATTTTGTCGCGTCGACATCGGTAGGTGGACCGTTACGTTTTGTGTCTGCTGGGGTAATTCTTTTTTTATTTTATTTTTGTTAATACGGTTGTCTGGAAAGGCACTTCTAGAGTATAAAATTCTGTAAGGGTCTAAGTAGAAACGGAGGAAAAATTCAAGCTGAAATTTTAAATGAAAATAATACAGATATTTTCATTTTATCAGGCAAAAAGATCAACGGATGGAGGAACAAATACGACCCGGGTGGAATACAGGATTCACAGTAATTAGTTTTTGTTGTTTGTTTTTTTTTGTTTTTTTTTTGTTGTTGTTGTTTTGTTTTTTCATTTACTATTTTTTTATCTTAAATACATCTAATTCTTTTTATATTTTCTTAATTTCAATTTATTATTTTTTTATTATATTTCCCCTTTTAAAGGTACTCACCAGTGGTCCGACAGCAACTTGATTACACTGATCAGGGATGTTAAACACGGATCTGTCTGTTATTCCAGCCGTCATGTTGACGTAAACAAGTCTTGTCATTACCTGGGCTGTATCATAAATAAAATCAGAGGCATTTCTAGATAACATCTCTTAACAAACATAGGCAAGGGAAGTAATGTTTCACAAGAGAGGCTGTTTAATTGCCTCCCTTTCCCATATGAGCGTTATAATCATCTCCGGTTGCAAAGGTTTACTGAATTTAACTGTTACATGTATTTACCTATTCTGTGACTGAGGGGAATACTTTGTACATGTAAGGGAAGGCAATTATGAGCCTTTAACATGTTACAAATGGATTTGCCGTCCTCATCTATGATTAAGAGATACATTTTTTAGTCGACGACATAAAATTACTTCTCCATTGGACCATGGATAACTCTTGTTCTACGACTTGAAGTATATCTACAACTGCACTCAAAAAATAAAAACGTTTTCTGGCGGGAATCATATCCGGGGCCGCAAGCTAAGCAGGCCAGCGCTTACAGGTAACCCACTGAGCTACAAGGGATCCTGTGATAGGCAGAATGGAAATAGTTCAGATTATAAGAGCCTTAAACAAAGAATTTGATGATGATTCTAGGTTATTTCCATATAATTTCTTGTTTAGGCGTTGCAAATTAGTGTCATAAGATGTGCTTTTATTGAGACCCTATTGCTGTAGGACCAAAAAATCCTTTAAAGGTACAGTACTATGAGGAAGGATGGATGGATGGATGACTAGCAATTTTACGTCTTTTTCAACAGCATTTCAGTCAAATCAGGACAATGGGTGTACAATGGAACCCCGTTTACGATTGAAAAGGTTCCCACCTCTAGCAGGTCTCGAAACCGAGACGCCCAGATCAGCAGGTCAACGCTTAATCTACTGAGCTACCGGGGCTCCTCTATGAGGAAAGAAACTAAACATTCTTGGAACAGTGTACGTCATCTGAACTGTATCGCCTTGAAATAAGTTTAAATTCAGATCCAGCAGACACACAACGTTGAATCAACATGATGTTGAACAAACGTTTATTCAATATTGTTTCACACAACGTCGTATATATATACATTGCATCAAAAGTGATTCAATGTCATGACGTTGAATCAACGTTCATTCAATCTTGCTTCAACGCTGTATCCTACTGGGCACACAACATAGAATCAAAATTGTATCAACTGGACAATTGGACAACTGCTCAACGGAAACAAAGAAACAATTAGATGCAGTGCACGTAGAAGCGGCTAGAATTATTACAGGGGCAACTAAATTGTGCAGCATTAACAAACTTTTTTTCAGATATTAGTTGGGACTCACTCCAAAGTCGCCGAAATAAACACAAACTTGTTATTTTTTATAAGATTTTGAATGGTCTAACTCCTAACTATCTCTCCGAATGTCTACCCCCTCTGGTGCAAGAAACTACCAATTACAACCTGAGAAACTCAAATGATTTCCGAACTTTTCATGCTAATACGACCTTATTCTACAACTCTTTTTTCCCCTCCACTATTAGAGCTTGGAACATCCTACCGGAGGACATTAAACAAGCCACATCTGTTGCTTCTTTCAAATACCGTTTAAATCGAGATATAAAGAAACCTCCAAGATACTATAATGCGGCTACTCGAATCGGGCAAATACTTCAAGCAAGAATGAGAATGGAATGTAGCGCACTTAACTCACATCTTTATAGGAAAAATATAGTTCCAGATCCTTCCTGTCCATGTGGCGGTTTCGAAAGTCCACATCATTTCTTTTTCTGTATGTCCTAAGTATACAGCCGCCAGAAACAGATACTTACCCAGTGATATTCATAGATACAATACCCACGACTTTTTGTTTTGGAGAGGTAGCATGACAGACCACGAAAATGAGGCTCTATTCGTAAAAGTACAAGATTACATCATCAGGTCAGAAAGATTTCTTCAATAAATTACCTCTGACCGGCTCCAGCTCTGATCTTGAACATTTACTTGCTTACTAGTTCTAAATTCATGACGTCTCTTCAATACTTTCAATTGCCTGTCGTGGGAGTGATACTTAGGTAATAATCGGTCAAAGGCTTTCTTGATTGCTTCTTCGTTCTTTTCTTATAAGCAGCTATATCAACCTCGTCTACTATATTTCTTATGATAATAAAATGTATTGTACACCATTTTTATCTTAACTGGCATATTTCTGTAAAATAGCAAACAGTTAGGTGTACAGACATTAAAACTCTCTCTCTCTCTCTCTCTCTCTCTCTCTCTCTCTCTCTCTCTGACGCTTGTTTAGTTGTTTGCAATATTGGTTTGATATTCTTTGTGCATAGCCATTCACGCATATTGTAATTTCCATATTGTTTCAGGAGATGGCTTATATATAAGCACTTTGCTTACTGCCAGATCCTGTACCATTATGCATTGTATTACATATATGTATTTATTTGAATAAAATATTGTTTAAACCAACATTGTATCAACGTTGATTCAACATCATGACGTTGAATCAACGTTGATTCAATGTTGATTCAACCTTGTGTGCCTGATGGAGTGTGTCTTGTTGGAGAGCAACTCACCTTGGTTCAGTTTTCCATAATAATCTTGCGTCATGGGAACACAGCCGTCTTTAGTCACAGTCATGTACACGTCCAATTCGTTATACTTGAAGTAGTAGCTTTTGCCTTCAACATGATTCGCGTTAAGACCAAAGTAAAATGGCGTTTCTGTTGCATTGTCTGGAAACAAAAATAACATTGATAAGGCCTAAAAAAATAGCTGTGTTTCCACTAACATGCTAAAAAAAAAATCTGGTCGGTAGGTAGAAAAACCTTTTTTTCTTATTAGTTTATTTTTTTTCCCCAAAAAAAATAGGATCGGACCTGTATTTTTAATGTTTTTTTTTTGTTTGTTTGTTTTTGTGCATGTATTTTGTTGATTAAATAGAGGATCTTACATGAGTGCTCATGTATTATTGAATTTATTAAACGAGTTGGGGAAAAAGATAAGATGCGAGGCTTTGCCGAGCATCTTATCGGTTTTCCCCAAGGTGATTCTGCTTCCTGCCGAGGCTGCCGAGACTGTTCGCGAACTCTTGCTTCCTGCAGGGACTACTGTCTTCGAAAATTGGCTTCCTGCCGAGACTGTCTGCGTGATTCTGCTCCCTGCCGAGAGCCTCGGCAGGAAGTAGAATCACGCGGACAGTCTCTGCAGGAGGCCATTTATCATGTACAGAAGTCTTGGCAGGAAGCAAGAGTTCGCGGACAGTCTCGGCGGAAGCCAAATATGGTGTACAGTCTCCGCAGGAAGCTAAAATTGGCAGAATCGATTATACCCTATGTATATACTCCATAAAGCTTAGTAATAACCTAGGGTCAAGTCATGTAAATTCGGACAGCGGGTAAATTCGGACAGTGACATTGTTTTTTATATGTCAGTTGTTTGGAATTAAACCAAAAATAAATGGGCAAACAGTGAAAATTCTGATGAGACGGCTCGTTATGAGCAAACAGTGAAAATCCTGATGAGACGGCTCATGATGAGCCGTCTCATCTGGAATTTCACTGTTTGCATTGGTATGTCCGAATTTGCCTGCTGTCCGAAGTTACCCGACTCGACCCTAATAAACTGATTTCTGATCCGTTGCAGTGCCTGTTATAGCTCTGGGATGAATTGATTGATTGATTGATTGATTGATTGATTGATTGATTGATTGATTGATTGATTTGGGCTTAACGGCCTTTTGAGACAGTATTTCAGTCTATATCGGGCCGTCTCCCAGAGAGAGGGAGAAAGAAACGAGAAATGATAGATGAGGGGGAAAATGTCCAAATAACCCCCACCCGCACCAACTGCAAGCTCAGTAGGCCCTGGCCCTAATATCCAAATCAGTAGGACGCCCCGGCACTGGAAGTTACACGCAGCACCATCGCACCACCCGACCACCCCCATATGTGGTCGAGTATCAAACGGGTAGGTAAAGTCGGGTAAGTAAGTAAGTAAGTAAATTCGGACAGCAGGTAAATTCGGACTGGCATTGTTTCCTTTATATGTCAGTTGTTTGGAATTATGCGCCGTCTCATCTGGATTTTCACTGTTTGCAATGGTATGTCCGAATTTAAACCGCTGTCCGAATTTATCTAACTTTACCCTATGACAAAAGAGCTGGATTCTGTTCATTTTTCCTATGTTACAAATACGATGGGTGATAAAAGTACGTGAACTTGTGAATTTGATCTAGCAGTCATAGTTGTTTCTTTCATAGACCAGGATAGTTTTAGAGACCCCAAAAAAGGAAGACATTACATATTTCTTCGTGAGTGGTGAGAAAGAGATGGGGCTGTTGCGGGAAGTGGGGGGGGGGGGGGGGGGGGCTTTATATGTTTATACACTTACCTGGGATACAGTATGGATACACATTTAAAACTGTTGGGCTTCTTGTACAACTTCCGTCGGGTGAGATGATGTTAATAATACCCTTCAAATAAACAAAACTAAATAAATCAATAAAATAGCAAATTCTATTAACTTAAAGTAATAAAATCAATTGAATAAGTCTAACCTATAATCAATGAATTATTATAATTGATTGATAACTAGTTAGGTCCAATCAACATTTTTCACCATGTAAACGGATCTCCGGATAAAAAAGGCAAAAGGAAATCCAATCGGGGTTAATGCTAGACAAATGCCCATAGCTGATGAAAATTCCGAAAGCGACAAAACAGTTGTCAAATACCATAAATACCCACTAGTGTAGACACTTAACTGTATTTTTCCGGTTATAAGACGGGGTTTACTTATTCAAAATAATCCCAAATATCTAGATCCGTCTTATAATTTGTCGAAAAATAGGCAGAATCAGAGGTCCTTCACCACTTTTAAATAAGGAATCTTCTTGGACCACTTCTGCTTGTCGTTTTGGGGCTAGAGAGGAGGCTGACACTTCAGATGCCACCACAGCTGCTGCAGATGCCACCAGGGATACCACTAAAGAGGCTTTGGAGTCTGCGCGAGAGCGAGGTTGGCTACCATCGTAGGCACGGTAGTCGGGTGATGACTGGGACGAGGGTAGACATGCAGGTGATGAAGATGGATTTTTCTTGGGTCAGCTACTACCTGCAACGTTCTCTAATTTTCGTTTTTGAGGTATGTCCATCGATTCACGTCTACTTCAATAAAAAGTGTTGTAGTGAGCCATCGCTTTACATCTGATCGTCGAAGCACGCTCCAACACGCTATATATAAATAAGGTCGGCGTTGTGCATGCGTTCGGCATATAAGACAAGAACTCTACAGATACGCTGGGAACACGCTGTTATATGCTTGCATACTTGTAAGTTATGTATACGCTAGGGATAAGTTATGAATAAGTTATTTATACGTTATATAGTCGTTCAGTACGCTCTGTGCGCGTTCCAAAACAGGTTGCCGTTTGATTTTTTTAATGTATCTGCTGCGTATGCCAGCGTATTGGATAAATTTTACATACGTCGGCATACGTTGGCTGAAACGTTGTAGTGTTACAGGGCCTTTAAACAGAACGTGCAGTAATTTGCTTAGAGTCTACACTATTTGATTAGAAATTCTACACCCTTAGCTCAGACAGAGCCTACAGTATCTGCTTAGCGCCTATATCATTTGCTTCAACAGGGCCTACACTATTCTATACTATTTCCATAGACAGTCTACACTCATTGCTTAGACAGAGGGTTCACCATTTACTTAGACATAGCCTACATTATTTGCATAGGGTCTGCACTTTTCGCTTGGAGAGTCAACAATATTTGCTTAAGCAGTCTACACTCTTTGCTTAGCCAGAGTCTGTTTTTTTGGCTTAGAGTCTACCTTATTTGCTTAGACAATTTACAGTTTTTTATTTAGAATTCATACTATTCACTTGAGTCTATTATTTGCTTTGACAGTCTACACTCTTTGCTTTGACAGAGTATGCTCTGTCAAAGCAAAGAGTGTAGACTGTCAAAGCAAATACAGTAAAACCTGTCTTAGTGGCCACCTCTATTAAGCAAGCAACCTGTATTAAGCAAGCATATATTCAGTACCCAAAACAGGTAAATGCATTGACATGTACCTGTATTAAGCAAGCACCTGTCTTAAACAAGCAGATTTTGATTATCCCTTAGGTGCTTGTTTAATACAGGTTGGACTGTAAAAATAATGTACATTATTCGCTCAGAGTCTACTCTTTTTGCTTCGACAGTTTACACTATTTGCTTAGTCTACACTAGCCGGAACATACACTATTTGTTTAGACAGAGCCTATGCTATTTGCTTGGGGCCTACAGTTTTTGCACCTTGTACAAAGTTAAATCAATATTGAATCAACCTTGATTCAACGTCATGACGATGTTGAATCAAAGGTTGATTCAGCATTGATTCAACCTTGTGTGCCTGCTGGGTTGTAAATAAATGAATCATTACCTTAGTGTAATCAGCGACAACTCTTTGCTGAACTTGTTTGCCGTCATACTCTATATCT
The DNA here is from genome assembly GCA_963989385.1 of Ctena decussata. Taxonomy (NCBI): domain Eukaryota; kingdom Metazoa; phylum Mollusca; class Bivalvia; order Lucinida; family Lucinidae; genus Ctena; species Ctena decussata. The sequence goes on from CAXDIV010000065.1 coordinate 34,077, forward strand.
TGGGATTGTGCCATGAAACCGGTTGTACCATCCAGAGATAGAGCAATACCGCCCTACAATTAGAAAACAAAATCATTGATTCACTGCCCAGCAGGGCACACAACCGTGAATCAGCCTTGAAATGACCTTTATTCAACGTCATGACGTTGAATCAAGGATGATTCGAGACTGATTCAACCTTGTGTGCCCAGTGGGTGTCGTTATCTTATAGTTAAAAATCGAAATAATGGAGCTGATATTTATGAGCCAAAGCTGTAGACCCGGATCGGACTGCAATGATCAAGCGCTGAGTCCAACTGGTACATTGTTTGCCGCTCTGTCTGCACCTTTCAGACGCATTAAAAAAGGAAACGGTTAATTATAGCCCAGTGGCCGTAGGAGCAGTTTTGGGGTTAGTGGCCCACTGTATCTTGGGCACAGCATATATAATGCGGAGCCCATCCCCCTCCTTTCGCTGCCTTATCCTTCCCTGATTCGAAATAGGTATCCATTTACTGCTTGTTTGACAAAGAGAGTTTTCTAGTCGCCAGCTGACCCAAACCGAGATTCAAACCCGCGACCTTTTGCATTATAACCGAGTCGCTATAACCATGCGACCACGGCGCCTCTCTTAACTACACTGAAAAAACAAATTGTTCGACGTTCAGGAAAATGATTTGATGTATTCCAGTTTTTATGCATTCTTATGGTACAAATGATCAAAAATAAAATATAAACGTATTCCTACCAAATTTAGTGCGACAGACGCACGTTTCTGTATTTAACTTCTTCAGTGTCGCTAAACCCCATAAAGTTGAAAAAAAGAGATGATGGGCAGGCCCGGAAGCAACAAGCATCCCTCTCCGAGACACACCCACCGTGTCACACTCCGTTGGACACATTAACTGCAGACATCAGGCAAAATACACCCACGCATCAACTCGCGAGCGCAGGCGCCCCCCCCCCCCCCCCCCATCGGGCCACCCCAACTCCCGCGTCTCGAGAAAGGCGACAGCCAAGAGCATCAGGAAGGAGATGTCTGATGCAACAAGAACCCGCAAAAAGCCAAAACAACCTATAAGAATGGAAGCCAAACTCCGCTAAGATTCATGTCACTATGACAAGTCTTTTAGAATGATTTGATGCTTAACGTCCACGGTAAACAGCTATGGTCATATCGGGATGGTCAGTCAACCTAACCACACTATTCCTGGGCAGGCTTAGACCTCCTAAGCAGTTAACCAGTACTAAGTGCACACACTTTCGCCAGTAACTGACAACTGCCCTTCTGCCCTTCTTGAATCAGCGGAAGGAGAAACGAAATGATGTGGCCAGACCGGGTTTCGAACCCAGGACCTTTGACTTTTGAGTCAGGTTCCCTTTCTTAGAATGAATTAGAAAAACAAGATTTCCGCGGAATGCTATCTCGCACCTGCATTGCACTTCCAAAGTAGCAGAGGTCATGGCCCACTGATGTTCCATGCAATATTTCAACCAAATATACCAAGTAGTTCTGGAACACAAGCTGATATTGTCGTTTTTGCCATTTTCAGTAGTGGCAGCCATCTTGGATGCTCGACCCGGCTGAAGTTTGACACTCTGAAGTGTTGCAGTCTAGACATGCTCCATATTAAATTTGAGAACCATGGGTGCGGTGGTTTTGAATAGACTTTAACGCCAGGGTTAACGTAAATGAGAACAGTTTTTTGTTAAATGGCAGCCATCTTGGATTCTCGAACTGGCTGAATTTTACCATTCTGAAGTGTTGCAGTCTGGTCATGCTCCATATGAAATTTGAGAACCATGGGTGCAGAGGTTTTGGAGAAATTCATTAAATAGACTTTAACGCCAGGGTTAACATAAATATGAAGGGAAAGTTGTTGCAATGGCGGCCATCTTGGATTATCGACCTGGCTGAATTTTATGATTCTGAAGTATTGCAGTCTGGTCATGCTCCATATGAAATTTGAGAACTATGGGTGCAGAGGTTTTGGAGAAATTAATTGAACAAATTTTAACGCCAGGATTAATGTAAATGTGAACGGAATGACGTACGGACTGACGGATGGAATGACGGACGGACGGAAAACCGGACACCTATATCGCACCTTGCTAGAGCAGGTGCGACAATGAAACCAGATATCCCTGAAATGATGAGTTTACAAACGTATTGGCTATAATTTAAATGTTATGCGACAGTCTGCATGCTTAGTGATTAACCCAATCACGGTTGATAACTTTGCTGCACTCTTTAATTGCACACCGGGGGATCGGTCGTCAGACTCTATGATGGCCCCGACCTAAAGCTATATATTTTAGTTGGTTGGGACCGGAGCCTTTTTGTCTGTTGCTTGGTCCACCGGGGCTCAACTGGTGACCTTCTTTTGCTTCAGATTTCCAGTGGGGTTGTTTGGCAGGACAGGGATCTCCACCTGTCAGACGGCCCGTTGTATCTGTTGAGTCCTCGTCTTTGCTTCTTCATGGTGTTGAAATTTGATTTATGTGTTTACCGTGATGATTCATTGACGAGTTAGAGGGTTATCATGCGAACCGAACAACCAACTAAATGTTTTGTACCACTTCAGAAACTGAGGTTGAGGTTGGGCCTGTAAAATCGATTTAAGCCCCCCAGTAATTCATTACTGACCGTTCCAAGGCGGTAGTTCTGTTGTGGTTCTCTGTTGCCTGTTTTTGGTGTCAGAGTTTCTGTGATGTTTTACCTTATGTATGTTCTTATTATTTTTGGTTTGGTTTGGGTTGCTGCGTGGCCACCTTTTGGGAACAAGCTGCTCACTCGGTTGGCCATATGTTCTCTGTATCTTGATTATTTGTAATCTTAGTTGTTTCCAACTATGGTTTGAGGGCTGGATTTGGATTTTGATTGTTTCAGTTCCTGGTCTTTGCATACTTTTTACTTTTATAAGGCCCGAAGTCAGTTCTCTAGACATAAACTGATTATACATGTACGTACCGACATAAAGTGCTGATCCGTTTCACTTATATAACTGGCACTTTGGAAACCAATTTTCCCTTCCCACTGGGCTGGTGGGCAGCAAATGTAGGCTGTGCCGGACGCCACACACAGACAGACGATCACCAGGAATAGCATAGCTGAAACTGTCCATAATGATCTTTATTATTAGTAGTTATTAGTATTTATTTATTCTTATTATAAGACCCTTGTGTTGCGAGTGGCGGCCATGTTCGATCTGCACGTTCATTTACTTAAATCATGGTTTTCGGTCATTTTGTAAACAAATCAAACAGAAACACCGAAACAAACGCACAATCCAAAAAGGCCAGTACATGTATTTTGAAATTTTAAGTGGCTGACGGATTTTTTTTTTTTTTAGATCAGAACCCATATGAGTGTCCATGCAAAGTTATGCGTGCATTTCTAAGTAAATAGCCGAGCTATAATTTCATGATTTATACGTATGCAACCAATTACAAAGTGTAATTGCCAATGGTACGGAAAGAAAATGCAGAAAAATTTCGTTGTTGACTGACAATACAAAATGCACAGGGCTGTTGATGTATAGAGGCTGTCTGTATAAAACCGTTCTCTAACACTATCATATGACGTCGCTGTTTTTCAATCGATGGCGTCGTATCATAAAAATCGTATGACCACACGTGTAATAACACTTTGGTGCGTACACTTAACGTCACTGACAACGTCCATGTCAACAATGCGTCTCCTTATTGAAATGATATTCAGTTTTAAGGCGAAAAGATACATTTCAAATGGTCATATGATAAACAGAATCTTACACTCGTGATCATTTCATATGAAATTTATGAAACTCGCCGAACTCGTGTATGATCCTCTGTGTGACACATTTCAAGAAGTGCCAGATGTAGATGTTGACTGCCACTCCTCTATTTATTTATTGACGGGACTGGGGGCGGGGGGGGGGGGAGGGAGGGGGGTGCGGGCGGACGCGATGCCCTGGAGTGTGGCAATGATTTTGTACCGCTGAGCTTCAGGAACGGCCAATTTGGATGAACATCTATGACATTTTCTTCCTGACGCTTGACCATCTCACCTGCCACACAACGTTAAATCAAAATTTAATTGAATCAGCGTTAATTCAATGTTGATTCAACGTTGTGTACCTGCTAGGATGTCAAGTCTAGCGAAAGAATGCTACATTTTTATTTATTTATTTATTTTTTTTTTTTTTTTTTTTTTGACGGTCGGAAGTCGTTTAGTGATAAAGTAAATGTAAAACTTACCAAGCAGTAATATAAAGTATTAAAATTTATGTATAAACAAGTTTACGTTTTTCTGCACCATAACAAATCCCGTAAATTGTAAGATGACAACCCTGGCATCTTGCTGTCAGGCCCTGTACCAAAATTACGGGACAGGGCTGTAATGTTTTAGTATGACAGTTGACTGTAGTTGAAAGTGTTGTATTAAAACTTTTCTTTAATTTCGCATTTAACTTCTTTTTAGATTAAACGCGGTCAGTTTACAAATCTAAAAAAATACACCACTGTTTACCGGTCCGTATTTTACTTACAGGGCCTGGCAGCCAGTGCCAAGTTTTTACCTTAAATTATTTTGTACAGTGTAAATGACCTATGAAATGAGTACAAACAAGCTTAAAGAAAGAAAAAAAACTTCGCACCTACCGACAGTCCCTCAAATTTATGAAAAATGTCACAAATGGAACTCGGTCAACGTTCTCCCACAGTGATAAGAAACTTTAAGCACAAAGACCAGATTTATTGGGCATAGTTTAAAATATGAGTTGGGACTAGACTAACATTGATAATGATTCCAACATCATCCCTTTGATTATGGAATGCCACTCTTACAAGAAAGAATTTGCTCCCTCCGAGGGAGCAAAATCTTTCCTGAAAGAGTACCATCCGAGACCCTAGAAACAAATTGTAGCCAATGAAATATATAGATCATCATGTCCATTCCATACCATTTTCCAGATTTTAAAATATGCCGTGTTATTGGCAGATGTTAAGTCTCTTTTTGCCAAGTCTCTCTTTGTTGTTATTGTTGTTGATTTTCTCCAAGAACGATGCTTTCTAAATCTTCCCAGGACTTACATTGTTTATGAACAACGCACTAGGCTACCAATCCAGAGAGGCACGTCCGGCACATCAGACTCCAGGCCTTCCTCCCCCAGGCTTGCCGTTGAGACGATAACTGAGGTTCACGTCTCCATACTTGACATTTATAATTTACTACACAGAGCAGGCACACATCGTTGAATCAACATTGATTCAAGCTTGATTCAACGTCATATGACGTTGAATCAAGGTTGATTAAATGTTGGTTCAAGGTTGTGTGCCCAATGAGTAGATGCCAGCCTTTCATGTCTTTTGCGTTCCTTTGGCTTTCATTAATTGTTTTATATAATTGTTCTTGTTTAATTGCTCTTATTATTATATAATTATTATCACCATCGTTACTGGCATAATCTATATATTCATTTATTCATTTACTTATCTATATTCATTTGTTTTGTTGTATGACATCCTTGTTTGTAGTATTTCTATCGTTTTTATCATTATAAGTATTATCATTATTACTACCACTTCTATCCTATTTATTTATTTATTAACGTTCATTTGTTTTTGCTGTGGCTGTTATCCATTTAAAATTACGCTTTGCAGTACATGTCATTGTTCTTCATTGCCCGTTTCGGATGACCTTGGTTGCTGTAGAAGTGATCAGGATATGTTAAAATTCATACCGTGTTTATTCAAGAATGAAGCCTCCTCATCAGGGTTCGAGGTTATAAAACTTGAGAATAATCTCAAACTCAAAATAAAGCACACTGATTGGCTGCTTCCGAGCATGTGCTCGGAAGCAGCCAATCAGTGTGCTCTATTCTGAGTTTGAGAATGTACTCAAGTTTATAACCTCTGGGACAGGCTGCATCGATTCATATGCTAGTCTGAATCTTCGCTGTTCCTATTTGCCGTACATTGTTTGGCCCCGGGCAGGGCTCAAGCCGTTCTTAATTCCTATATCTGACAATACGGGAATAACCACAGCTGATCAGTGATAATAATGAGAATATTCAGATAAAATGGGGTCCTATGAAGGATCTTCGCACAGGCGACACTACACAATAATATACAGTTCTGGGCCCAGTTCTTCAAAACTAACAACGTCGTTAGCTAACGTTTCGTTAAAATTTCAAATGTTAATAGCGCAAATACGCAAATATTTTTGTTAAAAAATATCAGAAGGTTTTGTACAGCAAAAGCTTTTTACATTTATCAACAAAAAATATCAGTGTATTTGGTTATAAAGTTGTAAAACACTTAATGAGTTGAACTCTTAACGAGCTCGTTAGGATAACGATGCTTTGAACAATTGGACCCTGCAATTTAAATTGGAATTTGAAATTACACCATATTTCCCAGGTTTACGGTCTCAGGTCAACAACATCAAAGTGACGTCGTTGCAACGTCGGTGCGACGCTCAGACGTCGGTCCGACGTCGATACATCATTTTGTGGTATGCCCGCTGGTCTGGCACAATTTCCCTTTTCTGAATGTATTCTCTACTCTTGAAGGAACTCTTTAAGATTTTAATTTTACCTCACTGCAGCTGGTGTTGTGCCGTGTGGCGGCCGTAAAACGTCTCCCCGTACATCATCCATAGTGCAGATTATATTTTACTTTTGTCCTTTGAGATCAGAGGATATATTCTGAGAAATCTGAAATTCTGGATTGGTTTATACTCGTATTCTAAACCATTGTTTTATATATCATTTGGACCTTTTTTGATACTAATAAGTCTTTGAATCGACTGTCCAATTAAGATCAAAAAATCACAGTACGCTTTTCTCTTGTTTCGTCACCAGATATTGTCAGGGTCACTGAAGAGGCTTTGTTAGCCGAAACTACGTAGTCTGGCCCATGTTCCCTTTTCTGAATGTATTCTCTACTCTTGAAGGAACTCTTTAAGATTTTAATTATACCGTAGTGTGCGAGGTCTCTTCTATTATGAATGGTATGGTTGGTCTACAGGAGAATGTAAGAAATGAAGCTTTGCTTCCTTAAAAGAAGGTGGCGACCGCCTGAAAAAAAATGTTTTGTTTCTTCCTTTTTTTCCATGATATCGTTGAAATGTGGCTCACTGAGAGGACGTTAAACTTAACGTTAAGACCCAAAATAGCCATTTCAGCTGTTGGAATAGCGGGTATTGCAGACTCACTGACTCAAACCTTCTCCAATTCAAAATAGGTACCTATTTGCTGCTAGGTTGACGGCGCTGGGTGGACCAACAGGGGTTCTATCCCGCGACCTTCTGCACCATAGATAAGTGTTTTAGCACTTGACCCCGCATCTTTTAATGTATTATTGCATAAATATCGGTGTCACATGCTATTAATAGGCATGTTTTCACGAACACAAAACCATGTATTAACATGGGTTTTCACGCGCTGATAATGACCACCTTAGCGACTTTTCGTATGCAAGTTGCAGGGCAATACTCCGTCAGTACAGAAGCAAGCGGCAATTGAAGATATCCGTATAAGACTTTAACGGAAGAGTTATACAAATTCGTATATTGTAAAAATGAAAGTGCAGACGACATCGATTGAAAAGTTTGATGAACATGATTATGACTTGTGAAATGCTGCTTAAGGTTGCACAAAAATCACGGTAGCTGACCATGGCCTGAAACGAGGATTTTTATAGATATGCATAGTGCGTGTAGCAATCAGCAAGGTTATGGCGATGAGGCCGAAAAATAGTGCGCCAACATTTTCTTTTTTTATAGCATTGTAGTTAAATTTATGCAACAATAGCGATCTAACATTTTTTTCTAATGCATAAACGTTTGCAAGGTCCCGAGGGAGATGTTGAAAACCGAGGCCGGGGACCTTGCAAACATTAATGCATGAAAAACCATGTTTGATCCCTATATTCTAATATGATGTTGTTTTTCCCACTGAACGCATAAGAAGCCGCAGCGTGTGAAAATTGTGATAATTCACTTTGTTAACGTTGAGACGTGCCAATTTTGCACTTCGATGACGTCGGATGTAAATATTTGCTTCTGTTGACGTCCGCCTTTAAAATAGTCCTTTAGAAAACGTTGTAATATACTTGCATTTTCTTTCTGTATAATGTTAGAATCGAAATAATTTTTCCTTATCCGTGAATTGTCGCTGATTAACACAGGTTTTGTCGCGAATATTAAATAACTCCGGGCCGTCGTGAATCAACATTTCGTGATCTGTCTTCCAACAACATGTGTTAATCAGCGATAATTCACGGGTAAGAAGAATCATTTCTTAAAAAATAGCCATCAGAGGAGATGGCAAATCCCCCGACCAAAGACCCCCATGGGCCTTGGTAAAAAGGGTAACACATATAAGTAATATATTGTCATTCTTATATGCTTCTGATTGACATTATCTGTTTAACAGATGCATGATTATCTAACACTCAGACTAAAATAGTATGCTTGACTGCTAAAAAGAAGTAATATCTCAAACAGCCGCCATATACATAAATATATAGCATATGATACATTAAACTTTCAAAATGTGTGAATAACTTCTAAACTACAAGCCCTACAAACCTAATTTTGAGCTCTCTATTAAATGAATTTGGACAAAGAATCCAAACCTGGAGAAAAAAAATTTTTTTTGGTGGGGTGGGGTGGGGGGGGCGATGTGGAGGGGTCAGAGAGAGTTAGGAACACTGATAAGATATCACAGCATATTCATCAATATTCTAAAAAGTATAAGGTTATTAAAATTGTGGAGCAGGCCAGGGCTATACAGATTTGGAGCAGAGACTCAAACAGCATCTCAAAATACCAAAGGTAACTACCTCACAAAGTATGAATGCAAGAGTTGTCATTCATGTATGAGACAAATCGTCATGACCTGTTCTTCATATCTGTGAATTATCATGAAAATATTTCAAAAGGTATTCAAGCTATGGAGCGGACACCTAAAATCATCAAAGGGAAATAACTCTAAAAGTAAGAAAGGAAGAGTTGTCATTCTTGTTCGTGACACATCGTCATGACCTGTTCTACATATTTATGAAGTATCATATAAAACGGACACGAAATCATACCTAAAACCATCAAGGGGAAATAACTGAAAAAGTAAGTAAGCAAGAGCTGTCATTCTTGTTCGCAACACATCATCATGACCTGTTCTACATATCTGTGAAGTATCATGAAATTATTTCAAAAGGTATATGAGTTATAGAGTGGACAGGAAATCACACCTAAAACAATCAAGGAGAAATAACTCGAAAAGTAAGAAAGCAAAAGTTGTCATTCTTGTTTGTGACACATCGTCATGACCTGTTCTACATATCCGTGAAGTATCATGAAAATATTCTAAAAGGTATTCAAGTTATAGAGCGGACAGGAAATCACACCTAAAACAATCAAGGAGAAATAACTCAAAAAGTAAGAAAGCAAGAGTTGTTACTCTTGTTTGCGACACATCGTCTACATATCTGTGAAGTATCATGAAATTATTTCAAAAGGTATATGAGTTATAGAGTGGACAGGAAATCACACCTAAAACAATCAAGGAGAAATAACTCGAAAAGTAAGAAAGCAAAAGTTGTCATTCTTGTTTGTGACACATCGTCATGACCTGTTCTACATATCCGTGAAGTATCATGAAAATATTCCAAAAGGTATTCAAGTTACAGAGCGGACACAAATCAGCCAAAAAACTCACCAAAGGGGAAATAACTCAAAAAGTACAATAGCAAGAGTTACCATTCTTGTACGCGTCACATTGTCATGACCTGTTCTACGTAACTGTGAAGTATCATGAAAATATTCCAAAGGGTATTCAAGATATAGAGCGGACAAGAAAATGTTTACGGACGGACGGACGGACGGACGGACGCCAGGCTCATCGCTATATTCCCCGAACCTTTCGGTCGAGGGATAATAAAAGTCACAAAAATGTTTTCTCTTTCTTAAAGTGTCGCGAACAAAACTTGATCTTCAAAGAAACATAGGCAGTGAAACACTACTTCACAACTTGAGAAACCTATTTATTGCTAATGCTCTGACTTCCCCAAACGCAAGCGAATTATATTCCTTACTGCAAGACGGACTGCTCAAACAGTATGTGATATACTGTATAAGTCCGTCCTGCAGAAAAGAATCTGGTGCGTTTGGTTTAAACAATATTTTATTCAAATAGGTTGCCATACAATTGTACATAATATTATATGGTACAGGATCTGATAGAAAGCTGAAGCTTATTTAAATCATCTCCTGATTTTTTTATTTTTTTATTTTTTTTTTTTTTTTTTTGGTTTAAACAATAATGCGTTTAATCTTGTGCGTTTGGATCTCTTCTTTGTGAACAATATTGGCTATTGCTTGTTTCCTATAAAAGTAGTACCGTATTACATCTCCCTAGCTTTCAGACTAAATACGGTGCTAAGGTATCTGGTGAATCATCGGGGGTTTACTGGCGTACTGTTAAAATTCGGGCGAGGTGTAAATGCGGCGTCGGGATTTTTTTTGGTTTAGTCTGTATGCGCTTTTGATCCTCTCGCTTTCATGTTTACACATCCTGGGAAACACTAGATGCTTTCAAATGCCGCAAAAAAGGGGAAAATAACTGCAACATCAACATCGCATTGCAACGTCAAGCGATGTTGCAAATTTAAAATCTACATATTGCAGGAGCTATAGAAATTAGTTTTGTCCAGTGAGATTAAAACATTTTATTGAAAGACGTTTTAAGATAGCCACGGATAGTTTGCGCAAAAATCAAAATTCATTGTGCATGCATGCTGGTATGATTTGCACTATATAAAGTTTCGTCTGTATATGTACTCGTAGTTCTAAGACGACAATAAAAAGAATCAAAGCAGTGTCAGTTAGGAAAATGCCATCACAAGAGATATTCTTTCGACGGCCAGCGGTTTCAAGAAAAAGGCTGGAAAAGGGACTGGGTTAGAATTTGACACCAAATTTTGACATCTACTTGATGAGACTAATCAAAAGTGCAATCGACAGGTGATATATTCAGCTACTCAATACTGGCATTTATTTTTCACATCACATGACGTGAAGGGTCACGGCGCAAGGGCTACCAAGAAGTATGGGCATGAACTTTCTTTTATTCGATTTTCCTTCAGATCTTTCCCTCTTTCTCTGTCTTTTTTCTCCTAAATGTCTTTTTATTGCGCATTTATCCCATATTTTTTGTTTTGGCTCTACTTGTTTGGTAAGATTAGTAAGGCGTTTGAAGAAAAGCACGGTCGGTCAAAGTCGATTTTCGGAGATAAATGTATGAAGCTTCTAGTGTTCTCCAAGTATAGCTTTAGGACTGATATAAAAAGCATGCAAGGTGATGGTACTGGCATATACAGAGAAAATTCTTGGATATATTAGGTCTTGAGGGTGGTAAAAAGTAATTGTCAGCAAATATGCCAATTTTGCTACGGCTGTGGAAAGGATATAACAGGAATTAAAATGAAACGAAATTTTGATTTGGAATATTTGTATTTTTCTGGCAACATAAAAACTTCAAAATCTTCAGCAGATTTGACAAATTAGCTTGCACATTAGAATAGCCCACAAGATGGTATATGCAAACAAAGAGAACACACACCTCCCTGTATTTAGGGAAGCGAACAATAAAAGGCCTTATCAAATTGTGCATCTGTACAGTTTGAAAAGGACCTTCAATTTGTACGCTAACATAATATCCGGAAAATATATAACGCAATGAAAATTTTACATGTAACAGAAGAGAATGCGCCGAAAGAGCAGGCACATGAAGTCGAAATGACGTCGTGCTGACGTCTATGCGACGTCATAACGTCGCACCGACGACAGTCCGACAACAGTATGACGTCATGTACCTGCTGGGGATGCTCAGTTTGGTTTGTTGGACACTTGCTGTTTGAACAGATACTAATGTGTGGAATTTCATAGTTCATGCTCTGACAACTCTGTTTCATGACTTATTATAGGAAGACTGATCGCTTTCCTAGCGCCGGTATCTGTAAAACAAACATGAAAAATATTTATTATGCGTTCTATTGATATAATAATTATCAAGACATTAGTAAAACAAAATAGTCTTGTTTTCAAAATGTATACTCATTTTGACAAGACATACCTTGATGCTACGTGGACGAAAGTTAGTTCTGTAAATTTTTATTCCATTGTTCCAACCATACTATTCTTATTATCGTCTATGGAGACTGGTGATTGTCAAAATTAAATTTCTTGCAAGCATGTAAATACACTAATACATACATGTATGTGGAGTTAATTTTTGGCCCTTGATTGAAATTCGCATCTAGAAAAGGTTTGCCGAATGACTCACAAGAAATCAGCGAGGAAATAAAAGGTTCAGTATTGCGGACGTCATAAGTGATGTCATCTGTACGCTACGACACATAACATCCGACAGGTAGCGTGCATTTCAAACCTTTGTGAAGAGTTTCAGGTGGTAATTTTACAAAATTCTGCTTTTACAAACAGAGAAAAACAAAGATTCCATTGATTTCAATTTCAACAAGAAATCTAAAGGATATTAGAACGAGTTAATTCAATGCTGTGTAGTCCATTGGTTCATTCTGTCTAACGGTTTATTTGAGCCGCGATACGACAAAACCAACAATGTGGTTGTGTGCACAGCGCAGACTCAGAGCAGCCTGGGCATCCGGCCAGTCTAATCAGACTCATTGTTAAGCGCTTAAAGGGTAGCTAAGGGTCTGATCTACTGCCATGTGGACAGCGAAGACTCTGATCAGACTGGGCGGATGCCCAGGCTGATCTGAGTCTGCGCTTGGCGCACAACCACATTGTTGGTTTTTTCGTGTCACTGCTCATTTTATCTTATGTGACTATTCATTTTTATGTCGCACCGTAAACTGCAACGCAGGGGAAATGTATGGAGATGAACTCAATACGTAACACAAACTGGCTCAGTCCCCATTTCGCACGTTTATACTTACACGAGGTCCAATAACAGCATGCTCGCATGCATCAGGAACATTAAACACGGACCTATCAGAAATCCTGCCAGTAACGTTTAAGAATATGAACTGTTGCATAACTTGTTCTGAAAATATAAAAAAAAGTCAACATCTTTATTTATTTATTTATTTATTTTTCACAACGGAAGCTGACTTACTGTTTCGTTCTCTTGACGGCGTAGCCCTAAAAATTGAGTCTACTCTAAAAGTAAAATACTTGCTTCTAGATGAGTAATGTTCAGAAGCTGACAGAAGCTGACATTAAGAATGCTTAGTCTTCGTTCTTTAAATGAGCCCGCGACACGACAAAACCAACAAAGTGACATGTGCGGTCCGCCCAGTCTGATCAGAGTCTTCGCTTCAGCATGGAGGTAGCGTAGACTCTTAGCTACCCTTTAAGCACACAGCAAAAACTCTCATCAGGCTGGGCGGATGCCCAGGCTGACCTGAGTCTTCGCTAGGTACACATGCCACTCTGTTTGTTTTGTTGTGTCGCGGCTCAAATTGCAAAATGTCAAGTAACTTAAAATGCAAGCTGTAGGGAGTTAGAAAGAATGAAATATATGTAAACAGCAGTATTGAAGTTTTGTGCTTTAATCGGATAAGCCCGATAAATTTTCTCGTAGACATTAAGCTTACTAATGTTTTTTAATCAAAAGGGTACCAAACGTTATACTGTTAGCTGGGATACGCCAAATGGGTGGTGTAGGAAGCATCGGTTACTCACCATTATTAAGTGTTCCGGCAACCCCTTCCGTCATAGGTATGCAAGTGTCTGACGTGACAGTGATGTATATTTGATAAGTGCCCATGTTAATGTTGTAACTTTTCGCTTGCACTTTTGGGGTGCTGGGCAGGAGGCCACCGAAGTAAATGTCTCCAGTAGTAGCATTGTCTTGACGGTAGCGTAAATGAAAAAAAAAAATCACTAATGAAATCATTTCGCCTATTTATGCACAGTAGACTAGTCCGTTTGTCAATTAAAGGTGTCTACATGTCGTTTATTTTATTATTTCATTTGAGGGAGAGATACCTTTTTGCAAGTCGTTAGACGCTGCGTTCGTCAGTGTCTGATTTGGTTCTGTACTGTTTGTCTATATCCTATTTATGGGACACTCTAGGCACTAATGGGCAAACAGTACAGACCCAGATGAGACGCCTCAAAACGCGGCGTCCGTTCAGGGTTTACATTGTTTACATTACAAATGGGCAGTTCTATTTACAACAAAATCAAAATTAATAAAAATAAACTAAACCATACACCCCTTCACTGACTAATGGACTCATCCGGTATATTGCATATCAGGATTGAAGAGTCCACTGGGCATACATGGTTTAAGAAGGCCTTTCAAAACTCTTTCCCCTCAGTTTGATAGATCCGCCCTAGACGTCTGTTTCAGAAAACAGAAAACTGGCACCGAGGTTATAAAACTTCTTTTCATGCTCGGCTGAGAGTGTGCTAACATTAAGTGCTGAATAAAATTAAAAATACTAAACAAAACTTGTTCTATGCGTTCCAAAAAGAGAAGCTTGTGGAAAAAAGCACTGGAAACAATAAACATCTCTGCAAACTGCATAGAATTTTTTAAATATGGGTTTGAATTTTCATGCTCAGCTGAGTTGAGAAGGGGAAAAATGTAACCTTAGGGCCTGTTTTCACTACTAGTTTGAGACACCTTTGATACCGAACAATGTGAGTTTCGGGATATACTTCTAAGAATGAGTGTAGAATAACTATCTTTTCATGTTTGATTGATTTTAACTTTGCATGGCCTTTGCTGGTTTCAATTTCGAGCCCATCAGCTTGAAGGGGCTAGCCTCGTTTGCAGAAAAGGTATTGCATTGTCCAGAATGTCTTTTTATTGTTATTTTTTTCCTTATTTTTGGTCTTTCGCATTACAATTCCATGATCGTCATCAGTAGGTTCAGTCGAAAATTTTCGACCTAAAATTTAAGGATGCAATGATTGTGAACACGGGCTCATGCCCTTGCACTCTGTTCAAAAGTTTGATGCTTCCTATATACATGTACGTATACTGCAGACAGTGTAAATCCAGCAGACACACAACGAGGAATTATCATTGCATCAACCTTGAGTCAACGTTTTGACGTTGAATCAACGTCAAATCAAAGCTGATTCAATATTATGTGCCCAGTAGGAAGCCTTCTGCTCTTAAGTTTCTACCCAACGACACTTTTACATGTAATACATGTATTTATCTTGCTAATGGTTACAATTTACTGAAAGCTACATACCAGGGATACAGAAAACTACATACCAGGGATACAATTGGGGATCCAAGGATCTGCTGGCAC
Organism: Ctena decussata; assembly: GCA_963989385.1. Classification (NCBI taxonomy): domain Eukaryota; kingdom Metazoa; phylum Mollusca; class Bivalvia; order Lucinida; family Lucinidae; genus Ctena; species Ctena decussata. The sequence goes on from CAXDIV010000065.1 coordinate 49,356, forward strand.
CCTGTAACAACTCCCGTCCGACCTGATTATGTTCACTAATCCCTGTAAGAATAAGACAAGTTTCTACAGTATGGGTGCATTCAGGTTACAAACCCCAATAATTCTATTCGGTGAGGATCAAGAATCATAACCCTTAAAGAGAACAGATGGATGGATTACGCGATTTTACGTCCTTTCCAACAGTATTTCAGTCATATCAGGACGATGGGCGGGTGATAGTGAAAGGCTGTGTGCAATGGAACCCCGTTTACAATGGAAAAAACTCCGCCTCCGGCGGGGCTCGAACCCGCGACCGCTAGATCAGTAGGCCATCTCTTAACCAATTGAGCTATGGGGCTCCTCCCTTGAAGAAAATTGATGCTGGTATGAGTGTAGGCGGGTGAGTTGTTTGTCTGTTGTCTCCTAGGCTGAGGTTTGTGTCGACCCTTTAAACAGGATTTCCGTTTCGGTTTCTTTATAAAGATGCAACAAATACGAAACTGCAAGTGCAAAACGAATATGGGAGATACTGACCAGTACGCGGCAGCCAATGGTCTCCAGCAAGGAAAGATTCTTGGCGAAATTTCAATAGCTGACTATACATTTTATATGCAGATCCATGAAGAGATGAAGTGCCACTAACACCACCATACTAAAGCACCTTTTATCACTTTTTGTACACCTTTCAAAATGCCCTCAACCCACCCCAACCCACCCACCCCCTCCCGCTAATCGAGCCACGCAAAATAGATGGAGTGCATGGTGCCTCTGCGACAGAGCTGCTAGTTGTTGTAGCAGGACCAGGGGCCGTATTTATAAAATGTGTTAAGTCGTTGCTATGCTGTTGCCAAGGAGGAATTTCTATGAAGGAGATTCCCTACAACTATGAGATTTGCTCTGGAGGAACAGTCTGAAAAAGACTGTTCCTCCAGAGCAAATTTCATAGCTGTAGGGAATCTCCTTCATAGAAATTTAGCCTTAGCAACAGCATGGCAACCACTTAAGTTGTTTTATAAATACGGCCCCTGATTGTTAATTTTCTCAAGTCAGGTAAAAATCCTACAAATTTTGGACGCAACGTCTTGATATGACTGAAATGCTGTTTACTGGGGTGTTAAACCACAACGTAACAACAAAAACAACCTGCCATTAAACAACATAATGTCAAAGAACGACCTTATGGCTTAATAGCTGAGTTAGCAGAGTGCTCACACGGTATGAAAGATGTCCTGGGTTCGAGTCCCATTCGGGCCATGGGCGACTTTTTGTGGCCAATATGGGGCACAGGCTCACAGATTTGTCCAAGTTTTACATCAAGATCACTTTCACATGATGTGGCTCCATTTTTCATGGCTTTTACCTGTTTGTAGTCATAAACCAGCCTTTGCTGTAATGGGCTCCCGTCGTAGATGAGGTTTTGGGACTGGGCGATAAATTGATTAACTCCATCAAACGACATCTTTATATCTCCCTGCAATTAAAACTTGAAATCATAATATTGAACTTTCATTGGGCGATGAAAACACTAGCTAAGCCTTTGACCGTGAAACCCAAAGGGCTTCTTGTTGACGAACCACCATTATAGTAATTTGAATTTCATGTTAATTCAATACTCAAGTCTCTATACATGTACAACTCAAGCTGAAAAATGTTACAAAAAGAGCGGAGGCTAAGTGCCCGTAGCTTCAGGTTGGGAACAGCGGAAGCTAAGACTTCTCTATTTTAGAAACTCAATTGAAGAACAACAAAGACTATGACTGAAATGTGTTGGTGCGCAGACTAATCAGTGAGCCGCAACAGTGCGCCCAGCTGAGACTCAGTTTAGCTTTGGCATCCGCCCAGTCTGATAAGAGTCATCGCTATGCGCTTTAAGGGTAGCTAAGTTTGAAGCTAGCTCTATGCGGACAGCTAAGACTCTGATCAGACGGGGCGAGTGCCCATGCTGACCTGAGTCTTCGCTGGGCGCACATGCCACTTTGTTTGTTTTGTCGTGGAGCAGCTCAAATTTATTGTTATCTGAATCATGGCTGGCCGGTCTTATATGTCCTGAACGGTGTTGGTAAAACTTCAGGGGCCGTATTCATAAAACGACTTAAGGGGTTGCTATGCTGTTGCTAAGGCTAAATTTTATTGAAGGAGATTCCCTACAACTACGAAATTTGCTCTGGAGGAACAGTCTTTGTAAGACTGTTCCTCCAGAGCAAATTTCATAGTTGTAGGGAATCTCCTTTATAGATATTTAGCCTTAGCAACCGCATAGCAACGACTTAAGTGGCTTTATGAATACGGCCCCAAGTTCATCTTTACAAAAGAATATATAACTTTTCTGACCTTTTGTTTGCGTCCAGGGAAGCCGTAGCCCCTCCAACATAGGCCTACTTTTCAGAGTAAAAATGATCCTAATGAAGAAAAGGTTTTCCCATAAGACTTGATTTCCATTGTAAAGGGAGGAAAATGAAAATGGCAGATTGCTTCCACTGAAAGGTTACCTAACCTTTTTTTTTTTTTTTTTTTTTGCTTGGTTACTTTTCTTCGCGATACGGTTCAGAAATTGAAAAACATCAAAATCAACTAACCGATGTGAAATGTTGGTCCGTTTCGTTCATATACGATCCCATTTGGATCCTTAGATTCCCTTCCCACTGGGTTGGTCCACAGCATTTATAGGCAGAACTAAAAGTAACTGCTAAGCTTGTTACCACCAACAGGAGCATGACAAAAGCTGAAAATGAAAAGTCGGGAGATAACTCTGGTGGCACACAACGTCTAAACAACGTCTTATGCATCAACGTTGATACGACAATACGGTGTGGCCGATTTCAACCGTGAAAATTCGAAAGAATTTGGGCACCTAAATAATAATAGTCAACTCCCGATATCTCGAACACTGATATCTCGAAGTATCTTCTTATATCAAATAATGCATTTCCTATTTTTATTTACATTTCAACTCCTGTTATCTCAAACTACTGATATCTCAAAGTAAATTTTCTGGTACCAGAAAATTTACTTTGAGATATCGGTAGTTTTGGTTGAAGTTTGACTTCGAGATATCGAGAGTTGGCTGTAATTATAATAAAATGGGACAATCTGTGTTTACAATTCAGTTATGCGTCCAAAAGATTCAGACTGAATGGCAAATCATGCAGACTGATTAGACTGCTCCTGTCTAATCTGGGTCTGCACTATTTGCTCAGTCCTATCTGTCCAGATCCCCAGACTCTTGACTTAGAAGCAGTGTTAATCTGATTGAAATCCGATCGTTAGAGTGGATAATTTAACTTCTGATTCGAATCAAACAAATGCCGACTTACATGTACAAACAGATATGAGCCGCGACACGAGAAAACCAACAATGTGTTTGTGCGTTTGGGCATCCTCCCAGCCTGATCAGAGTCTTCGCTAAGCGCTTACAGGGTAGTTAAGGGTCTAAGCTATCTCCAAGCGGACAGCGAAGACTCTGATCAGACTGGGCGGATGCCCAGGCTGATCTGAGTCTGCGCCGGCCGTACAACCACATTGTTGGTTTTCTCGTGGCTCAAATCCTAGTTCCATCGTTCTAGCGTTCCTTTTTTTACATGGCCTAAATATCTTAGATAAAAAATTTTGAACACGGAGGTAATACGTACCAGTTTGCTAACCTATCCGATACGGTGCAAAGTGGCTGTCGACCGAGAATTTGGTAAACAATACATGTAACATCAATAACGGTAAATGGTATAAATGGTTAATGTCGACCTTCTGATCGCGATTGTGCATGTCAGCCTACTGCTCTCAATTACCTAGATCGACAGCCACTTTTGCATGAATGGTAACTGATTGGCTAGAGCGAATGCACAAGTAGAGAAATTGGTATTACATGTACCTCTATGCTGAGGGGAAATAATGGTTGCCAAAATGTTCATGGTTTCTGTTAAAAAAAACTACATCCACAAAAGCCAGTGATATCTCGAATTCAGGCAGAGAGTGGAATAATCCAAGTACGAAAACTATTACGCCCATTTTGTGATGAATCCAAATGCTAAAAAAGGAAATAAAGAACACTATTTATTTTTGTTCTTTGAAAATGAAACGAAATTAACTGACCTGATGTTAAGTTGTCGAAAACTGAACAAGAAATGAAAGTGACTTTTTTATCTTGAAAATATCCTTTGTACATGTTCTGGATTTGGTTATCGCAGGGGCAGACGGTTATTGACCTTAAATAGAGATAAGAAACAAGTAAAAGAATTGTTTTATTTTTATCTATTTTTTTTAAAATATTGACCCATTTCAGTCCTAATTAAATTAATGTGCTTCCATCTTCCGAATTTGGCAAGTACGATTTGCTCACATATACCACGTACCCTTATAAACTGGCGAGCCTATCACTCAATTTGTCAGATTTCTTGTTTCCCCCTGATCGATTTGACATCAAAAGACACTGGCATATATTTCTCAGAAAATGATATCTCACCACTGCATTTCAAAAGCGAAAAAGCACTTACTTGTAACTTCTATATACACGTATATATATACCTTTGATGTCAAAATCATATGAGCCGAGACACGACAAAATCAACAATGTGGCATGTGCGTCCAGCGAAGACCCAGATCAGCCTGGACATTCGCCCAGTCTGATCAGAGTCTTCGTTGTCCGCATGGAGCTAGCGTAGACCCTTGGCTACCCTTTAAGCGCCCAGCAGACTCTGATTAGACTGGGTGTATGACCAGTCTTTACTAGGCGCACATGTCACTCTGTTCGTTTTATCGTGTCGCGGCTCAAATTTGCTAAAAGAATGTTAAGGTAAATGTGGGCACTTGCGAGGACAACGATTTTGCATTTTTTTTTTTTTGCCTGCCTTCTACATGGGAGTCAACTCTTAAAGGAAAGAATTAACTCCTTTGCTCTTTGCGGAAATAATTCTTTTCTGTATAAGAAGACATCCTATTTTTGTTTTTTTTTTCGCCCAACGAATCAAGCAGGAGGACGCAAAAATTCGTTACCCTTTATAAACAAAATGGCTTAGAAACATAGAGGTGTACGTATAGCTTACACCTTAAAAATTGAGCCGCGACACGAGAAAACCAACAATGTGGTTGTGCGCCCAGCGTAGACTCAGATCAGCCTGGACATCCGCCCAGTTTGACCAGACTATTCGTTTAGTGCTCAGAGGGTAGCTAAGGGTCTAAGCTACCGCCATGCGGACAGCGAAGACTCTGATCAGACTGGGCGGATGCCCAGGCTGCTCTTAGTCTGCGTTGGGCGAACAACCACATTGTTGGTTTTCTCGTGTCGCGGCTCAAATTATGATTACTGCAAAGTGGGAAATGTTTGCGAATATAGCTCTTATACAAATTTTAAGAACAGGTCTGATGCGGAACCGACAAGTCCACTTTTTGCTAAGGTTGACTGCCCATTTTAGCACAATTTAACCTATTCTCTACAGCTGACTGCTTATGCCTGATATAATACCTTATCACAGCAGCTTTAATATTGACAGAAGCCATCTCTGCAGCAGGTGCAATTGTAAACTTAAATTAAGTTGATTTTACCAGAAGCTTTACTGATTTGACTATCATCAATTTGGCACAAAGGTGATGGCAGAATGGGAAATACTACTGCAATCCATGAACAGTCTGGTCTTGGTCTACAGTGTTTGCTCAGACATTCCTGTCCCAATATTTAGTGAGGTGGTACAAGTTTCACTGATGATTTTGGAACTTTATTTGCTTGTAAGACCACATTCACACCTGTGTTTTCATATCACTTTCAGTAAAAATCCAAGTATATGCATGTACATGGTAAACAGTAAAATGAATAAGATGAAGAGGGAAAGATCCAATGATGTCTATGCAAAGAGATATATTAATAAGCATCAGTTCTGCAAAGCCTAAACTGCCATGGCGAAAGCCAGTCAACAAGTTCTTTTAAACAGTTTGAAAACTGTTTCTCAAGACCTTCAGTATTGCATATGTCCTTTATTCAATGTCTTCTGAATAGCTGTTTTAGGTCCAGTTTCCACAAATATCTAGTTTTAGTTAAGAAACCAGTTCAAACATTTCAACAGTAGAGTATTAGCATTCAAATCATGAAGTTCAGAATTTGTCCTTTTTAAGGAGTCATAGGATGCATGGCTTCTAAGCATGTATTTACTCACAATCAGCCTGGTAAGAGATTTTGAACAGTGCATTGATTGCACATGCATAGTATGCTAAATCAGACAGGTGTGACATCCCTTATTCAGTGAATAAACTCTACCACCACTGAACTAGAAAGTGTAAACAGTTTTTAAAATTCGTAGAAGACCTATAATTATGTTTGCAAATGAAAATCTTCACGAAATTTTTAAGTTGCAACGGTTCTTACTCTGGTAAAGGCCATAACCATTAAATTGGCGTATCGTGAAAGGGTACCTTACTTTATATGCGAATGGGGAAGACCCAGCTCAACCAGTGCAACCAGGCAGTTTGATCAGAGTCTTTCCTTTTCATAGATACGCTCTATGCATGACTGAGAATCTCAGGTCTCTGATCAGTTTGCGCTGTTGTTTAGGCTAATCAGAGTCTTTGCTTTGAGCTTAAAGAGTAGCTAAGGGTCTAAGCTCGTACCTCCATGCCTCCAGCGAAGACTCTGATCAGACTTGGCGAGTGCACAGGCTGATCTGAGTGTTCGTTGGGCGCACATGCCACTTTGCTGGTTTTGTACACGGTGTCGCGGCTCATATAGCCTAAGATTTCCTTAAGATGTATGGGTACACTTGTATGTTTTCCTTCCATTTTACGAAGGGAGACAACTCTTTGCCTTCCTGACTGCTTCCCAAAACCTTTCAAGCTGGGGTTACTCTTAAAGAAAATAATTTGCTCCGAGTGGAGCAAATTCTTTCCTGTTGGAGTAAATCCCTATTAAAAAGGGATTCAGAAAAGAAAACGGCAGAGTTGCTTCGCCTGAAAGCATGTCCATTCACCTTATTAGAACGAATGGCTCCGATTGTGTAGCCTCCAGTTCTAGCCGTTTGGTACAGCAAAATTTCAGACTATTTATAAGATAAAAAACAGACACAACTTTTTGAAGTTATTTTATTTTATTGAGGAAAGTAATTCGAATTATATAATTGCTGATGAAAAAAATGAACTGTTTATCTAAATAGAGACCGTCTTCCGAGTTCAGGAATCTGCAAAGAAAACACAAAAACATAAACAGAAACTTTAGAACCCGAAGAATAACCCTAGTCTGGCTTCCAACGTTATATGTATTACATGCCTCTTTATTATCTGATGGCCAGGAGCCTATGGCCAGAATGAAATATTTTACATTGGTACTGCAACCAGTCCAGAACAACACCTACAGTAAAATTTTCCGACGGATATGGTAAAACTGCGAAAGGGGAATCCCGGTAGCTCAGGGGCTAAGCTCTGGCCTGCTTTGCCAGCTGTCCAGATTTGATTAGAGGCAGAATTCTTTCCTATCGTAAACAGGGTTCAGTTGCAAATAGCCACTTATTATCACCCTTCCATCGGACTGATATGACTGAAATAAAGTTAAAATGGCTGTAAAATCGCAAGGCATCCATCACTCTATTCTGCAAAACACTGAAAATCATTAATGAGTCGCGACACGAGAAAACCAACAAAGTGGATGTGCGCCCAGCGCAGACTCAGATCAGCCTGGGCATCCGCCCAGTCTGATCAAAGTCTTCGCTGTCCAAATGAAGCTAACTCACTCTTAGCTTCCCTTTACGTGCTTAGCGAAGACTCTGATTAAACTGGGTGGATGCCCAGGCTGATCTGAGTCTGCGCTGTGTGCACAACCACTTTGCTGGTTTTGTCGAGTCGCGGCTCAAAATTTTATAAAGTGGAACGTTTATCCCGCTCCACAGCTAAATGGTCGTTTTGCGAATGCATCACTGACATAACAGGCGAAAAAAACGTTGCATCTAAAAGTGTGTGCAACTTTGAATTTCCGCTGTTAGCCTATCAAGCTGTATTGGAGTAGGGCCTAAATGAGTACGTTTTCATGGAAGCACGACTGCCAGTTTCAGTTTTGACTCAAATTGAACTGGGAGGTTCGTCCACGGAAGCAAAGAAGAAGTCACAAATGTTGTCGTACGTGGTGTACCCATACAGCTAGCTTGATGTGTAATTGGAGCATTTAAATAAAATGTCCTTTGAGCAGTTGCTATAAAAAATAAAATGCGAACCTTACTTGGTTATTTTTATTAACGTTACCATTTAATTTGTGGTATTGCAGCAATTATCCTAATTTTTAAGAAGATTTTACTTATTTGAGTCTACCCTGTTTGTTCTCGTACGCTTACAGAAGTTTTGGGTCAGCACTGTAGCATAGACCCAGAAGGCAAACAACGTTGAATCAACATTGATTCAACCTTGATTCAACCTCATGACGTTGAATCCAGATTAATCCAACGTTGATCCAACCCTATGTGCCTGATGGGAAGACTAGTGTGTTTTGAGTTGCAATCCACATATGTGTAGGGGAGAGTCGGGTAGCTTCGGACAGCTGGTAAATTCGGACAGTGGCATTGTTTCCTTTATATGTCAGTTGTTTGGAACTAAAACAAAAATAACTGGCAAAACAGTAAAAATCCTGATGAGACGACTCATTATGAGCCGTCTCATCTGCATTTTCACTGTTTCCAGTGGTATGTCCAAATTAACACGCTGTCCGAAGATACCCACTTTACCCTAGTGTTTCTCGTGAGTAAAGCTGGGACATGCGGATAAGTTTGTCAGCTGTTCTTTCTACCTTTGCGCGCCATCTTTATCCAAATATAGATAATACCCATAAGTCTGTGCGCAAAATATGAGAGGACATGAGGAACTACCGTTCACCTCTCGCGAGAATGAGAATTTGTACTACTCACGGGTGGTCCTAAAGCAACTGTGCTACACTGAGCAGGGACGTCAAATACAGACTGGTCCTTGATTCCTGCCTTGATGTCTAAAAACACGATTCTTTCCAAGACTTGAACTGAAATAGACATTAAACAGCTGACTGATATGCTATAAAAATATACACTGCTCAAAATATTTAAAATAGGACTGTATATAATTTCCATAAATCTGTATACAAAATTCTTCGTAATCAAATAATCACACTTCCCACTGACTTCACTAAGGCAACAAGCTTCATACACCGATGAACGACAATTGATCATGACGTTGTCGTCAAGCGATGTCGAAGGTAAACGAAAGTCGTGACTGGTCCACGTAACGCTCGACAGACGCCACGTCATGGCGGCGGCTGTTTAACGTAATGGCCCAACACGTCGTTACTAACTTTTCTTCGACCCTTATTTTGCATAATCTACATTAAATTACCATGAAAACGGCACAGAGAGGGTATAAAAATAAAGTGTAAATATAATAATAAAGATTTGATTTTCATCGCTAAAATTCTACAAGAAGTGCTTCGCGGAATTTTAGCTCTGCCCACTGACTTCATCACATGATGAAACGATGAAAAATCAAATTTCAGTTCTTAAATAAATAGGTTAAGCCCCTATCTCACTGGGATGCGACAGTTTGCGACTGATTGCGAATTGCATTCGCGGATGAGTCTCAAAACTGTCTTGAAACGTTCGCGGGGATTCGCAATATCCTCGCGTGAGTCGCACACTGGCGCAAACGGTTCGCATTGTCGCACAAAAAAGTTTTACATGTAAAACTTTTTTATGCGACAAAATTTCTCGCAATATAGTCGCAACATAGTCGCAAAGTCATCGCGGGTGTCGCGAACACGTCGCGGACCCATCGCAATTTAGTTTCCGGCGAGTCGCAATGACCATAAACACGAAAAATTTGCGAAATAAATATGACTATATTGCGAAAAAATTGCGACATAAATAAGACACTTCCGCGACTAAATTGCGAGCAAATAAAACTGAGTAACTTTCGCGCGAACGTCTAGAGACATTCGTACGAATATCTTACGACTATCGTGCGAGTGTCTTAAATTACCCGCAATGTCGCAAAAGTGTCGCGAATGCTTCGTATTTTCGTTCCACGTGACTCGGACAATTATGTTTCTCACAAACAGTTTGCACTCATTCAGTTCCAACATGGGCATCACGCCAGCAAAGGTCATAAAAGGGCGAGGGAGGGGTAGGGCTGCCACTGCACCCGGCCATACAACCACCACAGGAAGCCAGCTCCTGTTCCCTCCGACGACGAGAGCTCGAGAGCTCCCACGGTTTCTCAGACGGGTGAAACAAGGAAAAAAAAGAAACTGGGCATTGAGAGTGAGAAACAGTACTAATGGAAGGATGCCCACCAGAATGTACTGGCTGAGTTCTGGCTGAACCACCCCATATTTTATGATAAAACACAATATCCGTCTTTCTGACGTCTGATGATTAAAAAATTGCTGGAATGTCAAATGGTTCTCATTTTCTCGCAAAATCATCGTATGACTGTTGCACGACCTTCGCACGACAGTCATGCGACGTTCGCGAGAGTATCGTGACATAGTCGCACGAGAGAAATAATCGCAATTTTATTGTGCGAACGTCGCACGAGTGTCTCACGAACGTCGTGCGACTGTCGCGCGACGTGTGTGCGAACTCCAGGCGAATTTGGCAAGATTCGTGAGATAATCGTACGACATTCGTGCGACAATCGCGCGACACTCGCAAATATGTCGTAATCACCATTTCAGTGAGACCCAAATATGAAAAATGTCGCAAAGTCGCGGATTTTATCGCAAATCTTTGTCTCAAACTAGTCGCCAGTTGTCGCATCCCAGTGAGATACTAGCTTAAGGTATCAATGTCCTTTTGTAGACAATGATGCATGACCCATTTATTAGTTTTGATATTGAAGAGTTTTATACATATACAGACATATGGAAATTATAAAGAGTGCTCCTTTAAGATTTTGAGCTGTATATTTTGTTAGATCGAGCTGCATGTATTCAAAACAGCAATAGTTTAAACATTTCAGTCAGTCGCCCCCCAAAAACGCAACAATAAAGTTTAGCAAAAAAAATCTCGTGAAGTTCATGGGTGTGGTATTAAATACTCATACCATTGTTTGACCACTTTTGAAATCAACTCGTTCTTGGATAAGGCTGCGTACAGGCGAATAAACCATATTACAACTTCTTACATAGTCATGTCTAGATTTAAAAGCTAGACACGGAGCCTCGTAAAAGGCCCTACTGAACCATCAGTGGTATCAGTTTATGAAACGAGCCGCGACACGTGAAAACCAACAAAGTGGAATGTGCGCCCAGCGCAGAATCAGAACAGCCTGAGCGTCCGCCCAGTCCGATCAGATTCTTCGCTTTCTGCATGGAGGTAGCTTAGACCCTTAGCTACCCTTTAAGCGCAAAGTGAAGACTCTGATCAGACTGGGCAGTTGCCAAGGCTGATCTGAGTCTGCGCTTTGCGCACACCCACATTGTTTGTTTTCTCGCGTTGCGGCTCAAATATTTTATCGTGACGTATCGCTGTAAGATTCTTACTTCAGTTTGGTCATTCCAAATGACCTTGATTAGGCAATATTAAACAAATAGAACCGAGGGCGTAGCTACCTATACGGCAAATACGCAAGTGCGTATTGAAATTTTGTCAAAATTGACAAAATTTCATAACGCACCTGCATATTTGCATGCTGAAACTTTATAAATTAGACAAGATTTCAAAACCAATTGCCATAGAGGCTGAAATACTACCTTTCCCTTCAAGTAGTAGAGTTTAAAACATGGTTGTGCGTACCATGCAATTGCCTCTAGTTACGCCCATGTAGAACCGCCATTAATTTCACAGTAGCATGTTTTGAAAATGATCTGAGTCATTTTAGGTGGCAACGGGATTCCAGAACACACGGCTTTTCGTTGTCACCCCTCATCGTCCTGATGATTGAAATACTGTTGAAAAGGACGTAAAATCGCAAGTAATCTATTCGTCTATCCTAGTGGAGACAAGCGTTTAAACAAGCGGTATTATTTTTAATACACGGTAAATCGTTTCATCGGCACCGATATGACGCCGATGTGACGTGACGTTTATTTAACAATCTGTCCTGCTGCTATTTCGGCAAACTCAAATAAATAAAACTCCGATCTTACCTCCACTGAACGTCCCGACGACGTCTTCCGTGATTGGCACGCACGTATCTGCAGTGACGCTCATGTAAACCTCCGAATTGCCAAAATCAATCCTATAACTCTTCGCGTTGACGTTGTTGGCATCCAGACCGAAATATATGTCACTCACTGTTGCGTTGTCTAAAAACAAAAATGGTAGAAATAAGAAAAAAGATGATTGGGTACAATTTCAACATATGCAACTCTGCCATTTTCATTTTTCCCCTTCTAAATGAGGGTCAACTCTTTAGAAAAGAAATGAACACTAAGGAGCTAATTCTTTTGCTTCCTTAGAAGCAAATCCTTTCTTTTAAGAGTAGACTCAATTTCAAAAATGCTTTGTCGTCCAGGACAACAAACAGGAAGTAACAAAAGTTGTTACCCTTGGAAAAATGGCGGCAAACATTGAGATGAACCCATTTACTTTAATAAATGAGCATCATTATAAGTATCTGTGCTGCTTAATCCATCAATGCCTAGAGTCCCATAAACAGGAAAAAGGCAAACAGTGCAGACCGAACTCAGACGCCGCAAGATGCGGCGTCTGATCAGGGTATACACTATTTGCATAAGACAAAAGGGTATTTCTTCTTGAAAATAAAAATGATAAAAATAAATTAAACCACACACCTTTTAATTGACAAATGGACTTTCCAATAGGCATAAATGGGTCAATTTGTATGGTTATATTTCCAAGACACATAAGTCTGGAATGGGAACATTTGTCTCCATTCTCATAGTGGCTACTCTTAAGACGGTAATTTGCTCTCTGGCGATATCTAATTCTTTTCTTTAAGAGTAATTCTTATTAGAAAAAGAAGTACTATTCTGTTGAATTTGCTTTCCTTGTAACAATGGCGACCGTGCCCTAACACTTTAGATATATATGTACATAAATTGTCGGTGCCTTGACCCGTCTGCTTATCAAGTGCATTTTTATGAGGAACTTTATGTTGTTGTTGTTTGTTTGTGTTTCGTTATGTTTGTTTTTTTTTTGTTTTTTTTTTTGTTTTTTTTTTTTCTTTGTTGTTGTTTTTTTTTTTTGTTTTTTTTTTTTTTGTGTGTGTTTTTACAAAACTGCGTATGTACGCAGGTCAACTTAGGCTAGCAGAGATTATAGACGTCTGAGACAGTTTTTTCACACGACAAGACACAATTGTAGGCCACAACCGTTGGAACAATGTTGAAATCAGGTTAAATCACACACCTATCAAGTCAGGGGTACAAAGTCTACTTTGTTCCTTGCGTACGTAAGGAACAAAGTGGACTTCGTACCATTGGCGTGCAAAGATGCCGTCAAGGTTGCATCCTTTGAGTATTTGCTGGCCACCTATTACAGAAACCCGGGTTTATAAAAGCCTTATATTCTCTTTTTCTTTATTTGTCATTCTGAAAAGTTGCAACTTTAATGATTTGATGTGCTCCACAGTGTTGGGCTATCTCTATACGTACCTGGAATACAGTTTGAGACCCAAGGTCCAGAAGCAGATCTGTAACAGCTACCGTCAGCTCTGATGATGTTTGTTATGCCCTGGGAAAATAAGACATGAAAATAAACATACAATACCCCTAATGTGCTGAAATATTGGGACACCTAAAACATTAATTTTCCATTTGTTCCAAATGGAAAATTAATGGATTTAAGGTATCCAAATATTTATGCACATTAAAGTATGCAAAGTTACTTGTACATGTCCTTTTATTAGTAGGGTGACTTTCAGAGGTGGAATGAAGATGGGGTAGTCATAAAAATACTACAAGCGACGCTATATGCGGAAATATTTGTCACACCTCGTAGTTTATGAAATCATCGGGATCCAGTGGCAGAGGTTGGTACGGGCTGAGAAATCCATGATGGCGTCCAAGATCGCCGCCGTGTTTAGAAAAGGGCACTAAATATTTGTATCTTGTTGTAAAATTTAACAAATGGAAAACACAGAAAAGGAAATGACTTTATATTTATGTAACATAAACCAACATTTGAAGAAAGTATATTGTGGATGGCTGTTGAACAAGGTCAAGGTCATTTTCAAGGTCAAATGTATTTGTTTGGGGAAAATCCCCATTTTACCGCCTATTTTCACAATTAGTGTAAAATTCTTGCTGAACAGAGCAGATTTTTGTATATCTTGATTAACTTTAGTATTTACAGCTACAGTTTATAGAGTTATGAATGCCTGTTGCACCATTACTGTGGGGATATTGACCTTGACATTCATCAAGCATGTCAAATACTGATTAAAATTGAAACAAAATCCTACATATTTTTTATTTTGAAATTGCATTTTCAATATTTATGCAGGTGAATCATTTGAAAATTCTTTTTCACAAAGCAAACATACTATCAGGGTATCAAGGCAACAACGTCAAGGTGATATTAAAGGTTATGAGAGTGAAAAAAGTAACCATATTATAAGCCAAAATACGGGAAAACTTTCCTTCTGAGACTTAAGACTTAGAATGTCTCTAAACAGTTTTCTTGAGCTATTTGCATTACTGGTACTTGGTCTTAAAAATTTGGATATAAACAAGAATAATTTACCTACATGCAGCAGATAACATAGGCATTGATCAGCATGTGCCTATAAACAAGCTAGGCTATGCCTTTGTTGTTCACATATGATACTATACACGTTTTCTTATAGAACTAGTCTCATGATCCATACTAATGTAACATATTTAATAGGGTTTTAAAAATATGGCATGAATCTTATGATAAGGTATGAAGCACTGTTATATTGTACATCATCATTTGTCATTAAGTCAAGGTCATATCCATGGTCAAGAGACAGCCTAAACATAGTATCTCCGGATCCATCATAGCATGTCCCCTACATTAACATTCTCATACACTTTGAAGAAAGTGGCGTGCATTTAATGAAAAAATTGAAATATGTGCTGTACAAGCAAACCCTGTCTGGTTTTGAATTTGACCTTTGACCTTATATTTGACCTTGACCTTTAAGGTTACCTTATGTTTTTTCACATGTTTGAAATGGCATGCACTATTACAGATACAATGCAGCTGTTTTGAATTTATAACCACATGAAACAGACGATAAGCACCAATATTCTACATTGACCCCCTTTACAATGAACGGCGACCATCTTGTGTCGCCACCTTGGAGTTCTGGGTTCGCACCAACTTCACGCAATGGATCCCGGGTGTTTTACAAACTTTGGGATATGCCACATTTTGGTATATAACATTGCTTGTAGTATTTTTATGACCACCTACCCTATGAAATGAGCCGCGACACGACAAAACCAACCAAGTGGTTTTGCGCCCAGCGCGGACTCAGATCAGCCTGGGCATCCACCCAGTCTGATCAGAGTCTTCGCTGTCCGCATGGAGGTAGCTTAGACCCTTAGCTACCCTTTGAGCACCTAACGAAGAGTCTTGTCAAATTGGATGGATGCCCAGGTTGATCTGAGTCTGCGCAGGGCGCACAACCACATTGTTGGTTTTGTCGTGTCGCGGCTCAATATGCAGCTTTTCTGTCCGAAGTCACCCTACTATATGGCAGACGAGTAATTGGCAGGCGATTTCTAAAGCAAAGGTAAATATACCTTCTCTCGGTATACTGCCGGTGTGCAAGGGCATACGGTTATTTCGTTACAGAAATTAGTGGTGTCAGCGGTTTATCACCATAGCAACTGTAAAGTTCAGAGATAGCAGAAAGTCTCCTGCGTCTTCTGTATTGATAGTAAAATGGGATATTGAAAATTGAATGTTTTCCTCTCAGAAACATTTTTTCAAACAATTTAATTTTTCTGTCAAAATTATCAAATAAAAGAACTTTATATAGTGATTTGGTACACCGCCGTGTTTTCCGTCTGTATATCGGGAGCTCCAATATCTTAGTTGGTTAAGCACTGGCCTGCTGGTCTAGCGGTCCTGAGATCGATTCACGGAGACGGCAATATTTCGAACTGGGTTTCATTGCACACAGACTTTCATTATCACCCTCCTATCGTCCTAACATGGCTGAAATACTATTGAAAAAGGATGTAAAATCGCGTCATCCATCGATCAGTCAGTCTGTCCGTATTCGGTACTACGAAGCTGGGATATCATTCCATTTCATGATTTCCCTGTATACTTTTCTTGATGAAATCGTGCTGAAAATGGGTCAGCTTTTAGAGAAAAAAAATTGCTCCTTCAGGAGCAAATTTTAGCCTCTAAGAGTTGACCCCATTTAGAATAGAGGCAAAAGAGACTCTCTTCAAGTCGATTGGTTGATTTGATGCTTAACGTCCACGGTAAACAGCTAAGGCCATGTCGGGACGGTCAGTTAACCTAACCACACTATTCCTGGACAGGCTTAGACCTCCTAAGCGGTTAACCAGTACTAAGTGCACATACTTTCGCCAGTAACTGACACCTGCCCTTCTTGAATCAGCGGAAGGGGAAACGAAAGTATGTGGCCAGACCGGGATTCGAACCCAGGACCTCTGACTTACGAGTCAGGTGCCCTACCGATTGCGCTACCCGGCCCGGCTGGGTCAACTGTTAGAGAAAAGAATTTGCTTCTTTAGGAGCACAGTCTTTCCTCTAAGAGTTGACCCCATTTAATAAAGAGGCGAAAGAAGGTTAAAAGAGCAGACTCACTTCAACCCGAAAATAAACCCATTCACCGTAAGAGTAACTAGAGGAGTGTCGGGTATCTTCGGACAGCGGGTAAATTCGGACAGTGACATTGTTTTCTTTATATGTCAGTTGTTTGGAACTAAAACAAAAATATGTGGCCAAACAGTGAAAATCCTGATGAGACAGCTCATTATGAGCCGTCTCATCAGGATTTTCACTGTTTGCAATGGTATGTCCGAATTTACCCTCCTGTCCAAAGTTACCCGACTCTACTCTACATCTACAGGAAAATTTCAACAACTGAAATATTGCTTTAATATTGTTTAACGGATATTTCAATACATACCTTGTTATATTCAATGATAAGTTTCTGCTGCACTGCGGCTCCATCCACCGTAAGGCTCTGTGTCTGGGCGATAACTCGGTTGGCAGCGTCGTATGACATCGCAATTGTACCCTGAGGTGTTAAGAAAGAAATCTGAATCGAGGCACACATACCCGTTATACAGGGTCCACCTACCGTGAAAACTCAAAGCATTGGGACAGCTGGGGATAAGCAGACCCAGATCAGCCTGATCCTGTCGGAGCAGTCTGCAACTGTTCTATAGGTGCTATACTGTTTGCCAATGCATCTACATCTTTTTGACGTAAAACTGCATTGTGAAACCAAACTGTCCTTTTTTGGACAATTACGGTAATTAAATTGGGTGTCCCAAGTTTTTCGGCACTCGATCAGAAATCAAACTTTTTAAAACGGAACCAACACACAGCTTTAACTCTATACATATTATATAAACAGGTCTGCTCAAAGCCAGCCAATGTATGAGTCATGCAAGTCATCATTAATATGCTTCGTGCTCGTCGGATGCTTGGACTGGCATTTAGCGTACAATAGATTCATCTTAAACACACTGGTAGTGATCATATCGTTTTATGTGGATCATATATGTTGCATTAGAATGAACTGTGTGTAAACCAGTGCAACAAATCTTTTCAACACTCTAGTGCCTAACATATGGCATATTATGGTGTCGGAGACCAGGATAGCCTACCCATATATTTTTTCTGTATACCTGAACAATATTTAAAAGTGTTTGCCTCCGAGTAGAACGGCTAACAGGTTCCTACTGAGACACAGAATATATCAAACCTCACTTTCATTGGCAAAACCTGCCATCTATTATTCATGGTATACATGCCATCTTTTTGGTTCAACTATATACACTTCGCCAGAAATCAAGGTCGACGGACATAAAGTAGTCGCTGTAGCATCGAGTTTTAGATTCGATACTGTTCTATGTATCATAATTATATTATACTTTTCCGGTAGCATTGACCTTGACAAATATAAAAAAATCACAAGAACTCTTTTTACAATACAATATTAAGCAACAAATATGAAAATAGAAGTTTATTGTTATGGTATAATATTTTTACCTCTGTTAAGTGTTGATCTGTGTCACTTTTCCGCGACGCTATGACCATGGCAAGAGTCCCCTCCCACTTTGTTGGTGAGCAGCAATTCCTAGCATAGGCGCTGGCTACCACACACGCAATAACGAGGAGATACATGGCTGAAAATATAATGGAAAAAAATATTTCTTTTCAGGTATCCTATCCATACTTTGTTGGTGAGCAGCAATTCCTAGCATAGGCGCTGGCTACCACACACGCAATAACGAGGAGATACATGGCTGAAAATATAATGGAACAAATACATTTCTTTTCAGGTATCCTATCCATAACAACCACCATTTGAAAGGTCTCCCCACGCTTATTCATGTCACGAACAGAAGTATAGGAATCTCTGATTCCTGTAATAGGCTTTTAGTGCGTACTATTGTACACTTTGTATCACAAATCCTCGCAAGGATTACAATCAAGCATCATATACCAAATCTGTTGATCAGCCTCCAGTTTTCGCTTGATTTTTTCAGTCGAATCTAATGCATTAAATATTGGCTGACAGAAACATACAGGGAAGAACAAAGTAAACCAACCCTGTGCAACAGCTCATTGTATAAATACGGCGTAAGTAGTGACTAACACGCCGAGAAGAAAGATTTTTTCATTTTGTTTTGGCTATTCTCACAGAACAGTTGAGCAGACCAATATACTAAAGAGCCCGTAGGCATTTTACAGAATCATATATGGAAAATAGGGCTAAAATACCTACCCTTAAATACTGCTTCTGTCTGCATCGAACTTGTAATTTGACCAAAATATCGATTTCATAACTATTGATAGAATTCAAAAGTTGATCTGGATACAATTTTTGAAAAAAAAAAAAGAAAACTATTTAGCTACTTACTACGCATGAGTATCGTACTTGCATATAAAAATCTGAATTATTTTATGCTGAAGATGATTCGTTATAGAATTATAAAAGAACATTTCCCCTTCTTATTCAACAAGTCTTTTTACCCGAAGACCCACATAACATATGCATCATTTAAAGAGTTCTTTGCAGAAAAGTAGCGTTCTAGACATTGTGACACCAATCTTTGAAACATATGGTTTTCCATACTTTTAAAATCATATTATACACTTCATATATCATTGTAATTGTAGGTATTGTACTTTTCCATACTGTTGTATATGCTTGTTATGCTAGCTATCCTGTATATTAACACAATGAGATATGTATGTTTATATATGCTCATGGGCCATATGTCTTACTGCACCAATAAAGTATTCATATATAAATATATTTGTCGAACTAAACAACTGTTCGATAAAATATACAGAAAATATTGTCGGCGAAATCATTTTTGAAACAATTTCTTGCTAACAAATACTGTTCCACGCAGAGTTATGCCGTGCTCATCGTTTGCGAGTACAACATACCTATAGCATACAAGTTTAGGCGTAGACTACATGCTTTTAATTCATTTCACTAGTCACCCTTTTTCAAATTTCGGCCATTTGCCCTTTTTCAAGAAGCAAATTCAATTTATATAGACAACTACATGACTATCCCACCATTTTGGAAAGTTGTTACGATGGCCTTTTTCAAGAAACAAATTCAATCTATATAGACAACTACATGACTTTGTTACCATTTTGGAAAGTTTTTATTATAAACCGTAAAACGAAATTTCCGACCATAAAACCGACGATTTACTTTGAAATTCCCAAATGACAATTTTGAATATAGTTATCCCCTAAGTCTACATCATACAATGTACTGAGTATAATTTCATATACCTTTTAGTAAATTGCGTTCAAATGCATCACAGGATGCTACAAAAGTAAAAATCATCTCTCATAAATATATTTTATATATATTTGGCACAGGCAAAATAATTTTGCCTGTGCCAAATATATATAAATATATATACATATATATGAGAGAAAATATTCAAACTCACCGGACTGTTGTGAGGGCGATGGATGAAATGAATATGATGTTTGGTTGTGAATACATGAACGTAGATAGTCGTCCATATGTCCATCTTATGTCAGAGATAAGGCTCCCAAGAGGGGACGATATTTGTATGAAAGGTAGGGAATTTTAGTTAAAGTCAAGCTGTTCTTCAGTTGAATATCTTAATGCTATTATAAACAGATGTTGGTGATAAACAACGGTGTTATATATTGTTATAGCCCATACATCTGCTTACATGTGGTATGGCTGATAAGCTGGCACTACTTTGCCCGGCTTTTCGGCTCCTGTGTATATTGTGGTCGAGTTTACATTCTTTTTGTCAGTAATGTGGGGACATTTCTTTTTGAAACACTATTCCATTTATCTTCCCCAAAACCAATAATTTTATAACATTATTCTTCTGACGCGCAGTTTGTTATTTTGATGACTTGTAATTTTTTGCGCTGGTTTTGGTGGAAATTTCTAACACTGATACCAAATTGAAACATTGTGTCTGTAAGGCTGTGTAGTGCCTTTCACAAGGCAGGGGTGGTTGGGTGGTGCGATGGCGCTGGGTATAACTTCCAGTGCCGGGGCGTCCTACTGATTTAGATAATAGTAGGGCAAGGGCATACTGTGCTTGCAGTAGGTGCGGGTGGGAGTTATTTTGGACATTTTTTCTCTCGTCTATCATTTTCCTCTTCCTTCTCCCTCTCTTTGGGAGACGGCCCGATATAGACTGGAATATTGTCTCAAAGGGCCGAAAACGCCCAATAAGAGGGTCAACATGTGGCTTTTCAAATCCAACCGTATCATCACATTAAAACACGACTCGCAATAAATGAAAATTAGTGACAAAGCGACTTATAGTTTCAAAAGTGGTGTAAATTTTTCTGTAATGAATTTTCTTTTCCCCCACCCGACGACTTTCAATGGACTGTAGTAAATGCGCATTATATCTGCTCTGCTAAGGCAGATGAAGAAGATGAAGAACATGTCGTTCTCAAATGTTTACGAGTAACGGACGGAAGGATGATGCGGAATAGCTATCCTATACTGAGACACCCAATAAATTTCGAAGCCTGGAACACCGAAATTGCGTATATACTGTAAGATGGTTGATTGCTTTACTGTAACTTGCTACAAGCGAGCTTGCAACGGAAAGAAGATTGACACAAGAACGAGCAGACATCGATAAGATGCAATGCCCTCCTATTAGTCGGTACGCATGTACACGAAAGCCTCTGGGCAAGATAAAAAGTAGACTGTTGGGTGCTTCTAACTGAAAAAATGGAAAGGATTTCCCTTGGACGCTTTAAAATTTTTCAAATAAAAAATATCAAGCGCTTTGTTGTCATTTTATCCCTAATATCACCAGTTATACAAATCAGTAGTGTAATAGAGGGCTACTGACCTCCATTTTATCTGTGGTCATAATGTCAGCTGGTCATTGTCACAGTCTTATCTATCCCGAGCAACAAGAAACTGTGTCTTAGAACATGTACGAAGATTATGGTAATAATTTGAGCCGCGACACGACAAAACCAACAATGTGATTGTGCGCCCAGCGCAGACTCAGAACAGCCTGGGCATCCGCCCAGTCTGATCAGATCTTTCGCTAAGTGCTTAAAAGATAGCTAAGGGTCTAAGCTATCTCCATGCGGACAGTGGAGACTCTGATCAGACTGGGCTGATGCCCAGGTTGACCTGAGTCTGCGCTGGACGCACAACCACATTGTTGGTTTTGTCGTGTCCCGGCTCATATACTTAGTCTGATCAGACTCTTCTGTTTTAGCTGACAGTTTAAGCAATATGGGTATTATGAAATGAAACAACTCTGGATCTAGGATAATTCAACGTAATGATGTTGAACAGCGTTGATTTAGATTTTTTTACCGTCATGCAATTGAATCAAGGTTGATTCAATGTTATTCCATGTCGTGTGTCCAGAGGACAGCCGCCAGAGATTCCAATAGGACTGCGAATTCGCAGTCCGATCTCAATATTTGAGCTGCGATACGATAAAACCAACAAAGTTGCATGTGCGCCCAGCAAAGATTAAGATCAGCCTGGGCATCCGCCCAGTCTGATCAGAGTCTTTACTCTGCATATGTAGCTAACTTAGACCCTTAAATACCCTGTAAGCGTACAACAAAGACTCTGATGGCCATTTACTGGAGTGGTAGATATGCCTTATGTTTGCTGTTAAATCTTTAAATTCTAAATATGATATAGCTTAGCCAAAACATGCTTTGAAATTTTTGCGTCTGCTTTGTTAGTGCTTCAACTGGTTGGTTGGTTGGTTGTTTTGCGTTTGTTTGTTGTAAACTGGAAGACAAACAAACCATGAAGGTAAGCCAATGGCAGGTCAAATGACCTACATTTTGACTTTTCTTTTAGAATTAAACCTGGTTCAAGTTTTCAGAATTCCCATTACAGACCGTTACAAATTTAGATAGTGTTTATCAAAACAGACGTATTTTCCCAGTCACCCTTTAATATCCCCTAATTCAAGAAACAAGAAATATTAGTTAAAGTTGCCTTATCAGTGACCAATCAAATTGTTTTGTCACTTTTGAACAAATGATAGTTCTACTGGACAGTATCCGCTAGAAATTATCATCATTGTTTCTTAGACTCTCCTCCAGTAAAGATGTACTCTCTGGTCGCTCTCGTGTCGTGTCTATCTGTCGCCTCGGCTTCTATTTGCTGCATTCCTGCTCAGTGGGAGGGGAGCGTTGGATTTTTAACAGGCATTTTACATAATGGCAAAGTTCAAATTTCAAAGGTAACACACTCTTTACCCTTGTATAATTAACATGTGGTTTTCTTCCGATGTTCATCTTTGATTTACTTTGATAAAATGTATTATTATTATTATTATTATTATTATTATTATTATTATTACTATTATTATTATTTTGCACGATTCATGCCAGTCCGCTGTTCAAATTTCACGCCAGTCTGATATCGGGACTTCAAGATAGATACCCAGTTTAGACCCCTTGCACGTATAGATTTTGGTATCTGGGGGATCGTGCAATGGATCGAGGTGGATAACCTCGGACAGCGAGTAAATTCGGACATACCATTGCAAACAGTGAGGATCTAGATAAGAAGGCTCATCTTCAGAATTTTCACTGTTTGCCCAGCAGGAGCAGAGAAATTATATGCTCCTGGCCCAGTTAATTTTGTTTTAACTCCAGACAACTGCAATGTCACTGTCCGAATTTACCTGACTTGAACCTAGTGTTCTGAACATTGGACTGGTATACCGTTTAGAGTTAGCTCCCTGCATCCGAAGGCTAACAAAATCAGCTGATACGTAAGATCACAAAACCATTTTATATATGATGACAAAAACTGATACAATAACATGCAACATACTGTTTCGACACATAATATTGAAGAGCACCTTGTTCAATTCGAGATTTAATTGAGTGGTGTCGCTTGTACGGCATGTACAAACAGAAAAAATTCTGATCAGTCTGATTAGAGTTTTCGGCATCCATGAATACTGCT
Organism: Ctena decussata; assembly: GCA_963989385.1. Taxonomy (NCBI): domain Eukaryota; kingdom Metazoa; phylum Mollusca; class Bivalvia; order Lucinida; family Lucinidae; genus Ctena; species Ctena decussata. Next base: position 72,903 of record CAXDIV010000065.1, read on the forward strand.
GGCTCTAAAAGTAGAAATAGTAAGGACGGTCTGAGTGTTTATTGTATACACAGGGCTTAAGGTCCCTTTTAGCGCGACGACAAGCATTTCTGTTTCGCCTCCATAAGAAAAAAAAACGCTGAATCGGTAAATTTCACACTTGAGCCTATATTTCTTCTAGAAACAATAATTTTATATGATTGCAAATCCAATGGCTGGAAACCCTTTTGTAAATGAATATTCCTTTCGGAGTTCACAACCAGTCTGCAACATTTTATTTTATCATGCATCTGCTGCAAAATTCACCTGATAACAGGGGTATGATAACATAATGTGATATCATGTCACTGCAGCACTGCGCTTGCGCGAATGTTATCAGGGGATGCCTTCAGAGGCGATCTCAGAAGACGATTGGCTACATACTGACGTTGGTCATGATAACAACGTTCGATTGGTTAAATGACGTCACCGATTTACGTCATAACGCATTCGCGACGTCAGCAAGTTCCAACAAAACTACGTTTGTTTTTCATTTTCTTGGGGCTTTTTATGCCTTAAAATCTTTAAATAATGCATGATAAATAGAAAACCATGTAAGTGTCTTTAGATATCAAGTTTATCAGGCTCGACCAGAAACATGTCGGACTGGCTCGGCAAGCCTCGCCATTCCTACGCTGTTTCTGGTCTCGCCTGATAAACTTGATATCAAAAGACACTAACATGGTATTCTCTATTTTTTTGCCTGCATCATGAAGTTTTCCAAGGTGTTGAGTATAGGGTTTCTGTTTATTTGTATATATCGGTATTTAGTACGACCACTTCACTACTTTGTCAGTGAACATGATTTCTTGTGAATTTTCCAGGGCTCATCACTGATGGCTTATGATGGTGTTCGTCGCGTGATTGGACAAAGAGAGTACATTGAAATTGGCAGCAATGGCAAACAGACACAGATCGACGTTCTTATGGACTTCGATAATGTGAGTTGAAATGAGCCGTGACACGAGAAAACCAACAATATAGTTTTGCACCCATCCCAGACTCAGATCAGAGTCTTCGCTCTGCGCTTAAAGGGTAGCTAAGGGTCTATGCTACCTCCATGCGCACAGCGAAGACTCTGATCAGACTGGGCGGAAGCCCAGGCTGATTTAAGTCTGCGCTGGGCAGACAACCAGTTTGTTGGTTTTCTCGTGTCGCGGCTCAAATGGTGATCGAACTGAATCACAACTGAATTTTGCCCCTTTATTATCCCCCGCCGAATGCGAGGGATATAGGTTTCTCCATGTCCGTCCGTCCGTCCGTCCGTCCGTCTGTCCGTCCTTCCTTCCGTCCGTCCTTCCGTCCGTCTGTCCGTCCGGAGCCATAACTAAGTAACCACAGAACGGAATTTCACGAAACTTAAAATAAATATATATTACTATAACCCGCTGATGCAGGTCAAGTTTCACCAGAATGGCTTCAGTAATGCAGGAGTTATTGCCCTTGAATTGTTTTAAAATCAATAAAATGAGCAATAACTGATTAACCACTGGACGGAATTTCATGAAACTTAAAATAAGTATATATTACTACAGCCCGCTGATGGATATTAAATTTCATCATAGTGGCTACAGGAGTGCATGAGTTATTGCCCTTGAATTGACTTAAAATCAATCAAATGAGCCATAACTTAGTAACCAACTATCGAAACTTCATGAAACTTAAACTTAATATGTATCACTATATGGTGGTTATGCACATAAATTTTCATCAGAATTGCACCAGAAGTGCATGAGTTATTGCCCTTGAATCAATTTAAAATTGACAAATTAAGCCATAACTAAGTAATCAATGAATAGAATTCTATGAAACTTTTAATAAATATGTATCACGGTAACACATTGGTGCATCTTACTTTATGTCGAAATTGTGTCAGTTAGCAATGAGTTATTGCCCTTGACTGTGTTTAAAGTCAACAAATTGAGTCATAACTAAGTAACCAGTGAATGGAATTTCATGAAACTTAAAACATGTATGTATTGTCTTGACATAGCAGTGCACATTAAGTTTGATCATAATCGCAACTATTGATCCCTTTGACCTAGAGACCTGATTTTTAGTATATTTCTAGTATTTTGATGTGTTGATTATTCTGATTTTGGTAATGTTACATTTATTATTGACAATTATGCCTTTTTTCAAGTCTTGTCTGAAGACAGCATTTTAGGGGTGAGCTGTTAATCAGGCCCCTAACCTCTGGGCCTTGATATTTCATAGGTGAATGGACCATAGAATAGTAGCAGATCTGTTTTTTTTCCGTTGGTCGTATTTTACTGAAGTTCATATCCGTTTTTAGTTCGCCTGAACGAAGTTCAGGAAGAGCTATTGTACTACCCCCGGCGTCGGCGTTGGCGTTAGCGTTAGGGGCGGCGGCGGCGGCGGCGTTAGCAAAATGTTTAAGTTTTACGTTAAAAGTTTTAAGCCCTCATAGTTTCTAAATCTTTTGGATTTAAATTATTTTTAGTATGGTGATAGATATTGGTCCAAAATTTTATTCTGCACCATCCCCACCCCTGGTCATGACCTGTAGGTCAAGCTCACGGACTTAGAAATTTTATGTAAAAGTTTTACGTTAAAGTTTTTAATATATCATAGTTCCTAAACCCTTTGATTGTTTTGAACTATATTTGGTATGATGATAGATATTGGTTCAAAATTTTATTCAGCACCATCCCCATCCCTGGTCATGACCCATAGGTCAAGGTCACGGACTTAGAAATTGTATACTAAAGGTTTACGTTAAAGTTTATAAGAACTCATAGCTTCTTAACCCTTTGATTGATTAGAATTGTATTTGGTGTGATGATAGATATTGGTCCCAAGTTTTGTTCAGCACCATCCCCACCCCTGAACATGACCTAGAGGTCAAGGTCACGGACTTAGAAATTGTATATTAAAGGTTTACGTTAAAGTTTATAAGACCTCATAGTTCTAAACCATTACACATCAAAGTATTTACGGCAGTTTAAGAAATGGCTTTCAAATAAATTTAGTAATATAGACATTGAAATCTCTGTTAATTCATTGAGTTTGTAAGACAATCAAACAAATCTCGAAGAAAATAATAAAAAAGACGCACTGGTACAGAAACTATGGCATCTCAAAAATCTCTATATGTTTAATTCATAGGGAGATAATCTGAAAGTTTTGAATCTTTAAACGTTATTTTCAGATTGTGATTACAATAAACATAAGCGTTTAAAGTGTTTTCTGTACGTACTCGAACAGCTGTTTATTGTGTACGAGAAAACTTTCTTCTGCGCATGCGCAACTTAAACTGGTCTGAATTACTTAAATAGGAATAAAGTAGATAACTCTGGACTGGACGAAAATTAACCAATAACGTATCATGATTTAAGTAATCAGACGTCTGTCAAACCAGAAAGCATCCATATAAACATTCCATATTTGCTAGGTTGGCCGGCATTAAGAAATAAAAACTGTCAAGTTTTTTTTATTTTTGTTCAGTATAATATGCTTCTATGGAGTAGCGTGCGCAGTTCATACGGAACGCAAGTAGTAGTAGTATTTCACGTCGATATGAGAATTGAAATACTACTACTACTTGCGTTCCGTATGAACTGCGAACGAACTGTGTACGTACTACGCACCTTGCGCTGCTGTGGCGTTGCGGCTGCGTCTAGGTGTTCCGTTGTCAAGTTTTAACCCACTACGTCAACACGACGATCGTAGCCAAAAAAAAAAAAAAAAAAAAAAAAAAAAAATTCTTGTTTGTTCTTTCTTTTCATATTCATTGAACTAGAAGATCCACTTGCATTCATTTCCACGGCGTTTTCAAAATTTCATCATAGTTGAACATTGGTCATTGAATAAGAACCGACTTTTTCGATGTTTCTCATTCCAGCCCGCACTGATCTTTGCACAATTACATTGCAGGACATGAAATATATGCGCCAGGATGGCAAGTGCATCAAGACTAAACTCAACCGTGTCTGGGAAGATGGCTGTATTCCAGGTAGGATCCTACTCAGCTGACTACACAATTGAGCCACGACACAAGAAAACCTACAAAGCGGCATGTACGCCCAGCACAGATTCAGATCAGCCTGGGCATCCGCCCAGTCTGAGCAGACATTTTGCTACGCAGTGAAAGAGTAGCTTAGGTCTTAGCTACCTCCATACGGACAGTGAATCTGATCATGCTGGGCGAGTATCCAGGCTGATCTGAGTCTTCGCCGGGCGCATATGCCTCTTTGTCGGTTTTGTCATGTCGCGGTTCATTGGTTGGTTGTTTTGGGTTTAACGGCCCTTTGAGACAGTATTTCAGTCTATATCAGGCCGTCTCCCAGAGAGAGGGAGAAAGAAGAGAAAAATGACAGACGAGAAAAAATGTGCAAACAACCCTCACCCGCACCTACTGCAAGCACAGTAGGCCCTTGCCCTTATATTATCCAAATCGGTAGGACGCCGCGGCACTGGAAGTTAAACGCAGCACCATCGCACTTCCCAACCACCCCAGTGTCGCGTTTCAATTAGTTTTTGCAGTTGTTGTTGTTGTTTTCCAACCCACCAGTACCATAAAAATACTAAAAAGCAGGACACCTAAAATGAGCCGCGACACGAGAAAACCAACAATGTGGTTGTGCGCCCAGCGCAGACTCAGATCAGCCTGGGCATCCGCCCAGTCCGATCAGAGTCTTCGCTGTCCGCATGAAGGTAGCTTAGACCCTTAGCTACCCTTTAAGCGCTAAGCGAAGAGTCTGATCAGACTGGGCGGATGCCCAGGCTGATCTGAGTCTGCGCTGGGCGCACAACCACATTGTTGGTTTTCACGTGTCGCGGCTCAAATAATTACCGTAATTGTCCTAAAATGGAAAGTTTGGATTTACAACGCAGTAATGCGTCTTAAATCTGTAGGAGCATTTTTTCCATTAAGAGATGAGTCCTTTTTTAGAAGGGCTATGTCATCCAGGAAAGCGAACAGGAAGTCTTGAAAATTGTTTCCGTTTGAACAAATGGCGGGAAAAAGCATGGAAATACCCATACCATTTTGAACAAATTGAGAGAAAAGGCATGGGAATACCAATGCACCTTAAATTGCCTTTTCTCTTTCAGATAACGCAACCTCCCTCGGGCTTAACAACGATCTGGGATTCGGATCCAACAGCGTTGATGTAAACAGCTACAAGATTTCATTTGGCGGCGTTGTCGACGGCTACTTCGTCGTGACAGCTTCAGGCTGTGTCCCAGTTCTAGAATCCTTTCGGGGAACACTAGAGGGAAGTGAGTCCGTTACGTACATATTCTACACTGTAAAAAATAACTGTAGATTTTACGGTAGAATAACTGGAAACCAGCTGCCAGTCCTTTTCCCGTTATTTCTACGGGCGTTTGCCTGTAAGACATTGTTGAAAATCACGAAATGGAAGTTTTATGTTAACTGGCCGCACTCGAAAATAACTTTGTATTGTTGAAGGGCTATCAGACCAAATCGACACCTGCTCTATTCTGTCACACTCTGCTTGATGATTCCTGCAATTTTTACGGGCGCCCGTAAAACTAACGGTAAAATGACTGGCAGCTGGTTGCCAGTTATTTTACCGTAAAATCTACGGATTTTTTTACAGTGTAACAAGTATCGTATTGATGTCTAGAGTCACAACAAAGGGTCCTAGAAAGTATTGATTCAGACAGACGCCACAGAACGCAGCGTAATATTAGGGCCCACTCCTTTTCTTTAAAATAAAGGATGCCTAGAGTCACAACAAAGGGTTCTAGAAAGTATAGATTCAGACAGACGCCACAGAACGCAGCGTAATATTAGGGCCCACTCCTTTTCTTTAAAATAAAGGATTTTTCTTTATCAGAATAATTATTCATCAGAATAATTAAAATCAAATCAACTACATCATTAGATTTTAAACAATGTGGCCTTGGTGACAAGAAAAGACTATGATCAGACTGCACTTGAGTGCAGTCTGATCTGAGTCTTCACTTGTCACATCAGCCTTCTGTGGAATTGGCCCAAGCCATATACATCGAACAGTGAAGCCTTTATAGATCCTGTCTAAACGATGAGGATGATCTGAATATCATATGACATGCAGATAGGATGATCTGAATATCACATGACAAAAGTAAACAGCCACATTGTTGGAGCGTCACATGATTTGACTCAAATCGGAAACCGCTTATTTTGAAAATAGGCCTGCCCGAACTGGGAGGTCTAAAAGTCCACAAGGCATCACGGGAATTAACCGTATCTTCATTTTCTAATTGGGACAAATTCACATATCCTATGAGGTGATGCCCTAACAAAAACGCTGTAACACGGGACACTGATTCATGTCCAGGAACAGTCTTGTCCGTGTCTGGACAGTATGCACAAGCATGTTCGTAGGCATCTTAATTCCATTCCAAACAACTGACATATAAAGGAAAGAATGTCGCTGTCCAAATTTACCCGCTGTCCGAGTTTTCCCGACTTGACCCTTTGGTTTTTCTCGTTATTTCAGATATCTTCATGGAAAACACCGGCTTTGTAAATGTCACCGCAGGTCTATCAGATCCTACAAGTCTAAACACACCACCTTTGGGTTGTGAAAATGCACCCATGGTAGAGGCCCATTATGTAAGTATATAAATGCATTTTATCTCTTTTAAAGTGCCAGAAAACAAAAATAATCGAATTTGCAATCAGCCTCGTCTAGACCGGCAGTGTTTGCCCTCTATTGTTTGAATTATCAATATAATAAAGCTTGGACAAAATATGTTTTCAACTTTTACAGATGTAAATTTCAAAATCCCTGTTGTATTTTTTTCCCGCTGTATGGGTTATGTTATATCTGACCATTGAAGACGAAGACCTGCAAGTTTATCCGCGCAGTCAAATCAAAGTCTACTCTCCCCCCTTTTTTATGCCCCCGTGACGATAGCCAGGGGGCATTAAGATTTGCCCCTGTCTGTCCGTCCGTCCGTTTGTCTGTCTGTCCGTCCGTCTGTCTGTTCGTCACGCTTTAAGGTATAGAGTTTGTGTAATCAACTCCTCCCACAGTTTTTTATGGCTCTTTTTCAAACTTTGCATACAAGTGGTGGACATATTGAAAATGTGCATGTGGATTTTTGATGGAGCTAGAATTAATTTTGACAGAATTACGGCCTTTTGAACTTAGTCATTTTAGGCAAATTTTTGCATTGTAGGGTATAGAGTTTGTGTAATCAACTCCTCTCACAGTTTTTAATGGACCTTTTTCAAACTTTGCATACAAGTTGTGGACAAATTGAAAATGTGCATGTGGATTTTTGATGGAGCTAGAATTAATTTTGACAGAATTACGGCCTTTTGAACTTAGTCATTTTAGGCAATTTTTTGCATTGTAGGGTATAGAGTTTGTGTAATCAACTCCTCTCACAGTTTTTAATGGATCTTTTTCAAACTTTGCAGACATGTTGTAAACATATTGAAAATGATCATGTGGACTTTTGATAGAGCTAGTTTTAATGTTGACAGAATTACGGCCTGTTGAACTTAAGTCATTTTAGGCAAATTTTGCATTGTAGGGTATAGAGTTAGTGTAATCAACTCCTCTCACAGTTTTCAATGGATCTTTTTCAAACCTTGTGTACATGTTGTGGACATATTGAAATGTGCATGTGTGTTTTTCTTGAACCTAGAATTAATTTTAATAATTACGGCCTTTTGAACTTTAATGATAATAGTCATTTTAGGCAAAGTTTAGCATTGTAGGGTATGGAGTTTGTGTTATCAACCTGTGCCCCAGGTTTCAATGGATCTTTTTCAAACCTTGTCTACATATTGAGGACATATTTGAAGACATGCTTGAAGCATTTTGATAGATCTAAAATTAATTTGGACAGAATAACGGTCTTTATAACTTAGTCATTTTGGGCAATTTTTTACATGATAGGATATGGAGTTTGTGTAATGTTTACAATGGATTCATTGTAGATGCTGTATGGATATACAGGTCATGTGACAGGCACTGCACGGGGGCATCATTAGTGTCTTACAGACACAATTTTCTAGTTTTTTTTGTTGTTTTTTTTGGTTTGTTTGTTTTTTATGGATTTCATAATATGTGCATATTGTGTTTACCGCCCGCTTGTTCCAGATGGTCAAATTATCATAAACAGTTATAGCATTTGTAAAATGTGAAAGTTTTATGCAATACATGTAAGACAATGTTTTTGAGCTGCCTCGTTAACATCCCTATAGTTTTCTATGTTGTCATCGGCATACATTGAGGTCAATATATATATATATATATATATATATTTTAGTTTGACGTTCCGAAAAGGTTTACAGTTATAGCTTGTAGATATCTGTTCAGAATTTTTTTTTTTTAAAAATCATTGTTTTTCACTTAAAAATGATACGACTTCATTTTTGCAACTGTGCCGTTTTCATTTTTGCCTCCTTTATCAATGGGGAATACCTCTTAAAGAAACGAATTTGCCCTTGGAGCAAATTCTTCCGTATAAGGGTAGACTTATTTCGGAAGGGCTTGGTCCTGCCTGGATGCAAACAGGAAGTCGCGAAAGCTGTTCATCTGTGTCAAAATGGCTAAATACATGGAGATACATTTACATGTATATTTTTTCAATAATAAGTGCCCAGTAGGGTGAGTCTAAACACAACGAAATCATAGTTTCTTGTTTGTAAGTGACTTAACAGTTGAAGAGCCAGAGACGAAAATAGCTGAATTTGCAAACAGCGTAGATCCTGATGAGGCGGCTCATCATCGGATGAGCCGCCTCATCTAGATGTACACTGTTTTCCCTCTAGTCTTTGAATTCTCAATATGATAAAGCTTGAATGAAACATTTTTTGAAGTTTTGCAGACGTAAATTTTGTCGTCTGCTTTTTGGCGCTTAAATGTTCAGATAATAAAGCAGTCTGACGTGACATCTTTTAATCTTTACCTTTATTTTCAGACAAAAGGAGCGTTTAACTCTGGTATGATCGGAAGAAGATCTCTCTTTGGCTTCTAAACGCAGTTATGGCATTCTTGACATTCATGGGATATCATCTTGCTTGTGAATAAAAACTCATTAGTTCATGATCTACACTTATCTTTAAATTGTATTTTTGTATACATATATAATTACATGGACTTTGATTTTCCTTAGATGAACAATTTTCGGAGAAACAGTGTTCATAGCCTACTTCCATGAACAACAGTCGGTCACGCGACGTCGTTGGTACGCAACATCACATGTGAACACGTTTAATGTAAGCAGCTTACCTGTGGCTTTGTGACAGCTTTTTGTCGCATATGTACAAATGTTGCTCTTAAAAATAAAATTGATGCTTAAAATAATTTTAAGATTAAATGTAATTATAACAGACAAATTTCAGTTTTCCAAAGTTCATGGAAGTATGAACACAAAGGGTCGTGTGCAAAGTTAACGTGAACGCCCTTCGGGCATCTCTTACTTTGCAAATGACCCATTGTGTTCATACTTCCATGAACATCGGAAAAATGAAATTTATTTTCTAAATGACTGCTGACGTCACCAAAAACGAGTACGTTGAAAAATGACGTTGATGTGGCCTTTTAAATTTCGTAAAGGCGAAGGTTTTCGTAGCACAATGGCCGTAGGGACAGATGAAGTTAGCGCCCACAGTATCTTGGGCACAGCATATCAAAGACGAACCGCATCCCTCTCCTTTCGCTGTCTTATCCTTCCCTGATTCGAAAAAGTTAACCTGTAAGAGGAACTGATTGTTCAAATCATCTGCCCTAGGGTAAAGTCGGGTAAATTCGGACAGCGGGTAAATTCGGAGAGTGACACTGTTTCCTTTATATGTCAGTTGTTTGGAATTAAAACAAAATTAACTGGGCAAACAATGAAAATCCAGATGAAACGGCACATTATGAGCCGTTTCATCTGGATTTTCACTGTTTGCAGTGGTATGTCTGAATTTACCCGTTGTCCGAAGTTACCCGACTCGATCTATTATCAGTTATAGTTGATGGCATCAACACTTAATACCAGTCCTTACTCAGTTTCGTGAAGATCAGGGGCGTAACTAGGGGCAATTTCATAATACGCACAACCATGTTTTATTCTCTACTTCTTGAAGGGAAAAGCTAGTATTTCAGCCACTTTGGTAATTGGTATTGAAATCTTGTCTAATTTATAAATTTTCAGCATGCAAATATGCAGGTGCGTTTTGAAATTTTGTCAATTTTGACAAAATTTCAATACGCACTTGCGTATTTGCCGTATAGGTAGCTACGCCCTTGAAGATTATAGTCTATCTAGCCATGCGTGTTCGCAGTATCGTGGTTGGAAACAGCAAATCCATTCGAATTATCATCTTTAGAATTTGTAGATTTGTAACGAAATATAACAGACTGTACGGTGCACCGAAACACCGAAGCCAGCTTACGTTTTCGTTCCAGTATTGTACTGCGGATAATTTTCAAGAGAGTTTTAGAAACATATGCATATAATAATAAATCTGAAAAAAAAGAATGTCTACTGGGGCCGAGTGCACAAAGGAGGCGTAAACTACGCCGGCGTAGCTTACGAACGTCGGCGCAACCAAATTTGTACTACGACTGTATTTCAATCCAAGTGCACGAAGCGATTTGTGGGTTTTGAAGCTATTTTACGAATTAGTTTACGACACGCCTCGGTTGTGCGCACGGATTAAAATTCTGCGACATGTTTACGACGGACTTACGTCGGGCGTAGGCTTACGTTTGCTTCGCGCACTCGGTCTCAGGACGCTACGACACCACGAAAGTTCATAGCAAAAGGTGTTTGACACGAAATGTATATTCTAAAAGAAAAGAATCGATGAAAACATAATTCATAAATTCACAAGAGCTGATAAATGTAGATTCTGTCACTGAAAAAGGCAATGAAATCTGCAAGCATGGATGGATTGCTGACTTGCGGTTTAACATCCTTTTTAATAGTATTTCAGTCATGGGCTGGGGTAGATCACGCAAGACCTTTTGTTAATACATCGTTATTTTTAACTTGGCCACTTGTTATCCTGTATATAGATAAAGTATTGTATATGTGTATATGCTCATGGGCCATATGGCTTATTGCATCAAATAAAATATTTAAATATCTATCATATCAGGACAATTTAAGGGTAATTATATAGTGTCCTGTGCAATGAAGTGCCGTTTAGATTTTGATACACCCTCAATTGCCTCCAACGGGACTTGAACCTGTGAACCAAAGATGGGAGCGCTAACCATTCAGCCACGTGGACGCTTCTTAATCCAGTAATTAATCAGTCCGAACGAAAGACGTATTGCTTCTTCGCCTTATTTGACTCAAGGAATCGGATTTTGACTCACTATTTTTAGACTGAACGGTAGTTCGTTTTTAACGCATTTTAAAAATGTTAAGACAGCTCTTCATATTTCGCGGCTGTTGCCTTTCTGTTGAAGATTGGCGTCGTCTGGAAAAAAAACGGAACGACATCTTCAAAATGTAAGAACGCAGCTCAACTCCGCATCGTGTTCCCATTAATAATCTGTGAATCCTGGGGAACGTACCCAGCAGGCACATGACGTTGAAATGACGACGTACGGACGTCGATGCGACGTAGTGACGTCGTATCGACGTCGATGCGACGTCGTTTTGACGTCATGTGCCCGCTGGGTATAGAAAATGAAAAATCTGAGCAGTGTGTGTCGATACCCAGGCTGCTTTTTGAGCGCAAAAGGCAAAGGTAAACCTTTGAAAGCGACCCAAACATTACCAATCAGATAAACAGCAAAGAGCGGTATTCGGACAAAACGGACTATGGACAAAACGGACCAGACAAAACGGACCACGGTTAGGACAAAACGGACCACGTTTCAGAACCAGACGGACCACGCTTGAAGACAAACCAGACCATTAATTGGTGCCAATGAAAAGATTAAAGAGTATATAATTACCAAAGACAATGTTAAATGGTCACAATTATTTGACTACTGTTCATGATCTCAACTATCTTTGGTTGTCGCAACTATCTGATTACTTTAATGGTAAGATTTTTTATATTTTAAGCATGCAAATTTCTTTATTAGTGTTGCAACTAAAATAAAAACATGCTTTCTCAAGGTTAACGGAAGGTCTGAACGTGGTCCGTTTTGTCCTGAACGTGGTCCGTTTCGTCCTGAACGTGGTCCCGGCGTTTTGTCCCAAGTGTGGTCCGTTATGTCCGTGGTCCGTTTTGTCCGTGGTCCGTTATGTCCCTAATTCCAAAGAGCTAGGGTTTCACAGGTATGTTGGTGCCATCAGTGTTCGCATTTATACGCTAATGCTAATACACATGAAAATAACAGCTCAATAAGGTGGTGATGATTACTGATTTGTTGTGAATACAAAAATCTGAAGAAAAAAAGCTGAAAATACAACAGACCTTTCCAAAACGTAGCAGATGCCTTCTCCAATTTGCTTCTCACAATTCAGAATCCCAAAATGCCGGACTGTTGATGTTAAAAAGGGTAATATAAGAAAAACGTAAAAAAGTAATTTTCTGCGCAAAAAAGACTAAAAAATAACTATTGCCATTGGAAATATATTTAGGCCTCATGGTACTTTAATGCATTAAGAAGGACATCCTAGCAAAATCGTTTCCACTCTTTCACACATTATCAGGCTGAGCAGATAAAAAAGAAGTAGCCTGTGCCCAAAATTTTCAATAAAGTACAGGCGATTCTACTTTTTCAAGGTTTAATAATTTCACTTACACACCTGTCTTAGACACTGTAATAGTTTGTTAGATAAACCAACCTAAAGGGAAACCCGCATTATTGGTAGAAGTTGTTAGGTTTTTGAAACAGGAGGAAGGTAAAAACTGTCGTTTTAGAGTGTTTCCCCATAGTTGTATACCTTTGCACATAAACCACTAAAGTTGAATGCTAGGAAAGAGACATGACTAAGTATGATTGTAAGATTTCTTTATTGTTCTCTCAAGAAAGTAAGCATAGTCTATACGTGTGTGTAAACCCATGAAGTCACCTCCCGTGTGGCTAACCTGAAACACAAAAATATCAGTGATTTATTAATTCATGACTGTCCAGTGGGGGTGGGGGTTGTGGTCGGGCAATGGTGTTAAGTAACTTTCAGTGCCAGGGCGTCCTACTGATTTAGTATTGCAAGGCATTAATAGACTTTTGTCAGTCCATGATGTTAGCCATTTATATCAAATCTCACTTGCCTCTCTGATACCTTTATACCTCCCTCCAACATCTTGGACTTTTCAAATCTGCCAATTTTAGACTGGTTTATAAATTTGAAACAGTTATAAATGTGCTGCAAATCAAACTGATCACGACCGTCTGTGGCTTACGTTACCTCTTACAGTGCTCAAGTGATTTATTGCTTCAGAAATAGCCTGAGCCTGAAAGCCAGGTGGAATATGAATTTTATTACTCTCAACTCAAACGATTAGACATTCATATTCATGAGACTCTTTCTTCCTTCATTTGTAAAAAAGATTCTTATACATAAAATGAGTTCCGGTGTTCTCATGAATTTTGTATTTACAGAAAGGCCTTATAACTCCAAGGATAAGTTTTTATACTCAATTTCTTAAAATTTCGGATGTCAAAAGTAATTAGAAAACAAACAAACAAACAAAAAATGAAAAAATTAAAAGAGCTAGGTCATAGTATTGCGTGTTCAGCAAAGACTTGGATCAGCCTGCGCATCTATAAAGTCTGGTCAGAGACCCAGCTATCTGCACTTACAGACAGCAAAGATTCCGTACGATCAGGCCCAGAGGTTATAAAACCTGAGTACATTCTCAAACTCAAAATAAAGCACACTGATTGGCTGCTTCCGAGCACATGCTCGGAAGCAGCCAATCAGTGTGCTTTATTTTGAGTTTGAGATTATTCTCATGTTTTATAACCTCGAATCCAGACTACACAGATATTGCAAGCTGATCTGAGCATTTGCTGCTGGCACATGCTTTGTTGGAATTTATTTACACAAGCTGGCTGAACTATTCTTCGAAGTTCCAATTTTAAGTTCGCACTTTTACAATAATATTGCTTAAAAACATTTGGCAAATGGTGGAAACCATGTTCATACTTCATTAAGGTAGAGCTGTCTGATCTGGGTATGAACGGTTTGTTCTGACAGTAGTGTTCACAAATTATTCTATGGAATTTGCCACTTTTGTGCTAAATGGTGGTTTTAAATCTGAGCTGCATGGCGTTAAAAAGGCATAACCCCAGCAGGCACATGAAACGACATCAGTACGACGTGATTTTGACGTCATGTGCCCGCTGGGACGGCAGGTGCAATCAGACTGACTCAGTGCAGCCTTTCGTGGTCCGGGGGGGGGGGGGGGGGGGGGGTATTTAAAATACATGTATTAATGTTTGAAATTTTAACGAAACGTTAACTAACGACGTCGTTAGTTTTGAAGAACCGGGCCCTGAGGAACTATACCCATTTCCTGTAAGTGATGTTTACAAATGATGTATCTAATTACCAAACATAAACATTACCGACCCCCCCCCCCCCCCCCTCAAATAAATAGATAAATAAAATGAAATAAAGAAGAAGAAATAAGAAGTGCAATTCCTGATCACTGGGTACCGAAAAGGACTTATCATGATTGCTGAAGTTTCGGACACAGTAAAGGACACCCAGTACGCGCAAAGCGAAGACTCTGATCAGACCGGGCGGATGCCCGGGCTGATCTGAGTCTGCGATGGGCGCACATGCAACTTTAAATTTGTTGGTTTTCTCATATTGCGGCCTTATTTCATATTAAGGGAAAATAACATTAAAATACTCACATTTTGGGATTCCGCAGGGCTCCCAGCGTTTCGCGGAGTCCATGGTATAGCACCAGGGCATTCCCTCTCGGTCTGGATCCCGACAGAAGTTCATCGCAGCAGAGGCCGACCTGTCCAGAGGAAACATTACGTCCTTGTTATGGGTATGTTTATGCGGCTTTTGGACTGCCCAGGATTGGCATTGTCGTCCACTCTCTGTCGTAGACTTTAATCCATAGTAGAGACGAGAATTTGTTCCAATCCAGCAGTCAACATTGCCTGATAATGGGATGCAAACATTAAATGAGCCGCAACGCAAGATGTGGTTGTGCGCCCAGCGCAGACTCAGATCAACCTGGGCATTCGCCCAGTTTGACCAGTCTCTTCGTTAAGTGCTCAAAGGGTAGCTAAGGGTCTAAGCTTCCACCATGCGGACAGCGAGGACTCTGATCAGACTGGTCAGATGCCCAGGCTGATCTGAGTCTGCGCTGGACGCACAACCACATTGTTGGTTTTGTCGTGTCAAGGCTCAAATAGCTCTCCGGACTTGCGGAATGTCTATTCTGGCCACATTTTTAACCCAGCGGGCACATGATGTCGAAATGACGTCGTACGGACGTCGATGCGACGTCATTGCGTCGCATAGGCGTCAGTACGTCGTCATTTCAACGTCATGTGCCTGCTGGGAAGGTATAAATCAACGATGAAACGGCGAAAACTCGACCGTTATCATACACGATTTATAATAAAAGGACAAGACATGACTTATTTACATAATGTGTAACCAATAACTGGCCACATCTACTGTAACCTGAATAGCTTTTAAAGTTAAGCATGAGCAACTTAATGAATGAAAAATAAAAAAAAAGCCATTCTGGGGAAAAAAGAAATGAAAAAAGAGTTATAGTTAACAAACAACCTGATGACCGGCCCAGAGGTTTAAAACTTGAGTACATTCTCAATCTCAAAATAAAGCACACTGATTGGCTGCTTCCGAGCATACTCGGTGTGCTTTAAATTTGAGTTTGAACTTGTCGAAGCCAATCTGTGTGCTTTATTTTGAGTTTGAGATTGTTCTCAAGTTTTATAACCTCGAACCCAGGTCTTTGGTAACTAAAAAGTCACGTGATTCTAAGCTGTTTACATGAATTTGAGGGTGGACAAAATTAAATCAAAATTAAAGTATATCATTCTTGTGATCAAAATTCAAAAGTGTCTTAAAAGGACAATAAAAGCCTAATTTATACGTATGTCGGATAATCAGACAACAGGACAACCGGTAAAGAAAAGACAAAGGCGAAAATCTAAACTGGATAAGCAAACAAAGAAATCGGATTCAAAGATGGCGGCGAACAAAGGGGCGAACAAAGGTGGGTGTAATGATGTTCCTATATTGGGCTCTCAGACTCAAAATAGTAATCAAGGAGCTAATGCCCAGGTGTTTCCAAACTTTCCTCAGTTTCTCCCACAAAACCAGACAACTCCTGTACCAGCAACAAATTATTTCCAAGGGTCGAACTTTGCTCAGTCTAGTGACTACAGTTCGAAAATTGATTATATTATATCCAAAGTTGGAAAGCTGGATGCTATTGAAGCCCAGCAATCAAGTATTATCTCCAGACTGTCTAGTATAGAGTCTGCAGTATCCCAAAACAAACTGATGATTGAGGCTGCATCGAAGAAAATAACTGATATTGAGACTAGTCAAAACTTTCTGAGTAGTAATCACGATAACATTAAGAAAGATGTGGAGGTCAATAAGGGTAACGTGACCAAAGTACAGGCGACGCTCAAAAAGTTGGCGGATGAAAATAAAATGCTAAAGGATAGTTACCAGAAGCTGAAAACCAACAATGAATCTATGCAGGAAGATATAATTGACCTAAAATGTAGGTCCATGAGGGACAATATGATATTTGTTGGAATACCGGAAACATTCACTACAATGGGGCCCATGGGCAGCACGATCAATCAGCCAAATGAGACTGCTGAAGGTGCAATTGGGGGCGCTGCGCCTATGGAATTCAGTCAACAATCAGGTGAAAATAATGCACCGAGATCACCGAGATCATTTGCACAGGTTGTTTCGGCCGGAGAAGACTGCGTGGGTAAAATACACGAATTCTGTGAATCTGTTCTGAAAATAAAAGAGCCTGGTGTTTGTGTCCGAATAGATAGGGCTCACCGGGTTGGAAACATCATTCCTGGTAAACAGCGTTCGATTGTTGTGAAGTTTCAAGATACAGCGTCAAAAATGGTGGTCAAAAATGCTTTACAAAACATTAACTTAAGAAACACGCCATTTAGTGTATTTGACCAATTTCCACAGATGGTACAAGAAAGGCGTAAGGAACTTATCCCAGTGATGCTTGAAGCGCGCCGAAATAACAAAAAGGCTGTTCTAGTCCGCGACAAGTTGTATATTAATAATAAACTATACAAACCTGAGTCGGAATAGGACAGTGGAGAAGAGTCTGAGTTGTCTGTTCTTGCTTGGAACGCTGAAGGTTTAAAAAACTGTTTCGAAGATGAAGACTTTTTGAATTTAGTTAATAATTTTGATTTAATATTTGTAAGTGAAACCTGGCAGCGTAAATCGGATATTTTCAATTAGATGGGTACGAATGTATAGCTGTACCTAGGAGTGAGAGCATGAAAGGGAAGAGTAAGAGAGGGCATGGTGGTGTTTGTTTATTTATAAGAAATAATATCAAACAAGGTGTTGAGTTGTTAGAAACGGATAAAGCAGGATTTATATGGATAAAACTGTGCAAAACTTATTTTAGTTTAAATGAGGACATATGTATTTGTTTCACATACATCCCCCCAAAAGAGTCTAAATATTATAAAATGCAGGATATTGATTATTTTGAAATTTTGGAGGCAGGCGTTAGAAAATTTTCAAATTTAGGCAAATTTTCAGTGTTTGGCGACCTTAATGCCCGCACCGGTTCTAAGTCGGACATAATTACGGACAGTCATATTTTTGACAAGTACATACCTACCATTGAAAACGACAGTGGGAAAGATGATTTTGAAGTGAAGGCTGAAAGGGCTTCAATGGATAGTATTTGTAATTCTTCGGGCTTACAATTACTAGATATCTGTATGGGGTCTGACTTAAGAATTGTTAATGGCCGTCTAGGTAATGATAAAGATATAGGCCATTTTACTTTCATGTCACACAATGGTCAAAGTCTTATTGATTACGTATTGTTGTCTCAAAGCCTTTTTCCATTAGTCAGCGATTTTGTTGTACATGATTTTTATTCGTGTTCTACGCATGCGCCAATACAGCTAAATCTTAAGGTAGAATACAGTCAATCGGCGTGTGACGATGAGGGATATAAATCGGACAAAATTATTTGGAACGATGACAAAAGTAATGATTTTCGAAATATTTTGACATCAAAAGTCGAGTATCTTAACGGCATTGTAACTGATATTATTCAGACGAATACTGGCATTGATAGTGGGGTAGAAAATTTTGCCCACACACTGTACAATACTACATTTAGTGTATTTGGTCAGTCCAAATACGTTATTCATAGTAAAGCAGACAAGCCACGAAAATTTAAAAGTCCGTGGTTTACGAATGCATGCGAGTGCGCAAGAATCGAACTTAAATCAGCAAACAAAGCATACAAAAAAACTTCGCTCACCCGACAATTTAAATACCGTTATTCTGAAACGCAGACAATACTGTAAGGTAAAACGTAAAGCTCGATTTGACTTTAAGCAAAAGCAAAGAAATACACTGCATGAATTATCAAATACCCAACCGCGTAAATTTTGGAGTGAAATACGAAAAATTAGGGGTAAAAAGGACAACCAATCTACTTTATCCGCACTAAGGGTATTATAGTTCCTGTGCCGAAGAAAGGAAATGTAAATGATGCAAACAATTATCGCGGTATAACTTTAACTAGTTTATTTTCAAAAATATTTTCGTTACTACTTGACAACAGAATGCGTAAATGGGCTGAAGAAAATGACTTACTCTCCGAATGCCAGTTTGGGTTTCGAAAGCAAAAAAGTACAGTTGATTGCATTTATATATTACAATCGATTATTAACAAAGTAATTATGACAGAAAATAGAAAACTTTATTGTTCATTCATCGATTTTCGAAAAGCGTTTGATTTAGTTTATAGGAATGGAATTTGGTACAAACTGATTACTAATGGAGTCTCATGTAAAATGGTAAATATGTTACAAGCAATATATAAGACGGTGAGGTCGTGTGTTAAAGTAAAAGGCTCATTGAGCGAGTTCTTTGATAGCTACATGGGAGTTAAGCAAGGGGAACCACTCTCCCCTTTATTGTTCATTTTCTTCATTAATGACATGTCGACCTATCTGCATGATGATACAGCTGATCTTGTTACCATAGAAGAGTTACAGATATTCTTATTACTGTTTGCTGACGACACTGTAATATTTTCATACACTAAAGAGGGATTACAGGTTTTACTTAATAAGCTACATGAGTACTGTTCTAAATGGGGCATTGTTGTAAATACTGAAAAGACTGTTGTCATGGTTTTCAAAAAAGGCACACGAACGGAAAACGTCGAGCTTTATTATGATAATATAATATTAAAGAATGTCTCTAAATTTACATATTTAGGGGTAACGCTTTCATTTAACGGAAAATTCTTCCAGGCTCAAAAGTCACTATCTGAACAAGCTGTTAAAGCATTGTTTTCTCTCAATTCTCTGTTCGATGTTTTAAGCTTGAATATTTCAGAGAAAATTAAGTTATTTGATGCAATGATTTTACCTATACTAAACTATGCCTCAGAAATTTGGGGATTTCATAAGTCTCCAGACGCCGAAAAAATACATTTGAAATTTTTAAAACAGATTCTCGGAGTACGCACAAGTACAGCTAGCACAGCGGTTTATGGAGAATTCGGCAGAGTGCCTCTTATTGTACAAAGGAAGGCTAAAATATTAAAATATTGGTACACTATAATGAAAAATCCAGAATCTTTAAAGTTTAAAATATTACAGTTCCAGATTAAAAACGATAATAGTATGCATTGCTGGGCAAATCAAGTTAAAATGTTGATCGTAGAATTGGGCTATGGCTACCTATGGAACAATAGAGATGTAACCAATTTGCAACTGCAATGTATGATTAAAACCCTGCATGATCAGTATCTTCATGGATGGTTTTCGGACTTGCGTAATTCATCTAAACTATATTCGTATAACCTTATAAAAGATATATTTGAACCCGAGAAGTACCTAAAAGTTGTCACAAATGCTCAACATAGGTATGCACTGTCAAGATTTAGATGTTCTGCACACCACTTGAATATTGAAGAGGGCAGGTACAGAAATCTAAGACGAGAACAACGTATTTGCTATAAATGTAACATGAAAACCATAGAAAGTGAATATCACTTTCTGTTAGTATGCCCTTTTTACCGCGAATTAAGGAAAGAATGCTTACCGAGATACTACTGCGTGTGGCCAAATCAACAAAAATTTATAAGGTTATTAAGTTCTAATCAAACTAGTATTCTAAAGAAGCTTGCTAAATTTATTCATGAAGCTAATAAACAGCGAGACAGTGCCTAACTTTGTTGTAAATACATATACGTATAATTATATGCTGAACAAAAATAAAACTTGACGGTTTTTATTTCTCAATTCCGACCAACCTAGCAAACTTGTAATGTATATGTGGATGTTTTCGAGTTGGACAGACATCTGGTTACTTAAATCATAAAAAAATATTGGTAAATGTTTGTCCTGTCCGGAGTTATCTAACTTATTCCTATTTTAATAATTCAGAACAGAACTTAAATTTGCGCATGCGCAGAAGAAAGTTCTCAAGTACGCAATAAACAGTAGTTCCAGCACGCATAGAAAACACTTTAAATGCTTATGTTAATTGTAATCACAACCTGACAATAACGTTTAAAGTTTCAAAACTTTCAGATTATCTCCCTTTGAATTAAACATATAGAGGTTTATGAGATGCCGTATCTTCTATACCAATGCGTCTTTTTCGTTATTTTCTTCGAGATTAGTTTGCTTGTCTTGGAAACTCAATGTCTGTATTACTAAACTTATTTGAAAACCATTTCTTAAACTGCCATAAAGACATAAATGTGTAATGGGAATTCCATTGAAACTGAATTCTGACTTCATAATGGCGTGGACTGAGGTTTTTCGTTTGGTCCTTACGGCCTCCTGGTTGACCGGGCATCGGCAAAATTTTAGCTTAGGAGTCCATACGGATTGGATCTAATAATTGAAAAGCATTGGCAACAGATTTTTTCTCATTTAAGCAGACTTCAACAGTTTTAAACTTGGTAATTATTCGGTTTTGGGCATAGAAAACAGAAAAGTACCCTTGTGACGCTTACAATAGCCTCAATTTTGCTGCATCTAAGGAATCTTGGAATCTGTTTGACTATGATATTACAGAATGATTACATTATCTTTAATAAAAATAATTTTCATGTCTCACTTTTTCCCGACTACCGTAGGATGAAAAATAGCGACTGTCAAGTTTTTATTTTTGCTAAGTATATATACAGATATATCAGTGTTCGATGGTAGTGCTATAGTTTACGTAATCCACTATTAATGTTAATGTAAGTTATAATTCTACATACCCAAATACTGTTTTATAATAATCCATCCATCCACTTGTCTAGTAATCAGTGCTCCAGATAACAGTGGGCCACAAGGATAATTTGGGGTGTTTTTCCGTTTTAGCGAGGAAGCATGCTTGGGACCCCTCGTTTGAGCCGTCCCGCCGAGCCAGTTCTAATGAGGGGTCACAACGTGTTTTCCCGTTGGGAACTGTAAGGTGTCGTGACATAGTTGTCCTCGAGACCCAGCCTTATCTGGAGCTCAGTTTACATTCTGAATACACAAACTCTATGAATGAAAATACCAGCCTAAGTACTTGAGTACAAAAAAGTCCGTGCATATCCAGCTTGACCGAAATATTATTTGGTCAAGCTATAGTCAGTTCTCGAGAATGTGCTTCTTTATAGCAGTTTAGTCTGTCATTGGTAAATTTCGTAGTTTCGTACCTTCATATATTTGCAGTATCTATTGTCTTTATGTGATTGCTTTTCGTTTGTTATGTTTTGTCATGCTCTTCTCATTCTGTAAACAGCTATTTGTAATAGGACGAAAAACATGTTACTGTTTATGTCCAATAAAGAACTTGAACTTTGAACTTGAACGTTTCGTAACAGCTCTTTTTGTTTCGTATAATTCTTAAGATAGTTTAGCTATGTTGTACCGATTACGGCTACCTTGGATGTTATTTTCTTCTTGTTTGTTTCCTTCGAAAGGAATGATATCCCTTCGATTAGTACTGGGATCACGAGCGGCAACGCGTAAGCAAAATTAATCAAAATTGTATCAAATTATTGTTAGAGTTATATGCCTTGAATTAAATGTGAGTGGCGGGTTATTACATTTTTACGTTGGCCGTCCGTGTGTCTATCTGCGCACATGAATGGACATTTATTGGGTAGACACTTGATGGACGGGCGGCTGGACAGATGGGCGGACGGATAGACGTAAGTATGACGGACACTGAGACACACGGATAGCCAGTTGGAAAACATAATACTCATCACTGGTTTAAAAATTGCATATAACAGACGCCGATGTTTCATTCAAATGACTGAGTTTCAGGTAAATGATAATTAATAGCGAATCAGTCAACATTACTCCATTGCATTTTTTCCCATCGTTCCAGTCAACAATTTCTTGGAATTTCATGATCTTGCAAATGCCTTATACATATACTCACTCACTCAAACTTTAAATGATTTTAAGATAACAATTTGAGGTGTGTTTATTTTCATGGACATTTGGCATGGTCAGTGAAAACAATTTAATAAACAAAACACAGAATTGTGCACAGTCGCACACATATGAGCCGCGACACGAGAAAACCAACAATGTGGTTGTGCGCCCAGCGCAGACTCAGATCAGCCTGGGCACCCACCCAGGCTGATCAGACTCTTCGCTAAGCGCTTAAAGGGTAGCTAAGGGTCAAAGCTACCTTCATGCGGACAGCGAAGACTCTGATCAGACTGGGCGGATGCCCAGGCTGATTTGAGTCTGCGCTGGGCGCACAACCACATTGTTGGTTTTCTCGTGTCGTGGCTCATATGAGAACATGAGGCCATATTTCACGTATAACACGGAATTAAATGACTTAAGAATAATTATTTGTTTCAGAAAATCTCTGTTTCGGATGAAAGATCTCTAAACACAACAGCTGGTAATTCTATAGTTCCTATGGTAACATATCTACAACGTCATCTCACTTATAATTTGAGGGAGGCATAGCATAGGCCTACATTGTATGCCATGCTCCTCTCCAATTTTAAGTGAGATGCTACCTTAAATTCATACAATGGAAAAGTTTGCTTTTCCCAAACCTGTAATTCATTTTCAAAAAAATTAGGCTAATTTTCTGTTGTATGCATACTTAACTTGATAGCATTACGTCATGGTGGCGTCACTTAGACATCAATATGAACTCTTAGTTGCTATGGTAACAGATATATGACGTCACATGTTTTATGCATACTTACATATAGGCACATTACAAAACTGCCAGCGTATTTTCGGGTTCATGGTGTAACACCAGGGTTTGCCCTCTCCGTCTGGGTCGCGGCAGTAGGTTTTGGCATCAGACGCTGAGCCGTCCTTGGTGAACAGTACATCCTCATTGTTAGCATGAGCATGTGGAGCTTGTGCAATCCAAGGTTGGCACTGTTCTCCTGCGTATGTCATGCTGATTTTCCTGGTATAGTTCTTTGAGTCGACAAGATCCCAGCAATTTAGTGCCTCTGAATAAAGAAATAGAGGACATTTGACTTTTTCAGTGTAAGATCGATTTTTTATTGGCATGGCCCTAGCTAAGACCCTTAGCTACCCTTTCAGAGAACAGCGAAGAGTCTGGTCAGACTGGGCGGATGCCCAGGCTGATCTGAGTCTTCGCTGGGCGCACATGCCACTTTGTTGGTTTTGTCATGTCGCAGCTCTTTTAAGGTAGATAATAATTCTCTCAGGGAAAGTAACTCTGTCACTTTCAATTTTGCCTCGCTTCTCAGCGGGATCAACTCTGAAAGGCAATAGTTTGCTCTCTTAGGAGAAAAACGTTTCTTTAAGGAACAAAACTCCTGTTGGAAGGACTTTCTTCAAGATGAAAAAAAAAATGTTCTTCTTTGCAAAAATGTGACAGGCTTTGACATTTGGAGCCTAATGGAGCTGAAAATTGGAAATTTTGTTTTTAAATTTTTTTATATTTATTAGTACTTTCAGAATAGATTTCGAAAAGAACATAAGATTACTGCAAAACCAAACACAATTCACACCAACCCGAATTTATGTTTTCATTACACGGATTAAATTCAATCTATATACTAGCTGGATAAACTTTTATAACTCTGGTTCGTGGCATCACTTTTATTTCCTGTAAAGAGTTATCCCCTACTGACAAGGGAGGCAAAGATGGAAGAGTTGCTTCCTTTGTCACCTTAATATGAACCGCCTCACGAGAAAACCAACAAAGTGGTTGTGCGCCCAGCGCAGACTCAGATCAGCCTGGGCATCCGCCCGGTTTGATCAGAGTCTTTGCTAAGCGCTCAAAGGGTACAGCTAAGGGTCAAAACTACCTCCATGCGGACAACGATGACTCTGATCAGACGCGGCAGATGCCCAGGCTGATCTGAGTCTTCGCTGGGCGCTCATGCCACTTTGTTGGTTTTGTCGAGTCGCGGCTCATATGGTTTATCATAGGTATTTTGGCAGTGGCTGATTTACTACACTTTAGGCTGTAAATAACGTCCCCTTTCGTTAAATGCAACACCCCCGGGACGTTTAATAGGATTAAAACGGTATTTCCAGAATATAGCAGTTTCCCCTGCAGATGTATCCAGTCACCTTTAACCATTTTATGTTTTTGACCAGTAGTCTACTCCATCCTTATTACTGTAAAACACTTAATATCAGTGGTATCAAAATTTCGCGGTTTACTGAAAATGACATATTGGAGGTCATTAATTTTGGCGTTCATGAATTACCATGGCTCCAGATAGTAGAAAAAATAATGTAAATTTGTTACTTTTTCTTACTTTTCTTTTAAACTATTTATCGTCATCTATTAGAATCATCTCATCGAGGCGAGTCTAATGGGATGCCACAGTGTATCGTTTCATTGAATGGTATAGAATATATCTCAAATACTCATCAGGTTCTCTTTTTTTACCCGAGCCTCTGTTAAGCTGTGCGTTGAAATTTAAATATTGGCAAACTTATATTTTACCACTCTTTGCCAGTATCGCCAAAATTAGTAGCCGCCTAATAGCATTTAATGAGCCCATTATATTTTGTAATAGAAAATAGTCTTGACCCTGATCAGACGCAACGTTCTGCGGCCTGTGAATTGGGTCTGCACTATTTACATACATCCCCAATTTGGCGTTTCCAGCCTCAAAACTAATGACGCAAATTGTTTGGATGACATGCTAAAAATTATAGGTGCTTAACCACAGGGTTATACTTTTGTTGTCGACCGAGCCAGTCAAGTACCGTACATGCTGAATGTGGTTGTCGACCGAGACAAATGACTGCAATATCAACTAGGACGACAGTCATTAACCGTAACTGGTAACTCTTTGGTCGGCAGTCAGTTTGTACAATGCCGGATCGGTCAATCGCACAGGTTATGCAAATTGGTATAACCCCCCACCCCCGCCCACTCCCCCCCGCCCCACTCCCCCCTCTCCCAGGCCCCAAACGTGTTACCGTTTAGAGAATGATGTTACATTGTAAAACTTATTAACAAAGAAAAAGTAAAATAAGTGAAATATATACAAGAAAATGAATAAAATAAAAAGATATATGCTTACGACTCCTGTAACAGAGTGAGACCAGAACAATCAGAAACAGTTTGGCTGCCATCTCTTCAGTCCCGCCTGTTGAAACAGTTCTGTACCACCTGTAATATGTAGTAGTATACCGCAGACAAGAAACGGAGGCTGTTTGACAAATGGAGGCATAACTTCTAGCTTTTATAACGCAAGATATAATTGAGCCGCGACACGAGAAAACCAAAAAAGTGATTGTGCGCCTAGCGCAGACTCAGATCAGCCTGGGCATCCGCCCAGCCTGATCAGACTCTTCACTATGCGCTGAAAGGGTAGCATAGGGTCTAAGCTACCTCTATGCGGACAGGGGAGATTCTGGTCAGACTGGGCGGATGTTCAGACTGATCTGAGTCTGCGAATGGCGCACAACCACTTTGTTGGTTTTGTCGTGTCGCGGCTCAAATGTTCAAATTGTTATGCATCAGTTCTGAACAGGTGCCACAGATTTATTGTCTTCATTTAAGAATTGAAATTAGATTTTTCAGCGTTCATCGTGTGATGAAGCCAGTGGGCGGAGCTAAAATTTCATGAAGCGCGAAGCGCTTCTTGTAGAATTTTAGCGACGACCATTGGCTTCTTCACACGATGAACGCTGAAAAATCAAATTTTTATTCTTATATTTACACTTTATTTGTGAACCTCTCTGTGCCGTTTTCGTGGTAATTTAGTGTAGAATAGGCAAAATATGGATCGAAGAAAAGTTAGTAACGACGTGTTTGGCCATAACGTTAGACAGCCGTCGCCCTGACGTGGCGCCAATCGAACGTTACAAGAACCAATCAAGACGTTTGTTTACATAAAACGTCGCTTGACGACAACGTCACATGATCAGTTGGCCTTCATCGGTGTATGAAGCCAGTTGCTTTAAAGGGTTCACCTATGGGAAGTCAGTGGCAAGTGTAAATATAATTATATATTGTAAAAATATGGTAAATTTAATTTCATGGTCTCAAAATAGTGCTTATTTTGAGATAAATTAACCAAATTTAGTAGTACATAAGAAGCAGGCCAAGTTTGTTCCAAATTGACCATAATTGGTGGTAGTACACAAAGCCACAGTCTCAATGTCAAATATTGAGGGCAAAATTTTTACTGCGTTTTTTAAAAAACGCGGCAAAACGGCAGTTTACGTTGTAAAACACATGTAGATGTAGCTAAATACGTGGCAAAGTTACGTTTGATTTGTATGATTAACTCAAAAATGGCATTTTGACATACCTACATGTAGCCTATATCTAGAAAAGAACTTGGCATATAGATCTACTTACATATTAGTTTATTCAATTCAAAAGGCTGTTAGGCTGTAAAGCCCTCGAGCAAACATATATACAATAAAGCATTCTGTGGTAAGGTTTGACACAATTATCAGAAGCATAACTATATAAAAGTCAACACGCGATAGGGAAAGTAAAGGAGACTGAGTAAACTGTGGAGATTGGGAGATAGTTACTTCCTTTGAAAATACCAAAATATGTCCGTTATAACTTCCCAGAGGCACGCATACATATGGACAAGATCATCAAACCACCACCATCCATGAATGGATTTGACCAATAGTTTTGCTTTATTGCCTTGTGATATGCTTCACTGACTATATTTCTCAGTCCCTATATGGGTTAGAGCCATAATACTTGACAGTCGACACACTCCTACTTATGGACAGGATCATTTTAACACCACCATCCATGTATGGATCTGACCTATAGTTTTGCTTCATTGACTTCATGATACGCTTCACTGACTTTCAACATCGCCATCCATGTATGGATTTTACCTGTATTTTATGCTCCACTGACTTGATTATATTTCTCAGTCCCTATATGGATGGCAGTCTTGGACGTACACACGGCGCCAAGTATGTGCAACTGTGGTTACGTACCGCTGAGCCACTTGGGGAACGTCGTTAGGAGAATTGAACTGAACTGAACTAAACTGGATGACAGTCATTATACCATGAAACTAATGGTAAGTCTCATGTCAACGAGAAGATCAGAGCCATGAAAACATTTGTTACTTTAATCACGAGGTTTAGTCAACGAGAACCCAGAGCCATTATACTACATGTAAATCTCATGTCAACGAGAAGCCCAGGGCCATGAAAATATTTGTTAGGTTAATATCAACGAGAAGCCCAGAGGCATGAATAAATTTATTAGCAAAATGTCAACGTGAAGCCCATAGCGCTGCAACCATTTGTTAGTCTGATGTCTACGAGAAACCCAGAGCCATGAAAATATTTGCTAGTCTATTGTCTACGGAAGGCTCAGAGCCATGAAAAACTAATAGTTTTACGTATGGGAGAAACCGAAGCATACATGTATAATACTTAATGTAAACGAGAAACCTTAGCCATTATAGATAGATAGATAATTTTATTAGCATAAGGCCTTCAGGCCCATGAGCATATAGGTTACATACAACATTACAAAAATTGTGACATACATGGCGAACAAATAATTCAATTATAAACGTCTATTTTAAACATATAACTTAGTATACATAGTGGTTCTGTAGCAAGATGTTCAAATTCTGTAAAGTTCTCGAGGACTAAAAACAAAGCAGATTCACCCATCCACTCGAATAAGAGCAGTTCCACAATACAAGTCATAATGCGAGTCACGCCGGACCGCTCCACAACGTCTCCTATACGTTCCAAGACAGTTCAATGTTGGAACTGGCATGGTCCGCATAAAAGACCGCCCCTAAAAATCACTGACGCCAGTACCGGATCCGTGTTTATTCGAATGTAATGGGTGAGATACGTATTTAATTACGATGGCATGTGAGAACATGCGGTCGTACATGTAACTGCCAAAGTATACAAATATTAAGACAAAACTGATAATGTAGGGAGAAGGTAGCATGTTACTTTTTCTTAAAGACAAACGTAATGGAAGTAATTTGTTTAAACTATCATAACATAAACTATCACGTGTCATTTTTCAATATGAAAACAATAACTACCGAGCAAACAGCGTCAAATCAACTCTAAATCAACGTCCACTCAACGGCATGAAGTTGAGTCGACGTTGAATCAGTGCTGAATCAAGGCTTATTGAGTTTGCCATACAAAACGTGACAAATGTAGTAGAAAAATCAGCATAATAATATAACGTCATTTTACTCATCTCGCTTAATTTCAATTTCTTCCCAGCAGGCACACAACGTCGAATCAACATTGAATCAACGCTGACTCAACGTTTTGACGTTGAACCAACGTCGACTAAACGTCGATTCAACACCGCGCGCCCGGTGATATGTTTATCGAATTACTGAAATACATAATTTCTTCTTTCTTTAAAAGCTTTCAGAACAAATAATGCTAAATTCTTAATTGTTTTTTCATTAGTTGAGGTCATGAGTTCAATAAACTTAAACATGTTAGGTCTGCTATAAAAATAACTACTGATATAAAGTCGCCTTAAAACAATATATCTTCTACATTGTAATAAAAAATGGAATTCATCCTCAATTAGATTACATGTTAGACAAAGACGTTGGTGTATAGGAACACTTTCAGGTTTAGCCCATCTACCGACTTAAATTTTAAGTCTATGAGAGGAAGTTCTTAGCCTAGTTAATGCATGTCTAATTTGTTCGAATTTGACAATGTCAAGATATGGTTTAAAACCGAAAATATTAAAATTCCTATAAAATAAAGCCCTGCTCGAATCATTTAGGCGAGAATTCCAGTTTTGTATAAAGGTATCATTCAAACGTTGTTTTACTAAGGATAAGAATATTTTAGGATTAGAAACAGACTGATATAACCATACTTCGTTAAAGCCTAGCTCACATAATAGATTCCTAACCTGTGATGCCCAATTGATTTTATTAGGATACTTTTCTATATCGGAAAATAAACAATCATATGCAATTCGTGTGTACTTAACAGTACTAGTTTGGGTTACTTTTAGCCAATATTTAATAGTATTGAGATAATGTTTATTTTGAAAAGACGTTCTCCCCAATTCGCCATAAATAAAATCGTTCTGCGTACAATGTTTTACTGCTAGAAGTCTTTTACAGAATTGAAGATGAACTTTTTCAATGTCTTTTCCCTTATTGAACCCCAGACTTCAGAGCCATAGCATAAAATTGAGCTTATTAATTTATCAAATAATTCTAAGACGTGACTAGGACACACATTAACAAATTTTGTGAGGTATTTATTCAATATGAAAATCGCTTTTAGAGCTTGATCTGATAACGTTTTTTGGGCAACATTATACGATCCACCAGAAGTAAAGACAATTCCTAAATACGTATATTTTGATACAATTTCCATCCCTGTATCTCCATATTTAAAAGATAGATCACTTCTTATTCTCCCGCCTTTTCTAAAAACCATAACTTTTGACTTATCTATATTCACAGTAAGCTTCCATTTATTACAGTAATCAAAGAGTATATCTAAACTTTTCTGTAAACCTTCTGGTGTATCTGAAAATATAACGATATCGTCTGCATATAAAAGCAGAAATAATTTTAGATGACCAACTTCAATACCACTTGCACCCTTGATAATAAACTCTTCTTCAATGTCATTTACGTAGATAGCGAAAAGAAATGGCGATAATGATTCCCCTTGTCTTACTCCAGTTTGACATGTAAATTCTTCACTCAAATAATTGTTATATTTAACTTTTGATTTCACATATTTATATATTGATATCAATATATCCAAAATCTTACCTCTTACTCCAAATTTAAGCAACTTTTGCCATAGAATGTCTCTCACAACATAATCAAACGCTTTGGAAAAATCAATAAAGCTGCAATAAAGCTTCTTATTAGAATTTAGAGAATGTGAAATTAGACTGTTTAATATAAAAACGTTATCTATAGTGCTCATATTTTGTCTAAATCCCGCTTGTGCTTCAATATATACGCCATAATTTTCAGCCCATTCTGTAAGTCTGTTATTCAAAATGCGTGTAAAAAGTTTACCAAAAACACTTAGGAGTGTTATACCCCTGTAATTTTCCACATTAACTTTACTACCTTTTTTATGAATAGGGATAATTTCACCCAAAGACCAAGAATCAGGAAAATAGCCGTGATCAAAAATAACATTAAATATTGTGTGTAGATATGGTGTTAAAATATCCTTACCATTAATAAAAAATTCATTAATGAGTCTGTCTGGGCCACCAGATTTACAAGTTTTTAACTGACTAATTGCTAACCTTATTTCACCACATGTTAAAGCTACATTAAGTTCATCGAACATGACTTGGATTTCTCCGTTAAGATAGCGATTAAGTAGAAATTCTGAATCTTCATCTATCGAATAAAAGGGGTCATTCGGATTATTTACAGCTTTAAAATATCTTGCGAAATCTGAAAGATTCATTTGCGGGTTAGTTTCCGAATACGCACTTTTAAGAAGATTCCAATAAGCTTTGGCATTTTTATATTTGAGCGTAATCAGGTTATGTGTTTGCTGTTGATTATATTCATACCTAGACCTTCGTAAAGTTGATTTAAAATCAGAACGAGCATTCACAAACGCTAATCGATTTGATTCCGTTTTATCATTGCGAAAAACGTTTAAGCATTCATAAAATATGTTCTTTTTATATTTACATATATCAGTATACCAAGGTTGACTTTTAACGCTGTAGTTGGTCTTGCCATTAGTTTGAAAAATACGCTTGTGAAATGGAGACGCCAGTACTCTAGAGTTTCGACAAATTTGCTTATGTCGGTATCAATAAAATCGTTATTATTATGTGGTGATAAAAAAGAAGACTGAATTGAATTAAACGTATGAATTGTATCATCAGATGAAAGCAATCGTTTGAAAGTCTCAGCCTCTGCATCGTTCCATTTATATTTATATGTAATCTTTTCACAATGATTATTGCCGTCTTCATGTTTATTAGTTAAATGTTTTCGAGAAGTCCTTTGGTTTTCATAAACATTAAACTAAGCAAATGCCTTTCATTACTCCAAGAAAGCTCAACATAAGTCATATAAATTCTTAAATGGTCGAAAAATAAACTCAACAACAACAAAAAAAAAAAAAAAAAAAAAAAAAAAACGTAGCAGTTTCTCAAAGTATGCGCTAAAACTGCAACGTAGTGGTACAGAACTAAAGTAAATTTATGCAAATTAGTTTTGAGTATACCTTGCAAAAAAAGGGCGAGTAATAAGAAACATGATAAATATATTCAAATTAATTAGAGTCCTAATATAGTATTTTTGGTATTACAATTCTGAAGAAAAGCTTTCGTTCAGATGTTGTGATCTAAAATGAATATGTTTGAACCAGTGACTTATATATACAGTATTTATAGGTCACTGTTTGAACTAAATACTTTCATTATTATAAAAAGAAACCTCACACGTGCAGCTGGTTTTATAGCCTTGACAATTCAATGAGCACTTTTAGTGTACCGGGATATGACGAAATTGAACTTATCTAATCTTCACTGCAACTGGTGTTGCGTCGTGTGGCGCCGTAAAATGTATCCCCAGACATCATCATAGTGCAGATTATATAGTCAACTCCCGATATCTCGAACACTGTTATCTCAAAGTATCTTCTTGTATCAAAACATATATTTCTTATTTTTATTTCCATTTTAACTCCTGTTATCTCAAACTACTGATATCTCAAAGTAAATTTTCTGGTACCAGAAAATTTACTTTGAGATATCAGTAGTTTGAGAAGAAGTTCGACTTCGAGATATATAGAGTTGACAGTATTTTCTGGTCCTTTTGGATCATTGGGGTCATTCAGGGTCAGTTTTAAATAAGAGTTCCGCTGAAGCCGGTGCTAGGGGGTGTAGGCAGTGATAGAACATTACTGCACATTAACAGACTCAATTAAACCAAGTCTGCTGTTTTCGTTTATTTGATGTGTTCCTTGTTCCCAGAGGGTTTTCATTCAGAACTTATTTGTTTTCTTAGTGATACAAACACCAAAATTTGCTATGTAGGCTACTTAGGAAATCTGTTTCACCAAAATAACGTTGATCACAATAATCCCTGTAACCAATTTATCGTACATTTTATTACAACCCTCAAGTGAAATAATTTGGCTTTATGTATATGTTAAACTTGTGTAGTTTACGATACCGAATTACCGCTGATACCGTATATGTAATCATAAGAATGACAGGAAGAGTTACATGTATTTACACATAGAAGCATAAGCAGTCAAAGACACACAATTGAATGCAAATGAAGGAATCTAGTGTAGTGTAACACTACACTAGATTCCTTCATTTGCATTCCATTGTAACTTACACTACACTAGATTCCTTCATTTGCATTCCAACGTAACACTACACTAGATTCCTTCATTTGCATTCCATTGTGTGTGTCTACTGTACGCTATCAAAATAATATGATTAGAGTGGATTTTAGTAGTCATATATTTTGATCGTAGCGCACAAAAGTATTGCATTAAACATAATACATTTTGTATTTTTGATAAATTCTCATTCTCTGTGTTGGCATAAATAGCATGTAGTTAATTGGTTTGCTTTCATGAAGATTTATATGTTAAAACTATTTATATTGAATTGTCTGAAAGACTAACGTATACATTTGATTTCAACAATATGTTTATGTCTTTCTCAGTTCTGACGTGGACAAATAATGTAAAAAATCATAAATTCCGAAGCACATTTAATGATTATCCACAATTAGTAATTTATGTAGAAAAAGAAAGTATTTCGTCAACAAGTGCTTCTGCATGCTTTTCTCAGTAAAGGGAGAATTTTCCAAGTTTATATCGAGCATTAGCACAGAGGCAAGGACTGCTAGGGTGACGTAAGCAACAGTGTGATGTTAATAATCGTACAGTCGAGTCCGCTAACATTGCGCGGCCGCTAACATTGCGCATCATTAGCTAGAATTGAAAATCAAAGATTATGCCATTTCCAATGTCATTTGCATCATTTTTTGTAGACAATATGTCTTTTCAACTTTTGAGAAGCTTCCCACCTATCAGTGAGACAAAGATATAAAAAAACTTGAATTCCACGCCTGACAGCACGTGTCTGTATTTACTAACAAATATTCATGTCAGCACTCTCGCAGGTCCACGCAGCTGAGGGGAATTTGCCAGAATCGCTTGCCTCACACTAGTTACGGAATTTTCTGCAGACTTTGTATGTAATATCCATAATTAAACCTTGTTTTGCAGTTAATTTGTTGCAAGTATTGTATTTTTACACTGCTTGCAGACGAACGTTTCCAAAAATGACGTCATATTTTGGCGGAAAAATGTATCACTCACAATATGATTTTATTTTGGCAGCAAATAATAATCATAGAATTATGTAAACTCATGTCTTGGTGTTTACTTTTAATTTAAATTTATTTTAGATAAAAGAAGTTTAGATACACACAGCTGTATAATAAATTGCAAATTGAAATTCTTAAAAGAATTAACCTAGCCAATGTCATTTTCTTGCCACCGCACGTGATTTGTACGTGGCAGATTTAAGACTTGCGTTTTAGGCTTGGGGCAATAGTAAGTTGTTGACATAATTATTAGTGTGTCAATAAACATCTTCAAAGGGATAAGATAGTTGATTTGAATAGGTCTGCGCAATGCTGGGGGCCAAATTTGCTCTTCATTTTTCCCGAGAGTTTCAATCTTTTAGCTCAGATTCTGTGAAATTAGCTTAGAAATTGAGCTGTTTAATTATTTTATGTTTAAACGGTTGAGTCTTAGCTAATAAGTGACGGTAAGTTGTATCTAAGTATTGTTTTTCTAAAAACAAATTTATCCATCATATGTCTTAAGTGCGCAATGTTACAGGAGAGCACCGTAAATGTTTTTCAAGACATTTCGATCTACTTATTCCATCCTGTTCCAATACGGTTATGCAAAGTGTAGTAGACGATCCGGTCAGATTTATTTCCAACACCAGGATTGTCTTACTTTGTCGTAACAGTATTTTTTTAACGCAAACAGTGTAGGCCCTGTCTGCCAGCGACTGGTCTGGGTCTACATTGTCTGTAAAGGTATCTGGCAGTGAGAGGTTAATTATGCACCGCCATTTTCAATGGGGAAGGTGTATATAGTATCCCCTCTGTCCGTACGTACGTCCAGTCCGTACTTACGTACTTCCCATACGTACGAAAAATGGTTTCCGTTCGATATCAGTGTATTGGATTCATATTTTATATAGCGTATATAATCATAAATAAAATATAGGTCAAGTTCGATCTAGGGTAAAATCCACCAATTATTTTGAGAGTTATGGCCCCTTTTCAACTCCATTTAATGCAAAAAAAAAGGTTTCTGTTCGTTATTCTTTGAGAAGCTTAGTATATTTGGTTCATATCTTATAGGTCAAGTTCGATTTGGGGTAAAATCCATCCCTCATTATGAGAGTTATGGCATTTTTCAACTTTTCTGGAAAAATTCTTAATTTCAGGCTGTATCTTTTGGAAAGTTACTTGTGTCCGGGCTATATCTCTTGTTTTAAACTTGCATAAAATCCATTTCTATGATAGGATACAGAAGTTTATCCATATGAGCCGCGACATGACAAAACCAACAATATGGTTGTGCGCCCAGCGCAGACTCAGATCAGCCAGGGCATCCGCCCAGTCTGATCAGAGTCTTCGCAGTCCGCATGGAGGTAGCTTAGACCCTTAGCTACCATTTCAGCACTTAACGAAGAATCTGACCAAACTCAATGAATGTCCAGGCTGATCTGAGTCTGTGCCAGGCGCACAACCACATTGTTGGTTTTCTCGTGTCGCGGCTCATATTATAAATCACAGAACCCACACCCCAACCCACCCTGCCCTGAATCCAGCACGTTATATCTGCCAAAGGAAAACAATAAACCTTGTCTCTGCACACTACTTTTTCATGTTCGTGCAGTACTTTGTCATATCATACAAGTCTGTCTCTGTGAGCCTGGTTATCCTACAAGTGCCAGTACCTTAAACAAGGCGCCATCTTACTCAAGGCACTAGGCGGGGGGCATCCGTATCCAATGGACACATTTGTACTAAAATCGTGCCGCAAGTTTTTAATTGAAAGGACCAATTGGAAGGCCTTGACCATAAACCAATGACCTATATATAGATTTATTATGTATTTATAGGTCACTGTTTTTATAGGTCACTGCACAAACCAAAGCTAAAATTATCAGTCTACAGAACAGAAATACTATACCCTGCAGGTGTGTAAACTAAAGCGTGTCAATGAAAACATTAAGAGGTCTTGGCTTCAAAGAGTCCGAAAAGGTACTTAAAAGTGCAGCAAAACGTCTGTGGTATAATCAGTGCTCCAGATAAGGAGGGGTAACAGGGATAATTTAGGGATAATTTCCCTTATTTTTCCTTTAAAACATACATTGTGACCCCTCATTAGAACCGTCGAGACGGTTCTAATGAGGGGTCACAATGCATGTTTTCGTTGAGAAATAAGAAAAATTATCTTTTAATTATCCCTGTTACCCCTTCTTATCTGGAGCTCTGTTAAGCATAAGCATAATAAAAGTACAAAACCGACAACAATGACAAAAAAAAAAGAATTGAAGGTAAAATATTCGATCGGGACCCCTTTCCAGCAAGGACATGTTTTAAAAAGTGACAAATAGCTAATGGGTCCGGATTTGCTCATTTTTTGACTGAAATGAAAATAAAATGCCGCGACACGACAAAACCAACAAAGTGGCATGTGCGCCAAGCGAAGACTCAGATAAGCCTGGACATCCGCCCAGTCTGATCAGAATCTTCGCTGTGCGTTAAAGGGTAGCTAGGAGATTAAGCTATCTCCATACTGATAGCGAAGACTCTGATCCGACTGGACGGATGCCCAGGTTGATCTGAGTGTGGGCTGGGCGCACATGCCACTTTGTCGCTTTTGTCATGTCGCAACTCAAATGTGCTTGTAGTAGGAGCAGGGTAATTTTTTTCGTTCTATGTCCTCGTTCTTTTGGGTTTTATTACGTTCTATCATCCCATCTCTCTGTCCCTGATAAGGACTGAATTGATGTCTCTTGGGGCGTTGAGCCCAAAACAACCACAACTCGCCAACCGTAAGGTCACTTGTAATGCAGTTTTACGTGCGGCAGCACAATGAGACCTGCTTTTTGTACATATCCGTGTTAATAGTTTGATTTTTGTAGCATGAGTATTTGGTATAAACAATATCTATTCCGTGTAAATTACATAATTTCAAGAAAAGTACAACCTATCATGGTACAGGATCTTACGGTAAGCAAAACGCTTATATTTAAGTCATCTACTGTTGTTGTTTTTTGTGCATGTGTCTTCTTCTTCTTCATCTTCTTGTTGTTAAAACTGTTGAATAAAAATCTTAATCCACATATTACATAAATATAGTCCTAGAAAGCTGATCACTTGATTTAATTACTTTTCAATACATCTTATACTCAGATTAATCTTAGAAAGCTGAGAACCAAACTTTATTACTTTCCAATATATACTGAAAGGATTTAAAAAACTTCCACTTTTTATTGCTGGCTCCTGTTTCCTTTACTTGTGACAGTGTTACCTATGTTACGACAAAATGCTGGGAACTTCTCAAATTTAAAGATAACGCAGTTCATTCGTATCATCTACTTAAATGACGTCAGTAAAAGAGGTTACGTCTTTGAAACGCATAAGGCAAAGACGGCGTTAGCTTATGCAACACTCTTTTAGATGATTTAATAGTGTTTTAATATTGCCACGTCGTTCACGTTAGTTTGCAATTATCATTGCAGTTGATGCTGTCACGCAAAAGCTACTAAGGGGACGGCGTCGACGTAAGTTAACGTCACGATCTCTGGATGTTAATTTCGGGTAGCTGCTTTTCTGACGGTCTTTTTAGTTTCTTTTAAACCGTGCACGTCGTCTGGGATTGCAAATTGCCGTAATTAACGCATAAAATTATCGCGCGACGTCAGGTTTTGAAACTTCATCATTTAGCTGGCCCAAAACTCTGCACCTGTTATCGATATTTAGGCGCGGTAGGCCAAATGAAGCCACAGACCGAGTTCAAACTTTTAAAATTTAATGTGATATTGTGAGAGCAATATGTCACCAGAAAACTGTATACCTGAAGTTATCCATCTGTATGTAAACTGCACTAAGAACATGAGGAGCACGTGCTTATTCCTGACCGATTCGGTCGAACGATTTCAAGTTTGAGATATCGATATAATCAGGTATTAGAAAATACATATATTGTAAAATTTCGGAGGCTGTAGCCGCATTTGTTTTCGAGATATTTAAAATTAATGGGTGGAAGTTTTTAAATCCTTTCAGTATATGTTTATACAAGACGGAGGTCATTGCACCGTGACAGATCTCTGTCCTACAAACACTACAACAAAACTGGATAGTATGAGCCGCGACACGAGAAAACCAACAAAGTGGTTGTGCGCCCAGCGAAGACTCAAATTAGCCTGGGCATCTTCCCAGTCTGATCAGACTATTCGCATTAGACGATTCTATTTTTATATATACAAAACTTTTTGCTTTACTGTATGCAGACGATACAGTGATAATGAGTGATTCAGCCGAAGACTTGCAAAATGCGTTAAATGTCTATGACGATTACTGTAAACGATGGAAAATGCATGTTAACTATGACAAAACAAAAATTTTAATTTTTTCAAAAGGAAAGGAAACAAAGTATACATTTACACTCCAAAACAATCCATTAGAAGAAGTAAGCGAGTTTAAATATCTAGGTCTTCTTCTGTGTAAAAATAATTCTTTTGTTCCGACTATAAAGTATATCGCTGACCAAGGTTCGAGGGCGGTTTACAGCCTTCTGAAAAAGGCTAGAACTCTTCAGCTTCCAATTGATTTACAAATTGAGCTATTCAATAAACTCGTTAAGCCTATATTGCTCTACGGCTGCGAAATCTGGGGGGCTGGGAATACTGAAATTGTAGAGCGGGTACAACTTAAATTCTTAAAACAAATTCTGCATTTAAAGAAATGTACCCCAAATTATATTGTTTATGGGGAAACGGGTGTTCTTCCCTTGAAAATAGATATCCAGTCGCGTTTGATCTCTTACTGGGCCAAAATAAAAGATAACAGTATGGAGAGACCAACATTAGTAACAATAATATATGATATTACAAATAGTTATTTCAAAAATTACGTAATTACTAGAAGGTCGAAATATTTTCAGTGGATAAATTGTATAAAACAAGTTCTAAATGACACGGGATTTAGTGGTGTGTGGAACACACAAACCTTTTTAAATCGAATATGGTTAGCAAAAGCAATTAAGCAAAAACTAACTGACTTATTTATCGGAGAGTGGTACCAGTGTGTCGAAAATGATAATAATTATAAACTTTTTAAAACATCGTTTGGTTTTGAAAACTACCTAACGAGACTACCAAGTAACACTCTTTATTATTTGATAAAATTTAGAACACGAAATCATAAACTACCGATAGAAACGGGAAGATGGAGAAAAATTTCATATAATGACAGAACATGCAACTTATGTAGACAAGATATCGGAGACGAATTCCACTACCTTTTGAAATGTCAGGAACTTAAAGAACTTAGAAAACAGTATCTCAAACCCAAATTTTATGTTAGACCAAATATTATAAAATACGAACAACTTCTAAATTCTGAAAACGTTAGACAGTTAATACTTCTCTCAAAATTTATTAAGGACATATTTGAAATAATTGGTTAGTAAGAAATTCTATATGTACATTCGAATGTGTGAAGATGTGTGCAGATATATGGAAAGTTGGTAACAACGGTAACGATATAAAATGCGGAATGCGATGCTATAATGCTTATTTTGAATGTTGTTAATGTTTAGTTCTTAAGCTCCGCTACATTTACACGGACTGACTAAGGTGCAGACAGCCCGTGTAGATGTGACCGGATGCTTTGACGACGCGATTGCAAGCAACCGCTTGACATTTTATTTTGAATAGATTTATTTTCAGTATGATTGTAAGAGTATTGTTGCACGGAGCCCTATCGCTGTTGACAATGGAGACGCTGACACGTTACCTCCCTGCGCACGCGGCTCTTTTTGGCACAGGCGATATCTCGGTTGAATTAATTTTCTTCATAGCTTGGCTGAGGTATGAGAGGCGACTTGTCAGGGTCTCCTGTACCTTACATAATATGAAAATAGCTTACCTATTTATAAAAACAAGCGATGTCGAGGAACTACGTACGTACTTGAAGACTTGGATCAGCCTGTGCAGATGCGCAGGCTGATGGACGTCTTCAACTACACTGAATTGTGCTGGTGGGGAGGCCCTGGTCAGGGTGCACATATGTGCATGCTGTCCCGGGTCTCCATACATCGCGTACACAAAGGGATTCTGTTTCACTCTACATCGCTCATTAGTTTTTCTATGTATGCGCTATTAGCCTATATAATGCCTTACGGAAAGAAACCATTATACGAACCCGATCCCGGGGGCCGCCCTTTCTCGACCCAAATCTGCATGCTGCTGGCTTGAGTCCAGAAAGGGAGGGGTCCGTGGAGTCGGTGTGTCGTATCAAAGTTTATGAATCTTTGCTATCATTACTTACTTTAAATTAGATGTATCACAATGAATAGCACTTTATACATTTACAAATCTGTTTCGCTATCTTCTAAAATAACATTTACCTGGAGTCACTGATGCGCAAATGTGCGTCCTCCTTGTAACTATGGACTTTTTTCATTTCTTTACTACAAAAATTCGAAAGCAAATAAAGACTGATTAATTTAGAAAAAAACAAGCAGCCCGCACTGAATATAGGGGAAAATCTTACATAGAAAGATAGTCATTATATGATTTTTTCCCTATATTTCATATTTGTACGTGTATAGTTTACCGATTGTATACTGTATGTTATTGAGCCTCCATCTATATATACTATATATGTTTTCCTCATGTTTTCCATGTCACCATGGACTGAGTTGATAATAAAGGATATTATGTTAAAAAAAAAAAAAAAAACTGGATAGTATGAGCCGCGACACGAGAAAACCAACAAAGTGGTTGTGCGCCCAGCGAAGACTCAAATTAGCCTGGGCATCTTCCCAGTCTGATCAGACTATTCGCTAAGTGCTTAAAGGGTAGCTAAGGGTCTAGGCTACCTCAATGCGGACAGCGAAGACTCTGATCAGACTGGCCGGATGCCCAGGCTGATCTGAGTCTGCGCTGGGCGCACAACCACTTTGTTGGTTTTCTCGTGTCGCGGCTCGATTATTGTGTTTAAAATCAAAGAATCAACATATGTTTTCTCCCAGCGACCTTAAGTAGCCCCGAGTTTTAACACATAAGGTGTATTGAACACCATCATGTATTTCTGCTGACTTTTCAAAGGGGAATGACTTTTGTTACTTTCCCTTTATTTCCCTAGAATACGAAGCTTTTCCAAAATTGGATCTACCCTTAAAAGAAAGAATTTGCTTCAAGGGGAGCAAATTCATCCTTTGAAGAAGAGACCCTTATTGCAAAGGGAGGCAAAAATGAACATGGCAGAGTTGCTTCCCTTGAAAAGTTACTCATTCACCTTAGAAAATAGTACTTCGAGTTTTCTTATCAATGACCTACTAAAAATTAAACAACTGATAGTTCCACTTTGACAATATTCCACAAAAATTATTATCACCATTGTTCCCACGGCGCTCTCCTGTAAAGATGTACTCTCTGGTCGCTCTCATGTCGTGTTTGGCCGTAGCGTCGGCTTCAATTTGCTGTGCTCCTCCTACGTGGGAGGGCAGCGTAGGATTCTTAACAGGCATTATCCATAATGGCAAAGTTCAAATCTCAAGGGTAAGAATTATTGTCATTTACATGTTGTAAACGTTACTTTGCTGAATTTGAAAATGAATAACATAACCGCGAGGACGCCATTTGAAGACGAGCCGGTAGGCTAAAATACCTAATATTGACATTGCATTTAGATCTGAAGGTACTTCAATGTATTGAAAGTAAGGTCCTGTCAAATATTTTTCCCAACTTTTTTCACAAATTATCAGGGTGAACAGATAAAAAAAGGCTGTCTGTGTCCAAATTTAAGGCTATATCACTGAGACAACACATAGGCGTCTACTTTTTTAAAGTTGAATTATTTCTCTTACTCACCTTTATCATGTTTTAAGTCGCAGTAATTTGATTGAAGTAACTTCAAACCTAAATGCATTTTCAATATTTATGGTTACTTTGTAGATTTCAGTGCCGCAAATTACTCTTTGATATTTTCCTATATATTCTTTTTTTAATGAGCATGCCACCCAGTTTTGTATTCTAAACTGTAGAGAACAACAAAAGAAAGACAATAGGTTATATTCAGCAAATCACCTCCTTAGGCTGGAATCTTCATTTTTGTGCAAGATTTCTAGTCCTAGATAAAATAGTTACAGTTCGAATAATAAAATATACCAAGATGAGATAACCCCTGATCCATGTTAAGAAGTGTTATATTTTGTATGTGTCTTGTTTTGTACTCTGGGCAAATACTTATATGAAGCTTCATGACTATAGCAAAAAAGGTTAATGAGCTATAGCTCTGAAAAGAAATTTCACCAAGCCAGATAACTCAAAAATAAAGGTATGAAGAGTTATCTGTCTTGTTCCAGACAAAATGTCTGGAACAAGACAGATAACCCTTGATATCTTTATTTTCACCAAGTCGAATGCATCTGTGACATTTCATAAAAATATCCCAGAGGAATGCTTGCAACAGTGGCAGTATGACGGAAAGACATTAACAATGCCCGCCCCGTACCGCCCCGCCCCCTACCCCGCGTCCACAGTTACATCAAATTTTAAGAGCTCATATTTTATTTAACCATAGACATAGACATAGACATAGATGGCTTTATTCACTCAAGACATGTATGACATATGAGGATTTATAAAAAAACAAACACACCATTTTGAAAGCAGCAAGTAGACTGATGTAGGCAATTCTAATAGGTGAGAGCCCTCGGTAGGCGAGAGATCTGGGTTATGAATAAAAATAAATAAAGTATAATCCATTGCCCCATAACAAAGAACATATGAGCCGCGACACGAGAAAACCAACAATGTGGTTGTGCGCCCAGCGCAGACTCAGATCAGCCTGGGCATTCGCCCTGTCTGATCAGCCTCTTCGCCGAGCGCTTAAAGGGTAGCTAAGGGTCTAAGCCACCTTCATG
The DNA here is from genome assembly GCA_963989385.1 of Ctena decussata. Classification (NCBI taxonomy): domain Eukaryota; kingdom Metazoa; phylum Mollusca; class Bivalvia; order Lucinida; family Lucinidae; genus Ctena; species Ctena decussata. The sequence goes on from CAXDIV010000065.1 coordinate 115,715, forward strand.
CGGACAGCGAAGACTCTGATCTGACTGGGCGGATGCCCAGGCTGATCTGAGTCTGCGCTGGGTGCACAACCACACTGTTGGTTTTCTCGTGCGGCTCAATTATGTTCATGGCTAAAAAGATTCGCAACCCAAACTCCTCGCCCACCAAGGGCTACCACAGTTTTTCTTAGGTAACAAATGAGAACACCGCACAGTTTGCAGGGGGTGGGGAGGGGGGGCGGAACATACATATATAAACCCATGGCATAGGATACAATTTGACTACATCAGTAACCAAAACCGTTGTACCTAGCCCGGAGGCAAATACAAAGACACCCACTGGGCGCACAACGTTGAATCAACATCGAGTCAGCATTGACTCAACGTCATAACGGATCTATATTATCCATATAACGGATTTGGTTTATATTTGGTATGATGGTAGATATACGTCTAAGTTTTTTCAACAATACCCCTGCCCACGCCCATGATCTTACAATCAAGGTCACGGACTTCGAAATTTTACACTAATGTTTTACGTTAAAGTTTTTGAAGAATTTTTCCATAACCAAATGATGGATATGGTTAATTTTTTGCATGATCACTGATACAGGTCCAAAGTTTTATGGAGCATTACCCTGCTTGTGCCCTTGATCTCAAGGTCAAGGTTACAGACTTTGAAATTTCATGTTGAAGTTTTGTTAGAGCTCATATTTTTAAAACGATATGATTGATTTGATAATATTCGGTATAGTTACGTTTACGAGTATAGTAATATTCGGTATGATGACGGATATAGGTCCAGAGTTTTATTCAGCTATACCTTCACCTATGAGTATGGCCGAAAGTTCAAGACCACAGACACCTTTCAGCCTAAGTTTTATGTTAAAGTTTTCAAAACCATATGATGGATTTGTTTCATATTTGGTTTGATGATAGATATGGGTCCAGAGTTTTCTTCAGCAGCAACCCTCCCCTATATCCAAGGTGCCCCCTCCCCCACCACCCCGCCCGTAATAGGCCAAAGGGGTCATATAGTTCTTAGTTCCAAGGTCCAGGCGAGCTGTGCTGTCTGATGATAGCTCTTGTTTTGTTTACGCCCATTGGCGTAGACTACGCGCAACTTTAAAGATGAGGGAACGCAGAGTGAACAGAGAGCGTCATGGTTTCTTATGTTTTTACAGGGGTCAGCGCTGATAGCTTTTGATGGTATTCGACATGTGATTGGAGAAAGAGAGTTCATAGATCTTGGCAGCCATGGCCGTTCGACACAGATAGATGTTCTCATGGACTTCGCTAACGTGAGTTGGATAACTTTGATTTCCATATATAGTGAACTCTCGATATCCCAGATAAAAAGTTCAACTCAAACTATTGATAACTCAGAGTAAATTTTCTGGTCACAGAAAAGTTTCTTTGAGATACCAGTGCTGCAAGATAAACGAGTTGAAGTGTAAAGAATAATAGGAAATGTGTCCATACTATATTCTTCGATTAAAGAGCATACTTTGAGATGTCAATATCTGAGATAAAGAGATTTAACTGTTGTTTTTGTTTTTTAAATATCAGTATTTGAGAAGAGCGTTAGGTGTACAACAATTTGTCAATTCGAGTATAAAAGTATCGCAACGCCCGTCAGTGTTGCCCATGGTCGTAGTAACTCGTTAACAGCGTTGCTACTGCGATATTGCACCTCGCTAGATAACATCTCGGTTAATCTCGAACAAGATTTATTTTGCATTATGGCCTTTAACTATGGAAGCCCTGGAGGGACTTCTGACTTCATCACTTCACACTTCAGACTTCATCACTTCAGACTTCATACTTCATCACTTCATACTTCACACTTCTGACTTCATGACTTCAGACTTCAGACTTCATCACTTCAGAGTTCATACTTCATAACTTCAGAGTTCAGACTTCAAACTTCAGAGTTCAGAGTTCAGACTTCATACTTCAGAGTTCAGACTTCAGAGTTCAGACTTCATAGTTCAGAGTTCAGACTTCAAACTTCAGACTTCAGACTTCAGAGTTCACACTTCAGAGTTCAGACTTCAAAGTTCAGACTTATGAGTTCAGACTTCATACTTCAGAGTTCAGACTTCAAACTTCAGACTTCAGAGTTCACACTTCAGAGTTCAGACTTCAAAGTTCAGACTTCAGACTTCAGAGTTCAGACTTCAAACTTCAGAGTTCAGACTTCATACTTCAGAGTTCAGACTTCATACTTCAGAGTTCAGATTTCAAACTTCAGAGTTCAGAGTTCAGACTTCAGACTTCAGAGTTCACACTTCAAAGTTCACACTTCATAGTTTCAGAGTTCAGACTTCAAACTTCAGACTTCAGAGTTCACACTTCAGAGTTCAGACTTCAAAGTTCAGACTTCAGAGTTCAGACTTCATACTTCAGACTTCAAACTTCAGACTTCAGAGTTCACACTTCAGAGTTCAGACTTCAAAGTTCAGACTTCAGAGTTCAGACTTCAAACTTCAGAGTTCAGACTTCATACTTCAGAGTTCAGACTTCATACTTCAGAGTTCAGATTTCAAACTTCAGACTTCAGACTTCAGACTTCAGAGTTCAGACTTCAAAGTTCACACTTTAGACTTCAGAGTACAGACTTCAAACTTCAAACTTCATATGAGGGGTGATAAAAAATACGTGGACTTTGCTGTCGCGGTGAGCATAATGCAGTTATAGTATTTTTCTTATACCGCGAAAATTTCATTTTTTTTATCTGCGTTATGTGAAATTTTGATGAAATTTCAGTGAACAGTAAGTATTTTCTTTTATTTTATATAAGGTAGGTACTGCTACAGTACAGCAGAGCACCACATTAATGCCGTTGACGTTTTGTCTGTTTTAAACATTTCTGTGGTTCTTTTGTTTCTCTGTTTTCATAAACAAACAGCCTCTTTGCAGATATTTCATAATTATGACCAATTCTAGACACAGCAGCATGCAATACCATTGTTTTGAAGAATTTCATATCGTACTCTCCTCATATTTCTATTCTATTCTATTATATCCCATAACCTTACTAGGTCGTTGGGGCACCACAGATTACTTCGACCTTTTCAGATTTAGAATATTTTTACAGGTTTTTCTATTCTGTTCTATTCTATCCCATAACCTTACAAGGTCGTTCGGCCGCCACAGATGACTTCGAACCAATCCCTTTCCACCTTGTCCTGTTTTCAGCTGCCCTAGCTGTGCTGGCAAATCCATCCCTGTCCACTCTTTCATATTGTCTTCCCACCTCTTCTTCTGTCTACCTCTTCTTCTTTTTCCCTTCACTGTGCCCTGTAGAATGGTCTTTGCTAAACCAGAAGACCTTGAGACGTTCATAAATCCAAGCCAAACTTTTGCTTTCAATATCGTGTCAACGTACACTATATTTGCGGTGTATGTCTAAATGCTGGTCTTCAACCCTTTAATCAGTGCCAACATCAGATAAAACTAGCATAAAAAGATCAAATAACATTAAATTCGAACTGAATGTTCTTCAATTCTTCAATTTTCCCCATTTTTTTACAATTATATACAAAAATTGGATTTGCATAAATACGCGATATAATGTTTGGCGTCATTTCGTCACTCATGTATGGCCCACATGCATAGCATGTTTTAGGCTGCTTATGAAAGCATACCACCTTTTGACGGCAATAATTCCATGACGGTGAAAGGCGGAAAGAATAAACAAATAACATATAAAATATCAAGCAGTTTACTCTACTCCAAATATTAGATTTGTCCAAACAATTTGAAATAATAAGGCAAAGTTTTACCGTGCTCCACAGTAACGTCGTAAGGTTACTATGACTACCAATAAAGACTATTTTCCGAATATTGACCGGTAAAATAAATACATCACTGGATAGATGAAAGGCGAATTTGTATTTACTGCAAATTTAATGGGTTTACTATTAATGATAAAAAAATTTACAGCAAAAGTCCACGTATTTTTTATCATCCCTCGTACTTCAGAGTTCATACTTCAGACTTCACACTTCAGACTTCTTACAAAACAACATAAAAGCATACTGTCGCCAAAATGGAGAGTCCCGCACTATTCGAACATCCTAAAAGAATAAGTGCGAAGTGTGAAGTCTGAAGTCTGAACTCTGAAGTATGAACTCTGAAGTCTGGAGTCTGAAGTTTGAAGTCTGAACTCTGAAGTGTGAACTCTGAAGTCTGAACTCTGAAGTTTGAAGTCTGAACTCTGAAGTGTGAACTCTGAAGTCTGAAGTCTGAACTCTGAAGTATGAAGTCTGAACTCTGAAGTCTGAAGTTTGAAGTATGAACTCTGAAGTGTGAACTCTGAAGTCTGAAGTCTGAACTCTGAAGTTTGAAGTCTGAACTCTGAAGTGTGAACTCTGAAGTCTGTAGTCTGAACTCTGAAGTATGAAGTCTGAACTCTGAAGTCTGAACTCTGAAGTATGAAGAGATGAAGTATGAACTCTGAAGTGATGAAGTCTGAAGTGTGAAGTGATGAAGTCAGAAGTCCCTCCAGGGCTTCCATTTTTAACCCACAGGCGGTGATTTACAAGCTACGTGAAATCGTGACTTCCTGTTGGCTCCCACGGATGATGAAGCCCTTTCAAAAAGGGGTCTACTCTTAAAGGAAAGCATTTGCTGCTAGGGAAGCAAATTCCTGTCCATAAGAATGTACCCCAATTGAGATTAAATGAAAAAAAATAGAAACAGCAGAGTTTTTTCCTGAAAGTGTAACTATTCACCCTAGAATTGCTTTAAAGTCGGAGTTCTTTCAAAAGTGGACCCCGTTAGATGACATTTTGTTCTGTTATAAATTTTCTTTCTTTTCTGGCTGTTCTGCTCATTAAATTATGCAGTTTTATTTGCAGGACGTGAAATATATCCGAGAAGGATCAACGTGTATTAAGACTAAACTTAACAAAGTTTGGCAAGAGCCCTGCGTTCCAGGTAAGATACTATATGTATTCCCTTCGCTACAACATTTGAGCCGCGACACGACACTATTTAGTTCATATTTATCAGCAGAGAAAGTTTCATGCTCAGCTGAGTTGAGCACAAAAAAAGTTTTATAACCTCGGGGCCGGATGTTGGCGACGTCATGAAGTCATTGACGCTATTCCGCTGTAACAGTTAGCAGAAAAAAACGTGTAAACGTTTTATTGCTTCAATATACACGTAGGTTTTGATTTTGCGGAAACGAATATAAATATAAGCAATTTACTTATTTTTCTGATGTTTATCGAAGTGTCAACTATATAGATAGGGTCACTAAGAAAGTTTACAGGAGTCCCTTCGGGGCTCATTCACTTTGCACATAACCCAATGTCGTTTACACTTCGACAAACCTCAGGAAAATAATATTCATTCCTTAAGTATTTCCACTTGTCGCTGACATTCATAAATGAGCCGACGGTCGCCGCATGTTGTGACTTGCATTAAATGTAACTATACTTTGGGACTAAAGTTCTGCACGGATGTTAATTTAACATCCCTGCAGAACTTTTATCCATAAGTATATATGGCGTTGTTCTATAGTGTATGCTTTCCGTGTTACATGTTAGTTTTGTAGCCCTACTGCAATATTTACCCGTTTTCTGACATTTGCATAACTTCGTCTTTCAGATAACGCAACCGTCATTGGTCTGAGCAATAAACTAGGGTACGGATCAAACAGCGTTGACATCAACTCCTATATGATAGACTTCGGCGGAGTTGTACAGGCCTACTACAGTGTCACTGCTAATGGCTGTATCCCAGTTCTAGAATCCTATAGGGGCGAACTAGAAGGAAGTAAGATCACGTTCATGGCGTATAATGGAAATGATTTTCGATTCGCTGTAACAAGAGCCCCTTTCAAAATGGCTGTACTCTAGGGGAGCAAGTTCTTTCCTTTTAGAGATGGACCTAATAAGAAGGACGATAAAACTGATGCCTGAAGCTCTCCACGAAAGTGTGACCATTCGCCTACAGGTGAATATGTACACTTTCAGGGGAAGCAACTTTACCATTTTCTTTTTGCCTCCCTTTTCAATGGGGGTCAACTCTAAAGAGAAAAAAAATCTCCTTTAGGAGGAAATTTTTTCCATTAAATGAAGAAGCCATTCTGGAAGGCGGAAAGAATTTATTCTGTTTAGTAGCGAAACAAGTAGATCTATGTCAGAATGTTCTCCCTTGAGGTATCCGTAAACCCTATGGTGTAGGGGTATACGTCCGTGTTTTTCTGTCAGATCTATTAGGGGGAACAACTTTTGTATTTTCCTGTTTCCTCCCACTGGAATGTTGCTTCAAACACTATTTTGTTTAAGTTGTCTCTCTTGAAATAATAGCAGACAAACATGAGTTGCATCCATTAAAATAGCGAGAAAACTTGGGGTGTATCCATACAACTCTAATTACCGGGGTCAGGTTGTTCAAAACTAACGACGCCGTTACTTAATTTCAAACGCAATGTATGCAAAAACAATGCCATTTTTGCTGAACAAAGGTGAGGAGCTTTTGCAAAAGATCCTTTCATATTTTTAGAAAAAAAAATTCAAGCATGATTGACTGTATGCTTACTAAAAGACTTAGACGAATTTGTTACGCTAACGATGCTTTAAACAATTGGGCCCAGGTTTCTATAGGAACAATATACAATGCATACAGTATCTGCTTTAGTCGACAAAATCAAGTTCTTAAACATTTTTTGGTTTATTATTACATGTATTATTATTAATAATATTATTGTTATTATTATTTCTAAACAAACTTATTTATTTATTTATCTATTTTCATTTTATTTTTATTTTTGCCGATGCTGTTACTTTCAGATCGATTTTTGGAAAATGTGGGCTTTGTAAATTTAACAGCTGGACTGGCAGATCCTTCAGTTCTGAATACCCCACCCACTGGTTGTGAAAATGCTCCGCTGGTGCAGGCTCATTATGTAAGTACGGTAGAAGTTTGGCTTGTACAATGCTGTCATGCGTCCGAAAGATGATAATGGAATGAGAAATAAAGTAGATACTGGTCAGACTGCTCTAGCAGTAAACACGATGGCTGGATAGATCACTTGTGATTCACGTGCTTTTCAACAGTATTTCAGTCGTCTCAGGGTAATGGGAGGTAACAATGAAAAGCTGTGTGCAATGGAACCCCATTTACAATTGAAAAGATTTCAGCCTCCTTGAGAAATTGAACCCGGGACCGCTAGATCAGTTGGCCAGCGCAGTGAAAACGAAGATAGGCATACTCATCAGTGCATCGAGCTCAAATTATATTCTTTTTTCCGCAATATGGTTTTATAACGCCTGCAGATCGCATGCCATGGGCGTAGCAAAACATGCAAATACACTTGGTGCATGTTGATTTTTTTTCAAACTGACAAAATTTCAACATGTTCCGGCGTATTTGCGTGAAGAAATTTTTATATTAAGCAACATTATACAGAAAACACATAACACCGTGGACTGCACTTGAGGGAAAGCTAAATATGCTGTCCTTCCTTATGTTTGTGTGTTTATGAACTTGTCCTAAATAACGCTCTATGCTGTATGCTAAGTTGCAACACTTGATCATTTGAGCCGCGACGCGAGAAAACCAACAATGTGGTTGTGCGCCCAGCGCAGACTCAGATCAGCCTGGGCATCCGCCCAGTCTAATCAGACTCTTCGCTAAGCGCTTAAAGGGTAGCCAAGGGACTAAGCTACCTTCATGCGGACAGCAAAGGCTCTGATCAGACTGGGCGGATGCCCAGGCTGATCTGAGTCTGCGCTGGGCGCACAACCACATTGTTGGTTTTCTCGTGTCGTGGCTCATTTAACGACACCCAGCAAAATCTTCGACAGTGGCATGAGTTAAATTATAGCCGTGGAAGATTCAGAACCCGAGCGCAGGTCATTTTTTTTTAAATATACCCGACATTGGACTTAAAATAAAGCAGCACTTTTGGTCATGTACATGTATGTATATTGTAACAGAACTTTTTGAATTATTTTTTGTTTGCAGACACATGGGTCGTTTAACACTGCTGTGCCGCTCGGAAGACGATCTCTTTTTGGCCTCTAAACACATGATAGCTCAATGACCTCTAAACACAAAATATCCCTTCGGCCTCGAAACACCAAATCCCTCTTTGGTCTCTAAGCGCTACAATGGCGTTTGCTGCATTTATGTGTTAGCATTTTGCTTTTTAATAAAAAAAAACATTGCTACATGTTTTGTATAGTTTTTCATAGAGACAAATATCTGGTCAGGGTGACTGAGCAAACAGTGCGGACCCAGATCAGACTGCTCCAACTGAGCAGTCTGGTCAGTGTCAGCACTGTTTGTCAACATTTTTAAAATATATTACTCCCTAAAAGGACAAAAGCTGTTTGTTCATAAATGGCATAATTTATATGTATCGGCATATTTGCCTCTTATAATAATCCAGTCAGATCATTAGAAATTTCAAATTTTCAGTAGATTTATTGGTGCAGACTGGTCACTTATTCATGAAGACCGACTTCAGATCATTTAAAATTTCAAATTTTCAGTAGATTTAATGATCTTGACTGGTCACTGATTCATAAAGACCGACTTCACCATTAAATCTACTGAAGAACTGAAATCAAAATATAAGACCAGGATCAGATTATTATCTGGGTCAAACACTAAGCCGGTTAGAGGCTACGAAGAGAATTCAGGTTCTTAAGTGCAAAGATTTCTCTTCATACCTCTAACCTATAAGCCTTAGTTAAGATAACATTTTGAATAAAATAAGAAGGTATTTTATTTGCTTTCTGTCCTATATTTACTATCTAGATCAGCGTCTTCTCTTTTCGCAAAATACAGTCCATGAATCCTGGGGACACTAAAAAGTAAAAGGCGAAGACTTTGGTCAGTTTGCACAGATGTGCAGACTGATTTGACTGGTTATAGTATGCACATGGCTCAAGGACCCTTTTCACGCGACCCAATCATTTGATGTTTTCCTTGCTGTTATACTCAGGTTGTGGTGTTGTAGGTGTGACCTGAGGAAAATGAGAAAAAGGGAAAAAAGGAAAAAAAAATGTTATATCCATATATTTACATTATCCGAGCGTTTATTGAAAAGCCTTATGGAACGTAATGTAGTTTATACTTCAATAACTACATCGGTTCACGCGACGTTACATGACGTTAAGTGACGTCAAAAATATCGTGGTTCTCCAATCTGATTGGACGTAGGCGACGTTATGACGTCGTTGTTATGTCCTTGACGCTGTTCCGCTTGTAGTAGAAAAACTGCGTATAAATGTTTTTCACCTTAAACTGTAGCCCCTTACGCAAATTTGCGGTCAAATAATAGATGGAAAAGAATGTAAATATAAGTAATGAACTTAAATTTTCTGGGGTTTATCGAAGTATAAACTACTTTGGGTCGCTAGCAAATTTAACATGAACCCCAACGGGGTTCACTTACTTTGCACGCGACCCAATGCAGTTTATACTTCGATAAACATCAGAAAAATGAAATTCATTCCTTAAACCATGGACTTTGGTATGGTATAATGACAATTTTCTAACTCACCACAATTATTATAGACTTTTTTTCAATATACCGGTCAAACACAGTCAACTCTCGAGATCTCAAAGTCAAAGTTCATTTCAAACTACTGATACATGTATCCGGCCCCGGAAAATTTATTTTGAGATACTCTTTATGTTGCAGAACGCTGCATCAGATAATGGTCGAGACTAAACTTTTTACATTAACCCTTTGTTGACCAGTGGACCTGTCCATCCGTTTTATGTGGATGTGTCTATTTCTAATTTTACGGGTTTCTGGTGAATGTTTTCGCTTTTACTGTATTTTGCATAGAAATTGCTGTAAGCAAACAGTGTAGACCCTGATAAGACGCCACGTTCTTCTGTTTGCATTTGCCCCATAAAACGGGTTTCAAGACTAAAATAGAGCTAAATGCTTACCAAATGTACACGACCTGTTAAAGAAAAACAATGATCATATCCGACATTCTCTTATATTATGGATGTATCCGGACCTTGAGGTAGACTAGCACACCATGGATAAATGGATAAACGAGTTAATGTTATTATGCAGATACTCGTTTGTTTATTATTCTTTATTTTATTTTTCACCAGGGTCAGACTGAAAAATAAGTTACCGGTAAAGCAGAGCTACGGATAAGAAAGGGTAAAAGCTGTAAAGGGGGTCTATTATCCATTTTACTCAATAAAACCATATGTTGTGACCCCTCATTAAAACCGTCTCGTCGAGACGGTTCTAATAAGGGGTCACAACATAAACATATGATTTCTTTGAGAAATACGCAAAATTATCCCAGAATTATCTGTTAAACCCCAGTTATCTGCAGCTCTGGTCAAGTCTGAAAACAAAGGGTGTCAGACATGTAACAGAACCCTTCAGATTCGAATGTTAACAAATTTGATCAACGCTTGTCATGGTACGATAAATTCCAGTCTGTTTACGATGAATGAGTATACCTTTCTTGGGAAGTAACTTTTGATTTTCTTTTGAGTTTTGCCTCCCATCTCAAAGGGGATCAACTCTAAAAAGAGAGAATTTGCTCCTGATGATGGAGCAAATTCTTTCCTATAAGAGTAGACCTATTTTAAAGGACTCTATCCTCCAGGGAAGCAATCAGGAAGTCACAATAATTGTTTCCCTTTGTAAAAATGGCGAAAACAACATGAAGGTGTACTCATATACATTACATGTACCGTTAAGACTTATAGTTTTACAATACGATCATGATTGGACTGGCATCGGTGTCTTATTGCGCATAAATTGAACCTGTCTTTGGTGAGTTATTTGTATTGTGGCCTATGGTAAAGAAAACTCTTGGCAAAAAACATAAAGGTGTATCCATATAGCTTTTAGACAAATACTTACTCATTTCTATCATTGGACAGGCATCGATATTTTATTGCCCATAAATTGAGTTATTTGTATTGTGACCTTATGGATTGGATCTTTGTTATTTTTCGAATAAGGGTAAAGAAAGCACTTTTCTTATGGCACAGTTTTATATTATCACAGCGTTTATAACAATGTACAGAAAGCACTCTTTTTTCTGTATTTAGCACGTGCTAAATGTACACTGGCACTAAGCCTGCGTTTATTCACAAGTACGGCAGGGCTTGCACAAGCGGACGTCCTACTTTCATACATATGGCTCGACATCTGAGTATTAAATATGACTGTGGCTACTTCTTGATGTCCCATTTCCATCGCTATATCACTCGGCGTCAATCCAAACTGAAATTTAAAATTTGAAATTCAACACTGGCAGGATAGTCCAGTAGTTCAATTCCATTTTATTTAAAAAAAAAAAAAAAAAAAAAAAACATCAATTAATGAAAAACAGATGGATTCCGACCAGTTTCCCGGTTAAAATCGTACACTGGCTAATTGGCATGCATCAATTTTATGCCTTCACGTAAATATACAGTTGTAAACTGAAAATAAATATGGAACACAGTGGTTACTATTGGTACCGTGACCAGGATGTGGCTATAATGTTTTTGCGAAAAAAAAAATATTGAGCTGGCGCTGTTGGTATATAAACCTGGCCATGAGGAAAGATGTGATCGGGAAATACACTGACTAGACTGCGTAGCCACGCAGCGTAGTCAGCGTATGTCCTGACCGCATCCACATTCAAATTATACGACAAATGATAACGGTTCATAATTCATATAAAGGAACAGCAATCTTGCTAATCGATATGTTCAATTTTATCACAATAGCCGGCCAAAAACGACTTACTTCGTTGACTAATTTCCCACTGGCTCCATTTATGAGAAGCATGTATACGATATCTTTGTGACCTTCTTGTGCCGCCAGGTATAAGCTCGTAAATCCGCCCTAAAGAAAAAGTGAACCACTATTTAAAAACATGTGTAGCGATATTATTCACTACATAAAGTTTGATAAACAGGACCCATGACTAGGCCTGACTTCTCGTTGATCTTCCAAATCCCAGATGTTAGTTAGCTTATAAAATAGTTAAGCTGACCACTCAAATAAGTATTATTTTAGAATTGGAAGCCAACAGTTTAATTCCTAGACTAGTGCCACGCCCCGTCAAGACTGTGCATTTGAAAATTAATGAAATAGAAAGTCTGAAAACTCAGACCAGCTAAAGCATCTTCTGGGATACGCCAGATGTTTAAATATTCGCATAATGCCGGCTAGTTGTTTAGGAGGGGCGTTCGAAAAGTAATGCAAATGACATAATTTCTCGGTAACCAATATAAAAACAGAACTTCTGATTGCAAAAACACATAAAGCTATGATATGCATAGGAAAGTCTGCAAACTCGGTGTTTTTTTAAAGGGCGCAGTTTTATCTTCTTTGAAAGAGGTATACCCTAAAGACACTGCAGAATTTTAGTTTAGTAGGCCGTAATTTATATATCGTCAGTCTTTGATTTGTTTTTTATTTTTGCTACTTAAAGACAATGCCCAGGCAATGTTGTCCTGTAAACATCGCGGAAATTATTTTTAATCTGGGTTCCATACTGGCCCGGGAATATGGATTATGTAGGAGCAAATTCCCCATTTCTACCAAAAATTAAATGATTTCGTAAAGAAAACAAGTGTATTAGCATTCAAAATATTGTCAGCAAGAGCATTTACATGGATCAACGAAAACCTGTCAATAAATTCAAATTAATGCCAAAAACGAAGCCTCTACAAGCTTTTAAAAATGACGTTAACGTATATTTCAATAACGTCATAGGAATTGCGCATTGCTTCGTCAGGAATAAATCGATAACAGCTGCTACCCTTCTAACTTTTGTATGAATATTGTAGGCTACAATGGTCAAGCAACTGACAAAGATTAATTTTGTATTTGCAATGATATTTGACTTGAATGCCCAACACTGAAAGGATTTTACATATGAAATTAGCCCAGTGGTATGACTGGGGCTTAATAAAATGCGTTGTAAGTCAATATGGCAAGGTGTCTTTGTACGGCGTTTAGTATCATTGTAAAGACAAAATGTAGTGTTTTCAGCATATGCATAGCATTTGTACCCAGTTTTCCCCTAAACAAAGTTATGAGGCCATTTGCATTACTTTTCGAACGCCCCTCGTATATCATTTGTTTGCTCATTTTCCGGTCTAGCTATTGGGCATCAGCTCGATCGATTATGTCGATACATGTACTTCGTTTGACAATATTTATCACCACTCTAATACATGGCCATAAGTTTAGCCAATCTCCAGTCGCGGGCCGATCCTGCAAGTATCCTAAATTGTTCTAAGCAGGGCTCATAACTTGGGCCGCCCTACATAATTTGTCAAAATAACGTAGACATTAAATTGACGTCCAATATTCTCAACATGTGAGCCCCTTTGTGGCACCAACTAGTTCGTGAGAGTTCATTATCGCTGATAGGTAGCATTAAATATCGACCTATTGCGTATGGGACTGCTGGATAGGCCGATAATACATTGTTTAACATTACGTCACCAGGTCACGTGCTTTGCTAGATTGGTCCATTCAAAGTTGTATTGGATCTACGTCATGACGCGTCATGGCTACTCTTCAATGACCTGACAGCTTAGTTTTGTTTTAAAAAATGCTTTTGTTATAGAAAACATTTTAATATCACATGTTATATTGTATTAGACCCAAATAATATTATAGCTATATTATATTATAGCTACAAAAACTAAGTAATTTTCGAGAGGGAATACAGATGAGTGAACACATAGGCGTATTGAGTTTTATCCTCTGGAGGACAATGATGTGTCAAAAATGGCAGTCAGTCTTCGAAGAATATGACGACAAACAGGCAATGGTAAGAGTCATCCCATTGTGACTCTATATACAGTCAACGGGTCAATCAAGAGAAACACAAAAATGGCTAGTTCGGACAGGTGACATACTTGAATAAAGTAGTGCTTGGCTTAAAGGAAAACGAAAGCAAACATAGTTCTTTGTGTGTCAGAGAAATACCTACCTGTATGATAAAATCTTACCTTAGTTTGTTTATCTAGGTATAAACTGCGACCGAGACGTTGTAAATCTTGTGACGAGCCACTGGCACTGAGATTGTTTCTGAGATGATTTAATATCATTTCCACTATTTCTTGATGTCCATGTAAACAGGCAATATGCAGAATAGTAACAGATCTCTAAGAAAGAACAAAAAGAATAGTTTTAGTATGGGTGCACCTTCATGTTCTCCCGCCATTTTAACAGAAATGAAGCACTTTTTTGTCTGCCGGACAAAGTGGCCCCTCTAAAAAGTGGTCTACCCGGGGAGCAAATTCATTTTTTGAAGAGTTGACCCCTACTGAGATGAGACACAAAAATGGAAAGGGCACTAGAAAATTCTTTCTTTCAATTTAGGCATACATAACATTTATTTTACACTTGGCAGTGAATTCAATGTATATTTAGAGTAAATAAAAGTGATATTGGCTACAGTGAAAAAATATCGTTTTAATTCACTAGTTGCTGATACGATTTGTATTGTTTCACTATGGCAAACCGAGGCTGTTTCTGACAATTTTGGATTTAATTTCTTTCCGAAAAGATCTGAAATGTAGCTTTCTTGTCTGACATTACACATATCACACATTCATCGTACCAGGGATGTATGCTAGGCATATTTGAACACAGCTTTTGCTTTGAAGTCAAATAAAAAAGCTGATAGAGTTATCACAAAACTCTCAAAAGTGGCCAAACCAAAACATTCGGTTTGGCTATTTTCAGGAGTTTTGTAATAATAATTTTATCCTTTAGAAAGCTGAAATTGTGTACCAATAAAGTTTAGGTACATACAAGTCGAAAAGTTTTGTTATACATCTATTGGGGAAAAAGGAATGTTGGCGGTTGATAGCTTTATAGCTTGTCATATAGTTTTGGAAGACATTTTTGGATACCTATGATTCACGTCAATAGTTGACGCCATCTTGCTTTTCTCAAACCGAACGTTTGAGGTCATCACGTAACGTAGCAACAGAAAGACTGTACGTCTTCTATTTCTTATTGTTTTGTTGATTTCTACGCTCGTATTCAAACCAGTCTTATTTGGATAGTAACTTTCGTTTCCGTAAGTGTCGTTACGAAAGAAATCTCATTGTAAGTAATGTATTTTCTAGGTAAATAAATGCCTTACCAATCCTCTACCGTAGAGCTCCCGCTCTTTCGAAGCTTTGAATTTGCAGGCAAAGCAAGTGCTCGCTATGACAGTAATGCAGTAATTATAAGTTAAACAGGAATTTTATTATCAATGTAGAGTGTTTACAAAGCAATTTCCTAGCAAAGTTACTAATGCACAACTGCGCACGTGCAAAACATGCAAAAACATGTAAATATAGCATACACTGGATTTTAAAAAGTCAGATGAAGGGAAAATAAGAACGCATGATGCACATACTCAACAGCAATATATTGACCTTTATCATATGTCCGATTCCTCTAACCCCTAGAAATGTCAGAAAAGTAATAACAATCAAGTTTATTTTTTTCATTTTTTGCTCAGTATATGTATTTTGGCTATCAATTGGCAGAGGCTTGAATGTTTTATTTCAAGGTGGAAATGGAATTGTGCGTTTACCAGACATAACTTAGTGACCGCTGGAATACTGTCACGACATATACTGGACAAAAAATATAGGGATCAAATCTACTGAGTTGGCATTTCTGGGTCTACCGATAATTATCCAAGTTTTGTTTAATATGGTGAGTTAGCATGTTTTAGCACTTTCATATGCCGTCAATTTTAAATTTTGCACCATTTTATTTCAGCACAGAAGTCCTTCAAATCACACTACCCTCAAAAGCAAAGTGACCAGAAGTCTATAAGGCGCAAAAGTATCAAAATTTTCGATTTCATCAATTCATGAAATTTTTTGCAAAATTGTGCCGTCGTCAAATTTAATCATTCTAAGGTCAGTAAGCTTTTAAAACTCTTAGCCTGTTTACACGTTATGCCCGAACAAACTGACATACTATCAATGCTCTATGGAAATTCAAACCACTTTCATTCTAGGGTTAGTCTGACTTAAAGCCTGGTCTTGGTCGAGACAAAGGAACCAGGTTCAAACTTTAAGCTTACAAAAATTGCAATACGCCAAAATGAATCAACTTGAAGGTAGAAATGGTTTATTGTTCCAAATCTTTGAACTGCTCCTAAAATTGCAGGATAAAAGTTTAATCTCTATCTTTTTTTTGTCCTTGCCTGGAGGTTATAAAACTTGAGTACATTCTCAAACTCAAAATAAAGCACACTGATTGGCTGCTTCCGAGCACATGCTCGGAAGCAGCCAATCAGTGTGCTTTATTTTACATGCTCGGAAGCAGCCAATCAGTGTGCTATATTTTGAGTTTGAGATTATTCTCATGTTTTATAACCTCGAACCCAGTATATTATGATGAGACCTACCTCAGTCATGGAGTTTATGTCGAATCCTTTTGAAAGTATGGCCTCAAAGCTTTCAGCGTCATTATCCATTACAGATTTTAAACAGTCTTTCAGCTCGTCCGATGCATCCTGGGTACAAAAAAGTAACAAAATACAGTTACAGTGAAACCTGTCTTAGTGGCCACCTCTATTAAACAAGCAACCTGAATTAAGCAAGCACATATTCAGTTCCTAAAACAGGCAAGTACATTGAAATGTACCTTTATACAGCAAGCACCTGTCTCAAGTAAGCAGATTTGATTATTCCTTTGATGCTTGCTTAATACAGGTTGGACTGTAAATAAACAATCGTCGAATACGTACGCAAAAAAATCTGTGTTTTATCACTCTACGGCCACCAAAAAAAGAACTGACCTAGCTGATTGGATTTTAAACACTTCATTGAGCCGCGACACGACAAAACCAACAATGTGGTTGTGCGCCCAGTACAGACTCAGATCAGCCATGGCATCAGCCAAGTTTGAACAGACTCTTTATTAAGTGCTCAAAGGGTAGCTAAGGGTCTGAGCTATCTCCATGCGGACAGCGAAGACTCTGATCAGACTGGGCGGATGCCCAGGCTGATCTGAGTTTACGCTGGGCGCACAACCACATTGTTGGTTTTGTCGCGTCGCGGCTCAAATGAAGTGATGCTCGCACTTTCTAGTGAGATTATTCTATAGAAAAATCGTACCATAGATGACAATGAAGAAACCAGATACTTTGAAGCTTAAGTGTATTATGCAAATAAGAGCACTCAGTCTTAGACTTAATTTTAAACAAGTTTAGACATTCGTGCAGTTTTATTTCAAAATTGTATTTGTTACCAAAAAAGAGAAAAAGTAAAAAGAAAAGAACACAGGGTAAATAATTGCTGTCAACAATATTTCGTTTATATGGACACGCTGCCTCGGATTTGTGGGACTATTAACCCTTTGTTGACAAGTGGACCTGTCCATCCTTATCATTTGGGTGAGTCAATTTCTAGGCTAGCGGTTTCTTGTGGATGCTTTCACTTTTATTGTACTTTCCATAGAAATTCCTGTAAGCGAACAGTGTAGACCCTTATCAGACGCCACAGAACGTGGCGTCTGATCTGGGTCTGCACTGTTCGCATATGCCCCCCCCCCCCGCCTCTAAAAAACGGTTTCCAGTCTAAAAAGGGTTAACTTATCTGAGACCAATGATGTACTCAGATCCCGCTTTTACTAACAACTAAGCGACTGAAACACTTGTAAGTCCATCTGTTTCGTGAGCCCTAATGGGTGGGCCTAGCGACTTAAAAAGGAAATACAGTAGAACTTCAATGGCTCGAACCCTGATGGCTCGTTCCCCATGCCTGGCTAGACCTCTTTTCTTGGTCCCTAGAGGTTACTTTATATCGAAACTTTACATGCATATATAGTTATAAACTTGGCTCAGTTACCTCCACGCTTGCTACATCCTCTTTGAGGCATTTGGAAGACAGACTTGCAAGCTTCTGTCTGATAGTTTCTACAACACTACTCCCCATGATTGTCTTGGTTCTGATTTGTACACATCGCAGTAGTGCTTCACCGTGGTTTTTGAAACCCTGCAGAAAAAAAGAATAAATTCTGAATTAGAATAGAGATCAAATTGAAGACGAATGTACAAAACCAACAATTTTTACAGAAGAAGACAGTTGAGAACCACTGCCTCTGTTTCGGTATTAAAGTATCGTTCTGAAAAGGCCTCTTCATATAAAAACAACTGTAGATTATATTGTGAATGCGTTTAAATAACAACAACAAAGAAGAAAAATTATTTGACCATTCGTTCCACAGAAACTATAAGTGAATTGTAGTGAGACAAAATTTTCGTGTGGGTATTATACGTGGAGCTACGGATAAGAGTTTTACAAGTAATCCACTAACTACTGTGATAGTAAATGAATGATATGTGGCTCTACCTCCCTGCCAATAATACTTAAGTCATTTTGGAACTGTAAGAGACTAATGAGGATATTAAAAGGGAAGCAAAAACTGATAGATTTGCTTCCCCTGAAAGTATATCCATGTACCTAAGCACCGGAGTTCCAAACGGCAGAAAAAAATGATGTTTGGCGGTGAACAGGTTTGCCTAATTTGCAATTATATATCTAAAATTGTCCAAATAAAAATAATTGTTAGGTTAGTTCTACCTACCCTATTTCTTAACTGAGAACTAAGCGTTTGATCCAAGCTGTCTTTTAGTAACTCAACCGTGGCAAACAACATTCCTTTACTTGTAGTCATGGTACGTACTTTGCTAAACAGAGAAACCAGTATTGGAGACAAACCATCCTGTTAAAAAATGGCAGATGATAAGATGAAAACGAAAACTAAAAGATATTCATTCCGCCGGTATAAAACGCTGACACAACATCGTTTCACGTTGATGCAACATCATGACGTTCAGGTAAATTGTGTTGACAATGATTTCCGGTGAAATCAAGATATAACAATTTCTCACCCATTGGACAAGGATATATCCCTTTCTAGAGGTGTCTGAGATTTTTCTATCTCGGCCTGCTATCTCAGCCTAGGCTCAGAAAGCTGCCTCAAAATTCCAGTCACTGCTATATAGTACAGCCTAATTTATTACACACTTTTATTCAACTAATCAATTTACTACCTGTCATGTAAATTGCATGCAGAATATGAAATTGACACCCAGTGGTGTACAGGAAGTGTCACTGTAGATTTCTGAATAGCTGCCAATCATGAAAAATGCATGCACACGTGTCAAACTATTAATAGAAAATTAGCTTCAAAGTTATAGGAATGGACTCAACAAAAGCATTTAATGATTATTCTGTTTTATAAAACATAGGTGAGAAAAATAATCAATGATGGGGCTGAGGCCTTGACAAGGAAATCTCAGGCTCGTTTTTCAGATTTTTTAAGTCTTATGCTCGGCAAGCCTCGCATAAGACTAAATAATCTGAAAACCAGCCTGAGATTTCCTTGTCTCGGCCTTAACCCCATCATAGATTCTATTAATCCATGACATATTCGATTTCCTTGACGCGGCATACTTTCCGATGAAATCCACATTCAGTTTGCCACTGAAATCCAAGAGTTACTTTACGGTGAAATCCTGGTACACCTTCCAAGACATATGATATGTTTGTATATGGTGAAATTCACATACAATTTCTTTGGCATATGATATTAAGCCGGTGAAATCCATGTTCAGTTTTCGTAAGTCATGGTTTCCATCGAAATCCAAATCATTTAAGACATAGGTATAAATTTATGCCCCTAACGGTTGCATTTATATTTATTTTTCTTGACATATATAGCTTGAAATCCAGTCACGTAATACTGGTCCGATTTTTTAGACGAATTGCCCATTCGACAAATTGTCCATTCGACGAAGTGTTTGTTAGACGAAATGCCATTTAGACGAAATGGTCATTCGACGAAATGGTCGTTATACGAAATGGCCTTTAGATGAAATGACATTTAGACTAAATGGGTTTAAACGAAATGTCCCGCACCCTAATACGGTATACCAATAAAACCCAAAAACAATTATTCTTGACATAAACCAAGTGATTAAAATCCAGTTATGATTTTCTTTTAAATTACATAGAATACTTATCAGTCGAATCCGGGGAACCAATATGTTGTCATATTATGCATTCGAATAAAAAAAACGTCAATTTCCTTCACATAAAATGTCTACCATTATAGTTTTCTTCGCTACACAAATGGCGGCCATGCGATGTTTGTGAATCAATACACAGCATAGCTCTAATGAAGTTAAAGAGAAATTCTGGAATTTAGTTACCGGTGATACCCAGGTTGTGTCACCAGATCTTGACAGCAGCAGTTGAACAATATCACAGTGACTCCCAAGAATGGCAGCATACAGGGGCGGATAACCTCCCTACAAAAATAAAATCTTTATTTAAACAAGACCGGACAGACAGCTGATGTTAACTTGCACTTTCCTACCACAACAGACCGTAACATCATACGTCTAGATGAAGTTTCTGAAACAAAAAGATGTGTCCTCCGTCCTCCGCTCCCCACTCCCCCACCTTCCAGTCTGTCCGTTCCCTCACATTCCAGAACCACCCGCCCCAATCTCGAGCTGTACATATGCAAATGTCAAAAAAAATAGTAACATTAATGACAAATCAAAAAAAATTCTTTCAACTAAGAGTTTATATATTGTCACGAATATTCCTGAGCTAGGAGCAGATAACCCCTGGGGTATTATACACTTATGTGATCAGAAAAAAACACACTGTTTTTTAGATTATTTTTACTATTTGAACAGTCAGAAACTCAAGTTTAATACAGTGTAACACGTATCTCTGTTTTGATTAAATAATAGTGTTCACTCATGTTACGGTGTGCAGAAGGAAGGGCCGTTTCCTGTTAAACCCTTATCAGACTGGACCCCCGGGTATTATGCAAACAGTCCAGGGTTCAAGGTTATAAAACTTGAGAATAATCTCAAACTCAAAATAGAGCTCACTGATTGGCTGCTTCCGAGCATGTGCTCGGAAGCAGCCAGTCAGTGTGCTTTATTTTGAGTTTTAGAATGTACTCAAGTTTTATAACCTCCGGGCCAGACCTAGTTCAGACGCCGCAATCGCTGTTTGCTTACATACATTTACGCAACTAACAATAAAAATGAAGGTGTTAACCAGAAACCCCTAAAACTAGAAATCGACTCACCCAAACGATAAGGGTGGACAAGTTCATTAAACAACAATTAAAGGATTAAAACAATTAAAAAAAATGAAGACCATCTTACCTTTGAAGGTATATTAACACCAACGCCATTGTCCAGTAATGTTTCTACCACATCCTTATGATTATAATAACAGGCTAAATGGATAGGAGTGTTGCCTCTCTGAAATATACGTAATGCAATTTATTTAAATATTTTAGTTTTCATAAAGAAATGAAAAGAAAAAAAACATTTAACATTCGCCGATCGTAAACATTTTTGCGGACTTGCAAACAGTACGAGCCCTGAAACCGCATACATATGCCTCAGTATCAGAGTATACACTGTATACGCTTCAGTTATAAACATCTTCAATTGCCCATGGAGCTTTCAGCTCTGATAACTTGCAGTGTGCACTTTTTATTCTCTTCTGTTAAAATCTCAGGTTAAACATTTGTTACTCGGATAACCTCCAAAATATTTTAAATATTTAGTTATACCATGTCACGTGATTGTAAACAGTGTAATAACTGAAGAGAACAAAACATGAACTTTAACTGTTTAGGGTTAGCTCATAACATGTAATATAAGAGGTAAAGCAGGCTGTCTTTGCCTGATCGCCAATGAAGCGAACGCTGTTCTTTGCCTCTGAGTACAGACTGTATAATTCCACCCCCGTGATACTGAAATATAAATACATGTATACATGTATATTAATTTAGCATGGTACAATAGTCCTGTCTTTTGACATTCTTGGTGCAACATACTAGTCTTGATACCGAGATATAAAGGCATCGCTTTCGACATTGGTTACAGAGAGGACCTTACATGAGTGCTCATGTATTATTGAATTTATTAAACGAGTTGGGGAAAAAGATAAGATGCGAGGCTATGCCGAGCATCTTATCGATTTTCCCCATCGGTTTAATAGATTCAATAATGCAGGAACACGAATGCAAGGTTTTATTTATCATATGACACTTTAATCGCATTTTATTGGCAAATTTTGCACTAAAACGTCACGATTTCACCATTAGAAAACGCGACGTTTTGTGGACGTCATCGCATAACGTTAGGACGTAATTTGCATATTTAATCCACTAGTTGATTATTGATTTTACTGCATGGCTTTTTTACACTCTCAGATACGACGTCATATGATAAATTCATTTCTATGTGATATTACATGTATTACTCACCTTAGAAAGAAGTCTACAATTCGCATCTCTTTCTAGGAGCTCTTTTACAATACTTATCTGTCCTTCTTTGCATGATAAATGCAATGCGGTTTGTCCCTCCTAAAAAAATAAAAACGCGTATAAATCAAATGGCGATATATAAAATAACCGTGATGACCTGTATATTGGCAATATTAAATATTCTGTCTGTATTTGTAAGAAGCTCTGCATACATATTTCGGGGAGTTTTGTCGCCTAGCATCGGCTCTAAGTAAAAAGATAGGCAATGATCAGGAATTAATAGAATCAAATCCCACATCCCTTATCAAAACCATAAGGGAAAGAAATTCACACAAAATAATGATAATAGTTCACTAAAGACAAGCACGGTAAACCCGAATGAGCATCTCTTTCCCAAAAAGGTGGTCATTCAGCTACCCTACCCCTCAAAAACAGCAGAAACATCTATTTCATCCTTTTTTTATTTTATATTAAAAACGAAACAGAAAGCAGAATGGGCACTCTTCCGGTGACCAAACTGCTAGAGACCCATAGACAAGCGGACATAACACATGTAACATTAAGGAATCACAACAGAACTACCGCCTTGGAACGGTCAGCAAAATATTGGGGAGGAGGGGGTGGGGGAGGGGGAGGGGGGCTTAAACTAGTGTAATGGATCCAAAAAATCGCTCTCTGCTTCTGACGCGGTTAAAAACATTTAGTTAGCTGTTTGGTCCGCATCAATGAATTATCAGAGGAAACAAACAAATCACGGATAAGACCTATGATGAATCAGAGATGAGAACTCGACAAAAACAATGTATTGCGACAACTGAAGATCTCTGGTGTGTCAATCAACACCACCACTGAAATACCAGAGCAAAGGAAAACCATCAGTTTAACCCCGAATAACCAAGCAACAGACAGGGCTCCGACCCAAACCAACTAAACTAAGTAGCTTTATGCCGGGCCCATCATTGAGTCTGATGCCCTACCAACCGGCGTGCAACTAAAGAGGGAAGCGAAGTTATTAATTATGATTGGGTTAACCACTAAATATCCAGACTGCAGCATTACATTATTGTTACATCCGCTACGTCTGTAAGCCTGTCTGTGGAATTGGTAAACAACCACTGGGCGGCAGCTGAAACACTTACAAGTAGCCAACACTGTTTCAGGGCCCGAGGTTATAAAACTTTTTTCATGCTCAGCTGAGTTGAGCATGAAATTTTACCTGCTAATAAATAGCAAATTACTGATAAGTACGGTTGTTTTCTTGCTCAGTTTAGCTGAGTATGAAATTTTCTCTGCTTATGAATATGAAAATGTCAACATTAGTTGGCATTTTCATATTTATCAGCAGAGAAAATTTCATGCTCAGCTGAGCTGAGCACGAAAAAGTTTTATAACCTCGGTTTCTTACTGGGTGTGGCCGTTTTGGGTTCTCAATGCATGACAGGAATATCTTCCAAAAGTCGCCAATAAAGTGTCCATTCTTATACAGATGTACATATTCGTGGTCAGTCTGGTATCTGGTATCTTGCGTTTGTAGGCAACATTTATTTTCCCCCATTTAGCTCGTCTTTGGACTTTGTCTGACTTTGTTTACTTTGTTGCAAGAGAATTTCGTTAATTTAAGTGTATTATTTCTGACATAATTATAAGATGTTTGGTACTTAAAGTATGGGTAATTTATAAACAAATTGATGTTGTTTTTTTTGTTTGTTCGTTTGTTTTGTTTTCTGTTGTTTTTTTTTTTAATTCTAAAATTGAAATTATTTAAGAGTATATTCGCTCGGAAAGGAAAACGAGAGTCAAAAGCAAAATTTACAAAATGCTTCACAATAACACGTTTAGATTGACAAAAAACAAAATGCACATTTGCTTACGCTGTTCTAGGGTCAAGTCAGGTAAATTCGGACAGCAGGTAAATTCGGACAGTGACACTGTTTCCTTTATATGTCAGTTGTTTGGAATTAAAACAAAAATAACAGGGCAAACAGTGGAAATCCTGATGAGACGGCTCATTATGGATTTTCACTGTTTGCAATGGTATGTCCGAATTACCTGCTGTCCGAACTTACATAACTTGACCCTATTCAACAGGCTCGCAAGTCTGAAATTAAAATATTGAATCAGCTTCAAAATAGCTTCTGAAAAGCAATTTTTGGCTTGTTTACCTCATTTTGATGGTTGATATCCACACCACTGCTACAAATTGCCTCCAGTAATGCTGAAACGTCTCCTGACTTGGCTGCTTGGAACATCTTGGTCACTGAACCATTCTCATTCTACAAGGGAGTCTATTTATGATTAACCCTAAAAGCACTAAAAAGCAGACCACAAAACTTACTTTTGCGAAATTTAAAAGAAAAATGTTGTCGTATGGAGAATTCAAAGACTAGAGCGTAAACAGTGTAGATCCAGATGAAGTGGCTCGTTATGAGAATACTAATTCTACCCACTAACCTTTACAATGTGCGTGCGAGTGTGCGAGCGTGGGCTGGTTCGCTTTGTTCCATTTAAAGCCTTCGAAAACAATAATAATCTTCTTTACTATGCAATTTAGAAAATAGCTCCCAACTGAAATGTTTAATATTTTTTATTAATTAATTTATTTATTTACTTATTTATAAGCAGAACTTACCGGTGGCGCATTCACCAAAGTTTTGGCATAGAGGTCGTTCATGGTATTGCTCACATCTAGGGCGCTGTTGGCGCTATTCACAACCACAACCCTGCGTAAAATATCAATCAGAATGATTGTACAGATATTTGACTATCTTTATCTTTTTCGTACCATATATTTTGTAAGAACCTTATGTCTGTATTTATACTTTCCTTCGTCTATTATGTGAGTGGCGTTTTTTTTTTTTTTTTTTTTTTTTTTTTTTTTTAACTTCTATCTTTCGTTGTTTTTTTTTGTTTGTTTGTTTGTTTTTTGTTGTTGTTTTTTGTATACATTAATGGGGGCTTAAATGGGTTTTACTGGATCCATACTGTCGCCCTTAGCTTCTGCAATGTTTCAACTCCTTCCCCACTCTCTCCCGCCACCCCCTCCCATTTTTTTTTTTTTTTTTTTTCTTTTTTTTTTTCTTTTTTTTGTGGGAGGGGGTGGCGGGAGAGAGTGGGGAAGGAGTTGAAACATTGCTGCAGAAGCTAAGGGCGACAGTATGGATCCAGTAAAACCCATTTAAGCCCCCATTAATGTATTATCGATTATTCAAAGGCGGCACAGTCTGTTGCGATTCCTTACTGTTACATACATAGTCTTGTTGCCCATGTCGGTGCTTTCATTCATATGTTGTGTGAGTGGTGTTATAGTTGGGGTAGCTGAATGACCACCTGCCTGGGAAAAAGCTGTTCATTTTGTTTACCGTGCATGCCTTCTGTAGTTCTGTCCATTTATGTAGAATATACTACGTTCCCTTCTGGTTTTGAGGGCGGGATATGGTATCTGATTCTATTAGTTCCTGATCATGGCCGATCTTTTTGTTCTAAATAAATTGCAGTGCAATGTAAAAATGTGTTTAGAATCAATGCAAAAAAATGCAGTCCGATTTTATATGTGTTTAAATCGTAACATGTTACGGTAAGGTCCTTATTCTCAAAGCTGTTTTCCATGTATTAAGTTGCCAAAAATGATCGATTTTGTTAAATATGATATATAAAGTTGTTTGCAGATACTTCAATTTATTGCAGGAAAGACAAAAAAAAAAAAAAAATAGGTAACAACTGGGATTCGAACCCACGACCTTACCAAATATTTTTCTTGGCCCGGTTGTTCAAAACTTATGACGTCGTTAGTTAACGTTTCGTTAAAATTTTAAACGTTAATATCTCAAATACGCTGGTGTTTTTTGTTGAAAAAATGTAAGAAGCTTTTGCACCGCTGGTATTTTTTGTTGAAAAATGTAACTGCAAAAGCTTCTTACATTTTTTCAACAAAAAATACCAGCGTATTGCAAAAGCTTCTTACATTTTTTCAACAAAAAATACCAGCGTATTTGGTTACAAAGATGCAAAACACTTAACGAGTTGACCCCTTAACGAGCTCGTTAGGCTAACGATGCTTTGAACAACTGGGCCCAGATATTTAGCGGGTTAATCGAGCGTAACATTAATTATCACTTTGTATATTAAAAGGTGTTATTGTCCGCATCCTGCAAAAACTACCGTCTGCATATACAAACACTGCCAACCTGCACACATACAAAATATACTGATTTAGCGTAAGATCTTCGCAAAGAAAATATCTAGGCATGCACAATTTTGAAAGGGAACTGTGCAGGTCTGATCAGACTGTGCAGTACCATGTACAGGCTGGTTCGGACAAGCGTAATTCGTGCGTTTATCCTATGTATGAGTATACATTTTTCATGGCGCGCCTGAAATGTTTAATTTTGATTTGTGCATGCGCTTTGGAATATACAAACCGTACATCACAGAACAGACTGTACATATGAGTCGGATCATAGTCTTTGCTAATAGCACATGATATATGTCTTTATTCGGTAATAAGACGCGTATTTCCCTCCAAGGAAGTAGACAAAATTCTAGTTCCATCTTTTAAGATAGATGTAGACTTTAGACTGTACAAGATTAACCGGTTTTATAGCAAAATTACTATTAAACGCATTTGAGGTTGTTGTGTGGGTTTTTTTAATGGGGGGGGGGGGGGGGGGGGGCGGGGGGAGGAGGAGGGAAGCCCCGTCTTGTAGCCGAATTAATCTGGCAGTCAGGTTACCCAATCCAAGAGCAAATAACTCACATTACAGAACAACTTGCTGATAAATGTTGGAACTGAATCTTCTCTGTTTGTACATGATGAAACTTTTTATTTAGTTATAAGACGGGATTTCCTCCAAAGAAGAAGACAATATTCTAGGTCCAACTTTTAAGATGGATCTTGAGCTTTCTTAGACCGTAAGAGAAATCCCGTCTTAAAGCACAATTACTGTAGGTTTCAGATATTTGGGGTCATTCTGTTTGTGTGTGGGGGGGAAATGAACCTCCGTCTTATGGCCGAATTAATATGGTAATCAGCTTGTCAAACCTTAGAGCTAACAACTCTGGTCTCAGAAGCCAAACACTGTTTTTGCCGAACTTATATGTCGGACGAAATTAATGCATTTCAGCGGAAAACAAACGTTGCCAAGCAGACAATTTGGTAGAAAAACGCATTTTTTCTGAAGAAAACAGTAAGATTAATGACATTACATATGTCCTGTTCATCTTATCTTATAGTACTATTTATTTGAAAAATCCAGGGAGGACACTTTTTACGAACTTTGTGTTCATCAAGTTATTGACAGCCCTCCGCCCCACCCCCCCCCCACCCCCAATTCTCCTCCCCTTACAAGAGCAGTCGGGTCATATAAAACAGTGAGCACTGGAATATTCCCCTTGTAGAACGCCTTTAGCGTCCGCAACTTTCTACGCCACCTGGAGTAATGTGTGAATTCCGTTGGATATTTGCGCCAGCATAGAAAATAAGGGTGCTGATCGAAAATGTAAAAATGACCGCACTGTTTTACTTCCTATTTCAATAAAAAATATATCAGTGAAATGCTGAATAATTGTAGTTTTCGGAATGAACACGGAAAATTTTCATTTTATGAAAAAAAGAGACATATGCGGGTAAAAACTTTGATCAACGCAGTAAAAATTTCATGATTTACTATATATTCTATACATTTTGAGGGTAGTCAACTTAAACTAAAAAATGACCGCGGTATTTCTTATGCAATCTTTTCAAAAATTATATCAGGCTGTTCGCAAATTAATGCGGTTTTCAAAATGAACACGGAAAACTGGATTTGAATATAAGGAAAAATAAAATAAGAAGAAAAAGATGACTTGCCCATATCTCGTAGTGTATTTCATTACCAGCTCGATTCGCGAATATCGATTATCGATTTTTAAACAGTGGCGTGGAAAGTTATCCATGAATTTGCAACATGTTTAGGTTTATGTTTGGAAATTAAACATGTACGAAACTGGTTGTATCTACCTTTTATTTTGAAAATTTCCTCCGTCAACATTTTCGTCTCTTTTTTTGTTCTTGGTTTAAACATATTTATTTCTTTCAAGTAAACATATAAGTAAAAGTTACACATAAGAAGTTAAAGGATTTGAACGGAAGCTATTGAAAGCTTATATAGTTCATCTCCTTCTCATTTCGTTCTTCAACGGGGAAAAGAGAGAATGGATTCATCCGAAACGCGTAGCAGAATAAAACATGTTAAGCAGACTTTGTCCGGGAAAATAATAGAAAAGGCGTACATGTTTAGCTATATGACATATTCCTAAACATGTTTACACCTAAAAGTAGTGTTACCACTTCCAAATTTTGGTCTACCGTAAACAGAAACGCAAACATTTTCTAAAACTGTCTCTACCGTCTTCGATTTTTAACAAAATATTGTTTGAACTCCTAAAGGGCAAAAACAACAGAAAATTTACGTCTGCAAAATTTCAAAAACGTGTCGTCCAAGCCATATTGTATTGAGTATTCAAAATTTAGAGTTCAAACAGTGTAGATCCAGATGAGGCGGCTCATCATGAGCCGCCTCATCTGGATCTACGCTGTTTGCGAATTCAAACATTTTCGTTTTGGGCGCTTAAAGTATTAAATATGTGGTGGTGGGTGAAGGCGTATGTAGCCTAAAGAAAAAAAAAGTGATTATACATTATCAATATACCTACCGTCCATTGCAGGATATTGTAAATTTTATCATAACAGTGTTAATGAAACTATAAGGAGTAGCCTCTGTGATGTCCTCAAACTCAACAAGGTCGCCATCACCTGAAATAAAAGAATCCAGAGTACAGATACATGTATAAGAAAAAGTACTAGCACACAACAAAATGCGCTTATTCTGTTTGTGAACATTTCAGTTTTTTACATGAACCTACAGACCAAAACCAAAATTATTTTACTTTTCTTAAATATAATTTTGTTTGCAGAGTTGAGCAGGATGTACTAAAAAGCCAACGTCAAGAAACATTATAGCATACAAACAATTTGTTGGTCTGAATCATAAAGAAAGGAACAAACTTCATTTTTAGGACAATTACAGTTTTTTGGGCTCAGTTCTTCAAATTTTAACGGTATGTTGTATACCTACTGGGAGAGAGACTGAGTAGAATCCTCAAGTTGTTGGAATCAAAGTTTTTGTCATCATAGCCTGGTATAGGTAATGACAGTTCTGGATGTTTGTGAAACTTTCTTAGAAGTGGTTCTACAATTACAACTGGGGACATCGCTGAGCCTTTCCCGAGGGACTCCTGAACCAGATCCTTGTCCACACTGATAACCTATAAATATTATATAAATAAAATTTGTATACATGTATATGGAATGACATCTGAAAAAAGATGAACCTATTACAGTCTTTTGACAGTTTTCAGAAGTGATCATCATATAGCTAACAGTTACACAATAAACATGCACATACCCCAGACCAGGCTATTAAGTACGAACAACTGTAGACCGTCATATAATAGTTGTTTAGTGTATGTTTCATAGTGTATATTGACTGCACTATGCATGCAATGACAAAGCTGCTTACACACGTATGCTACTGTGTAAGTGCATGTTTTGCATCGTACCGAAGACAGACCGTCAAAACAAACAAATTCTGAATACGCTCGTAAGACTTGGTAGAGTATTGTCCGTGTTTGTGTTCTTTTTTTCCCGGGGCACAAAGCAAGCCATACCGGGCACGGTCTAACCAAAAGCTGTTTCTACTTTTTTATTGCCACAACTCGCAGGGTCTTAGCTAGGGGCAAAATACATAGTATGTATGATGGTGTTTGAAACCCATTGTCAGGAAATCTAGTGCTTGAGTCCATGTGATATGTTTCATATTGTCATTTCTGGTGGCAGCTATTATTGAAATCTTGTCTAATTTACAAAATCACAGCGTCTAAACACGCAGGTACATATTGAAATTTTGTCAGTATTTGTACATAGGCAGCTACGCCAATGTTGATACGCGCGTCACTGTTCACGAAATCTCCGATGCAGAGGAAACGATGCTGCTTGATATCCGAATGGATGGAAGGATGGGTGGCTTGCAGTTGTTCGTCCTTTTAACACTATTTCAGTCAAATCAGGACAATGGGTGGGTAATGTTGAAAGGTTGTGTGCAATAGAACCCCATTTAAGATAGAAAAGATTCCTGCCAACAACCGGGCTTGAACCCGGGACCGCTAGATCTGCAGGCCAGCTGCCGGGGCTCCTAGAGCCAGAACACTTATCAGACATAGTGGACCAGGAGGCGCTCTGCGGGCTCCTGTGGGAACAGACACAGCGCATACTTACAGGTATACCGGTGGGATATCTGGCAAAATGCCTCGGCTGATCCACATCCACACTATTAATTCATATGTAACTCAATGACTCTTTTACGCTAACCAGAAAGCCACCCATTAGCGGGCTTCAATAACACGGGGGAATTACTAATATGCTTACCTGTGCTGTCGACCGATTCGGTACTGTGCAAAGTGGCTGGCGACCGTGAATTCGGTCGTAAGCAATAAATAATATTATTGTTAATGGCAGTCGACCGAACGGGTACTGCTGCTGATTATCTCGGTCAACAGCCACTGTTTTGCATGTATGATAACTCCTTGGTTCGGTCGACAGCACAGCTAGAGTAACTAGTATTACCCTCATGAATATTCAGACGGATGG
Source organism: Ctena decussata (assembly GCA_963989385.1). Taxonomy (NCBI): domain Eukaryota; kingdom Metazoa; phylum Mollusca; class Bivalvia; order Lucinida; family Lucinidae; genus Ctena; species Ctena decussata. The sequence goes on from CAXDIV010000065.1 coordinate 146,671, forward strand.
TTAGAAGCTTACCTGTAAAGAAAGAGGAATAAAATTCAATTCATCTTGTAGCGCTCCTTCTGGAATTGTGCAAGTCACCGTCGGATCAACCGACGACTGTAGAGTACCGCCGACAGAATCAACAAACCTAATACAATCGATATCCTTCTCATCAGACATCATGAGTACGGTTTACGAATATTTTGTCAGGATCTACAAAATAATCCTCCATCAGGAAATCTTGAATATCATTGTATCAACAACCAGCTTTAAAGTTTTTACACTGTAACTCCCGTATTGTCTTTACACATCTGAAATCAGTTAAAACTAGAAGTGTTTTTTAAACAAAAACGTATGTCCCCTCCCACACTCCGACCCCTCTCCGTACTCCCCCTCTCTCCACCTCCTCATCGAAAATTTAGATGGAGGTATGGTTCTTATTCTCTGAACATCAACTGACAGTGCTTTTATATTTATTCAAACTTTTGAGAAAAAAAAATCTGCAAAAGTTTTTAAGTTAAAGAGAGGACCATTTCCAAACTAAAAAGAAAAAAGAGGAACAATGACGGTAGAAAGTTATGGTTACTGTTCTCTGCACGTTATCTGATGCTATCGCAGGGTATAATCGATTCCGCCAATTTTCGCTTCCTGCAGAGTTTGTCCGTCATATTTGGCTTCCGCCGAGACTGTCCGCGAACTCTTGCTTCCTGCAGAGACTACTGTCCTCGAGGAATGGCTTCCTGCCGAGACTGTCCGCGTGACTGCTTCCTGCCGAGAGCCTCGGCAGGAAGCAGAATCACGCGGACAGTCTCTGCAGGAAGCCATTTATCATGTACAGAAGTCTCGGCAGGAAGCAAGAGTTCGCGGACAGTCTCGGCGGAAGCCAGGTATGATGTACAGTCTCTGCAGGAAGCGAAAATTGGCGGAATCGGTTATACCCTGTGCCTATATCGACTAATGTTTTTGTGCAAAGTTTCATGAAAATATCTTTGATGGTTTTTAAGTAATGGAGGAGAAAAGCTCTTCATACTAAAAACTTAAAAGAGTGGATACAAATGCCATACTTAAAACTTCAAAGGGGCATGATCCTGGTAAAATGTAGATGGGGTTATGATTTTTGTTCTCTGCACATCGTCTGATAATGGTTTACTGTTTGCAATGGTATGTTCGAATTTACCCGCTGTCCGAATTTACCCGACTTTACCCTAATCATTAACTGATGAAGTCTTCAGCAACAGGAAAGTCGGGATAGGCTGCTAGTATCAAACTTTCGGTTTGACAGCTGACTTCTCGTAGAAGTGAAAACGAAATGACGTACCTGAAATGTCTTTTCGAGACTGTATAGACATTTTGAAAATTAAACAAATAAAATTACCTGTTCCTTTACACATGAATATCCTTACGGTACCTAAACATACAGTTATTAAAGCTTTAAGTAGAATAACATTACAAAGGACACATGTAAATACACCTTCAATAAATCTATAAAATTGCGAAATCGACTATTGATCACTATCATTTGGGCTCCGCATATCCGCATATATCACACGGGACTCATCCAATAATAGAAGGCAAAGTTGAGGTTTTTACCTTTGCACATACGCATTGGGTAGCGGTGTCGCATTTCATTAATGGGTTACTTTAGGGGGTGTTACCGGTGGCGGTACGGCCTGATCCTATCGACTGATGATATGTCATTGCAGAATATGCATCCGCCCAGTCTGATCAGAGTCTTAACTGTCGGCATGAAGGTAGATTAAACCCTTAGCTATCCTTTAAATGCAAGCAAAGACTCTGATCAGAGTGGGCAGATGCCTAGGCTGATCTGAGTCTTCGCAGGGCGCACATGCCACTTTGTTGGTTTTGTCGTGTCGCGGCTCAAATATTTCAAATATTCTCGATCTGTTTAAGAAGATCAGTTATATTTCAGATCTTACAATGCCATTTTTAATATAATGAAAAACAGTAACCCGGTACTGATTTTCTTTGTGTACAGCAAATGTCATCATTTTGTGAACTGAAGACTTCAAAAAGGCGATCTTTCGCTGACTATGGGTTAACGTTTTCGGAGTATCCTCGTAACTGCAACTAGTATTTTTCCTAAAAGGTTACAGTTGCATGCGCAACTATTTTCATAATCGCTATCGAGTGAAAAATACAGGTATCGCCGATTTATCGATAATACATGTACACGCAAGTCTCTGTAGCAGTCTACTTGGCAACAGGTAGTGATTAAAACAGGTACAATATCGATTATTTGACTGTGGGAAGTGCCATAAAAATTAAACGCCCTTTTCTGGTTCTTTGCTTAGTTTGCGCTTATGCGACTGATCAGGCTGCGCATCAGCTCAGACTAATGAATGGTCACGGGGTCTGGCGATTGATGTTCCTTTGGGGTATCACTCGTAAACAATTCTGATTCCAATGTAGTTACTTAAAATAAGACTGCGCATCTGCGCAAACTAACCAGAAACCCTGGTCACGTCTTGATCAGTGTGCGCAGGCTAATCTGAATAGCTTATAAAACGGTTGAACATTCAACTAAAGCAGATGCGCAGATGATCAGGTTTCAAATGTGCATACTGATTGTTTTTATTTATTATATTTTTTCTATTCCCATATTGCATATTCAAATATAAAACCAAAATTTTTTTTTTTAAATTAAATAAATCGGAGGTTTAATGGCAATATGGTAATTTCGTTTGCTGAAGTTGTCAGTGTTGAATCATCTGTTGATAGCGAAGGGTAAATGTAAAGCCTGTTTATTGGACATGAATATATCGATTATCGATCGTAAAATCAGAGATTACCTGGACAAAGATATCCTTAATTATTCGTGAAATAAATAAACGATAAATCGGGGGAAAAAGAAATAAAATAGATAATTTTAAAATAAAGATAATTTATTTTGCAGAATAATTAAGTATATGTGTGCTGTTTGCTAAAAACAAAACAGAACAGAACAAAAACAACAAAAAAAAATTTTTTTTTTCAAAACGTTCAATCAGCCTGTGCATGTGCGCACACTAATTGGGAAATCTGTTCTATGTTTGCGAGCGATTCTTAGGGCAACTGTCGGGAGACAAGCTGTAGAACTATTTGAACCGCGACATGAGAAAAACAACAAAGTGGTTGTGCGCCCGGCGCAGACTCAGTTCAGCCTGGGAACCCTTTGCTACCCTGTTAGCGCTTAGCGTAGACTCTGCTCAGACTTGGAGGAGGACCAGGCTGATCTAAGTGTGCGCTGGAATCAGAACCACGTTGTTGGTTTTGTCGTGTTGCGGCTCATTCGTCCCTCAAAACACCCATAAATATCAATGAAAATAGTGCATCTCAGATCAGCCTGCATATTTTTGCATTTTATTATTTATTATTATTATTTCTGCTTTTTCTGCAACACACTCTCTGAATACCTGATCAGACTGCGCAGTCTTTCACTGTCTTATTTATTATTATTATTTCTGCTTTTTCTGCAACACACTCTCTGAATACCTGATCAGACTGCGCAGTCTTTCACTGTCTAGTTTATTTTATTATTATTATTTCTGCTTTTTCGGCAACACACTCTCTGAATACCCGATCAGACTGCGCAGTCTTTCACTGTCTAGTTTATTTATTATTATTATTTCTGCTTTTTCTGCAACACACTCTCGGAATACCCGATCAGACTGCGCAGTCTTTCACTGTCTCATTTATTTATTATTATTATTTCTGCTTTTTCTGCAACACACTCTCGGAATACCCGATCAGACTGCGCAGTCTTTCACTGTCTAGTATAGTCTAACAGATCATAAAAATACCTCCCCATCATTCAGCGCTTGGTAGTTAACGTTCGGATGAGATCTTAATCGATGCTTGCACACTTTTTGTGTACAATTAACTTACCTAGTTTAAGTATGGGGAATACACGGAGCGTCTGACGTAGAAATGATACATACGAAATTTTTGCGGCGCGTTCTAGGTGTTAAAAAATCAACAAATTTGACAGCATTATATGGTGAATTAGGCAGAGTCCCACTCGCAGAATTTCGAAAAATTAATATGATAAAATATTGGATCAAAATACTGCGTCAGAACGATTCATCCTTAGTTAAACTGATATATTTAATGTTAAAAGAAGACGCTGATTTAAACTACAGCTATAACGGACAAAACTGGGCATTCCAGATCAAATCTATTTTACAACACCATGGATTCGAATATATATGGAATAATCAGGCTGATATTGAAATCCCGCTCCAGACGATCAAACAAAGAATTTTTGATAACTATTTTCAGAGATGGTATTGTGATATTAACAATTCAAGCCGCCTACAGTCATATTGTATTTTTAAACATAAGTTTGAATCAGAAAAATATCTTACGGTTTTAAATGAAAATAAATATAAAATCGCTCTGTCGCGCTTCAGAACATCGTCACACAATTTGTCTATTGAAACTGGAAGGTATGACAGTACTCCCCGTGACCAGCGAATTTGTAAATCATGTAATATGAATAAGATAGAAGACGAGTATCATTTTCTACTTGTATGCCCTAATTATCGTCAACTTAGAATGAAATATTTTAAACCCTACATTTGTCATTGGCCGTCTTTATATAAATTCGAAACTCTTATGTCTACAACTTCAAGAAAGAATATATGTAACTTAGCAAAATTTATATACTTTGCCACAAAAATTCGTATATCGTGAGCTAATAATACTTGTATCTATGTTTCTTGATACTGAAACGTATCTACTCGCTGTACTGAAAGTATCATGTTTACTTAGTATACCTCTGTACCTATCTACCAACCGGGTACTTTTTTGCTCTTCTGTAAAAAGTTATACATAATCATTGTTTTCACTGTATGTTGATGTTTGTATGGCTATAAACATTGTACTATATGTTTTATGCTGAATAAACTATTTGTTTTGTATTTGTATTGTATTGTTAAAGCTGAGTAAAGCGAACAATAATTGCCATTAATTGGCATTAACACCTTTACTATCAACATTAGTTCTCTCCGTTTCAAACTGTCGTCTACAATACCATCAAAGTCTTTACCGATGCAGCAAATATTGAAGCCATAATTAGCAAAAAGGATCAAATTCATAATTGGTAGTGAGTGTTACTAAGATTAAAGTACCGAAGATAATTGCAATCACAATACTGTCTTCTCATTTTAAGCAAATAATAATAATGATTAATAATAATAATAATAATAATAATAATAATAATAATGTGATGAAAAAAAAGAAGAAAAGCAAGAAAGAATAGGAATCAACTTATTTGTCTTAAATTGCAGATTTGATAATTCGTATCGTATGAATTGGATTTAAATACAGTTTAATATATGCACCTAAAGCATGCGATGATCCAGTACTTCAGCTGTTCTTAAGTTTCTCAACCGTTCGTAAACCGTCGGCATTAACCGTACACCTCCGGAATGTGATTCTTACTAAATTTGAAATTATGGTTTCTAACTTAAATCGCAAAATAGACTAAAAAGTCCAACGCTTAGTTAAATAAATCTTATATCAGTATAAAGGTCTAATATTAAGGGAACTGGAGCCGCCAGCACAGAGTCAATTAGATCTCAAATCGTGGACTTATCTTAATTTAAAAAGTATCAATCTGTCAAATTTATGATGATTTTGCTATATATTTAATCATTTTACTGGTCATAACAAATAACCCGAAAATAGACCAAAATGTTCTTACTATAAAATTATGAAAAACATATCAGCGTAATCGGGAAATAATGTAGTTTTTTATGCCGCCAGCACAGAGTTTCTATCTTTTATAATTATTTTATAATTGGTTGTTAAAAAGTCATCTCCTATCTAAATCAATGCATTTTTGTGTATCGTGTCGCTCAGGTATTGGCGAGACTCAGTTATTGGAAAGTTGGCCATGCTCATATGAAGGGCATTAGTACGGGGTAACTGCAATTTACTTTATTAGAATCGGCTTCGCAAGACCTGGGGTATATCTCATTTCCTACGCGGTTCGAGATTATTTTTTAAATATGACAGAGTTACCGTTATTCATTTGATCTTGACGTACGTTGGTAGGGTTGAGTAACCCATTCAGATCTAACGTAGTCATGATGCGTACGAAGTATCACGTTAGTTGCTTCTGTAGGGTTAATAGGAAAGTAAACAAGCGAGCTTATGACCGGTAACGTTTGCCGTCTCGCGAACAAGTGATTGATTGATTGACTGATTTACGGTAAACAACTAAGGTCATGTCGGGACGGTCAGTTAACCTAACCACACTATTCCTGGGCAGGCTTAGACCTCCTAAGCGGTTAACCAGTACTAAGTGCACATACTTTCGCCAGTAACTGACAACTGCCCTTCTTGAATCAGCGGAAGGAGAAACGAAAGTATGTGGCCAGACCAGGTATCGAACCCAGGACCTCTGACTTATGAGTCAGGTGCCCTACCGATTGCGCTACGCGGCCCGGCTCGCGAACAAGTGATCGATTAATTTACTTCAGTACCATATATTTATCATGATACACTATACCTGCTAGCAGGTGCTTAAAATCACACAACTCGACTTAAAAAGTGCAAACTGGCAGATGCAGCTGAGTAAAGAGGACAAAATTAAGACATTAAGATAATTGCATGCCGTTTGGATTATGCAATGTTCCAGCAACGTTTCAACGGTTGATGGAAAAAAAAGTAAAAAGTATGCAAAGACCAGGAACTGAAACAATCAAAATCCAAATCCAGCCCTCAAACCATAGTTGGAAACAACTAAGATTACAAATAATCAAGATACAGAGAACATATGGCCAACCGAGTGAGCAGCTTGTTCCCAAAAGGTGGCCACTCAGCAACCCAAACCGAACCAAAAATAATAAGAACATACATAAGGTAAAACATCACAGAAACTCTGACACCAAAAACAGGCAATAGAGAACCACAACAGAAATACCGCCTTGGAACGGTCAGTAATGAATTACTGGGGGGCTTAAATCGATTTTACAGGCCCAACCTCACCCTCAGTTTCTGAAGTGGTACAAAACATTTAGTTGGTTGTTCGGTTCGCATGATAACCCTCTAACTCGTCAATGAATCATCACGGTAAACACATAAATCAAATTTCAACACCATGAAGAAGCAAAGACGAGGACTCAACAGATACAACGGGCCGTCTGACAGGTGGAGATCCCTGTCCTGCCAAACGACCCCACTGGAAATCTGAAGCAAAAGAAGGTCACCAGTTGAGCCCCGGTGGACCAAGCAACAGACAAAAAGGCTCCGGTCCAACCAACTAAAATATATAGCTTTAGGTCGGGGCCATCATAGAGTCTGACGACCGATCCCCCGGTGTGCAATTAAAGAGTGCAGCAAAGTTATCAACAGTGATTGGGTTAATCACTAAGCATGCAGACTGTCGCATAACATTTAAATTATAGCCAATACGTTTGTGACGTATTATTATTTTTCGGAATTGATCAGAAAAATCAGTCCTATCCTTAATCTTTTTGAATTTGTATACTAAGTCACCATAAAATTCTGGTTCCGATAGGCCTTGGTGTAAAAGAAATTTTAATCCGACATCAAATTTTGAAACCAATTCATGGTGTCTGCGATAGAATTTAGAAAAAGCCTTTCTAAGCTTATGATACCGATAGCCCTGTTGAAGAAGTTTAGCAGTTAAACATTTATTACGAGCATTAAAATCATCTACATGACTACACACTCTAGCAAATCTTATAAGTTGAGAAATATACACTCCATAAGAGGGACGACGTGGAACGTCACCATCCAAAAATGGAAAATTAACTATATCAAAGTCAAAGTCATCACGTTTATCATAAATTTTAGAAGATACAAAACCGTTAGAAATAGATAGATGTAAATCCAAAAAGGGGGCCTCGGTATCTGAAGTATTAGCTTTATTCAATTTAAGTTCAGGTGGGTAAATTTGGTTAACCATGCTTTCAAAATAAGGATTATCAATATTCAGAAGATCGTCTAAATATCTAGAGGTAGAGTTAAATGCCTCAATGATATCAGCTTGATTATCAACCGAAAGAGAAGTCATGAAATCTCTTTCATAACAAAATAAAAACAAATCGGCCACAAGAGGAGCACAATTTGTACCCATCGGAATACCAACAATTTGTCTGTATAACTTATTACCAAATCTGATGTAAATATTATCTAAGAGATATGATAAGGCGTCACATACATTCTGACATGACCAAAGACTATATCCTCTATATATTTTACGGTCAGTAGAAGTGAAAAACGCTTTCTTATCGTTACAGGCAATATAAAGGGTATCTTCATTTTTGGAGAACTTTTTGAAGGCCCTCTCAATCAAATCAACAAGTTTTTCCTTTATTAAATTATGGGGTAATGTGGTATAAAGAGTAGAAAAATCATAAGTGGACAAACTAGTCGCACGGAACCCTCTTGACTTCAGTTTACTAAGTACCTCACCAGAATTTTTTATAGACCAAAACATATTTTTCCCTGACCTCTCATACACTGTCTCATAGTACCAAATGACACGAGATTTCACAGCAGTGAGGCAAGAAGTTAATAATTTAGATAATTCTGTAGTAGTACAAGAGCTAGAGTTGGCAATGAATCTAGCTTTATACGGTTTTTTTGTGAAGCTTAGGTAACCAATACATCGTAGGAAGTTTGTCTTGGCGTTCCTTAACGTTTACAGCAAACTTTAAAGGCAAATTATTTGAGTGGCTATTAACGACAGTCTTCTCATCTGTAAAAGTCTCTTCGTAAGCCGTGGTGCCGTTAAGTTCCTGCTTCAAAGTGTTAATATAGTGCATCCGACAAACAACAACAATGTTGTTTGCGGCCTTGTCAGCAGGAACCAAAACATACTTCCTATGAAAATCCTGGATACCCTGCTTCAAATATCTAAAGGAAGATTTAGGCTTAGGAGGTAAAAGATTAGTATTGTGTGAATAAAACTATATACGTTTATCCACAATATTTAAGATACTTAGTTTCCATTTCTTTAAAGCGTTACTTTCAACACCCTCTCGTTTACACCAACGATTACCAAAATCATTTAATGCAGATGCAATTTCTTCCCTACATCTGTTGAAATCGATATGGGAAGGGAATCTATACTTAGGACCCTTAGAAACAATGTTACGAATCCTAGAATCCGGGATGATCTTCAAATTTCCAGTCACAACATGACCTGCTGATGGGTAAATAAATTTGGAATCTTTACAATCTCATGAATCAGGAGTATTAGCATCGATGTCAAGATCAGACACAAGTTTATTGAAATTAAATATGATACTTCTAATCGGTTTGTTATACTTATAACAAATAATAGGTGGTTCAGAATTTTGGAAATAATCAGGTATGGAAGATGTAACAGATTTATCCTGAAATATACTAGGTAAATCTATAAAGTCAATACCTTTGTTAATGAAAGGGATTTTAATGAAATTTCTTTTATGATTGATTTTAGAATCAATTAGTGGACGGAGAACGTGTTGAGTATAACATCTAGTTAGAAGTGCCGCTTCGTACATTTGGTGATTTCTATCGTAAAACCTATTAGCCTCTATATCCAATTTGCGTAAGACTGGAATGGGTAGGGAACTAAGAATTGAAAGCATAGCATGTCGGCCATGTTCCAATAAGACTCATGAGTTACCTAAATCTGTGTGATTGGCTTGTGTATCTTGACAATATAATAATCTTTCATCCACCTTTGAAGAACAGATGTGGGAACTTAGGGCTGCATTCTCCCGTCTGGTGCTGCATAATGTTAAACTGAATCGTTCCTGATGCATTTGTTTTTAAACCGAGTGGTCTATTATGGTCATGCAGTTTCCGAAATCATATACATGTATACTGATCTAAGTTTTTAAAGTCCTGGCCATTGCCGAAGAGTATTGATGCTGTTCAAAGATTTCTAGGCGTATACCTGTAAATTTATCAATTTTTGGAAATTTTTCTATCAGTTTCTTTTCCATTCGTTTGAAGGTGCCTTCCCGTTTTTCAGTCCTAAAATACTCAAGTGAATCTTGAGTCCACGGGGCATCTTCTTCTTGATAGAATTCATTTATTCGAAAGGTTTCGGGAACAGAAAAATTTTATTTCAGCACTTATCTTTTGCTAAGCTTGTCTTTTTATACCTATCTTTACTAGAACTAAAGGGTGTTATGAATGAAAAATGTGTACCTTTTTCCTGTATTTCTTGGAAAGACATTACTCTCAGTTACCTGCAAGCTGACTGACTGAAATGACATGACTTTTTGCAATGGCAATACAAACATGTCCTATTCCCTGTGACTTATCGTGCATGCTTTTGAAACCATACATAACTGTTTTATAAGGTGTAATTGTAGTGTTTAAACTACATGATTTGTGTTGCATGACAATGTCAGGACGACTAATCAGGCGGTGTTAATACCTCTTAAGGATGATTATGGATACAGAGCGCATATACCGCCGTCAGTGACTAATCAGAGGCAGTCATTTACTCAGCTGGCGTAGAAGTTTTGTTATCCATGATTGGAGTACTTAAAAAGACAGAAACACGTGGTCGTTTGGGAAACAAACCAAAGTTAATGGGCGGATATTTTCAAAAAAAAATATCATTTCTTTTTCTTGGTTTACATGTTTTCTCCAGCCTGAAAACATTTGCGTTCTATACATTCACAACTAAATACTGTGCTTGTGACGGCACTGATGTCGCACGAGAAATAAAGCTCAGTCATGGGCAAAGAGACCTCTGTAGACTGTGTTGGGAAATTGACGAAACTAGGTAACAACAAACGCTTCTTCTATTAGGAGAAAAATACTATTTTGGAGGTATCAAAATATGGGTTCATTGAATTTTAAACAGCTAGAATTAGTATTGGCGGAAATGTATCATGCTATTAATGTCAGCTAGATACATATTAGGTCCTGACAAATTTCACACAATGTTGGATGTTTATTTTATAGCGGCTTGACCAATAATTCACATAACAGTCTCTGGAGTCAGTTTCATTCCATGTCTTCGATAGCTGTCTGTAGATTCAGAGACTTTTTCTGACTACTCCGAGTGTATTAAAGACGATGAGTGAGTTAATTTAAAGATTAACTACGCTTCAGGAACTGACTGAATCAGATCCCAAACCCTATCCCAAACTCCAAAGGGAAAGATTGACAAAGACATCCTAACAAACAATAAATTACAAATGATAAGCCGAGTCAGCAGCTCTTTCCCAAATAGGTGGCAACCCAGCTATCTTTATTGAACTAAATAATTTAGACCAACAGAAGGGTTACAACAGATTAAGCAAATTATACAAAAAACATTTAACAACTATTTTTACCTATTTTAAACCACCAAATCATAGTTACCGTGTTTCAACAGAAATTGATAGCACCTGCGCTGGTTCGGTGTTTCCCGTTATCCAGTTTGGAACTTCTCGGAACGACCAAACATACGTTTGATCCTTTTTGGTAAAACTACGGTTAGGAATGGTTTTGCATTCTTCTAAAACAAAAGATCCAGCCTATTTTGTTCGATGGTTTTGACTTTAGTCCGACCAAGAAAAATAGTACTACCATCCTCTGCATCCGAGCAATAGTCTTTTGTTTCGATACATGTTGGCACATGATATAAAGCAGAATTTCTCTTTGCAACGGGTCACCTATGAAGAAATGGATGTTCACATAGTAATTGATAAAACATATAAGCATTTTGAACCATTATTCATATCAAACACAGAAACTAACCAAAGGGCACGAGGGATAATGTTGATATCTTGCTCAAATAACGAGGCCAACCGATTTTGTCTACGCAAAGTGAGAAGTAATGTTCCGGAATTATCCTGCGCAAAGTAGGAATTCTCACTTTGTGTTACACTTCCGAAATTATACCGGTACAATTCTAGAATTGCGCAAGGGATTTGGTGGTTTATCGAAGTAAATGCCTCTATGCAAAATGGGAATCTTCGGGACAAAGTCAGAGTCAAATATTTATTTGATACGAGTAACGGGGAACGGACTTTGAAATGAGGAATCTGTAAATTTGACACAATTAGCCTTTCAATACTTTTTGGGAATAGCTAATATAGGATGACAATTTCAACGCTTTCATAGATTTGAGCAGCTGATTCGAAACCTTGTACAAACATTGCAAAAGTATGTAGATGTGCATAGGCCTTTTGAACTGGAAGAAAAAATAATAGTTTGATAAAATTACGCCCTTTCCAAACGTAGAAATTTGTAAATTACCATATCAAACAATTAATGCAAAAATATATTTGTTAAACGCGCTCACAGCTAGGTATTGTCACTTTGTCCCGATTCTCACTTTGCGCTAGGCAATTCCAGAATTGTCTTGCGCAAGGTAAGAATCCCCACTCTGCGCAACAAAGTGAGAATTCCTTTGTGCAGGACAATGCCGGAAAAGTACCGATTCCTACTTTGCGCAGAACAAATCAATCATGGAGATTAGTTATAATTTCACCTGTTTTTGTGCGACAAGACTTCTTTGGGTAAAACGTATACCATACGTTTTCTTTCCATCTGCAGACATAGTTTCAAGTGGCTTCTCCAAAAGTCCTGGCTTTAAGAGTCGATACTTTTATGTACCGCATTCTTTGCTATCCTACATGTACTTTCAAGATTCTACAACCCATTTATGTTGACATTCAAGGACGCCGCCGTGAATAATTTTTTTTTGAAAAAAGGAAAAGAAACTTAATAGGTCCTTTGGAACAAGTGGAGGCAAAATAACGATTTAATTTTATTACTACTAAAACATATTTTCATGAAACTTTGCAGACTTTAATCTTATACCCATACGAACTCATGCAATGAAATTCAGATTTAACAATTAAATAAAATATTGTCAGATCAACTACATGTTAAAAACTGTTCCTAATCTTTGAACTGTCCCTAATCTTTGAAGTTTTACGCTTCACTGGTGCAGCTTTTGGAACAGCAAACTATATTAACTGTACATCCCTTATATGAACATTACCCCTATTTAGAGGAAACACATCAGAAAATCCTTTTCAAGTGATTGGCCCATTATCACTAAAAGCTCTTTTTACCTGGTAGTGAGTGAATACCACATGTTTATTTGTTAATGAATAATAATATTAGTATAGTAAGTAAAGAAGCAACAATGGCTGATGTACCATTATGATTAACTCCTGTGTATGAATGACATTAAACTGGGAAGAAAAATGGTAATGACTAGTAGTGTTGGGATGTCTTTGTCTATCTTTCCCTTTGATGTTGGGGATAGGGTTTGGGATCTGATTCAGTCAGTTCCTGAAATGTAGTTACTCTTTAAATTTACTTTTTATTCAAACGACAAAAAAATCTGAATTTCCTAGCAGATTATGGTAGGTAAAGTTTCCAGAAAATATGTTCAGTAGCAATGAAATTATATTGTTTGTCTTTTTTTGCCCTCAACTTTTTCGCAAACGACTTATACCTAAACCGATCTTCAGATTTGTTAGGAAGCATCCTCGGGACGACGTTTTGAAAATTAACATACCGTCTATACCTAGTGAAATAAGGCCAAAGAGGTACATGCCGTGTTCTTCATTTCTTATTTCAGGTGAGTTATTACACCGCCAAGTTTATCCGCCATTTAACACCCCCCTCCCCCCATCCCCACCTCTTCCCAGTAATATATTACTGATTATTCCAAGGGCTGTGTTGCGGTTTACTATCATTGTCATTATATTATTTATCAGCTTTTTTGCATTATTTAGGATAGTCTCGCGGTCATCTGCTTGGACAGACTTGACCTCTTGGTTTCCCCTTGTATGACGTTTTTCTTTTATTTGTTTTCTTATGTCTTGTTTTATTCTTCATTACGGCAATATGTCGCATTCGATCTCATCTTCTCTGGATAAATGGGTTCCGACCAACATCTGTCATTGGCTTTTCACAAGGTGATCTACTTAATTGTTTTCCCGGCGCATAATTAGTTCGACATGTGGGAAACAAAAACAGATAATTACAATTTTATGGTGTTTTCTTTTCTTTCTCTTCATGTAAATATCTACTGACACGATCCTGTTCAAATATAAAATTACAAAAGCATAAATCTGATGTGAGCGAACTTTTAATGGTCTAGAGTACTTTAAACTTTATAGGCTGACCACAATATCAAGGCGGAGAATCACCTACTTACTTCGGTTTCCAGACAGAACGGGTAAGAAAATTGTTTAATTTCTTCCTTAATAGTGAATGAATTTTCATGCGAAAAAGAGCAGATACCTTGTCTTTATGCCTAGCAAACAACTGTGTTATGCGTCCATGCTGTGTCTGTAGTTTTCCACACAAGATACTGCAAAGATTTTCATTCTTTGCTCGACTTTGTTAGTAAAAATAAAGCGTGCATAAAAACGACTCTTGTATGATGCCATTGCTTCAAAAGCGACGAGGTATTTGCTTTTTACCACATGCAAATTCATTAAGTATTAAAGAAATACTGACCAATTTCTTACCCGTTCTGTCCGAATATAGGTACAAAATATCACGTGATTCCCCACCGTGAATATGGCAGGACAACATATACTTAAAACAAAAATGTCCTGGTTTTACTCAGTATGTCAATTTCAGATGATACTATTATCCAATGAAGTAAAGCCCCAACAGTTATTATGAAAGCTAGATACGCAGAGTCACAGATAAGGTCGATTGGAGACAGTTTGCTGAAAAAGAGCTGCTATCAAACGAAAAAGAGTCATAGTTACTAAACGACCTGGTCATCAGCTCTTGTATATACATAGTTAACCAGGGGTGTGATATTGCAAGCCGACATACTGTTCTTATTTTTCACTAAAACATACTCCCCCTCTAACACACACACACACACATACACACATACACACACATACACACACACAAAGTTGTTCTAATTTCGGTCCAAAGTTACTGTAGTTTGCATAGATTTGAGCTGAATAGCATTGTTACATGGAAGGCCTGTTTCTACATGTTTGTTTCAGAAGCTTGAATTAATAATTTTCGGGTTGGAACAGAATGGCGTGACGCAGCTGCCGAGCGTGGTTTTTGTTAGTCGTCACAACACTTTCATGAAATTACAATATTCACAATATACCTTAGAGACACACAGCAGAATTTTTCAAAAGTGGGCGTGTATTTTCCCTATATTTCATGCTGTGGTTTTACTGGCTGCTAGTAACTGATAAGGCGCCAGTCCCATATGTAAATCAAAATGTTTGGGCACCTCAACCATTTTTGTAATGAATTTTCGTTCTCTGAATTTAGACAAGTTCTTTTGTTCTATAGGAACCTGTTTTGTA
Organism: Ctena decussata; assembly: GCA_963989385.1. NCBI lineage: Eukaryota > Metazoa > Mollusca > Bivalvia > Lucinida > Lucinidae > Ctena > Ctena decussata. The sequence continues at coordinate 161,931 of CAXDIV010000065.1, forward strand.
ATAAAGTTGATAAATAAGGCCTCTCCTTAGCAGCTACATTATCTAACCTTGTCGTAAAAATCGAAGTACTGGGGCAGATAGATCGGAGCAAACAGTACAGATCCAAATAAGACTGCTCCCAAAGGAGCTGTCTGAACAATGTCTACACTGATTCCATTCCATCTGCATCCTTTGGACGTAGTAATACAAATTGTGCAATCAAACTGTTCCAGTTTTAGAACAACTGAGCCGCGACACGAGACAACCAACATTGTGGTTGTGCGCTCAGTGCAGACTCAGATCAGCCTGGGCATCCACATAGTCTTATCAGACTTAGCGGCTTAAAGAGTAGCTAAGGGTCTCAGCTCCCTCCATGTGGACAGCGAAGACTCTGATCAGACTGGGCGGATGCTCAGGCTGATCTGAGTTTGTGCTGGGCGCACAACCACTTTGGTGGTTTTGTCGTGTCGCGGCTCAATTATAGTAATTATTTTAGTTGTCCAAATTTATAGAATTGTCACTATATTTCATCTGTTTTATACTGACGATGATAAATAGCATAGAAATACATGTATATGTACTACTATGAAAGAATGATTACGTCAACGACAAGAGGTTCGACCTGAGAAGAAGATCCTGTTATGCAAACTGCTAGAAATTCGCAGTTGATAACATTATGTCGAATCCAGACAGCCAGTCTAAGAACATACTCGAACACTGTACATTCGGATCAGCAGGTCGAGCAAGTCGCACACACAGGTTGTGTTTTTTTTCAAGTGTAGCCATCGATTTTGGTTGTAAACCAACACGCGCCCATTTGTTTGCAACTAAACCAATTCCATATTAGTTTCTACACTGATTGTTTTCATCAACTGGCTGAGGTAATTTGTCATCAACCATTTCACAATATCAGTACCCACTCTAACACACAGCTTAGCTGAGATTCCAAGCAGGCATTTTTAGTCCTTGCTAGTCATGCCTGACTCATTCATGGGCTTGAGTGTTTGTCATACAAATCATAATGGATGAAGAATGTTCCGACGTTATTTAGGTTATAGCACTAACAGTCAATCCAAGGAAAATATATGACAGACCCTTTTTCTAGCACATCTTTCTAAAATGACAATTCAATGCTGTAGTAGACATTTGTTTCATTCACAACAGAACGAAAGAGATTAGTTCCTTGATAATGGTTCGCGCGCGTGCTCTTATTTAACCATATCCTAGAAGAAACACCCTGACAGACTCTTTCTTCCAAATCATTTATAAAGCCCAATGCTACATTAATTGAGAAGCAGGCAACAATGCACGTGTTCGTCTTCTTCCAGAGATGTTACTATAGTATGAAAAAAGATCCAGCACTTTGTCTGAAACGCAAGAAGGCACTTTTCTATGACACTTTTTAAATCACGAATTCCTTCCTGTTCGATGTCGTAAGTATTTTCTCTTATGACAACGAACAGGAGGTTGTGCTTTTTCGTTTTTCTTTTCTTGTAGCGTGTTCTACAATGGCACTGTTTCGTTTATTTACCGACATGGCAGGGCTATTGTCAGCACTGGCTGATGTTTTATTTTCATAGAGATTTCTTGGTACCCAAGTATTTCTTATGACCGTGGCTACCTCTTGGTGTCCCATTATGATCGCTATATCACTAGGCGACAATCCAAACTGAAATGCAAAATTTAAAAGTATCACAAGTTATATTGATTCATGCGAATACATATAATTGCGGGTAAAAGTATAAGCACTTTTTTATTTAAGCCGATTAGTCCGGTGGCTAACTCCTTTATACATAACATCCAAAATAACAACTGGCGGCTTCAGGCTGTGTGCCAGGTTCGAAACGCATTTATTTGTGGCTTTTACACATTCCCCTCACACTTATATGAAAATACGAAGTTATTTATTAAAACTATCCTAGAATGACATATAATATCGAGTGAGTCACTTTTTCTCACATAAGAGTTTTGGTGCCGTAATCAGGATCTAGTGAACAAATTTTGCATGTACCTGTGATCTTTACTGCTGCGGCATGGCTATGCCACGTGGAAATAACAGTTTGAGCTGCGACACGACAAAACCAATAAAGTGGTTGTGCGCCCAGCACAGACTCAGATCAGCCTAGGCATCTGCCCAGTCCTATCAGAGTCTTCGCTGTCCGCATAGCGCAAGCTTAGGATCTTAGCTACCCTTTAAGCGCAAGTGAAGATTCTGCTCAGACTGGGCGGATGCCCAGGCTGATCTGAGTCTGCACTTAGCGCACAACCACTTTGTTGGTTTTCTCGTGTCGCGGCTCAACTATTGGCTAATTGCATTTTAAGAAAGTGAAAACTCTGATCAATCTAATATTTTTCCTGGTAGCAGCCACAGTCTACTGACCTTAATCAATCAATTTAATGGAAACAGAAATCTTATATCAGTCTGGACAGAGTAAAGACTTATCTAAATCTTTACAGTTCATACGCGTATATATCACATGGCACAACTCTCAATACTAAGTAGTAACTGTCCCGTTCTGCTCTGGGCATGAGTATATGTACTGCTTTACATTACACCAGCCAATGGTTAAGAAATACACAGAAAGTGCTACAATTAAATTATAGTAAGAAGATATTTGACTACCAAAAATGCGTCGTTTCCTTGATGCTTGCAAAATAAAGTAAATCTTACATTGCTAATTAACTTCCCACTAGCACCAGCAATCAGAAGCAAAGCGACAATGTCTTTATAGCCTTCCTGTGCCGCCAGATATAAGCCTGTAAATCCTCCCTGTAAGGAAAGGTGAAATATGCTTTAAGACCAAAACATTCTAAAATATACTGAAAGGATTTAAAAACTTCCACTTTTTAATTGCTGGCTGATGATCCTTTCACGAGTGACAGCGTTTAACATTTTATGACAAACTGCTTGAAACTCATCAAATTTAAAGATTATGCAGTTTATTTGAATCATTTAGTTAAATGACGCCAGTAAAAGAGCGTTAAATTTCTGAAATGCATAAAGAAATGATGTTGTTATCATATGCAACATTCTTTTCGACGATTTTTACTGTCTACGTAAAGGACTTGGTATGATAAGGCCCATATTTGGCCCCCAGAAAACTCATTTTTCAAAAGTCTTATTTCCATAATAAAAATGTATTCATATGAAAGTTCAAACCTTGAATGTAACAGCAAACATAAAATTAACCAGTCTTGCACAAAATATTGGTGATATTTGTACTGAACATACCCATACCCCCAGCGGATTCTGACGAAAATGACGAATTTGGTAGCCTTTGTGGCTTTCAAAATATATGAGCCCGGCCCCCAGCACATTTAATATTTTGTATACAGATAGAATTTTAATATATTTACATGCCATGAAAATATTAAATGTGCTGGAGACCGGGCTCAATGTTTATTTTTAACTTTTTGTTACCAAACTGGCGGCGTTTGGAACATTTTCCCAGCGTTCTCAACATTAAAACGCCCATATCTCCGCTCATAGACAAAATAAACATATGTTGTGGGTATTCATTTTCTTAGTTAGAACACAAGGAATAATCTGGTATACGTTTCATTTTGATCTGTTGGAATTTTTTGGTTAGCGTCTCTGGACTTGCAAACTTGAGTGGGTGGGGTACCTGGAGATGCCTTGTGCAGTGTACAGATAATTAGCAGTGCAATCTTACATATAAGCACTTCATCAAAAGCCTGTTGTTAAGAGCTTTCAAAAGTTATTGTAAATGACTTATTTCTTGAAAGGAATATGTATTAAACTCAAATTTTCTCGCAATTTTCCTTCATTTTATTGAAACAACATAGGCATGTCAGAAATCATGTTATTCTGAGAATTAACAAACACGAAACATATTATTTTTGCTTGTTCCCATACGCACAAATAATAAGCAATAGAAACCATGCATTTTTAAGAGAATTTGAATGGGGGCCAAAAACGGCCCTTATCATACCAGGTCCTTTTATGATTGCAGCCGAAGCTGTCGCGCAAAACCTATTTTGGAGACGGCGTTGACGTACGTTAACGTATTGTCCTCTGGTTTATAGTTTCGTTTGGCTGCTATTCTGGTGGTCTTTAGAGCTTCCTGTAAACCGTGCAAGTCGTTAGACATTGTAAATTGTCGTAATTAACTCACAAAATTGTCTTGCGACGTCACTTTTTGAAATTTCAGCATTTAACTGGTCCCAAAATCTGCACCCGTTTGCGATATTTAGGCGCGTTAAGGGAATTAAAGCCACAGACCGACTTCAAACTTATAAAAGATGATTTGATATTGTAAGACATATGTTTCCTCAGAAAATTGTATACAGGAAGTGATTCATCTGTAAGTAAACTGTACTAAAAACATAAGGGACACGTGCTCATTCCCGGCCAATTCGGTTGAACGATTTCTAAATGGTGATACTGACATAATCAGGTATAAAAGAATATACATGTTGTGAAATTTTGGTGTATGTAGCTGCATTTATTTTTGAGATATTCAAAAATATAGGGTGGAAGTTTTTAAATCCTTTCAGTATATTTTATAACAAGAGGGCCATGAGGCCCTGATCCGCTCACCTGAGCAATTGGCAAAGTTGCTTTTTCTTATGTCTGAAATTGTCAAAATATGAGTCTAGGGTCAAAAGTCAAAGACTGACCATGACCTCTTGTACTCATAAATCTTCATGTGCTAATACGCATTAAGACAACCATATATACCATTTTTTAGACCAAAATCTTCAAAACTTTCCATGAAATCTTATGTTCTAGCATTTTCCCATATTTGACCATGCTGCAAAAAAAGGTCAAGGTGAACCCAAGGTCATCATTTGAACAGTCTTGGAAGTACTCTAGTAATCCATGCTACTTACCAAGTTTCAAGGCCATAGGCCTATTGGTTCTGGAGAAGAAAAATATTAAATGTTTATACCATAAATGGGTATGGCGGCCATGTTGGTCATGTGACCTGGACCATTTGAACACATTTTTGTTCCCTCAACCCCTGCAGGCTCTATATGAAATGTGACTACAATTGGCCCTTTGGCTTTTGAGGAAATGTTTGAAAATGTCAAAATATGAGAGATCTGGGTCAAAGGTCAAAGAATGACCTTGACCTCTTGTACTCATAATTCTTCATGACCTCATTACGATGACTGTATATACCAATTTTAAGCCAAAATCTTCAAAAATTCCCATGAAAGCTTATGTTGTAGCATTTTGCCATATTTGACCTTGCCATAAAAAGGTCAAGGTCAAGCAAAGGTCATAATTTGAACAATCTTGATAATACTGGAGTACCCAATGCCACATACCAAGTTTCAAGGCCATCGGTCAACTGGTTCTGCAGAAGAAGATTTTTAAAGGTTTTTACCATATATGGTCATGGCGGCCATGTTGGTCATGTGACCCAGACCATTTGAAGAAATTTTCGTTTCCTCAACCCCTGAAGGCTCTATATGATATTTGGTTACAATTGGCTTTTAAAAAGAAGTTTGAAATTGTCAAACTATGAGAATTCAGGGTCAAAGGTCAAAGAATGACCTTGACCTCTTGTACTTATGAATCTTGATGTACTCATTAAGATGACTGCATTTTCCAATTTTTAGGCCTAAATCTTCAAAACTTTCCATGAAATCTTATGTTCTAGCATTTTCCCTTATTTGACCTTCCCGTAAAATGGTCATGGTCAACCCAAGGTTATCATTTTGAACACTCTTGATAGAACTAGAATACCCAATGCTTCATACCAAGTTTCAAGGCCATCGGTCAACTGGTTCTGGAGAAAAAGATTTTTAAAAGTTTTTACCATATATGGGCGTGGCGGCCATGTTGGTCATGTGACCTGAACCTTTTGAACAAAATTTCATTCCTTCAACCCCTGGAGGCTCTTTATGAAATTTGGTTACAATTGGCCCGGTGGCTTTGGAGAAGATTGTTTGAAAATGTCAAAATATGAGAGTTCTGGGTCAAAGGTCAAAGAATGACCTTGACCTCTTATACTCATAAATCTTCATGTACTTAACTGCATTAACCAATTTTAGGCCTTACTCTTCAAAACTTTCCATGAAATCATATGTTCTAGCATTTTCCCATATTTGACCTTGCAGTAAAATGGTCAAGGTCAACCCAAGGTCATAATTTGAACAATCTTGATAGTACTGGAGTACCCAATGCTACATACCAAGTTTCAAGGCCATCGTTCGATTGGTTCTGGAGAAGAAGATTTTTTTAGGTTTTTACCATATATGGGTGTGACGGCCATGTTGGTCATGTGACCAGGACAGTATGAATAAATTTTTGTTCCCTCAACCCCTGGAGGCTCTATATGAAATTTGGTTTCAATTGGCTCAGTGGCTGTTGAGGAGATTGTTCAAAATTGTCAAAATATGAGAGTTCTGGGTCAAAGGTCAAAGAATGACCTTGACCTCTTAAAGTCATAAATCTTCACGTACTCATTAAGATGACTGTAGATACTGGTTTTTTGCCCAAAATCTGCAACAGTTTCCAAGATATCTTATGTTCTGGCATTTTGCCATATAAAAGCACAAGGAAGCAAATTTGACCTTGCCGTAAAAAAGGTCAAGGTCAACCCAAGGTCATAATTTGAACAATCTTGGTAGTACTGGCGTACCCGATGCTACATACCAAGTTTCAAGGCCATCGGCCTATTGGTTCTGGAGAAGAAGATTTTTTTAGGTTTTTACCATATATGGGCGTGGCGGCCATGTTGGTCATGTGACCAGGACCGTTTGAACCACTTTTCGTTCCTAAGGTCCCAGGAGGCTCTATATGAAATTTGGTTACAATTGGCCGAGCGGTTTCAGAGGAGAAGTCGTTTGAAATTGTGGACGGACGGACGGACGGACGGACGACGGACGACGGAGCCTTACCATCCTATAAGCTCCCCCGGAGCCGCTGGCTCAGGTGAGCTAAAAAAATACATAAAGATTTTTTGTCAACTCAACTATCAACCTACATATTCATGCAATATGACCAGAGTAGTACTTATTTGCCTGTTGACATGAACCCTATATCTAGAAAGTCCCCATCATAATACAAAAATGAATTGACAGATAAACTTGTATTTCGTGCAGTAGGCCTCATTGTGACGTCAGAACAATCGATAAATAATCAAGGTTGTAATTTGAATTTCCTTACATCACTGTATTTCTCAGTAAAAATTACTATGCTCCAAACTGATTCACTGATAATCAAATATCTAATTAAACCATTCCAAAGCCCCTGTAAAATTATTCTATTTTTATAATGATATTAATGTTAAACAACAGAGAAGATCTTCGACAAATTTTTTATCTTACTTGAGTTTGTTTGTCTAAAAGTACACTTCGATCTAGACGTTGTTGTCCTGATGAACCTGGGTTTTGAAGACGGTCTACTATCATTTCCACCATTTTCTGGTGTCCATGGAGACATGCAATATGCAGAACAGTGACAGATCTCTAAAAAAGAACAGATTCAGAGATTATAAATCTCTGATAAAACCTGAGTACATTCTCAAAATCAAAATAAAGCACACTGATTCGCTGTTTCCGAGCACATGCTCGGAAGCAGCCGAGCACATGCTCAGAAGCAGCTAATCAGTGTGCTTTATTTTGAGTTTGAGATTATTCTCCAGTTTTATAACCTCGAACCCAGAATTTTAGGTGAACAAGTCAGTGAAATCTCGACCCAGTTCTACCATAGCTTTCCAAAGCCCCTCCCTTCCCCCATCCCAAATTTATCTTATATGTGCTAAATCTATTGTTATTGCTTTTTCTATTTGTTGGTCCATGTTGCACTTCTAGGATGCAAGTACTTAAACAGTCCTTAACAACATGCAGAGGGTACTGAAGATTTTTCACTCAGTTTTCGTTCAGTATAAATTTTATTTTCGCACAAATTATTCACAAACCAAGAAGTACATTTCCTTGACAGTCGTAATATATTTGCCTATAAAGTTAGTCAAAAAACTTTTCTTAACACACATTACATTCTCATGTTGCTCTTAACTTTCCATAACGGACTTTAAATTTTCTTATCTTTAGCATGCAGATTTCAATGGGAAAAGCCAGCTTTATAACTCAATGTAAACGGAAATAGGGATAGTTATTTCCTAGGTTATTTCTCCCTCCCCTCGCATCCCCTTCCCCTCCCCCACCCCACAACCCCCACCTGTGTGCCTCAGCAAGCCACTTTGCATGTATGCATATGCTATAATAATACACATTATGACTGGCATGCTGAGGCACGGGGGCGGGTTGTGTTGAGGGAGGGGAGGGGATAGTGTACAGCTGAAAAACTGAAGAAAGGTGGCAGGGTAATTACAAGCTTTCTAACTTAAACTAAAGTCCTTTTTATTCAAAAATATTGCAAATTATAAGCACTTGTAGTGTCCTCATCAATTTAGGCCCATTTATCAAACAAAATTTTATTATATTGTAAAAACAAACATTTTTATCTTTTTTCGGAGACTGAAAAATACACCTATTCCTCTTAATATAATCAGTGTACACAACTCAAGTGGCAAAATATTTTTTTTTCAAAATCGATGTTGAACCGTCTCTCTAATGCAAAAGCTTACATAATAATAGTTCAACTCTTGCTGCCCGTGGTAGCTGCAATAATATGTTGAAACACAGGCATTGACATATTAAGAGGTTTTTTATACTAAAGGTCATAATGACTTGTTTAAATAGGTCTCCGAAAACATTAGCATGGCAACTTTCCTTACTTTTTTTAAGACACATGATAAGAGAAAGATCATAATAATTAAACTGCCAGTTTTGACTGATTATTACATCTGATTACATGAGAAATAAAACAGAAGAAAAAATAATGAAGAATAATTTTAATATGTAAAGAAACAAAACTCTTTATGAAATAAACCTTGATTCTATGGGTGTTAAAGGTAGTTAACTCAAAATGTAAGGCACGTAATTAATTTTTAGCAGTACGTTTATATCATTCTTATGAAATCTTTCAGGTTTCAGTAGAAGCAAATAGACAGCCTAAGGCCATCAACAAAGACCACCGTATACTTCCATATAACAATGATTTCATTGTTGACAAACATGTCCTTGAATCAGCAGTCAACATATCATTACGAATATTTGGTACATTGTAAACATTATTATCAAACAAAGAATGGCAGAAATCTTCTACTTCACCACCTCTTTTCTTTTTGAAATAAACTTTTCCAGTTTAAAACTCGGACTTGTACCCACTGATCATGTAGCATGTGCAAAATGTGTCAGAAATTAATGATGTGTGTCTTTCTTGATCAGGTTGAAGATACATGTGTAATAGTATCATCTTTAATTGCTACACATTCATGGGATGCAACTCTTGTTTCTGTTGTTGTTATTGTTGCTCTTTTATTTTTTATTATTTTGCAGCTTTTGCGCAAGGGAACAACTGCATGTATAAAGGGGAAAAATTGCTCCAAATGATACCACAAGACGGCCTTTATACAGTTCTGTCCTTTAAGAGTTGATCCTCCGCCAGAAGCGCTTCTTCCTGCAGAGTAGTAGACAGGAAATCACAAAAGCTTTTTCCCTTTGTAAAATGGCGGAAAAACATGGTGGTGAATCCATTAATGAGCCACGACAGGAGAAAAACAACAAAGTGGTTGTGCGCCCAGCGCAGACTCAGCGCAGACTGGGCATCCACCCAGTGTGAGCAGAGCCTTCGCTGTCCGCATGGAAGTAGCTAAGACCCTCAGCTATCCTCTAAGCGCTTAGGGGAGAGTCTGATCAGACTGGACAGATCCCCAGATCGATCTGAGTCTGCGCTGTGTTGGTTTTCTCGTGTCGCAGCTCATTTATCTCAAGGAAAATAATCTAATTAAGTTTCTAGTAAAAGCACCTCACCTCCGTGACAGAGTTTATGTCGAGTCCAGTTGAAAGTAAGACTTCAAATTGTTCCACGTCATTCTCCCTAACTGACTTTAAACACTTTCTGAGCTCCTCTGGAGCAAGCTAATGAAAGAGAAGGGAAATTTACATTTATAATGTTGTCAGGTGCAAGCTGAGTGCGGAACAAAAACAGTCATCTCACGATATCTCAAATTTGAATCTCACTTCAAACTACTGATATCTCAAAGTGAATTTTCTGGTCCCAGAAAATTTACTTTGAGATATAAGTAGATTGAGATAACAGGATCGGAAATTTAAAGAAAAAGTATGAAATATGTCTAATGTATGAGGGTATTTTGAGATATCAGTGTTTGAGATAACAAGAGTAAACTGTAATCAGTTTTTGGAATTCTGCTGGCATACAAACAGTTGAAGCACGTCTTCGTAACTCTTCTTTACCCTGTAATATACAAAATGTATTCATTTATTCTATAATTTAATTAAATATACGCGGGGTAAATGCATATTCATGTTTTGAAATGTGCTTTTGACAGGTCCAGACAAACATGTACGTACTGTGCTAGTGGCGACCAAAACGATTGGCACAGGCCCGGATCCAGACCACCACGTACTGGTGGGGCTCTGGATAACTGGTGGGGCTGAGAGTTGCCGAGATGTGTGTGTGTGTGTGAGGGGCTTGAAAATATTATACTAATTAGGGATCAGTTTGGTGAGAATTTTTGAAAATGTCTTTTTTGCCTTGAAATATATGTTGTGATCTCATTAGAATCGCCTCGATGAGGCGATTCTGATGAGATTTCACAACATATATTTGAATCTAACCGCATCGATAAATGATCTCAAACTGTCATCAGATACTCCTAATTATCTTGAGGCGTACATATTATACATAACACAGAGGCCCAGATGGCGGGGCTGAAGCCCCAAAGCCCACCCCCTGGATCCGGGGCTGCCATGTTCTGAATGATACATTTTCCAACAACTGTATGGGGAAATAAGCTTTACAAATAATCGTTTGTAAGAGTTCGGTAGGCTTATTAGGCATACACACCCGAGTGCCCCTTCTATGTGCGTGAAAAGATTCAGAACACAGAAGCTATTGGCCTCGAGCCATCTGGCCAGCTTTTGATGCAATTTATTTGAAAATGGCATTTAAGCGTCAAAATACGAGAAAAATGATAAATAAGACAAAAATAACAATGATACGAAGTTTAAATACAACTATTATTCAAGAACGTTCATCATAACTCATTTATAAGATACTACAGTTAAGCTTAAGGGCAAAATTTTATTAGAACAATTAAAAAGTTAATGTAATAGACTCTAGTGACATAGATACAAAGTACACGAATAAATTGGTTATGCAGGTCTGTTTACCTCTATGCTTGCTATGTCCTCTTGGAGAAATCTGCAAGAGAGATTTGCGAGCTTCTGTTTGATATTTTCTACAACAGTATTCCCTAGGAATTTGTTGGTTTTGATATGTACACAACGCAAAAGTGCCTCGCCGTGATTTTTGAAATCCTGCAAAAATATAATGTGTTATGTCATGTTATGTCAAGCATGCATTTAAACGAGAGACCGCATTCATAAAAAATATCAATTTTCAACAACAATGTAGTATTTATAGCGCCATTTTTCTTTAGAACTTGCAAATCATGGTTAGGTTTGGAAATAATGGAAAATATTTGGTTGTTGAAAAGTTGTCTTGCCTTAAATAGGATTTTTCGATCAACCGTTTCTTGGGTACAGTTAGTTTGCATATCATTTTAAAATTGACGAAACATCGCTAGTATCGAAAAAATACATACAAGTATTGCCACTTTATCACGGTGCTAGTGTTTGTTGGGGCACGCGTATTAGTTACACAAATTACCTAAATTGGGATTTTACGACCCTTTCAGAAGTGCGTCAGTAATTTCAGGTCGACAGTAGCCTATGATGATGTAACATAGTCCGGAAGCTAGGTAAACATTACTGGGCTAGAATCTGCAACCATTGAATATTAAGTGGAACTCCTAAGCCAACACGACAGTACCTCTACTGAGACAGACACGGGAGGGTCTGACCAGGCTCTACACTCTGTCATTCAAGAAGTAGTTTTATATAACACCTGACAGACCAAATGGATTTGTCAACGAATGGTAACTACTATCGGGGTATTAGGCCTAGTTCAAGGGTACAAATTCAGGGGAAGCAATCTTTCATTTTCAAGTTTGCCTCCCATCTCCATAGGAGTCAGCTCTTAAAGAAATGAATATGCTCCCGTAGGAGCACATTTTTTTTCTAAGAGTAGACTCCATTTGGAAGGCTTTCGTTGTCTAGGTAACCAGACAGAACAAACAAAATGCCCTCCCTTTGTAAACTGGGGAAAAAAAACACGGAGGTGCCTTTAATAAAATTATTAGGGAAACCCAATTTCATTCTACGAACCCTTTCTTTTAGTTGAGCACTAAGTGGTTGATCTAAGCTGTCCTTCAGTAACTCCAGAGTGTTTAACATCAGTTCTTTGTTGGTATTCATAGTACCAACTTTGCTAAACAGGGCCAGCAGTATTGGAGACAAGCCATCCTGTTAAAACATATTATCTATTGAATAAATGTAAAGCCAAGTAGTTCTTTTCCATCAGAGCATAAAACGTTGAAGCAACGCCATAATGGGGACGTAGGAAAAATGAAAAAAAATCGGTTTCCGGATCAAACAATGATCAAAAAGTTCAGTCATTTGTAAATCACTAACTGAATTTATAGAACAGAATAGAATAGAACTGACTTTCTTATTACATTGTTTCAACTTTGTGTACCTGTACATGTATACAAGGTTTGATATTTATTTGTTTATATATTTGTTTATTTTTGCTGTTTTGTTGCGCCAATGTTGACCATATTCTGTTTTATTTTAATTTTTTGTAATTGTTGTTTTATTTAAATTCTTTTTTTTTTTTTTTCACATGAATGAAGAGTTTGGTTTCAAATTAACAGAATTTAGTGATTTTTTATGATTTCTTGAACATATATTAAAGACAGCTCTCGATATATCAAAGTGTAAGTTCATCTAAAACTGCTGATGTCTCAAAGTAAATTTTCTGGTTCCAGAAAATTTTCTTTGAGATACCAGTAGTTTAGGTATCCGGATCTGAAATGTAAAGAAAAAATAGGAAATGAGTCCGAACTATATTCTTAAATCAAAGAGAGTACTCTGAGATATACATGTTTGAGATGTGAAACACGCCTGCATTTATTTGTGAAACTTATGTACATTATCATTTGTATATAATACATACGGGAGATACCCATGACGTGTCAGCAGATCTTGACATCAACAGTTTAACAATATCACAGTGACTCTCGAGAATGGCAGCATACAATGGGGGATGACCGCCCTGAAAACAAAGCTTTTGTAAATATACAAGCCCTGTCACAGAACAGCATAGTTCGCCTTTAAATAAGGTAAAAGTTTATCAGCAATTTTAAACAGAAGGGCAAATTTTGTTTGTATCCCTGAAGGACAAAACCTTACCAAAAAAGTGATCTACTGTTTAAAGGTAAGAATTTGCTCCTATGCTCCCACGCAAAATACTGGTTCAACGAAATTAAACAGCACATTTGCTGGAACAAACTTTTTATTAGAATACTAAATTTAGTAGTGAATGTTTATCAATACATGCATAACAGTAGAAAATGTAAACACGCCTTCTACCTGGCAAACAACACTTGAACAAATTTGTTGCATCATTATATCTGCAGCTTTCCAAGCCAATTCACACTGGTTTGGAATGATAACCGGCAACCAAACAATGTACTGGTTTCGTAATTTCAGCGTATAAGCACCGAGAAAAATGGCGACATTCGGTTTGTAAACTGTCTATGCATTTTAATGAAAATGTTAGTTTATCCAGATAGTGAAAACGTTTCAGACAGTTAAAAAAAACATCATGCTTTTTATACGGCGATAGGACTGCACAGCTTCTGGCTTGGCTTTGCAAGCATGCACTCTAGGGACGAGTCGGGTAACTTCCGACAGCGGGTAAATTCGAACATACCATTGCAAACAGTGAAAATCCATCCAGATGAGATGGCTCATTATGAGCTGTCTCATTAGGATTTTCACTTTTTGGCCACTTAATTGTTTTTTTTATTCCAAACAACAGATATAAAGGAAAAAATGTCACTGTCCGAATTTACCCGCTGTCCGAATTTACCCGACTTGACCCTAGTGAGGACATGCGCAGTTTCCATGCAACTTAAGACAGGTTATGTTAGAATAAAGTTATTTTCTCACAGAGTGTCATCTTACCTTAGAAAGTATATTAACATCAACGCCATTGTCCAGTAATGTTTCAACCACATCTTTATGGTTATAGTAGCAGGCTAAATGTAGAGGTGTGTTGCCTCTCTGAAATGTTTTGACAAAAGTACCTGATCAAGCAAAAAGAATCAAATTAGGCTACTAAATTAGCAGTTTTGCCATACTTGCTTAAATTTACATGTATAAGTCTAAAAGACTTATTCTGGAGAATCATAAACAAGTTGATAGAGACATAAAATAATAATCAAATTGGTAGCGGCTTAAATTACTAATTATTAAATTGGCGAGACTTAAAATGATAATCATCAAATTGGCAGAGACTTGAATTAATAATAATTTCCATCATTCGTTGTGCATAAAGAGCTCTTCATTTAATTTCAACAGTTATTAAATTGATGTTTTGATAGTTCACCAAAGTTGTTCATTTCTCATTTTTAACGTTTGGTCATGTAACATCCAGCTAATTGGCATATCAGTGTCTCTGCCTTCTCAAGGCCATGCTGTTTTGCAGATTATGCATCCACCAAAATGATCAAGAAGGATCAAAATGTCTGACTGAAAATCAAAATTTGTTAACAATCAGTGCATTCACAGATTTTCATTTTGCTGACATTTGTAGTTTGTACCCACTTGCACTGATATCTTTCCATGATGATAATTTGTCAGCTGTCCAACCAACAACAACAACACAACATATACTTTTATTAGAAGCTCAAATAACATAATAAATCTGGGCAGGAGTAGGGGAAGGGGAGGGAAATTATCTTAATTAAATGTGAAGCGTTTGGAGCGAAAGTGGGAAATCGGGAAATCATGCGACCTGTCTCGAATCTAGGTAACTCTTGAGATCTATTTGCTTTCATCTCTGTATGAAAATCAAAGGACTCACCTTTGTAAGAAGAATACAATTTGCTTGTCGTTGTAAGAGTTCTTTTACAATATCGATATGTCCTTCTTTGCAAGCTATATGCAAGGCAGTTTGTCCCTCCTAAAAGAAAAAAGAACAGGCGATAATGGATAAAAGATGGCTTAATTTGGTTTCCAGTACATAGTACATGGTGTGTGAAGCCCAGTAAATCGCAGCGAACTGTAATCAACATTTCTCCACAGAAATGGACTCACTGAATGTTTTTCAAAATGCGGTTTTACTTTTTTCTCTCTCCAGACCAAACGCACATATAACTATCCAAAAAGAACTAAGGCTAAAATCCATGCCGTTTAATTCGTCCAATAACAAATGTTTAATTAGCCGAATTTAGAGCTCTAAGTATTTCTTTGATAATTTATACAAGAAAACATCGTCTACGCAACGTAATGACCATTTAAACATTTTGTTATAGAAAATAGCAGGAAAGTAACATAATTAACAGACATACCTGATTTTGTTGGTTAATATTCACATCCTTGGTTTTAACTGCCTCTAGTAACATAGATACTTCCCCTGACTTTGCTGCTTGGAACATCTTGGTCACTGAATCACTTTCATTCTGAAAGAAATATGATTTGAACAATGATTTGATGTCAAAGTTTTCCGTTTAACTTTAGACCGTGAAAAATATGGCCAGCGACACCTTCCCATATATGTTACAATAACAACGCCGGGTTTAAATAATTCTTACGACCACGTTTCATCAGAAAACAGTAATTACTGGGGCTCTTTTCCCCATTTGTGCCATTTTATAATCAAAATAATATTTCCTTACTATGAAATATCGTGATGATTTAGCGCACAAGGTTGTCGGACAAATACAAACATTACTTTACCAAAGCTTATTTTATATGTTACAATCAACTCTTGATGTCTCAAAGTCGAAGTACACCCGAAACTACTGATATCTAAAGTAAATACAAGAGGTGTGTCACGGAAATACCGTGCCGGGCCGGGTAGCGCAATCGGTAGGGCACCTGACTCGTAAGTCAGAGGTCCTGGGTTCGAATCCCGGTCTGGCCACATACTTTCGTTTCTCCTTCCGCTGATTCAAGAAGGGCAGTTGTCAGTTACTGGCGAAAGTATGTGCACCTAGTACTGGTTAACCGCTTAGGAGGTCTAAGCCTGCCCAGGAATAGTGTGGTTAGGTTAACTGACCGTCCCGACATGACCTTAGTTGTTTACCGTGGACGTTAAGCATCAAATCAACCAACCAACCGTGATTTGTTTTAATATGACTACAATGACATTTGATAGATGCTTTATTACCTTTATTTTGTTTGCCTTTAATTAAGTACACTGCATTTAATTTCAATTTCTATACATTGTTTTCCATTTTTCTACATTTAAGTGACATTTAATTAATATAGTGAACATTAGGTTCAATTAATGGTTAATGTAACGTCATTAAGACGTTACGTCGTTGTTAAGGACGATGACGTCTTCAAAATTACATGAAGTAATGAAAGGGACAGATTAATGAAGATAGATAAACATAAAGACAGATGATAACAATTGTGATGGATAGAAAAGGATAGAAGTGACCAAAGAGACAGATTTATGTTTAAGTATTAGTTTAGTCAAGTGAACGGTAAAATATATAGAACAACAAAGCTACATTTTCATATAAACAATACAAGACTAATATCACCTGTAGTGTTTCAATTGGAAAAACATTTATACTACCAAATGAGTCTTTTTATGTGTTCCACCACAAGGTGAGGTGAAAATAGAAATATGAAATATGTCCCAAGTACATGTATATTCTTTGATATAAGAGGGTATTTTGAGAGGTTATAGTGCTCGAGATATCGAGAGTTGACTGTATTTGTAATTTTACTGCTGTCGTTGTTTGCATATTTTATGAATTTCTAGCGGAACTTACCGTGCATGCATTAGCCACAGTTTTACGGTAGAGATCATTCATGGTACAGCTAACATCTATAATACTGTTGGTACAGCTTACGATAACAATCCTGCAATAAAAAACACGATGCATGTACCCAGCAGGCACATGACGTCATAATAACGTCGATGCAACGTTACGACGTTGCATCGACATCGTTCTGACGCTGAATGCCAACTTCTTCTCTTTCAGACAACTTACACAACTCCAAACAAATAGTTTTTATACTGTTCATGGGTATATGTATTTGCAGTTGCCGACTGAGAACATGTTCAATTTATAGAAATATGCAAATACGCAGCTGAAATCTGTAAAAACGCTGCTTAGCCGTTGAAAGTGCATGCGATTATCATTGGCAGTCAGCCCTGGGTTGTAAAGTGAAATTGAATTTGTAAGAAAACCCTTTTTAGACACTTATAGAGATGCTTCCTATCAAGATAAATCTGTCTCCCATCAAAGGCATGCATTTCCTCTTTTGAGAAGCAAATTCTTTTCTTATTACGGTATATTATACATCCGGAAACTATACTCCGGAAACCTCCCCTACGCATGTAAGGAGTCTCGTCGTGATAGAACCTGCATTTAAAACACACTGATCCACTTTCTTTCTTCTGACTACTTTAATTGCTCTTGGAGGAACTCATTTATGATTTATATTCATTACGATAGAAGTTGCAAAAAAGAGGCGGAGTAGGGAGGGGTTGGGTGGTAAATAAAAACACGAGGAATTGACCAACGTATCTCATAAACTACCTACCGTCCCGTACAGGTTGACGAAAACTTAATCCGGTTAGCGTCAAAGACCTTAGAACATGTGTTATAAGTAATGTCCTCAAACTCCACATTGTCGCCATTACCTGAAAGATACATAACTACATGTAACGTTACTTCATATATTTGCATAAATGGTGCTTACCGCATGTGCGACCAGCAAAGATTCAGATCAGCCTGTGCATTCGCACAGTCAGATCAGAGCCTTTACTTCTCATATACACAACACATATGACTGCTAGAGAATCAACAGGCACAAAATAAAAGCTCTTGCGAGATGACTGCTCGCTTTCCGCAAATAATAAGACCTTTTTCTCATAGAAATGCCGTTGCAATTCAAACTGAATCGGTCTAGCAGTTCTGAAAATGCATTGATTCACCTTAAGGTGGTGATAATCACTAAGGACCTCTATGCTTAAGGCGTGAATTTTCCCCATGATTTAAAAGTTATACGGATCACTGACTTCTGCTTTGCATTTATGACTATGACATGTAACTTGCATGACAAATGAATTTTCAAGTGTTTGTATCTATGTAAAATACGTTAAACATACGTTGACGTCATTTTTGAGATAAATGGTCAATTATCCTCAAACTGATCGTTGAAATAATGATTTATTGTATACATTTCGCCCCTTTTTGACTTGCACTACTTACATAACATACAACACTGGATAGTTTTTACTATATGTATCTGACCTTGACCTCAATTCAAGGTCATGGTACACAATATAATCATTGAAGATCACAGTGCTACTGCTGACCATTCTCCTTTTTTGGCTTACTGGGTATTGTCCCCCCCCCCCCCCCCCCCGTGACCCAGTTTTCCACTCATATATATTGCGTACTTGCATCGCATAAGTCTGCTGCATGAAGGAAATGCTGGGTCACGGGGGGGGGGGGGGGAGTACTTGTATTTTAGTTGTAGTGAAGCGTTCCCTTTTGGCCGTTTTGACCGGAAGTAGAACTACGGTTTTGCATGTTTAAATGCCAACCAGGCGTAACAAGAAGGAAACCATTGCTTTGTATTGTGATATGCGTGTATTTAGCATGCATTTATGAGAAAAATTTATGGAACGAATGACTAATTTCAATATCTTTATTACCTCAAAAAATGAGGTATGCGAAAACCTTGAATTTAGGGTAGGTAGGGTCAGACTGGATTATCTCCCCATGTCTTTGGGTCTGAATCACAAATGATCTGATTTCATACGGTTTACATATTTGTGGAAGCTCTGCTAAGAAAAAAATGCAAACTTTTTACTTCTGAAAATTCGGACCAGTCGCGCAGGCCTAATGGGGAAAATCCTCGCCTTAATCGTAGAAGTCCTTTGGGACAGTCAAAAATCTGCATAAAATACTCAAAATAGCACTGATCTTTCCAAAACTTAGCAGATTCCTTCTTCATGTTGTTTCTCATAATTTAGAATCCCAAAATGCAGCATTTGTTATTGTTAAAAAGTGTTTTTATAAGAGAAGATCAAAGGGTAATTTACTGCGAATAAATCTGAAAAAATAATATAATTATTGAAAATATACTTAGTGCTTAGAGTACCTTGTTGCATAATGGAGAGCGTCCCAGCAATTATTTTTTCAAACTCTTTCACACATTATCAGGCTGAGCAGATGAAAAAAGATGCAGTCTGTGTCCAAATTGTTTTGTCAAAACACACAGGTGAGACAGGTGAGACTATTTTAACAAGGTTGAACAATTTCATCTACACAGCACTGATCATGTCAGTAATGTATTATTTATATTGTATGTGTTAACATAGGTATGCTTGCCTACCCTATATTTAATAAATGCGTCCAGTGTACATTTACTTTGTACATGGTTGAACTTTTGAGAAAAAGCTACCGTTTTCATTTGGTCAACATTACAATTTGAGAAAGAGTTGGAATAAATAATTGCTAGGACGCTCTTCTTCATTATGCAATAATGCACCTTCAGCACTGCGAAACTTTTCAATAACGATATTATTTTTTCAGATTTATTCGCAGAAAATTACCCTTTGATCTTTCCATATAAAAACACTTTTGTAAGCAGCATGTACGTCTATTTTGTATTATAAACTGTAAAGAACGACAAAAATAAGAAGTCTGCTAACTTTCAGGGAGATACGTTACTTTTTTATGGTTTTATGCAGATTTTTGTATTAACCACAAATCACCACCTTAACAATGAAATTTAGTTTTGAGCCAAATTAGGACCTCTGACAGTTGTTATGTTAATTTGCTTCTAAAGTCAAAATTAAATTTTTGATATACCCAACAATTTTTCTTGTTTGTTGCTCTCAATTTCCCCTATCTGGCTATGAATTTAATTTCTGATTTTTGGCACACAGACTTCAATTTTTGGTGAAAAAAAAGCCAAATTTCAATAAGTAAACGTAATGAAAACAGGGAAAGTTTTTACAGATTACAGATACTCCCCCCCCCCCACCCCCGTGCCTTAGCTAGCCACTTTGCATGTATGTGTGTACTATATCAATACACATTATATGTGAGTGGCTTGCTGAGGCACCGGGGGAAAGAAAGTCTACAGCTGAAAAAACTGAAAAAGTGGGTTGGGTACTTACACCCTTAATATCTAAAAATAGGCTAATGTCCTCTTTATTGAAAACATGTTGCATAAGTGTCTACGTCAATTTTAGCATAGTTATCAATCAAAATTTCGATATATTAGAAAAACCAAAACAATGACTTATTTTCAGAGACTGAAAATTTCAAGTACATCTCCTGATAAAGTCGGATAAAGTTAGTCTAGAGGCGTGATATTTTTTCGAAATCACTATTAAAATGTCTTTATAGTACATAAGTCAACATATTAAAGCCAAATATTTCAACTTTTGCTGCCTGGGGAAGGTGAAATAATTTGTCGTAAAATAGGCAAATATATGCATTGATATTGTCAGAGGTCCTTGGCTTCATTTAATTTCAGTTTTGGATATGCATATCTCATAAAAACATTACTGTTTCATTCTCAATTATGACCTACAATGGCATTACGTACAGAATGATGTTATAACTCCATTATCACAGCGGTTAGTACCTACAGTCTTAATTATAAAGGCCCCATTGCTCAATCAGCATGAATAATTTTATCATGAGGTATCACTGCAAGCTTCTCACTATAGTTTCGTAATCGTAAATGACCGTGATTAGCCAGCTTTATTTATAAAATGAAATATCCTGAATTTCACATAAAAAGGGTTTGAAAACTTATTTGGGTCATTTTCACTGGCAACTAAAATGACCTACTTTCAATTTCATAAAATGGTAAAAATACATTGTACAGGCGTGGAGTCCCAATCACTATCCCGCCTATTTTTATGAAGCATTGCTAGACGGGAAACCAGAACAGGAAATTGTATTTTCTAGAGCGATTTGTTATTTTTCAAAACTTGTTTTCTCTCCTTTTTGCAAGTTATATGACCCAATATATCCTTGAAGGTGGTATAATCGTGGATATAAGAACTAAATCACGTGACAGTCACATGTCAAATAATGTCTTGATATTTTCTTATGACATAATTAGACCACAACAACAGATGAATAACCTGATACAGTTTCGATGCAAAGCAATATCGTTTTGATGTTAGAAAATTCATCCGCATGTGATTGGGTGATCTATTTATAGCAAATGTCAATGGGTTGTAAATTCGTGGATGTGTTCCGCCGCATGATAAAAAATCTACGTATCCATATCAGGTCACTTGTTCGTTATTTTCAGTTTCATAGATGCTTTTGGAGAATTTTTAGTCTTAAACAGATTATAAATAATCCGATCTATATCTGATATTAATGATTAAAGGAAGATACCCATCCAATTAAACAGGATTCATAAAGCTCCATCTTGACTTTCCTACAACTAAAACAGTTTTGACTGTAGCGTCATAGCCCTTGAACAGAACGAGTTGAAATTCACTGTATCCCTGTTTGGGTATATCCGCCTGAACACAAAATAACAGTATAGACAGACTGTTTTCTTTGGAAAAAATACGAGCCTGGATTCAGTCCTACTCTCAAAACATAAGAATTTCTTTTTCAAGAAAAATTAGATAAGGACCCCCGGTATAATAATCAAATAAAGAGAACAATTTTGCAATAAGATTTTACTCCAATACTACACGCCTACCAATCGCTCTCGTGCGAAACCACGGTTCAGAACGCCAATCCATGAGAGGAGTTTCCGGTTTTGCAGGAGGGGAGCCGAAATCGTAAACAAATTTGACATCGGCACAAGGTTTGAGGTGTTTATTTTCTCTGAAAACTATTTATGCAAAATATAAGAATGCTATTTTGTCACATATAGAGTGTTTCTTCGGCACATGAAAGGATTAGGCACATGGTCTTGAATTTTTGCAGATATGCGTTTAGTACGGCGGAGCATGTGTTCAAGGCCAATCTCGGCGATATGTACATGTAGTGAAAAGCCGCATTCTCTTGCTTGATTTTGAGTCTCTGACCTTGTCAGTCGCAAAGAAGTGAACAGAACTACTGTATGCGTGAATCCAAACGTTGGAAGTAAGCTTACTGTGATGGACAGTTTAGAATTTAGAAAACATACGCAAAAACTTAGCATCGTCAGCCCGGTTCCGCATGAGATAATAGAAAATAGAAGGAATTTTTATCAAACAAAAAAATGGCTTCTGAACAAGAATTGGATCAAAACTAACATGAACTCTGTGATATATCATTATTTCATACATTGCACATGACTTTCTGGCTGTTTTAATCCCCGTTTGTCTGTTTTTGAGGCATGCAAGAGGGTTTGAAAGAGGGTATGCAAAACGCCTTAAAATACAACAGCTTGAAAGTCATCTGCAATGTATAAAATAATGATTTATCACAGAGTTCATGTTAGTTTTGATCCAGTTATTGTTCAGAAGCTGTTTTTGTGTTTGATAAAAATTCCTTCTATTTTCTAATATCTCATGCGGAACCGGGCTGACGATGCCAAGTTTTTGCGTATATTTTCTAAATTCTAAACTGTCCATCACGGACAGCTTTCTTCCAACGTTTGGATTCACTCATAGAGTAGTTCTGATCACTTCTTGGCGACTGACAAGGTCAAAGACTCAAAATCAAGCAAGAGAATGCGACTTTTCCCTACATGTATATATCGCCGAGATTGTCCTTGAACACATGCTCCGCCGTACCAAATGCATATCTGCAAAAATTCAAGACCATGTGCCTAATCCTTTCATGTGTCGAAGAAACAATCTATATGTGACAAAATAGCATTCTTATATTTTGCATAAATAGTTTTCAGAGAAAATAAACACCTCAAACCTTGTGCCGATGTCAAATTTGTTTACGATTTCGGCTCCCCTCCTGCAAAACCGGAAACTCCTCTCATGGATTGGCGTTCTGAACCGTGGTTTCGCATGAGAGCGATTGGGAGGCGTGTACTAGGACCAACTGTTCACCGGAAGTTACAAAATCAGTAATCATTTCAATATGTTCTCAGGCTGACATCCGAGATTAGAAAATGGCCTCTTTTCAGGTATGCAAAAAAGAAATATCAAAAGAAGGCATAAAAGCAATTGGTCAAACTTTTTAAAAAGTTTTATTCCCTATTTAGGCTGCAGGCATTTGCCTTTGTTATGAAATAAAACCTTTATGCATGGTTTAATGTTGGGAGAAGAAACACTGAGTGAAACTTCTTTTGCGCATGAATATCATGCAAATTACTAACACCCATGAATTTACAGCTCCCACGATTTTACAACCTCCAACCATATACATACCAACCCACATTTTATTACCAAATGTGAAGGTTGAACCGCTTTTTACGATTTGACTTTATGTGTTTTTACCGCTGATAGGACTATGTGAACTTTAAGGTGAAAGGGTGACACGTTTTTCCTCCAGTGTTATAGAGGGAGACAACTTTTGTGACTTCCTGTCTGCTTTCAGGGAATAAAACTCTGCAATTTTCATTTTGCCTCCATTTTCAGTAGTTGCCGATTTACACTTTCCGGGGCTGTAACTCCGTCGTTTTCATTTCTCCCTCCCTTTTTATACGAATCAACTCTCATAGAAACTGATTTACTCCATTTTGAGAGGGCTACGTCGCCTAGGGAAGCAAACAAGAAGTCACAAAGTTCTCTTTGTAAAAATGTTGGCAAAACTTGGTAGTGTACCATACACCTAAAGTACTATTAGAAGAACTGAGCCGCGACACGAGAAAACCAACAAAGTGGCATGTGCGCCCAGCGATGACTCAGATCAGCCTGGGCATCCACCCAGCCTGATCACAGACTTCGCTTTCCGCTTAAGGGGAGCTAAGGGACACAGCTAGCCCCATGCGGACAGCGAAGATTCTGATCAGCCTGGGCATCCGACAGCGAAGATTCTGATCAGCCTGGGCGGATGCCCAGGCTGATCTGAGTCTTCGCTGGACGCACATGTCACTTTGTCGGTTTTGTCGTGTCGCGGCTCATTTATTGCGTTCTTACTTGGCGAAAGACTGAAGAGGATTCTCAGTTTGTTGGGATCTGTTTTGTAGTCGTCATAACCTGGTACAGGCAACAACAATTCTATAGGCTGGTGGAACTTTCTTCGGAACGGTTCTATGGTTAGAATGGGTGATATCGCTGACCCTTTCCCGAGCGATTCCTGAACCAGATTCTTGTCCACATTAATGACCTGCAAAATCAAAAATAATTTTGGACATAGATTTACATTTAAAGCAGAAAAATGACGTGCGTGTGTGTATGTTACAGACTATGAAATGCGATATACATGCCCTGAAAGACTGCATGTAATTTTAGCCTCCATGACGGATGGACCTTTAAAGGGAATATTCTGAAAATGGATTGGAACTATTCTTTACTACTTTCCACTTTCATTGGAGATGAAACTAGTTGGGGGAGTTAAAATACCATGAACCGCGAAGAATTTAAGCTAAAAACATTAGCTCGTTCATTTATAAGTTCATTAAAAAGTTCATTTATATATGTACGTTTTATTTTAAGCCATACATGCTTCAAATAACAACTGGTTAACCGAAACATATGAAAAGTGTTGCTCCATTAAAAATTTAAAGGCCTTATTTTGACCTGAGCTGGACGTCATTCGTACGTTACTACATCAGTCTGTTTTCGCAACGTCAGTTTCGCGTCATGACACGCGTGCAGTTATCGTTCATCGGTCTCCAAAAAAGTTGATATGTGAATGTAAATGTGTCAGAATATTTTGAGAAATTTAGAGACTGGGATTAAGTTTACCTGCGTAATTCAGATTCAGAGATTCAACTAAATAATCAGTTAATGCAGGTACCCATGTATCCAATCAGCAAATGGAATTATAAACGGAAAGCAATTAATAACGTTGATTATCAAAATCCCTTTGGGTCATTGCATGAATGCAAACCACTATATTTTAAATCTATAACTAGAGACAAAACATCAGTAACATCCTATTCGAATATACATAGATCTGATTCATTCCGGTAATGATTCAAGTCATGCCAGTCCATTTTCAGCTTATGTTTGACACAATTTATGCCAGTTCCTCATCAGACTGGCAATAAGCGTACAATAGAGTGTTTTTAAAACGGTTAGTATTGATCGTAACATGACTGGAGAGGAGCGAATCTATTTACAATTGAATGTATATAAGAATACCATGTTAGTGTCTTTTGATATCAGGTTTATCAGGCGAGACCAGAAACAGCGTAGGAATGGCGAGGCTTGCGACACTTACATGGTTTTTCTGTTAATCTTGCATCATTAGTAGATTTCAAGGCATAAAGAGAGTCAAACAAATGAAAAACAAACGCAGTTTTGTTCGAACTTGCTGACGTCGCAAATGCGTTATGACGTAAGTCGGTGACGGCATTTAACCAATCGAACGTTGTTATCATGGCCAACGTCAGTATGTAGCCAATCCTTTTCATAGATCGCTTCTAAAGGCATCGCCTGATAACATTTGCGCATGCGCAGATCTACAGTGACATGATACCAAATCGTGTTATCATACCCCTGTTATCAGGTGAGTTTTGCAGCAGATGCATGATAAATTTCAGAGTTTGGACTGGCAATAAGCGTATGAAAACTGCTCTTAAAGCGGATTGGTCTTTATCACATCATGACTGGAGAGGAACGGGTGTGTATACATAAGAACGTATACTCCGATCATCTAGCCAGAAATAAGCGTATAAAAGATTGTTCTTAAACGGATTGGTCTTGATCGTATCATGAGTGGACAGAATCGTATTATAAATAATGAAATGTGAAGTGCAAATCACGAACTGTGAAGTGGGAAGAATGAACAGTAAAGTATAAACTACGAAGTAGAAATTAAGAACTATGAAGCGTGAAGTACGAACTTAGAAGTGGGAAGTAAAACTTATGAAGTGTGAGGTATGAACTGTAACGAATGAACTACGAAGTAGAAATTAAGAACTATGAAGCGTGAAGTACGAACTTAGAAGTGTGAAGTATGAATTATGAAGTGCAATGCACGCACTATGACCTTTGAAGTGAGACGGCTTACCCATAAACTGTGAAGTATCATGCATGAACTTTGAAGGATAAACTATGAAGTAAGAAATAATAATTATGAAGAGTGAGCTATGAAAGCTAATAACTGTGAGATATGAAATACGAATCATAAACTTTGAAAGGTGAAATATGAACTATGAAGTATAAAGTTGAAGTATGAACATGAAATGTGAAGTATGAAATGTCAAGTGTGAAGTATGCAGTAAGAAATGTCAAGAGTATATCATGCACTGTGAAGTATGAACAGTGAAGTTTGAACAGTGAAGTATGTATAAAGACCATCACTGAAACTTCACACTATATACTTTAAACTTCATGGTTCACAGTTCACATCAAACAGTTCGTACTTCACACCTCATGGTTCGATTTAATTTTTCACATTTCATAGCTCATAATTCAACGTTCATACTTTTCAGCCCATACCTCACAGTTTAACTTTATATTTTACACTTAATAGATACTTCACAGTTCATTATTTATACTTCATTCTTCACAATTCATAAATCATACTTCACAGTTCATACTTCGTTTTTCACACTGCGCAGTTCAAACTTCCCACTTCATACTTAACATTTCATACTTCAACCTCTAACAGGTCAAGTTCATACTTGATCGTTTATTCTTTATAGCTGATTGTTCACAGTTCATCCTCTCACTTCATATTTCACAGCTCGTTTTCCATGCGTCATAGTTTATACTTCATATTTCATACCTTTCTGTTCATACCTCACGCTGCAAAGTTCACTTTGCACCCTTCATAATTCATACCTCTCACTTTGTATCATACAGTTCATACTTCACACGTAATAGACAATAATGCAGCATTCACATTTCATTATTAATATATCATAATTCATAACTTACGCTTCATAGTTAATTATTATGAACTATGAAGTAGTTCATCATTATCGGCAGTAGATAATGAAGTATAAATCATGAAAGATGAACTGTGAGCTGTGAATTTTGAATTTTGAAATGTCACTTTCCGTTCTCATTTATATCGAAAATGAACTTCTAGAAAACAGTGAAGTATGGACTGTAGAATGAACAATGAAGTGTGAATTTAGTATGAGTCATCCTACAGAAGTTGAGGAATTCCTTTTCCTCACATAAATACTTGTATACCTTTTCTCCAGTTCAAGTATCTTGCATTTGGTAGTACGGTTTAATTACAGTGATCAATTATCTAACATTTACGATAGAAACTGGGCTAGGTAATACAGTTGTTCATATTTCTTTCTAAATGAATTAAGAGTTATCCCCCTTATATTTCCTTGTCCCACTGCAAAATAGTTAAATCACGGTTGAACTTCAGTTTGACAAAAAGTGATAGTATAAAAAATCAAATAGAGACATGATGGTCATTGATAGAAACCTTCCAATGACAGAAGCGTCGTATACCCTTTGCGTTTGGTTTGAAGCCGTATCTTGTTTGTTTTGGTGTGTCCCGCAGTTCGTGTCATACTCTGTTACCGCAGTTGCAGTTGCAGTTTAGACAGAGTTACTACCCATGAAAATGACCTTGCACTGGACTTTTGTGAGGTCAGGAGTGCCAATTTTATAAAAACATCAAATTATTTTATGCAAAGTTTGCTTCGAGGTAATTATGAAACAGTTATCTAAATTAAGTAGTGAGTAAGACAGTTAATATGTCAACCCTGTTACCCATCTATCTACAATAATAAAATGCTGCAAATAAAACAAAATACAAAACACTGTAAAAGTATGATAGACATCAATATTACTGTGTAAACATTTTAAAGTTTTTGCCTCCAGAAAGCAAAATAAGTGTGAGTTTGCATATTTTTTGTCATTCCTGTTACTGTCATCCCAGTTACTATCATCCCTGTTACCCACCAAAAGTAACAGGAATGACACTTTAAATGTAATTAAATATGAAGGTGGTTTTGTTTGACATTTATAATTCTTTCAAATAGCCTAATTTGAATATGCCGTGTCTTCTACAGAACATTTTAAGCGGCATATAATAGCCTGTTGTTGGCCGTGGTAACAGGGATGACACATATCCACAGAATAAGTAACAGGGATGACATATTCACAGCACACTTTTATCAGGTTGAATCACATTTTGCGTTTTCAAGAACATTAACATTTCACTGAAACCAACATTATTTACTGTAGTAAATGCTCATGAAAGTGTTTAAGCTCCACGAATTTTTAAACTTTTCGGAGCTAGTGGTTGCCAGTAAGTGGAATTTTCTTGATTTTCCCGACTTTGCTTCAACCGTTCATGAATTCCAACTCATGTTCACAATATATTCACCAGATTTCCACTTCACTGTTAGTCAGATTACAAGTTACTTTTGGTATTTTAACATCCTTTAGCTTAGCTGTCATTCTTGTTACTGAATATCATTCATGTTGTTATTTATGTTACTGAAGAAAATTATTGTTGTCATTCCTATTACCAAATGTCATTCCTGTTACCAGTCAACCTTTGCTCAATGTATAAACTAATCCAATGTTCTGCTGTTGCATTTATTTACCAGTTTGAAAGTCGACGCCTGCAGTTACCTGTTCAAGAAAATGAAGATACTCATCCTACAATTTCTCAAAATAGATTTAATGGCATTTGTCTTAAAACGTTTTGTTTCAGAAAAATAATAAGTTATTATGTTATTAGTAACAAATATTTTTATTAATAACAAGTTTGTAAACTTGGAGGTCTAAAAAGGAGCCGTTTAATATGAAAAAAAGAAAATAACTACGATAATACCCTCATTTAGGAAATAAGGTTTCTTGATATGGTAACAGGAATGACATTTTAGACCAGTGCAACCATCAAAATAAGCCAACATGTATTATTATGCAAATTTTCTTGTCTAATTTAATGGTTTATTGTTGTTAAATGTTCAGAGTTGAGATTAAAATAAAACAAATCAAAATTAGTACTGTTAATAATTGCAAAACAAAAAGCCCAAATTCCTTCATTTTTGTAGAATGACTCGTATGAAGTCTTTCGTAATAGATGGCAACATGTTTATCACTATATGTTTTCACTGCTTTTAAATCGATAATACACGGTTATAATAATCTGAAAGAAAATGTGCTTCTAAATTATTCATGAACATATGATCATTGTAGTATAAAAGTAACAAGGTAGGTGATATAAGAGTAATCATATTGCAGAGTCTAAACATTAACATGATTAAAATCCCAGCAGGCATATGACGTCAAAATGACGTCATAATGACGTCGATGTGACGTCGATGTGACGTCATTTTGCTTCCATGATCCGGTTTGACGTAAAAATGACATTGTATTGACGTCGATGCGCGTCTATACGTCGCATCGACGTCAATACGACGTCATTTCAACGTCATGTGCCTGCTAGGATGGCTTATCCACAAAAACAATTTCTGATTAAGGCGTTTTCTGTATTGTCGCAGATTTAGCCGAGGATCGCTAAAATTGTACTTTTCTAATTTCTGCTAAAGGCAGTAAAAGTGCAGGGGCCGTATTCATAAAGCCACTTAAGTCGTTGCTATGCTGTTGCTAAGGCTAAATATCTATAAAGGAGATTCCCTACAACTATGAAATTTGCTCTGGAGGAACAGTCTTTGTAAGACTGTTCCTCCAGAGCAAATTTCATAGTTGTAGGGAATCTCCTTTATAGATATTTAGCCTTAGCAACAGCATAGCAACCACTTAAGTCGTTTTATGAATACGGCCCCAGGGGAGTAACTAGAAGGAGGCCAGGGCCCAGGTTCACAATCATTCTTAAAGTTAAGGACCACCTTAAAGTTAAGGTGGAAAATTTCGCTTTTGGAAAATCCATATTTAATTCATATTGAAAGTCTCAGTTTTTGCGTGACCCTTCTGACAATTATCATGTAAATGTAATACGAAAGAAAAATCAAACACATTCAGTTTTTGTAAGATTTTATTTACACACGAAAGTTTAGACCTTAACTTTAAGGTCGTCTTTAAGTTTAAGGAATGATTGTGAACCTGGGCCCTGGAAGCATAGGCTTCAGCATAGCTCCGTCTGTGCATAAACTGATTGGGTACACTTTTAAGGGAAGCAACTTTGCATTTTTGCCTCCCTTTTCAATAAAAGCCAATTCTTAAAGGAAAGACTTTGCTAGCCTTTAAGAGTAGACTATATGTAAGTAAGAAAGCAACGAGAAAGTCCTAAAAACTGTTCCCCTTTATCAGAACGGCAGAAGGGGCAGACTTTTTCCATATTAGTGTGATCTCCCTTGGGGTGTATGCATTCAGCTTTTATCTCAAAAATGCTTGCTTCAATAAAATATTATGTCTAGCTACGCCCCTGCCTAGTAGAAATACAGGCATCTAAAACTCGGGAGTCTACCTCACTATTGTCTTAAGGTGTACTGGTACACCGTCATATTTCCATCGATTTGTTAAAGGGAGATAACTTATGTGACCTCCTGTTTGCTTCCCTGGGTGAAAAAAAAACCTTCCAGAAAGGAGTTGGTTTTTAAAGAAAAGAATTTGCACATTACTTGCTTTCAGAGTTAACCCTCTTGACAAGGGAGGTAAATCAGAAAATGGTAAGCAGCGGGCACGACATCGTACTGACGTCGATGCAATGCCATTACGCCGCACTGACGTCAAAACGACGTCACGATACCGAAATGACGTCGATGCGACGTCCTTACGTCGCATCGAGTAATGACGTCGCATCGAGTTCAAAACGACGCCATTATGACGTCATGTGCCTGCTGGGATTACGTTCCTGAAAATGTTCCCATTCACCATAATACACTTACCTGTATTGACACAGGGATGAAGTTCAAGTCATTCTGAAGCGCTCCTTGTGGAATTGTACAAGTCGCCGTCGGATAAACCGATGACCGTAGTGTCCCGCCGACTTTGTCAATAAACCTAATACTTTCTATATCCTTCTCATCGGCCATTACGTTGATTATGTCTAAGTAACGTATTATTTACAGCATTTTCTGATACTTATTCGTCGAGATCAAAACATTATCTCTCCATGGCACATCGTGACATTGCATCGACGTTGACTCAACGTTGATATGACGTTGTTAGAGCGTTATTTGCCTATGGAATACAGTTCTATTGTCATTTATCGTCGTAGTGATGTCGCACAGAATATACCACATCGCCAAAGTCAGCCTAGAAACAAGATACAAGACACAAGAAACATTATTAAAAGTCGACTTTCGAATGTACAATAGGTTAACATTAGCTAATGGCTATATTCACAGTGTCCGAACTCTCTGTACCAGCTCTCCCGGTTTACATAGCTTCGAATCGAGAGTACAAACATTCGCTTATAACCAGTAGTCGGAAATCATTATGTTTTGGGATTTTATCCGGCATGTGCTGCGTCATTTATAGTTATCCACCTTCGAAAATGTAAAGAGGTAAGTTTAATATAATTGGCTCTTCGGTCTTTTACCTTATTGTTCTGTACAATGTCGTGTATGGGTGGGTAGTAAACGGTACAATATTCAAGTGGCCCCTGGCATGATTCTAATTCCATTTTCAGCCTTTTCTTACATGTTTTATAAAAAATCTTTAAAATAAACGGAAGGCGTTATCAATCTACCGTTTGTTAGTTTTGATAATAGGATGATAGCTAGGTTTTGCACGACACAAACTCGTGTTAAATTAAGCTGTTCGGAATAAAATTTCGGTGACGGCCATGAGGTTTTCATTGTACAGGGTAATAAAGTAAAAGACCGAAGAGCAAATTATATCAAACTTACCTCTTTACATCTTCGAAGCCGAAAAACTATAAATGACGCAACAGATTCCGGATAAAATCTCAAAACATAATGATTTCCGACTACTGGTTATAAGCGAACTCTGTACCCTCGATTCAACGATATGACAACCGGAAGAGCGGGTACAGTCAGTTCGGATACTGTGATATTGTCGATAAAACTGTACAGGTATACACTATATTGGACGGACACTCGGCGCCAGGTGTGCGCAACTATGGTGATACGTACCGCTGATCCACTTTGGGAACGTCGTTAGGAGAACTGAACTGAACTGAACTATACACACTATAACAAGAATCACAGTTTAAAAGGGGATATCAGAGCCATGACTAGAATATAATCAACTATAATTTAACATTGAAGGCAGTTATCGTGACAATTAGTATCACAGGATGAATTAAAGCCCTCCGGCCTCCCCTGCCTGTCATCCCTTATCCCGAAAAAAAGTTGAGGGTACTCAAAAGGACATCTGGGTGAGTCCCTGACGAAAGGGAAAGTCAGATAAGAGAAAAATGCAGGGAGAAGGGGATGGTTAAGAAAATGATCAAAATGGGAAAAAGGGACTAGCTGTTAACAGCACCAGAAAAAAAAACGCTGCATAAGCATCATAGTGTAAGTAAGACTGGAAAAAAATCTGAAATGAATGCAAAAAAGAACATATTACATGTACTTACTGTAAGGTCATTTCTAAAAAGCAAAACGCAGCTTGAAATATGTTTAAGAGGCTGAGCAAAACAAATAAACGAGCTGAAAAAAACAGAAACATGGTAATTCATTACGTTGTAATCCAGAATTATTTTTCAACCTGAATAAAAGAATATTTTCCTGCTATGTGAGTACATCTCCATGTGTTTCTTCCATTTTTTTAAAAGGGGAAAAATTGTGGCAAAACCCTTTTGTATAGGGTCAAATCGGGTTCGAACAGCTGGTAAATTCGGACACCCCATTGCAAACAGTGAAAATGAAGATGAGACGGCTCATCAGGATTTTCACTTTTTGCCCAGTTATTTTTGTTTCAATTCCAAACAACTGACATATGAAGGAAACAATGTCACTGTCCGAATTTACCTGTTGTCCGAAGTTACCCGACTCTACCAAACCCATAAACATGATGAATTGATAAGGTAATTGGTAATTTCACTCCATGAAGGGAGAATTATTCGGTATGTACACATTATCGGGACATTACTTCGGTATCCGAAAATTTAAAAGCTTGTATTACTGACCATACTAAACACCGTAGACCCTGATCAGACTAATCATTTGATCTTGGCCGACAGTGTGTGCTCAGGCTTTTCTGTCATAACGTTGAAACAATGTTGATTCAAAATAGTTTATCGCCATGTACCCAGCATGAATCAACATTGAATCAAATCAATGTCAGTGTCCACTGGGTATACTTTAGGTCATAAGCCAGGATTAAAAGTCAAATCGAAAATGAAGCAAACTTGACTTACCTGTAAAACCCTTAACACATAATTATGCTTGCGATATAAAATAAGAAAAAAGAAAAGAAAAAAAAACTTGGCACGTTATGTTATTTACCAAGGCCATGTAAATACACTCAATAAATCAATATAATTGCGAAAGAGCAACTATACTACTCAAAATAAGTTTTGAATCACCATATATTTTCCCTTAGACATAATGCTAAGCCAGCTTATTTTAACTCTTTAAGCCCCAGTGACGCAATTAGCAAAATTTGCAAACAGCGTAGATCCTGATGAGGCGGCTCATAATGAGCCGCCTCATCTAGATCTACACTGTTTGCCCTCTAGTCTTTGAATTCTCAATAGAAAAAGTCTTGGACACGGCATTTTTTTTTATTTTTGCAGACGTAAATTTTGTCGTCTGCTGTTTGGCACTGAAAGAGTTAAGAGGTATACGAGAAAGACATGCCTCTGTTTTGCTTTATGGTTTCTGCAACTCACACATAAACTCTGTAAACAACTGACAAAACTGAGGACAGAACTGACCCCGTCGGGTTAAAAATACGTTTCTGGCTGACTAGTAGTATTGGCTTTTGACAAACCATAT
This sequence comes from Ctena decussata, assembly GCA_963989385.1. NCBI lineage: Eukaryota > Metazoa > Mollusca > Bivalvia > Lucinida > Lucinidae > Ctena > Ctena decussata. Next base: position 195,972 of record CAXDIV010000065.1, read on the forward strand.
GGGAAATCATCCTGAATTAGGATTTTACTCTTTAAAAGCGTACACACTGTAAAAAAATCCGTAAACTTTACGGTAGAATACCTGGCAACCAGCTGCCAGTCCATTTCCCGTTATTTTTACGGGCGTCTGCCTGTAGAACATATTTTGAAATCTCGATGTGGTAGAGTTATATTAACTGACCGAACTTGAAAATGCCTTTATAGTATTGAAGAACTAAAAGACCAAAACAGACCTGTCCTATTCAACCATACCCTTCGTGATAATTCCGCCAATGTTTACGGGCGCCCGTAAAAAGAACGGGAGATGGATTGGCAGGTGTTTGCCAGTTATACTACCGTAAAATATACGGATTTTATAGTGTATATCTACCAAGACGGATGGAACCGAAGACCAACTTCTAACATCTATAATACTGTTAATCATACTAAATAACCATGCGTTTCATTGCTACTCATACAACTTTAACACAGGTGAAATGTGACTGTTTTGCATTAGCTCTATGGACAAAAGAATGTGATTAGCATACTAGCAGCAGGCTCCAAAAGTCTGCCAGGATTAGGCTCCAATTACATGATATGCAGCCTTAGGCCCTACTAGCACTGGGCTCGGCATAGTAAAACTTACAGGAAAATTATTCTTGCTGCTTTGACTCCCATCTCACATAGCGAGGAAAGAATTTAGCATAAACTGTAATATCATTTCTTTTGTAAACTATTTATATATATTTACCAAACTTAATATTTAGTTACATATCCCACCTTTAAGACAGGTTGCTTGCATTATTGATTAAGCATTAGGGATCGAACTTATCATCAAATGTAATTATGACAACTTTTGATTTGACGTTCGTTTTTCACAATTTTATAGGCAGGTTTACAGACTTAGAGCAGCAGCTACTAAAACGGTCTGACGAAACATCAATATTCTTACATGTTACGGGCCCTGTCAGGAGAAACTGGTACCTTTCGTCCGTGCTAACAGCAAAGACTCAGATCAGGCTAATCCGGGTCTTTGCTGTTTTCTTTAGAAACATTCCACAAAATCCATTGACTGATCAAACCAGCATGAAATATTTTGAGCAGACTGCACCAAAGCGCAGGCCGATGTAAGCCGCCGATGTTCACACCCAATATAAGGCACAGTTCTCGTGGCACGGCTATTGTGCGCTCTAACTGATGTAATTGAAGTCTTAACCCTGACAGCGTCTGACAGCCTATCATCCATCTAACTTCACTGACACATATTATGTAATAGGATCGCACCAGATTCCAGACAAAATTTAATAAAGTTGTATAAAAATAAACCAGGATCAATGGATTCTAGCCTTTATCCGACTGATTTAACAAACTGCAAAAAAGCCTTGTATAAATAACTAAAATTTGGGGCGTGAAGTGATACTTTTTTGAGCAATAAAAAAAATAAATGTCGTTGCTAATACAGTTGCCAAGGTTCTTGGTAAATGAGACAAAAATGCATGCAGTTGATTTACTAGATATCAAGACCAATGTTTAACCCATTCCATTCGGGATATCCCTTTAGGGTATCTGGGCAAAAACAGTTTGGATCCAGATCAGGCCCCACAAACGTGGGGCCTGATCAGAGATCCAAACTGTTTGCTGCCTAGACATCATTTCTACAAGAGTTAGTTAGACCAATATTGTCGAAACATTCTTGTTTTTTTTTATGCAGACGACAATTTCAGCAGACGACAAAAATACCCAGAATGCAATGGGTTAAAGTTAAATAATAAGCATGTCACTGAACGAACCTGGAAGTGGTAATATTTGAAACAAAATATTAACGTTTTGAAAACAGTGCTTTTATTTTTAAATCTTTTGCAAAAACGGTGGTGTCCATAAAATAGGCTTTCTTGCTTGAAGCACATACAATAATAAGCACAAAATAAAATAATAAAAAAAATGCAGACGGAGGAAATCCACGTCCGATCGACTTATGACTGACGGTGCTGGGTAATATCATATCTATCTTCATTTTAATTAGTTGAACATCATTCAAGAACATTTTATCATTTTGAAAAAATATTTTGCGTCAGTTACTAGATCTATGGTTTACTACCGATATTTTTTTTTATTTCTGGCTCAGCAGATAACGCAGCGGGGTTTTGGCAGATGAGCATGGTAGTGAGGTTGATAAGTTATAAACGTGTTACTGTATAGATTACCGCATATTGAAGCATTCGGCGCACAACCTTGAATCAACCTTAATTAAACCTTGCTCCAACGTCATGGCTTTGAATTAAGGTAGATTCAAGGTTGATTTAAGGTTGTGTGCCCAGTGGGATTACTGCATACCTTATTATCAAGTTCATTAACGTCATACAGCCTAACGTATGTACTCAGTAGGCACAAACCGTCAAATGACGTCGTACTGACGTCGCATCGACGTCAATACGACATGATTTTGACGTCATGTGCCCGCTGAGTAGCGATTGTCTCCCATTTAGTGAATGGATACAGATTCAAGGGAAGCAACATTGCGATTTTTCATGTTTGTCTCCATTCTCAGTGTGGATCAACTCTTACAGAAAAGAATTTGCTCCTATAGGAGCAGAATTTGCTCCTGTAGGAGCATATTCTTTCATTTAAGAATAGATCCTTTTTTGGAAGCGTTTGTCGTCCAGGGAAGCAAACAGGAAGTCACACATGTTGCTTCCCTTTGAAAAAAAATGCCGCAAAAAAGCATGATAGTGTACACATACACCTTATACAGTCCAACCTGTATGAAGCAAGCACCTAAGGGATAATCAAAATCTGCTTGTTTGAGACAGTTGCTTGCTTCATACAAGAACATTTCAATGTATGTGCCTGTTTTGGAAACTGAATACAGGTCTTTGATAATTATCATTGATTTTCCTCATAATATTTGCACATGCGGTTAAAGACAGTCATGGTATACGCGAAGCTTACTAATTACTCATTTTTATGACTGGAAACGCATCAATCTTGTTCAATAAATGTTTTATAAAGGAATAAAGCGCCCAATGCATTTTAATTTTCTGGCAGACCCATTAGTCGACTAGTCCCTTGTCAACGAAACACTCATTAAGGCTGCATTAACTCAAATCATCAGGCATACGCATGTAAAGGTCATAATTCTCAGATGATATAGCCTATTCTGACGTCATAGGTCAAGAAATTCTATCCATCAAAGCCCTTCAATATTCAGAAGCAGAGCACTCTAACAAATTAGACCTATTCAAAATATTCTGTATGCGCCAGTCATTATTAGGTCTATGATGAATATCACGGTATCGGCATCATTGAAAGTTGGTCTGACGGACCATTACAATGTCTACATAGTGCTTCTACATATCCCAATGAATTATTTTCAAAAAGATATATAAGAGAAATGACATAGCAGGCCCCGATTGTTCAAAACTAACGACGTCGCTAGTTAACGATATGTTAAAATTTTAAATACATTGCACGTATAAGCAAAACCACTGTCATTTTTGGCCGAAAAAAATGTGAGGAGCTGTAAAAAACTAGAAGACTTAACAGATTTTTTACTATCAATACCGCTAAAGCTAAAAAAGCTTTGTAGAACTGGGCCCTGTTTTGGAAAATTAGTTATCTTGCCTTTTTGACGCCAGAGCAAAATCATTATTCAAACGTAGATCTGGCCCCAAGATTACTGTAAAGAATTTTTTTCCTGCTCAACTGAGAGATTGTGCTCAGATTTTTATACTGAACAGAAATCAAAAATTTTAAATAATGCTTGTCTTGAACGTTTCCTGAAAGGGTTCCATTTCAGGCTATGGCTGCAAATTGTTACCGGTGGCATGTCACGTCTAGGTCATTCCATTCAAGCTCCGACAAACGGAGGTTGGATCGAATTTAGTAGACAGGATACTTTTGTGGTCATTTTTTCGAAGTAAAGCAAAGTAACCTTGACGGTATAAACCTTGTGATGCGCGCTCATAATTAGCTGTTCTGTTTTGTTTCGGGACCAGCGCCATAGACTCCGACAAACGGAGGCATGCTGTCAGGACACTGGCTCCTCCACACAGCTCCGAGCTCCGAGCTCCTGGCTTTACAAACTTATCTAAGCTGACCAAGTCTGGACGTAATTTAAGCTACATTTGTGCCAAAATAGGCGTTACTGTGCATTTTAAAGAAAGATTTTCCATTGTTTAGATAATATTGTATTTTACTCAATACTCGCTTTGGCCAAGGACAATTTATCTTTAAGTTACTTATATTGTGTTATTATGTTGTTTCGTTGTGTACAACTCGTACTGTATATAATGTGTACGTTTTTACTTTTTTAAATTGTTGAGGACCCTTTGTTAGATAAGCTTAGGTTTAATATGTAATCCTCAGAAAATAAAACCTTTATTATTATTATTATTATAATGGTATTTTAATATGACAAATAAAGTCTGAAACGATGAATCCAATAGAATCAAAAAGCACAGCAATATTACGAAATTAACAGCTTTCGTTTTTAAGGACATATTCTTATTTTGTCTTTTCAGATCTGACTCTCAAAGCCACACCAAGATTGTCACTCGTAAGTCACCTAACTGACCATACTTAGCACGTGACAAAGTCCCACAAACAAAATCGCACGTGTTGACCATGGTTGGCCCGACCAGTAACCAGACCTACATAAGTGCGTTTTCATTGAATATAGAATAGTGTGCAACTATGGTTACGTACCTCTGAGCCACTTGGGGAACGCCGTTAGGAGAATTGAAACAGAACAGAACAGAATATAGAATAACAATTAGTGGGGCGGTTTTCAAAGCTATTGTCAGCAGTAGTTAATGAAGCAAAACAAGCAATCGAAAATTATACTTTCAAAAGACGGACTGGCACGACAGTTCGACTGTCAGTTATAAAACTGCAAACACAGTGCCTCCAGATGGCACGGCTTATAATTTGAGCCGCGACACGAGAAAACCAACAATGTGGTTGTGCGCCCAGCGCAGACTCAGATCAGCCTGGGTGTCCGCCCAGACACTTCGCTTAGGACTTAGAGGGTAGCTATGGGTCTAAGCTACCTACATGCGGACAGTGAAGACTCTGATCAGACTGGGCGGATGCCCAGGCTGATCTGAGTCTGCGCTGGGCGCACAACCACTTTTTGGTTTTCTCGCGTCGCGGCTCATTTGGATCTGCGGCAAAGTTTACCATTCTTTTGGGATATGTGGCAAATACATGTATCATTTTTCTAAGTTATACAGGAGATGATTTTGATATAAGCCAGATCCTGTATTATAATCCCGGCAGGCACACCACATTGAAATGACGTGTAATCAACGTTGACTTGGTGTTGTTTCTACGTTGTGCTCCCACTAGCACTGGGATTGTATCCATATATGTACAAATTAAAAGAGATTGTTTAGCCTAAGTTTTATTTAGTCTAAATTCAAGATCGAACAGTTTCAGCCCCAAATAATTAAAAAATGTTAACGCCAATATTCTAGAGCAGAGTCACTATCCTTAGTTATTGGAAAAGTAAAACGCTGAATCTAATGTCGCGTGTGCGTGTTCATCATCCATTTATATATGTGCCACACCCAGAATGCGCTTGCACAAGTGCGGCGCGCGTATACATAATAAATTCTTTAAAAAAGCAAATTTAAGGTGTATGGATGCACCTCCATGTTTCTCACCATTTTTTAAGGGAGGCGACTTTTGTAACTTCCTTCTGAAACTATTTCCTGTTTGCTTTTCCTGATTGACGAAACCCTTTCTAAAGGGGTCTACACTAAGGAGTTGACCTCAATTATAAGGGAGAAAAACAAATAAGGCACAGTTGACCCCCCTGAAAGTGTATCCTATAACCTTAACAAATACTGAATTTAAGCAATTCTGACTAGGCACATTGGCATGCGTTTATTCACTTATAAGGCTTCCCAATTTTTACCTCCTGTTTCCATAGTAACCAAACGGAGCGGAAACGCCGCTTGAAAACGACGTCATAACAACATCGATGCAACGTCACGTTGCATCGATGTTGAAATGACGTTGTTTCAAATAAGGCTGAAATAAAACTGTTACTTTTACCTCTAAACAGATCCAAATCCACTGCCATCACCATAAAATAAGGCTTACAAAATGATTTATCACCAGAGGAATGTCGCCAACAAGTTACTAATGAATGAATGAAACAGAGAGCATGCTTCTTCTGTTAATAGCAGTGCTATGATTCAGCGGATCAATATTGAGATATTTTCTGATAAGCACACTCGCAGAGAGTCAGGAATGCAATGACAGTAATAGTCTCATATTGCACAACTGGGAAAAGAGACTCCAGTTGCAGTCTTTACTTTTTATCTAATTCCATATCTCGATAAATCATAAGGTACTCTACAACACGGCTCTTTTGTTTCTGTCAGTAACCCTTAAAGCGCCAAAAATTAAAATTGTTAGTTTAAACTTTATTTATTTGTACAAATAATACAGATACATACAAATACAGTTCATGGAAATAAACTATTCATACAAAAGGGATTCAGAAGAAAGTCGTATTGACTTTTTTAAATCTGTCTCCCAGAATATTTACACTGCAAATTTCAGACCCATGATTAACAGAGATTACTTCTAATATTGGTCGGATAATTGAATAGGAATACATTAAAATGTAGAAGAAAAGAAAAAGAAAAAAAAACATAAACAAAAAATTAGTATGAACAGAAAGAAAGAAAGAAGCTAAGAACAAAAACCTAAAGGGTAAAGAGAAACTATGTAGATATCTATAGTAGCCTCCACGGGGAAAGGAGGAAAATTCCATTATTATCTTATGATATTCATATAAAAAACACGAGGTATAGCTATGCTTTCGGAAGCAACAACAAATGCATTTATTAGGTAAAAGGCAGTAAAACAATACGTTAAGATGAATGCTTAGTTTAGAATTCAGAAAGATTTACTGATGAAATCGCTTAGATTTGTGTATAAAGGCTTGAACAGCTTTAAAAATCATAATGTTGTCATTTACAGAAACGGCTGTACTTCCATACAACAATGAGTTGAGTGTAGGTAAACAAATCCTTGAAACAGCAGCAAGCATGTCATTCCGAATATTTTGGTATAGGTTACACTCAAAATGTGTAAATCCCTAAAATTGTTGAATGGCAAACAGTGTAGATCCAGATGAGGTGGCTCATGATGAGCCACCTCATCTGAATCTACACTGTTCTTATTCTCAATAGGATATCGCTTGGACGAAACATTTTTTTGAAATTCTGCATATGTAAATTTTGTCTCTTAACTGATCTTGCGGTCCACGTCAGAAAATCTTAAAGCATCGAGAAGATCTACAAATCTGGTAAGTCTTCCCAAGGGTGACAACTACGGTGTGGTGTTAGAAAATGAAGTTTTTTCTACCGCCTCATTGCTCCTTGTGACCTTCGAGGCAAGGTTGCAGCTGATTATTTAAGTTTTCCTTTTTTTTTCTTTTTGTTAATTTCTCTGTTCTGATCCCTAACTCCGAACTGACTTCATATTTTCGTGACTACAAGGTCAAGGTAACAGGCTAACGAATTTGGTGTTTAATTACACCTGGAACAAAACACATTTTGAAGTAAGACATGTTGTATTAAGGCAGACAGTAGGAAAGGTAAATACTTCCTCATGTCAGTTGTGATACTTGGAGTGAGTGAGTGAGTGAACTCGGGTTTAACGTCCCACCAACAACGAGGTCATATGGAGACGGGACCTCGGTTTAAAGTCTCATCCGAAAGACCGGAGAAGCGGGGGATCGAACCTGCGGCCCCTGGATTGGTAGTCTGGAGTGTTATCCACTACGCTACAGCCGCTCCTGTGATACATGGAAAAATTTGTCTAGCAGCATGATTTAACCGAGGGAATGAAGTTACAATGATTTATGTTAATTCATGCTGCTAGACAAATTTTCCAGCATGTTGAAAGATTCGGTTCTTCCTTAGCCTGATGTAATAGTACAGAGTAGTTCCAGTCATACTCTGACCACCTTCATCCCTTTTGTACCACGAAAGGTATCTTACGGCATTTATAGATAGGTAAGACTTTCATGAGCCTGCACGCCTGAGCAACCTGATCAGTCTCCCCTATTTACATAAACAATCTATTAATACTCTGGGGCAAGTAAGACGACTGCTAAATGTACAGCCTAGTGATTTGATTGATTGATTGCTGCTTTGCGTCCACGGTAAACAGCTATGGTCATGTCGGGACGGTCAGTTAACCTAACCACACTATTCCTGGGCAGGCTTAGACCTCCTAAGTGGTTAACCAATACTACGTGCACATACTTTCGCCAGTAACTGACAACTGCCCTTCTTGAATCAGCGGAAGGAGAAACGAAAGTATGTGGCCAGACCGGGTATCGAACCCAGGACCTCTGACTTATAAGTCAGGGGCCATACCGATTGCGCTACGCAGCCCGGCACAGCCTAGTGAAGCCACATTCTGGGGACATATGCAAACAGTGCAGACCCGGTTCAGACACCGACCCGGTTCAGACGCCGCACAACGCGGAATCTGATCAGGGTCTACAATGTTCGCTTACAGAAATTCCTTTGCAAAATACAATAAAAATAAAACCTTTCAGCAGAAATCCTTAAAACTAGAAATGGACTCAACCAAATGATAAGGCTGGACAAGTCCACTAGTCAAAAAGGGTTAATACCCCCTTTACATGTGACGGGAAGTGTCTCACTGTTCTTCTACATTAAGGTAAAGTCGGACAGCGGTCAAATTCGGACAGCGACATTGTTTCCTTTATTTGTCAGTTGTTTGGAATTAAAACAAAATTATCTGGGCAAACAGTGAAAATCCTGTTGAGACAGCTCATTATGAGCTGTCTCATCTGGATTTTCACTGTTTGCAATGGTATGTCCGAATTTAACCGCTGTCCGAAGTTACCCGACTCGACCCTATCGCCTGAATCTCATCATAATGGTTATTTTCAAGGTGAATGGGTACATTTCAGGAGGAGCTACTCTTCTAAATCTTTTGCCTCCCTTTTCAATGGGTGGCCATCAACTCTTAAAAGGGGAGAAATTTCTTCCCAAGAAGTAAATTCTTCATTGGAGCAATTTCTTTTCTTACATGGGCAACTTTTTTCCTCAGCCCCGTATAATCTACCTGTAAACGACGATATCGCGTGAGCTTGAAATAGCATTAAATTAGATAGGACATTGACAGTTTTTCTCTTTTTTTGTCTTCCTTGAATAAAAAATGAAAAATGTTGTTAGGTCAATATAGTGCACTTTTTTAGCTGCACATAGATATTTTTTTTCAAACTTTTAAGTTTACATCTAATGCGGTCATTTTTGCTCTGATTAAAATGGCCATCATTTCCTAATAGTATATAGGGAAAATAGAGAAAATGAGCAAAAAGTTACTCAGTTTTCTACGTTTTTTTTTAAAGCACGGATCTTAAGTCAAAAATGTTGTGTTATCCTAGTATTCTACACTATCTTACAAATCTTTTGATATATTTTGTAGGAAAATCAAAGAAATATTAGTGCGGTCATTTTTTACAAACTTAATACTACCCTACATCCAAAAACTGAATTTTCAGTACCGTGCGTGCCTATATCGAGGTGAGGAGAATTGTTGGGGACGAAAAACTAGACTCAATTTTAGAAGCGTTTCATCATCCAGGGAAGCAATTAGAAAGTCCATAAAATTATTCCCCTTTGTAAATACATGTATGCAGAAAAATATGGAGGTGTACCATTACACCTCGTACATGTTGGAAACCTGACATTTGACAGCAATTGTGCTTTTTTTACAAGTGAAAGGTGAAGCATTTGCAAGTCTGGCTAAATATACAGTCAAACCTGCCTTAATAGGTCACTCTTTTCAGGGTTCACCTGCTATAGGCAGCCACCTTTCGGAGTTCGTTGACAGTGCAAATGAACCAGTATTATGGGGTGACCTGTCTGAGGCAGCTGGTTTGTGTGTTTCCCCTTTGGCAGCTCCTAAAGACAGGTTTGACTATAGTCTGATTGAACATTTTTCTTCCTTTAAGAGCTGACCCCTTATGAGAAGAAAGGCAAAAGGCAAAAACTGTAATGCAAAATGTCTTCTCGAATATTTGTCTGATGGACACTAGCTGATGGATATTTTTTTCTAATTTATTCAATTTTCCATAGGTTAGTATCCCCTACTTTTTGTGAACAGTATATATTATCTGACTCAGAATACATAAATCCCATTGAGATCTATCAGAAATAAAGGCAATTTTGAAACTAAAAACCGCAGAAAGCATTAAAATTTTAACTCACTTGTAATCATTAGGGAGATAAAATGTCATTTAAATAAGCATCCAATCCATATCCATTATTTTCGATAACAGCAAAAGCTGTTAAATACATTGATTTCAGCAGTAAAGGAGAGACTTCGTATTCACATAGTGCATCCATATTCGAAGTCAACAGTATTCATTTCCATAAACACTTTTATAAAGGTTTTGAATAGGCAGCTGTTGCAGAAAGACTAGCTGACTCTATATGCCACTGCACAGGTAGCACTTGAACCCTTTAAGTGCCAATAAGCAGATAACAAAATCTGGCTCATGATGAGCCACCTCATCTGGATCTACACTGTTTGCAGAATCAACTATTTCCATTTCTGGCATCTCCAATCAAATGAATTAGCTTCAAGTCTCAAGCACAATTACTTGTCCAGATATCTTGCTGACAAGTTTAAAATGCCAAAAATTTCAAAGGGCCATAACTCAGAAAGAGTTGGAGGAAATTTGTTTAAACGTTAATCAGTTAATTTATTTATCGTCTCCAATCAGCCGACTAAAGTTCAAGTCCCTAGCTCAAATACTATCTTGCTGACAAGTTTAAAATGGTGAAAATTTCAAATTTCAAACTCAAAAAAAAAAATGACAAAACCGTCGTTCAAAATTTAATCAGTAAAACTACTCATCATCTCGAATCATATAATAAGCAGTCCAAGTTTCAAGTCTCTAGCATTAATACTTTTTGAGATATCTTGCTGACCAGGCCCCCAGGTTATAAAACTTTTTTCATGCTCAACTCAGCTGAGCATGAATTTTTTTCTGCTCATAAATTTTAGAATGCCAACAATTGTTGGCATTTTAATATTTATGAACAGAAAAAATAGCCTTCTTGGCTTATCTGAGCCTGAAAAATGCTGAATTTCTTGATATTTTCATATTAATGGGCATTTTAAATTTCATGCTCAGCTGAGTTGAGCATGAAAAAAGTTTTATAACCTCGGGGCCAGGTTAAAATGCTGAAATTTTCAAAGGGGCCTCACTCCAAAAATAATTGACGGCGTTCGTTCAAAAATTATTCAGTTCATCTACTTATGATTCCTTATAAGCTGGTAAAGTTTCATGCCCACAGCTTAAACAATTTTTGAAGTAGCTTGCTGACAAAATACCAGATATGGTATGCGTGACGAACGGACAGGCGGACAGACAAACCTAAAAGCCGAGCCAAGCAGGGGCGCTTCATTTGAGTCTGATCAATCAACTACTCATTACTGTATCTATAATACGTACAGACAAGAAAGAAGGCCAAGAAGCCAAGCTGTAGGAAGCTTCCCCTCCCCCTCCAAACACACATCCCATACACACATACATACACATGTACACACCTCCAGTCCTGCATCATCACTATCCTCACCGTTCACCACTGCCAGTTGAAGTCGAGCGTGCAGCTGCTACTGACCCAGTCTCTGGGCTGCAAACACAAACTTTTCTTCATCTTGGGCATTCATGATGTCTCGTCGAGGTCTCAGGATACAATGATTGCTATTGCTTGCGGGCCTTCTTTTTAAACCGTGGGCACAAACGTGCTCTAAAACTGCCCGGCTTTCCCATTCCATCTAGAGAAACCTTGACAGAACGTGGAAAACGTGCCAGACCTTGATCAGAACGTGAGTGACCCCATTAGAACATGACAGGCCTGCAGGGGACGTAATGGCATGTGTGGTAGGCCGCAGGCCAATCTTAGTGCACCTTTGAACAGCACAGCAAAACTTGAATACGGAGGCAAAACTGCAAAAATGGCCAACATCCCACGGCGCACTACGTGGCCACCGGGAACATAGTGTAAGCATAGCATTACCCAGTGTTCATGTATTGGAAAAAAACAAAAGTTAGGTACTATCACCATATCTGATCATACATGTACCATATTAATCCCAATATACATCACTGCTCCAATAAACGCCCCTGCCTCTTTTTTGGAAAATAATATTATATTAACTTGCATGAAGTCCTGTTAACTTCTCTGGATGGGATAGCTCTTTGAAATAGGGTCTACTTTGAAAGGAAAGAATTTGCTCCTACAGGAGCAAATTCTTTCCTTTAGGAGTTGACCCACCACCTCCTCCTGAGAAGAAAGGCAAAAAATAGAACAGATGAATACCTATTCACCTTAATAGTGTTTATTAGAGGTATTTTTATTGTGGCTGATTTGACTCTAAATAACGGCCTCCTCTCTTACAGCTCAATACCTCCGGGGTGTTTAATAGGATTAATACGGTAGATGTGCCAGTGTCACTTTCTATGCTCTAAAGATTTATGGGTACATGGATATCTTCTTTCACCAATAATACAAAGGGAAGCAGTTTTTGTGACATCCTGTTTGCTTCACTGGATGAGGATGCCTTCAAAAATGGGGTCCACTCTAAAAGGAACAAATTTGCTCCCAAGGGAGCAAATTCTTTCCTTTAAGAGTTGATCCCTATTCAGATAGAAAACAGAAATCAAAATTGTAGAGTTGCTTCCCCTGAAAGTGTACCCATTCACCTTAAGTTTTCAAAAACTTTAAGTTGAAATTTTTCGCTGTCTTTTAAGCACTAGTTCTGACAGTAATCTGGAGTTGGGTAAGAATGCCTGACGTGCAATCTCATAAGAATCTCCTCCAAAGTTCTAAATAAGAGGGAGTATTTGATGATTAGGCATGCTTTTTTGTTAAAACTCCATAAAAATGCATGATGTGGCCCCTCATTTGAACCAGCTCAAAAAGGTGCTTCAGATGGAGAGTCACACCATTTGTTTTCAAGAGGAAATGAATTATCCCAAAATCATCACAAGATACTCCCCCTTATCTAACATTCAGCTCTTGGCTGATATTGTGGATACAAATTTAAAGCTGTCATGCAGATGCGAAAATTTTTTAAGCCTCCTGTGTCCTTGAAAATTGGGTGAAAGTCATCAAAACTTAATCAACTCTTTGGCTTGTCCCAGTGATGAATTCATGCCAATTTTGTAAAATTCCACTCTCTTAGTCCAGAGTAATGATATTGGTGGGTACAAATTGTCAGACTGATGCTGACAAAGAAGGCGACAACAACAGTATGCCCCCCCCCCCCCCCATGTCTCCCCTCACCTTTGGGGGTGGGGGGTGGGGATATAATTTGCTACTTAGTTAAAATAGTGGAAAAACATGGAGACATACCCTTTTACCACACCTTTGAACAAGATGATTAGCTATCTGGCAAACAGGTGCTAGTAGCAGTAATTGATTGGTCTTTTAAGGTATAGTGATTGCTAACATCTAAACAAGGGATGTAAAATTCAACTTGCCTGCTCACATTTGCAAGTACATGTAATATTTGAGGAACAGGGAGTAAGATCTGTTTTTCTTCACTAATTCTTCATACTTAGCATCTAGAAATAAAATCTGAACTGTATGAGAAGGGCCCCCAAATGTTTAAATGTTACATTGGGCTCTCTTTATCCAGACTTTTTCTGATTCAAAGAACCTAGAATCTGGAAAGGGTAAAATGGCATTTTTATTGAAGCAGAAAGCACTTGTCTGTAATTCTGGCTCGAGAGCCCAAGAACATGCAATATATTTGTATTTTGAATGTAAGTGATCATTTGGACAACTTACAATACCAAACCAGAGGACCATTGGTCCTGTAGCTCACCTGAGTCCATTCATCCTCAGCACCCAAGGGTATGTAACTCTATAGTAAATTGTACAATGTGGCCTAATTTCAACGTTGACTGAGTTGTAAGTCTATGGAAACTTTAAAATGCCATAGCAATAAAATCACGTGGGCAACAATAATAGAAAACAATATTTATGTAGTGGCTAATGTCATGAACATGTATGCAAAGAGTCAGCTTCATCCCCCTATATAGTTTTTGAGGAAAAGATCTTTGAATATTTTTCCAAAAAAATTTTCCTTTATGTTGCCATCATGGCAATTAATCAAATTAGGTTATTTGGACAAAATTAATATGAATATGAATCATAGAGGACTACTCAAGAAACATTTCTGTAGGAAAAAAAACAAATAACTGCAGTGAGATAGCAAAAATTGCGGATTTCCATTTTTCCCATCACAGGTCAATGGAAACTATAAGTTGCAATAGCAACCTAAATGCTAAAGCAATTGCCATGAAAAACAGTAATTCTATAGAAGCTAGTACTAAGATCATTCCTGTAAAATTTGAGCTTTACCCGCCACATAGTTTCAGCAAAAATGATATTTTAATATTTTTCTATTTTTAACCATTCAGTTGCAATGGCAATAAGCCAAATAGATCAATTTGCATAAATTTGATATGGCTGGTTGGGGACTACCCAAGGAACATTTCTATAAAAGTTTTGTCAAAATATCTGCAGTGACATAGCAATAAATGCAAATTTTCCATTTTCCCATTATAAATCAATGGCAACTTTAAGTTGCCATAGCAACCAAACTGCTGGGGCAATTGCCAAGAAAAACAGTATTTTACAGAGGGGAGTACCAAGATCCTTTCTGTGAAGTTTGAGCTTTATTGGTTGCAAAGTTTCTGAGGAGATGATTTTTTAATATTCTTTCTATTTTTACCCATTCGGTTGCAATGGCAATCAGCCAAAAAGCTCAAATTGCATAAATTTGATATGGCTGGTTGGGGACTACTCAAGGAACATTTCTATGAAAGTTTTGTCAAAATTTCTGCAGTGACATAGCAATAAATGCAAATTTTCCAATTTTCCCATTATAAGTCAATGGCAACTGTAAGTTGCCATGGCAACCAAACTGCTGGAGCAATTGCCAAGAAAAACAGCATTTTTATAGAGGGTAGTACCAAGATCCTTTCTGTGAAGTTTGAGCTCTATTGGTTGCATAGTTTCTGAGGAGATGATTTTTTAATATTTTTTCTATTTTTAACCATTCGGTTGCCATGGCAACCAGCCAAATTGTGCAATAAGCATAAATTTCATGTGGCTGATAGAGAGCTACTCAAGGAACATTTCTGTAAAAGTTTTGTCAAATTATCTGCAGAGAAATAGCAATAAATGCAAATTTTCAATTTTTCCCATACAAGCCAATGGAAACTTTAAGTTGCCATAGCAACCAAAGTTCTGAAGAGATTTTGATAAAAAACAGTATTATTGGTTCCCCCTGCCTATAGATGCTACATATGAAATTTGGTAACAATGAGCCTTGTAGTTTCAGAGGAGATGTCGTTTGAAAATGTTGACGGACGGACGACGGATGACGTACGGCGGATGCCTGCCTATACTATAAGCTCACCTGTGAGCCTTCGGCTCAGGTGAGCTAAAAAGATTGACAACTAATGGTTTTATGCCCCATTTAACAGTATTTCAATTAGATCAAGCCAATGGGTGATGGGTGTGATCAACCTATACATTATGGTAAATCTGCATACCACCATGTTTGTCCACCATTTTAACAAAGAGGAACAACTTATGTAACTTCCTGTTTGCTTCCCTTGGCAAAGAAACTGTTCCAAAAAAGGGTCTGCTTTAACTCTTTAAGCCCAAGTGACCAAATTAGCAAAATTTGCAAACAGCGAAGATCCTGATGAGGCGGCTCATAATGAGCCACCTCATCTAGATCTACACTGTTTGCCCTCTGGTCTTTGAATTCTCAATATGAAATGTCTTAGACAAGACATTTTTTTTTATTTTTGCTGACGTAAATTTTGTCGCTTAAAGAGTTTAAGAAAATTTGCTCCTTAGTGACAAGTCTCCAAAATGAGATCTACTCTTAAAAAGAAGAATTTTCTCCTGTGAAAGCAAATTCTTGCCTAGAAGAGTTGACCCCAATGATGAAGCAAAAAAGAAAATGGCAGAGTTGCTTCCCTTGAAAGTGTACTCATCTACATTAACCTGACAACGTATCACATAACCAACAAAGTGACATGTGCGTTCAGTGAAGACTTAGCTAAGGTTGGGCATCCGCCCAATCTGATCAGAGTCCTAGCTGCCCGCATGAAGCTAGTTTGGACCCTTAGCTACCTTTTCAGTGCACAGCAAAGTCTCTGATCAGACTGGGCGAATGCCCAGGCTGACTTAAGTCTTCGCTGTGCGCACTTTATTTTGTTGATTTTGTCATGTCACTGCTCATTAATGCAGACAGAATGGCAAAGAGTGCTGAACCTGATAAGACTGATGCTCAATTTAGTTGCTTATGGCTGAGGAAGAAATACAAAGAGAAATTACATACATAAACTCTTTTATAGTTTCACTTTAGCATGTACAAAGCAGAAAATCCTACATATTTTAAAACAAATGTATTAATAAATTCTACCATCTTGCACACAGGTCATTTTCCCTAATATGGAGTTGTTTTTTTATAATATTTTTGAAAGCATTGCCCACTTTCTCCAATTTCTACTTAAGATGACTAGGTACACCTCCATGTTTTTTATCTGCCAATTTGACCAACGTTTTTGAGTTCCTGTTTGCTCCCCAGCAGGAAGGAGCCTTTCCAAAACGGGGTTACTCTTAAAGGGAAAAATTTTGGTCCTGGGGAAGCAAATAATTAATTAAGGGGTTGCTCCAATCGAGAAGAGGGTAAAATGAAAAGGGTGGAGTTGTCTGCCTGAATGTGCACTCATTCAGCTTAAGGGCTTAGCATATGAGCCACGACATGACAAAACCAAAAAAGTGCAATGTGTGCCCAGTGAAGCCTCAGATAAGCCTGGGCATCTGCCCAGTCTGGTCAGAGTCTTCACTGTCTGCATGGAGCTAGCTTAGACCCTTAGTTGCTCTTTAACTGCACAGCAAAGACTCTGATCAGACTGGGCGGATGCCCAGGCTCATCAGAGTCTGTGCTGGGAGCACATGCCACTTTGTTGGTTTTCTCGTATTGCAGCTCACACGGTTTCATCTCTCCAGATATTTAACAAGAGGATCATGATGGCCCTGAATCACAATATACCCATAATGTGCTAAAGTATTGGGACACCTAAAATAATAAATTTTCCATTTGTCCAAAATGGAAAATTTATTTTTTCAGGTGTCCCAATATATACGCACATTACGGTATGAAGAACAGCAAAGACTGATCAGTCTGTAATAATGTGCAGGCTTTTCAAATTACTACAAGTTCTCATAGCTCATGTTCATTTCTCAACTTACACATAAAAGTCTAAACAAGCTTATTTTATCATACACCATATCATGTCATAGAAACTAGCTTGAATTTTGCATGAGTTGGCACTGGATAGACATTATAGAACTTTTTGTAAATGTTTACACCACTCTTAACTCGCTCATATAATGGGCTGTCAGGATAAGGGTTAAGTTTTTCACCAGACACCACCACCATACCATCACATAAGGCATACAGAGTGTTCTTCTTTGAAATTCCAACCTGCAACGAAAATATAACTGTTGAATAATTAACATAACCTAGTGTGCAGTGTTCAGAAGGCATGTAGCTTTTAACACCCAAATCAGATTTTGACTTGATCAATGTTGAAGATCCTTGATATAGCATTGCTTTGTCAAAATTAGCCTAAATCTACATTATAAATAATTCACTGATGATCCGTAATGCATTTAGAACAACTTTAATGACTGAAAAATGAAAGTGATAGCACATTTATAAATTTTCATTGGAAATTAAGGAATGTTGCAAAGGTCATTTGAAGAGGAAAGCATGTTGCAAGTGACATGCCTTAATGGTCTGGGAAGATCACTGTAATGTGCTTAATTATTGGGACACCTAAAATCTGTTAATTTTCCATTTGGGACAAATGGAAAATTAATGGTTTTAGGTGTCCCAATTCTTAAGCACTTTAGGGTAATCATTCTAATGCACTAGTCATTTGTTACCACTCAGCCCTCAATCCCACCCTCCCCCACCACCATCTGCCAGGGGACAGCCATGAAACGGTGTCATTCAAGTGGATCTTAGAACAACACAGCTCCGGATAAGGACAGCAACCAGAGTCCTAGATAAGAGGGAGTATTTGGTGATAATTAGGGATAATTCTTGTTAATTCTGGATAAAAACATATGTTGTGACCCCTCATC
This sequence comes from Ctena decussata, assembly GCA_963989385.1. NCBI lineage: Eukaryota > Metazoa > Mollusca > Bivalvia > Lucinida > Lucinidae > Ctena > Ctena decussata. Next base: position 214,207 of record CAXDIV010000065.1, read on the forward strand.
TGAACTGTCTCGATGAGACGGTTCAGATGAGGGGTCACAACATATGGTTTCAATGAGAAATAAAGAAATAATCCCTAAATTATCATCATATACCCCTCTTATCTAGAGCTCTGATGCAACTGATGAGAATTCAGCACTCCAGACAAGAAGTGTAGAATATTTTGTGGATGTTTCTTATGTTACTCTAAACATACATTGTGGCCCCTCATTACAACTCCATTGCTGAGATGGCTTACATGAGTGGTCACAACAGGATTTTGTTGAGAACTGAGCAAAATGATCAACAAATTATCCTCAAAATGCATCTTTATTTGTAGCACAGCAATTCCTTTCCAAAGGGGGGTGGGGGGGGGGGGGGGGGGGGGGGGGGGGGGGGGGGGGGGGGGGGTATCAATAAGGTGGGTTTTCTGCATCCTACCAAAGTTTTATTTTTTTGACTGATGTTATACTCTAGTGTGTCTAGTTTATTGAACCATATGCGACTTTGGTCGGAAAGCCCTAGTTACTGAGCTATGGGTCCAAAGAAGTGGGTGGGGTAATCCAACATGGTTTTAGCCTGTCTTGTAAAAACATTCTCATTTGGTAGAAGAGTACAGCAGACAGACAGGATTTAATAAAATGATTAACAGAACATCTAAACTATATTTCCATGTCATTTTATTTGGTCTAATTTGAACATATGTTGTCAAAAAAGACTTCCTTTGACATTCAGCATTTTTTGATATTTTTGACCTCAATTTTCAATATTTCTTGGCCTTATTGTTAAATGAACGGACATGTTATCATCAAACTCATGTCAAGGAAGTACCTTGAGAAGGACATTCAGATGATGCGACCAGAATATCACAATAGCATAGTTTTCATGGTCGACTGAACAATAAACTTGCTTGGAAGATGGCTTTCTTTCTATTTTGACCTAGAATTACGAACCTTTGGTCAAATTACTATTTTAACTGCTATATTATGCCCCACGCCCCCCGCCACTAAAGGTGAGGGAATACATATTGGCTTCAGTGCGGATCTCGTTGGCATCTGCAATTGTGTATGTGTCACATATTAAGTCCTTCTGTGACCTTGGAAACAAGGTCAAGGTCATCAAAATCTGACCTTGACCTTGTTTCCAAGGTCAAAGTATGTGACCCAGACACAGATGCAGACGCCAAGGAGATCCGATCTGAAGCCAATATGTATTCTTTCACCTTTAGTGACGGGGGTGTAGGGGCATAATATAGCAGTTAAAATAGTAATTTGGCCAAAGGTTCGTAATTCTAGGTCAAAATAGCAAGAAAACCATCTTCCAAGCAAGTTTAGGTGTTCAGTCGACCATGAAAACTATGCTATTGTGATATTCTGGTCACATCATCCTCTATCTATACTCTTCTACCAAATGAGAATGTTTTTACAAGACAGGCTGAAACCATAGTGGATTATCCCACCCACTTCTGTGGACCCATAGCTCAGTAAGTAGGGCTTTCCGACCAAAGTCACATTATGGTCCAATAAACTAGACACATTGGAGTATACCATCAGTTAAAAAAAGAAAACATTGGTAGGATGCAGGAAACCCACCTTATTGATACCCCCCCTTTCTTATCTGTCCGTAAAAGCACATAAAATGTTGATTTGTGTTTATCACGTGTCACTAGATTGTGGGACAAAATACATACATGTAGCTCTGACAGTACTTATCAGCTGTTACTAGGGCTGGGACAAGTACCCGGGTACCTGAGGTCAGGTCAGGTAAACCAATTACTCGGCTACAAATTTACTACCCGTTACCCAAAATTTTGGGTGCATATTTCTATGTAGAGTACAAATATTCCATTCAATAAAATTCAAAGCAAACTGCCAAACTTTTTTTGTGTGTATTTTAACAGAGAGATTTCTACATTTTCATTCTCTTCCCCTGCATATGTGTGCAAATGACAGATACCTAACATATTATTTGCTCTAAATGTATACTTTCTAACTGTGGATATGCTAAATAAAGTTATGGTTGTGGGTAGCCAGGTACCCACAGGTAATAGGGACTCGGGTACACCGGTTCAAAGTCTCTACCCATCCCAGCCCTACCTGTTACTATGCCAAAACACATTCTAATAAAATTTCTTCTCACTACCATGCCACATCACATTACCCAGTCCCCCATCCTCTGTCCACTTACATTCTCGCCAGGATAGTCAGTCATATTCTGCTGTGTCAAGATTCGATCCCCTTTCAACACAAAACAGCCATCCCCAGCAAAACAGCCAAAACTTGGACTGGTCATCACTGGTCTATACTTCCTGCCCCGTACCACCTGCAGGGAGCTGGTTCTTGCAGCCAACACTGAAAATGAAATACAATAGTCACAGTTGTTGATAAAGGGGTGTTTACTGATAATTTTTCTTATTTCTTCATACCAAAAACAAGCAGAATTAACCAAATCATCTCAAAATAATCACAATATACTTTCCTTATCTTGAGCTTTGAAGTAGTGCTATCATATGACTGAGCTAATACAATTTTCATCCACTTTCCTCTGACAGGAGACCTGTAGAAATTTACTTGCCCTGAGCAACTCAGCATGAACCCATTTAAGTCTAGTAAACTCTTCTGTACAACCATAGAGACATCCATTTCCAATTTAATGTATGTCAGATTTAATTTATTGTCCCCCGCCTTTTCAAAGAAAAGCGGAGGGACATAGTTTTAGGCATTCCGACCTTCCGTCCCTCTAAAGCAGTAGGTACCTTGTTTGCGCAACTCCTCCTACAGTTTTATACCAATTCTTTCAAAACTTTACAGCTGTTTTTGTCATGGTCTAAAGATATGCATGTGGTTTGGATATAATCCTCACATTATTTTTTGTCACTTTTTCCACAAGTTGAACTTAATCATTTTTTAGGTGTTTTTACTATCAAAGTGACTAGATAATGGGTACCTTGTGTGCGCAACTCCTCCAACAGTTTTATGCCGATGCCCTTGAAACTTCACAGGTGTTTTCACTGTTTTGGTCATGGTCTGAAGATATGCATGTGGTTTGGATATAATTTTCAAATTATTTTTTGTCACTTTTTCCACAAGTTGAACTTAGTCATTTTTTAGGCGATTTTACTATCATAATCACTAGATAGTGGGTACCTTGTGTGTGCAACTCCTCCTAGTTTTATGCCGATTCCATTGAAACTTTACAGGTATTTTGGCCATGGTCTGAAGATATGCATGTGGTTTGGATATAATCCTCACATTATTTTTTTATCACTTTTTTTCGCAAATTGAACTTAGCCATTTTTCATACATTTTTACTATCAAAGTGAATAGATAGTGGGTACCTTGTGCGTGCAACTCCTCCTACAGTTTTATGCCAATTCCTTTGAAACTTCACAGGTGTTTTGATCATGGTCTGAAGATATGTATGCGGTTTGGATATAGTCCTCACATTTTTTTATTACTTTTTTCACATTTTTAACTTAGCCGCTTTTCCAGCTCAAACACTAAGTGTATATACAGTGGAGACCTAGTTTCCAAGGCGGGGGACATAAATTCGTCGAATTTGCTTGTTTCTATTGTTTTTGTTTTTCAGTAATTCTTTTATTTAATGCAAATAGTGTAGGCCCTGACCAAATGCCGCATGCTACATCTGATCTGGGTCTGCACTGTTTACAAATGTTCTTTTTATGAGATGCTAGGCTTTAACAAGTTTAAGACTGGGAGTTTACATTAGTCCCATTATAAGTAAGTAGGAAAATTCTCAGGAACTGGCACAATTCAATCCAAGATCCCACCCAAGACATCATGGGAAAAGACAACAAAAATTAGACACCACCAAAGATATCACCAGCGGAAGCAAGGTGAACAGCCATTTCCCATGTAGGTGGTCATCGGGCTAGCCTTTTTTAACCTGACTAGTTCTGGGTGTGGGATTATCCTATTTGCTCAGCACTGCTACAGTAAGGCTGGACTAAAACATGCCACCATTGTGAAAGTTACACAGTTCTGACAGGTTGTAAATATATTCATTTACTGTCACTGTAAATTTTACGGATGGGAAAATTCTCTTTGCAGAAGCCACTGTATTTCCTCTAAATATAGCTTTATTACACTTTTTGTTGACGGAAGTCTTCCCAAATTATAGGCTATACCATGACATCATCCCCATGAGGTAAGGCTTCAAGTAAAATGTATTGTAAGAACATCTAAATTCAGATCAACCTGGTATACATGCAGAGAATTAAAGGAGCAGACTGCGTAGCTGACATTTGTATAGTTTCTCTTCTTAGAGCATGCCCTGGTCCAACAGTTTACGTGCACAACTTTCCTTCTTATGGCTTATAAATCAAACCTCAAGACAGATGTGATGGATCATTGGATCTCAGTATAATTTGTAACCTTCTGAAGTAAAAACAGGATGGCCAATGACAGAATTTCTGCTTCTGCCTTATAAACAGCTGGGATCCTATAGAAACATTCATAGACACTTAGAGACAGCTACACAATGAACCAGTACAACATTCCCTCCATATAAAGTTTCCAATTCCACCCCCCTCCCTCCCCCCCTGCAACAACAGCCCAGGAGCGACAATAGTGTAGTGGTTTATTGGAACTCATACTGGTCTTAGCAGAACCTGTATGTGCTGGTCTACCAATCCAGGGGCAGCAGCTTCAACCCCGCCACTTCTCTGGTTTTTCTGATGAGATGATAAACTGAGGTCCCCTCTCCATATGGTGGGATGTTTAACCCGAATTCACACACTCACTCCCCCACCGAAAGTGAGCCAGTACAGCAGTCCCTCCATTTGCACCACCACCCACACTCCCCCACCCCTTCCCCCACACCTCAACCACTTTCTATACACACACACACACACAGACGGACACACACATATCCTAGGAATGCGCTGGATTATCAACCTAGGGGTTGCAAGTTTGACCCAGCTGCTCCTCTGATCTTTCAGATGGGACTTTAAATGGTCCTGATTCCATATTACCTATGAGTTGGTGGGATGTTGAGCCCAAGTTCACACCCTCACTGCCCCCTCCACCCCTTTCTCTAGTCTAATAATTTGATGTAACTCCGATTTTATTTTTGATTGATCTCGGTTACTTCAGAAAAGACAAAATGAAAAAAAAAACAATACCTGGAGTGCAATTTCTTTGCTCTACCCCCTTCTTAACCCCTTCTAGAGCAACGAAATTGCAATCCGGATATTGTTTTTTATCGTTTTGTCTCTTTCTAAGTAAAGAGACCAATCCAAAAATAAAATCGGAGTTACGTCAAGTTATTAGACTAAACCCCTTCCTTCCTACTCACCACAGAAAATAATAATAAAAAGGAAACAAAGAAACAAATATGAGATTAAGTTACTTTTAATTTACACGCTATTTTTGCTATCAAGTCATTTGCAACGGACTCATTTGTCACTCTGATTCAGCAGGCTGATCAATTTTTGTCGAAATTAGATCAGCATCGAAATCATGCAACTTCAGTTTCACAGATAAACCCGCCTAATAAATTCGTCGCACAATATAACACGTCTTCTGACTGATTTCAAATGGAAGATGATCAATTTTTAATGGTCGTCCAGCAATTGCAAATGCATATAAACATCTTACATGTTAAATTTTGACATGTCGTTGAAGAAACTGCAAGTCTCAAGGGCGCAGCCATAGACTAGTTCCTTGCACAACTTCCGTTTCGTGTGACTCACTACAGTAGAGACAAGCGTAAACCATTGGACTCAGGCGGCAGAAACTTGACTGGTAGATCTGGTTCTCAATACACTACCTAAACTTTTAACAGCGCCGGAAATCATGTTAGAGAAACTTCTTATCTATAAATATCTTCCTACTGGCAGTAAAGGTTACAGCAGGTGCTTTTTTGTCTTAAAAGCAAATTATAATCTGAAAACCGCATTAGATAGATCTAAAAGCTGTTTACTAAACAGTCTGCATTTTCAAACAGTGTATATCCTGACGAGTCGGCTCTGGATGAGACGCCATATCTAGGGCTATACCGTTTGCCCTCTAGTCTTTGGGGTTTCCATATGATACAGCTTGGAAGAAACATTTGTTATTTTGCAGACGTAGACTTTTGTTTTGCGGCGTCTAATCTGGGTCTGCACTGTTTGCCTGTGCCGTTAGGCATGAATGGGTAAATCAAGTAAATTCGTAATAAACTTCTTGTATCTTGTAGGCACACTAACAAGCGATTAAAACAAAAACAAGGCGCAATTATTTTCTTGGAAGCTGGTGAGAAAAATAATCACTACATAAACATTCAATGAGAGCGAAAAATAACTTATATACACGGCCGAGATATAAATAGATATGCAGTACGTCAGTATGGGAATATCTGAACTATTTATAGGTAAACCAACATCGTTTGCACTAGGCGTCTATTTAGTCGCCTGGGAACGAGGCAAGCGCAGCCATTTTGTGGGGTTACTAGCGGTCCGTGGAAACACCCCAAACCACCCCAAAACATCCCAAACCACCCCAAACCACTTTCATACCACCCCAAACCAGCCTCCCTAGATACAAACTAGAACCCCACCCCCTCCCCCACCAAGACACCAACATTTCAGGTCAATTGGTGAGTATTAGTTCTTTCCTCCCCTCCACCCCCTTCATTCCTTATTTAACGCGCCACTGCGCAAGGGGTGGGGTTCTAGTTTGTATCCACGGTGGCTGGTTTGGAGTGGTATAAATGGTCGCCCCCTCCTACCCACCCACACCCCGCCCCACCCTGCGTGACATACATAAGCGTACAAAATAATTTACTTTATTATAGATCTACTGAGATAATTAATTTTACGTTAATATTTAAACCCAAAGTTATTAAAAGAGATACATACATACATATCATGGGTAAACACTTATTTAGGTGTTCTTTTTATTTTGAATCTATATAAATACTGTTTGGGATGGGGTGGGAGCGGTGTTGGTGTATGTGTGGAGGGGACAGGGGGGTGATGTGAATCTGGGGAGGTTGGTTTGGGGTGGTTTGGTAGAGATTTGGGGTGGTTTGGGGTGTTTCCACGGACCCGGGTTACTAGGGCCTACTTCGCTTGGGGCTAAATCCGCGGCCATAGCCGCTGTTCCAATAATTAGTCAGTTCCCATGTAAAGCATCTTCCAATCAAATGTTAGCGACCATTTTCGTGATCTTCCGACTCGGTTTGATACATATTCACTGATTGGTCAAAATTTCTCATCCGGGTATTTTTGGGCTATAGCCGCGGCCATTCTCAGAGGTATGGTCCGAGCTATAGCCCCAACCGAACATCAGTAGCTCGGCTATAGCCGCGGAATTAGCCCCAAGCGAAGTGGGCCCAGAATTTCCGGAATCTACCTTATTACCGGAATATACCGGAATACACCGGAATACGCCGGAATACACCAAAATATACATTATATTATCAAATTAAACTTAAATATTGCCAGAACAAATGAAATAAGTACCATTTCCATATAAGTGTTAGCTTTTTTCTTATTGGTAGTGAGAATAAATGGACCAATGTATGGAAATTGGTATCACTGTGCAGATTGCAAACTGGTTTGGGTCTCTGTAGGGGTCAGTCACTTGCTAGCAATTACATGCAGCAAATATTAAATGACATATTTAAATAAAATTACTTATATTCCGGTCAAAATAAAGTGTATTTCGGTAAACAAATATGTGTATTTTGGTATATTCCGCTGGGTTCGAATCCCGGTCTGGCCACATACTTTCGTTTCTCCTTCCGCTGATTCAAGAAGGGTGGTTGTCAGTTACTGGCGAAAGTATGTGCACTTAGTACTGGTTAACCGCTTAGGAGGTCTAAGCCTGCCCAGGAATAGTGTGGTTAGGTTAACTGACCGTCCCGACATGACCTTAGTTGTTTACCGTGGACGTTAAGGGGTTACTAGAATTACCGGAATACACCTTATTACCGGAATATACCGGGATATACCGAAATAATCATTTTTATTAACAAAATTAACTTAAATACTGGTAGAATAGATAAAAAAGAACTATTTACAGCTCAGATATTGCTATTTTTGCATCTGTAGTGAGAATAAATGGACCAGGGTATGGGCCTTCGATAGGTATCACTGTGCAGATTGCAAGCTGGGTCTTTGTATGGGCATTCACTTGCCGGTTTTTACATACAGCTGTTACTAAAAGATATATTTGGATAATATTACATTTATTCTGGTAATATTATAGTGTATTTCGGTAAATAAAAATGTGTATTTTGGTATATTCCGGTAGATTCCGGTATATTCCGGTGTATTTTGGTATATTCCGGTAATTAAGTGTATTCCGGTATTTCTAGTAACCGGACGTTAAGCATCAAATCAACCAACCAATTGGTATATTCCGGTATATTCCGGTATATTTTGGTATATTTCGGCAATTAAGTGTATTCCGGTACTTCTAGTAACCGCATTTTGTGGGATTCTGTGGGTATAAAATCCTACATTTTAGACCTGGTCGTTCTAAACACCGCAGTACCACAAACTTCTTGCGATACCTAGCAGTTGTTGTATTTAAAAGACAACGCTAGTTATGTCAGTCAAAGTTCAGAGGACAAGAGAGAGAGAACACAGATAAATGGCAATATGCATAATATGCGAGAGGAAGAATGGAGACAAGTGGCAAAAAAAGAGGCAATGAACCGAGGGTTCATCTTACATGCATCTGTTGCAAAACCCTTGAGCATATAATAGTAAGTAACATCAACAAGCATCTAGCCTTTGAGAGCATTCTTGCTGACTGTCAGCATGGGGTCCGAAGTCAGAGGTCTTGCGAAACCCAACTTGTTCAGTTCTACCACGATTTAGTTGGTAACCTGGGCGGTGCCCTAAATCGTTGCCACAAGCAGACTGATGTAATTATTATGGATTTCGCCAAAGGCCTTCGACAAGGTACCACAGAATCAGACTCAGAATCAGAATTGTTTACTGGTGATATGTCCAAGGACAATCATTCACCAGGACCTGTGAATCAGGGAAGCTAGTCCCTAGCCATTTAGTAACTGAATCCTCTGCACCCTCAGCAGCAGAAATAAGTGAATCTTCCAGGGAATTCCAATCTCTAGTAGTCTGGGGGAAGAAACTGGACTTGTAAATGTCAGTCCCAGCCAATGGGGTTTGAAATGTCAGGGAATGATGATTCCTGGTACGCCTACTTGGGGGAACAAGGTCATTTATGGGTATACTGGCTGCACCCCTCAGACCTTTGTAAAGCATTATGAGTCTACTATCTTCCCCTCTCTTTTTCAGGGATTCCCACTAAAGTTTCTCCAGAATGCCAGTCATACTCCCAGTTTCATATGTGTAATTTCCCGTTACAAATCTAGCAACCCTTTTCTGCACCTTCTCAAGTTCATCTTGAAGAAATATACTTTGAGGGTCCCAAACTGAACTACCAAACTCCAGGACTGGACGCACCAGTCCCTTGTATGCTGACTCCTTAACATCTTGTGGACATGCTGCCAGGTTACGCCTGAGGAAGCCGAGGGTCCTATAAGCCTTTGTGCAAATATTACTGACATGTGTGTTCCAGTTCAAATCATTGGCAATGGTTATGCCGAGATACTTGATAGTTTCTACATTACTGAGGACCGTTCCCTCTAAGGTATAGGAGGCATTGATCTTCTTGATCCGTTTCCTTGTAATTTGCATTATATTGCATTTAACAGGTTGAAATCTCATGCCCCAACTCCTTGCCCAACAACCTAAATGATCCATATCCTCCTGAAGTTTCACAGTGTCTTCAATATCTCTGATTTCACGATAGCAAACACAGTCGTCAGCAAAAAGTCTTAATTCCGTGTCAATATTTTCTGTTATATCGTTAATGTATAACGAGAACAACAATGGTCCAAGCACGGTGCCATGGGGGACACCCGACAAAACCGGGACCCAATCCGACTTAACTCCATTTACCACCACACGCTGCTGCCTGTAACAGAGAAAAGAATCTATCCATTTCAGAGTCTTTCCACCAATACCATAGCCGTACCACACAGGAGGCTATTGTACAAATTAGATTATTACGGGATTATAGGATCTACTCATAAGTGGATCGCTTCATGGCTCTCTGAGTGCTCTCAAAAGGTGGTTTTTAGATGACCAAGCCTCAGATCCAGTCCCGGTTGTATCTGGTGTGCCTCAAAGATCGGTCTTAGGGCTGGTCCTGTTTCTTATTTTCATTAATGATCTTCCAGACACCATCAGGTCATCTGTTCGTCTTTTTGCTGATGATTGTGTTTTGTATAGGAATATCTTTTCCCCCATGGATTGCCAGATCTTGCAAGATGACCTGAACAGCCTCACACAATGGGAGACCGATTGGCAAATGAAATTTAATGTTGCCAAATGTCATTCTATGAAGATGACTCGGCACCTACCTAGCAAGCATATACATTTTAATTACTCTCTCCGTCAGCAAAGATTGGAACAGGTTCAGTCCGCCAAGTATCTCGGTATAACGATTACAGACAACTTGGATTGGGGTCAACATATTGTGACACAATTTCCCCATTAGTTAATACAAATGCTTAACACAGGAAGTGGGTTGAAATCAGCTATAGTTTGAGCCTATCATTTGCCTCGGATTCGACCAATGAAAATACTTAATCCTATAGTTTGAAACCAATGATATTGCACTTAAAATCGGCCAATCAAACGAGGTCTAGTTTCAATCCCATTTCGCAGGTATATAAAGCTCAGATCAGCTGTCTGCTAGAGTTTAGGGGTGGCCTCCATGCGCCTCGGGTGCCTGGTCACCTTAAAAATCGGATCATCATTATCATCTGCTAGAGTTAGTTTGGCCTTCGATAGGTTTCAAAGAAGACACAGTGAGAATAATCAGTAGGGTAATATTACTTTATACAGAGTCGTAGACGTGCCTGAAAAATTGGCTTTCCGACTCGGTAGATAAACATATATTTCCATACTTGTAAATATATTTAGTAGCAGAGGAGGAGCTCAACATTCAGCTTTGAATACTGACTCTGATAGATAAGAGCCTTACTGAGCCACTCAATTTTTGATCATTTATGTGCATAGCTCTTGATTATTTTTATACTGTAATTGCATTTTAGATTAATGAATTGTTTGAGCAGTCAGCTCATTTTTAAGTTATCAACAATCATTGTCCGAGCAAGTCGCTCAATCTAAATCGGGAGAATCATAATCATAGCAGATAGCTCGAACTAAATTGAGTCTTTCTTAAACTTTTAATTTAATATTGCATTCGTGACTGTGTGTGAGCCAAGTGAGCCACAACTTAAGCTCAGTAATTAAGGTACACGCTACAATACTTCAGAAATATCAAGCAAGGCAACTAAGACAGTGGGATTTCTTCGGCGCAATTTGGCACTGGCACCTCAGCAAATTATGGAAGCCGCATACAAAACATTGGTTCGCCCTCAACTAGAGTATGCAGCACCTATTTGGCATCCCTATCATAAAACTCAGATTCAGCAGGTTGAGAAGGTGCAGAGAACAGCTGCCAGGTGGACCTGCAGGCGATGGCGGAACACAAGTAGTGTCGGCGATATGCTGGACGAGCTTGAGTGGCCATCCCCGGAGGTCCGCCGGGAGTAGTCCTCCTTAACCTTCTTTTACAAGATTCATTCTGGTACAGTGTCCCTTGAGAAGGATAAGTACTTGATCCCAGCACCAAAGTCGAGAAGGACTAGGGCATCCCATGACTCACAATACACTAGATACCTTGCGTATAGTGATGCCCTGAAAAATTCATTTTTTGCCCAGGACTATTCCTGTGTGGAATAGTCTCCCCTCTTCGGCGGTTTCTGCCAAAACTGCTGAGGAGCTTAAGGCCCTTATTTAGATTATCGGTCTAGAGGTATGTGTTTTAGCATGCCTCTGATCTGCTTCTTGTAAATAGTTTTAATGGCCCACTCAGAAAGTTTGTTTTCCCTTGAGCTAAATTCTAAATTTAGCCACCCACCACACCTGAGGTAATGATCAAAATGATCGTCTTCAGTATCGAGAGATAGATAGGGTTGAGGGGAGTGGAAAGACAGAGACAATGCCTGACACAGAAACAGAGATGAGAACGAGGCAGACAAAGTAGACCAGCGACAGAGATACCACAGAGAGGCAGAATACTAAAGAGAGGGGTAGTGATGCTGGGGAAAAGGAGACAGGGAGAGAATGAGACGAGGCGAGGGGACAAGAGACAGACCAGATATCTATAGACAAAACTGGAAGGCAATTTAGATGCGAGGACAGGGGGACCAGATAAAGGTAAAAAGAAAGAGACACGAGAGATACAGCAAGATTAATGATAGTAAGGAGCAACAAGGCTAACGTTAGGGATGCGAAAGAGGCCAGATAGAAGTCAGATACAGAGGCCAGAGATACGGGGGAAAGGGGGGAGGGGACAGGGAGAATAAAAAACAGAAAATATAAAGAGGCCAAAGAAATATATGTAAGAGAGAAATAAAGGACAAATACTAGGCAGAGGTTAAGACAGAGACAAGCGGGTCAGGAGACAGAAGGAGAGCCGAGAGATAAAACACCGCTGACAGAGATAACAGAGGCCAGAAAAAAACCAAGAGAGACCATAAGAAAAAAGGTCAGTGAATGATGAAAGCTAGAGATGAGACAACAGAATGGCAATAGGGAGGCAAAGACAAGAGTGGCGAATGAAGAATCGGAGAGGCAAGAAAGAAGTGAGAGACCAGAAAAGAGACATGAGAGAAGAAAAAAGACGAATAAGAACAAGCGAGAAGCTAGAGAACTGTGCCAGAGAGGAAAGGGTAGTCATGAGAGAGGCCAGACTACCCGACAGAGACAGGAGACAAAGGAATCATGGAGGCAATACCAGAAAATATGGGCCAGAAAGAGAGTGGTCAACGACAAAGGCAAAAACAACATGGAGAGCTCGATAAGAGCAAGGCAAGATGCAAGTGAGGTCAGAAAAACGACAAAGATTATAAAAACCGAACATGCAAGAAACACGGAGGCACGAGAGACATAAAGGTAAGAGAATGAAAGAAACATAGAGAAACAGAGGGATAAACAGAGGAATGTGAGAGAAAAAGTACAGTGATTATGGTGGCACAGTGGAAAGGAAAAAGTACCCGAGAAAGAAGTAGAGGAGGTGAGAAAGTGGGCAGCGGCAAAGACAAACATGCAAGAAACACAGAGGCACAAGAGACATAAAGGTAAGAGAATGAAAGAAACAGAGAAACAGGGGAATGACCAGAGGAATGCGAGAGAGAAAATACAGTGATTATGGTGGCACAGAGGCAAGACAAAAGTACCCGAGAAAGAAGAGGAGAGGGGTAAAACAGAGAAGCTGAGAAAGTGGGCAGCGGCAAAAGACAGGTACCAAAGAGAGGCAAGAGGTTGGAGAGATGCAAGAGAGTCAAAAAGTTAGTGAAAGATGTGGCCGGGCGACCAGATATTAAAACAATAAAGGTAAAACAAAACCGAAATGACAGGACAATAGATGAGAAATTGGTTATGCATGTATGTTGACATTTTCCTCAAGTCCTAACAAAAACAAACAAACACTTATCGAGTATCTATGGTTTACTCCCTTTTAGCCATACAAGGTAAATCTGCAATCTTTTGCATGTCTTCTGGAGGGCTCTTAGTGTTTCTGCGCAGTATATCAAATAAAAAACATGTGATTCCGCACCCCTCCCCCCCCCCCCCCCCCCCCCCCCGCACACACACATACACTCCGTCACCTCCCCCTCACCCCCTTCCCCTCTTCCCCAGGAGATCAGCCTAACAATAAGCTCTTTTTTTCAAAATTTTCAGATATGGCCATATTACTGTTGAAAATAATTAGCCAAAAAGGCTTATTTTATTGCTGGGCATCCAATTCAGGATCACTATCATGTTCAGAATTACAAAGTCATGTGGTTTGAAAGTTACTGAGCTAATTTAACATTCCAGTCTTGTGTGTAATATCATATATGGTTATCTAAGTCCATTATTGCATACACTTCACTGTCCAAGATATGACGTATACACACGTTTACTATCTGTATATTGGCAAATGACTCTTTATTAGCGCGACTTTGCTTATGCAATATCTTTCGTGTGCATCCGCATCCGCGTGCACGTGTGCGTACGCCTTACATTTACCGGTTGCGTTTAGCTCGGTTTTTAAGTAACCACAAGGGCTAGAGTCTTCAAACTTGCTGCATAGATACACCTTGGGGAAGATTCAATGAAAGCAGTGATGCATATCGGGACATGTCCTACATGTCACGGTTGATTGAACATAGACAAAAATATTCACCTGTTGTGCTTAGCAGCGTTTCTAATAACCTCAAGGGCTAGACTTCAAACTTGCTCCATAGATGGATCTGGGGAAGACCTACTGAAAGCAGCGATGCATATCGGGCCATAACCTATTCCACACAGTTGATTGAACAGAGAAAAATATTGACCTGTTGCGTTTAGCTCCGTCTCTGAGTAATCACAAGGACAAGAGTCTTCAAAGATACTCCATAGACATGTCTGGGGAAGATCTACTGAAAACAGTGATGCATATCGGGACATATTTCAAGGTTGATTGAACATAGAAAAATATTCCCCTGTTGCGTTGCGTTTAGCTCAGTTTCTAAGTAACCACAAGGGCAAAAGTCTTCAAACTTGCTTCATAGGATCTACTGAAAACAGCGATGCTTAACGAGCCATGACATATATTTCATAGTAGATTGAACATAGACAAAAATATTCTCCTATTGCTTTCAGCTCAGTTTAAAAGTAACCAGCGCTAGACTTCAAACTTGCTCCATAGATACGTCTGACTCACCGACTCTGGAGATCTACTGAAAACAGCGATGCATATTGCGCCATGACCCATATTTCATAGTTGATTAAACATAGAAACAATGTTCACCTGTTGCGTTTAGCTCAGTTTCTTAGTAACCACAAAGGCTAGAGTATTCAAACTGGCTCCAAAGATATGTCTGGGGAAGCTCTACTTAAGCAGTGATGCATACTGGGCAATATAACCTACATGTCACGGTTAATTAAACATAGAATCATACTTACCTGTTTGGTTTAGCTCAGTTTCTACAAAAACACATGGGATAGAATCTTCAAACTTGCTCCATAGATATATCTTGAAAAGATCTACTGAAAAACAGCAATACAAATCGGCCTATATGCATATTTCACGGTTGATTGAACACAGAAAAAATCACCTGTAGGGTTTCGCTTCGTTTCTGAGTAATAACAGGGGCAGGGGTCTTCAAACCAGCTCCATAGGTATGTCTTGGGAAGATCTACTGATGGGAGCGATGTATATCGGACCATGACATGTATGTCACTGTTGATTGAACATAGAAAAAATATTTACCTGTTGAGTTAACTCAGTTTCTTTGTAATCACAAGGACTGAGGTCTTCGAACTAGCTCCATGGATGCGTGTGGGATAAATCTACTGAAAGCCGTGATGCATATCGGCCCATCACATATATATCACGGTTGATTGAATATACAAAAAAAATCCGCCTGTTGTGTTTAGCTCAGTGTCTACGTAACCGCAAGAGCTGGGGTCTTCAAACTTGCTTCACAGATACATCTGGGGAAGATCTACTGAAAGCAGCGATACAAATCTGGGCTATGACCTATATTTCATAGTTGAGTAAACTTAGAAAAAATATATTCATGTTGCGTCTAGCTCAGTTTCTAAGTAGCCACAAGGGCTAGTCTTCAACCTTGCTGCATGGATACATCTTGGGAAGATCTACTGAAAGCAGTGATGCATTTTGGGCAATGGCCTATATTTCACAGTTGATTGAATATTGAATAAAATTTCCTTTTAAAAGGAAGGCTTGCACAGGTAAAACAGTGAAATTTTCATGAGTTGTTATTGAAGGGAACCCGATTGTTAGTGTACTTTCTGTTGCTTACTTTTATTTAGCAAAGTACTTAATTTCTAACTTCTTGAATGGTGGCATTATCCACGGGTGTAAGGTAAAAAGTAGTGTACATGTAGAATTTATTTGAAAAACAAATTGAGGAAATATTAACACACACACACACACACACACACACACACACACACACACACACACACACACAACAACAACAACAACAAAAAACAGTTTTCCAACATTTTGGCCGGCCGTTAGTCATGTCTCAAAAAAAATAATTATATGGACCTATTTCAAGTCTTTTCTTTACGGCTGTTGAGTCACATTTAGACTGAATCAAAATTTTAGGAAAGACTGTTTCAAACGCATGTCTATGGAATCTTGGCACATCTGAACTTGGCATCAAAAGAAGAAATAAATCAATATTTACTGAAGTCTGAGAAGAAAATGCATGCTGTTATTGTTTGGACAATAACTTGCTTTACACCATTTGGGAACAACAAAGCACGGAACGTATTTCCATGAACTCCCGACAAATGAAATTTATCTTTTATATTTATGCTATGGTTTTACATCAATTTTGTTTACTCTTCGTGAAGTTCTGACTAATTTAACACCAAGCAAAGGACGAAGAATTAGGGGATAACTGTACTCAAAATTGTCATTTGGGGAGGTAAATCGTCGGTTTTATGGTCGGAAATTTCGTTTTACGGCGACGCACCAGCGCAATTTCCGACCATAAAACCGACGATTTACCTCCCCAAAAGATAATTTTCAACACAGTTATCCCCATTCTAATGCACTTTTCACATTTTCAGCTTTAAAAGTGTGCTAATTTGTATCAAGAGCAAACGCTTTCAGCGACGTAAAACCAGACGTCAACCAATACATAATGACGTCAGGTTTCCGACAGTATATCGTAGAATATACTGTCGCAAATTTTTGACGTTATCCAATCAGACGTCGCGTTACATACGTAAGTGCATTCGAATAGTTATTAACCAACGTGTTTGGTAATGAATACGTCACTATGACATGACGTATATCAAACGTTACGTCGGCCAATCATCTATTTGAATTATCCGTGACGTTGCTTACGCGTAAGACTGCATGAATGTGTGTTGTTCGTGGATGTATGAACATCGTCAGCCCAGTATAGGTTCATCTAAGGAAATCGTCGACGAGTGTAAATATTTCTCTGTACATTTGTATAGCTGAACTAAGAAGGCAACATTAGAGAGTGTTATAAAAGCAAGAAAAATGTCCACACACCCCGACCCGCACCTACTGCACAGTAGGCCGGCCTTGTTCTACTATAATCCAAATAAGTAGGACGCCCCGGCACTGAAAGTTATACCCTGCATCATCGCACCAACGAAACAACCCATCCTTTGTCATAAAGCTGTCAATGAATCCCTAACAGTTTCAAATTCTAACAATTCTGAGTTTCAATTGTTAACAATTCTGAATTGTCCCCTTTTTCTGTATAATTGTTCAGGCTGTTCATGAACATGTTGATGGCCAAAAGGAAATTTATCAGATGCTTAAAATGTGTACATAATATATCGCTTTGTGCCATGGAAAGGCCTGTTGCAATGCGTAAGCGTTAAGTACTCACCGACATTACCGACTTTTACATACATAACACGGTCAGTTCTACATATACACAAGCCACACACATAGACAGATGGAATAAAAAAATTCAGTTAATGTGATAAGGGAAGAA
The DNA here is from genome assembly GCA_963989385.1 of Ctena decussata. Lineage (NCBI taxonomy): Eukaryota > Metazoa > Mollusca > Bivalvia > Lucinida > Lucinidae > Ctena > Ctena decussata. The sequence continues at coordinate 231,779 of CAXDIV010000065.1, forward strand.
AATCGTCAAAAGCGCTTGTTTCTAAATCTAATGAATAAATTTGAACTCTGCTCTTTCAGTTTTTACAGATACACATATCAGCCCACTCCGCCATTAGCGCAGTCTTATCAGTCTATCCTCAGCATAAAAGATGTCTTCATCATGGATCATCATGAAGAATATATATGCCGAAAAAGACTGATCAGATCCCATGAATGCACCGGCGCTGGACAGTGTGCCGGCTGCTCTGACCAGTCAGATTATTCGATGCCCTAAGGCCTATTTTTCGCGACGCCGCTGCATGATTTTTGGAAAAGCTAAAGCTTTGCGCTATTGCTATATATAAACACAGTTTCTTACACAGGTTTTGGTATATTTCTTCGCATGCAAAGCCAAATACTTTGCATTAAATTCAGAGTTTCATTTTTTATGCAATCAGTTTATAAAAAGAAAAAGAAATGTGGCCAATTTCAAGGCACTTGTAAAAAGAAATACGTGCTTTTTAATGGAAATATTTAAAAAAAAAAGTACATGTACTATCAAAAATAGAATAAAGTTCCCATCTGTTACTTTTAGCAGATGCGGTATATCGATCGGATATGGATAAAAATAGACAAAATCGGACGAGGTCTTTGTTTGTTATGTCTGTGAAGAAAATAATGAAGAAATGCAGTCTCAAACCGGAACGAGCTTTCCAATCTCTTTGGCTTAATATTGCGTTCCTCAAAAAAGTTTAGAACGAATCGTTGCAGTACACACTCTCCAGGTATTTTCCGACTAAGTGTGACGTATCGTTTCTTCCAAATTAACTCGGTATCACTAAACCACTTGAATACTGGCTTGCCGCCGAAACGGCAAGCCAAAAACAAATTCATCTGTTGGGTTTAGCTCAGTTTTAAATACTCACAAGGGATAGAATCTTCAAAGCTTCTCCATAGATATGACTGCGGCAGAACTACTGAAGGCAGTGATGCAAATTAGCCAATGAGCCATATGCCATGGTCCAGTTATTTTCCCTTTTACCTTGAAGACTATTTAATGTACGAATGACCCACTGTTTGACTTCAAATTAACAGTGGGTCACGACCTATATTTCATGGCCCAGCAGTTTTGCCTTATATTTTGAAGACTATTTGATGTAAGAACCTGATTGCTTGGGGTAACGACTCAGTATGACCATTTGTTTGACCTCAATTAACAAATAGGTCGGAGTGGCCAATATTTCATGGTCCAGTGGTTTTGCCTTATATTCTGAAGACAATTTGATGTACGAACATGATTGCTTGAGATAATGACTCAGTATGACCCGATGTTTGACCTCACACTAACAGTAAGTCCAAGTGACCTATATTTCATGGTCCTGTGATTTTTGCCTGATGTACAAAACATGATTTTGGGATAATGATTCAGTATGACCCGAAGTTTGTCCTAAAAGTAACAGTAGGTCAGTGACCTAAATTTCAAGGGCCAGTGACTTTGCCTTATATCTTGAAGACTATTTGATGTACAAACATATTAGCTTGGGAAAATGACTCAGTATGACCAGATGTTTGACCTTAAACTAACAGTAGTTCTCAAAGACCTTTTTTTCATGGTCCAGTGATTTTGCCTTATATCTTCATGACTACTTGATGTACACATATAATTTCTTGAAATAATGACTCAGTATGACCCAATGTTTGACCTCAAACTATAAGAAGGCCACAGTGACCTATATTTCATGGTCCAGTGATTTGGCCTTATATCTTGAAGACTATTTGATCTACAAACATGATTGTTTGAGATAATGACTCGGTATGACCATACGTTTAACTTCAAATAGGTCTCAGTGACCTATTATTCATGGTCCAGTGAGTTTGTCTTATATCTTGAAGACCATCAGAACATGATTACTTGAAACAATGGTTCAGTATGACCAGATGTTTAATCTCAACTAATATTAAGTCACAGTGACCAATATTTCATGGTCCAGTGATTTTGCCTTATATTTCTAACACTGACAGTGACCTCATACAGATTGTAGATCAGTGTGACCTATATTTCATGGTCCAATGATTTTGCCTCATATTACTATCTCATTTTTAATGGACTGGCATCATATGTTAATGGTTTGAGCTGTCACTATCAATGATCTCATTTTAGTTGAAGGTCATTTCAACCTTTATTTCATGGTCCAGTAATTTTACGTCATATTGACACACTATTTCATGAATTCACATTATACTTAGGTTAATGGTTTGGGCTTATACTATGATGGCTTCATACTAATTGTAGGTTAGTGTGCCCTTTCTTTCATGGTCCAGTGACTTTGCATCATATTTCTGACACTTTTAAATAGATTTGCATTATGCTTACAGGGGCGGATCCAGGAATTTGGGATGGGGGGTTCAAATTAGCTGAAAGGGGGGTTCGATTTATGCATTGAGACCGATTTTTCCTGAAATTCCCCATGAAAATAAGATAATTTGGGCTGAGAAGGGGGTTCGTTTGAACCCCCCGAACCCCCTCTGGATCCGCCACTGTGCTTTGGTTAATGATATGGGCTGACACTGTGAGTGACTTCATACTAACGGTAGGTCAGTGTGACTTATATTTCATGGTCCAGTGATAAGCCAACATCTCAAACACTATTTCATAGAGTTACATTATACTTGGGTTAATGATATGGGCTGACACTGTGACTTCATACTTATTTTAGGTCAGAGTGACATGTTTCATGGTCCAGTGATAAGCCAACATCTCAAACACTATTTCATGGAGTTGCATTAAGCTTAAGTTCATGGTTTGGGCTGACACTGTAACTTCATACTTATTTTAGGTCAGTGTGACCTATATTTCATTGCGCTGCGTACCAACGCAGTGCTATTTGTGATGAGTTTGGGAAGGCATTGGGTGTAGATTTGTTTTATTGATTATTGCTATAAGCGACTTAAAAAAGTGGACTTTCATGCATAATTTATCACTAAAATTTCCGGTATGACATAAAATAACCTGACACAAAACGTTAATATATCTTTTTTCGTTATTCATTGGCTATTTTTTTCATATTTTGGGATAAAAACATGGAACTATTTTTCCGTCCCAAATGTCGAAAGGATCATCGGCTTTGGTAAACGCAATGGACTGTGGCAAAAAATAAGCTATATGACTTTTTCATTTTTGCACTTTGAGTGTTAATCAAAAGTTAGCGTTTAGCCTTTATGGTATTGGGTAAAAATAAGAATTGCTCAGCGGTAAAAATAAGAATTGCTCAGCATGAAAGAAAAGTTTTATAGCATATATAGATCGTCTTTAACTAAAGTATCCTTTCGATTTTTTGAGGGTAGTCTTTTCATATATGACCTACAAGATTTGAGGTCATCGAAATTTTATAAATCCCCAGCGAAGAAAACCGAATATAACCGCGCGGTGGTAATTTAGCTATTGCGTAACTGCCTTATTTTTAGAATCGAGTTTACCGTTGATAGATCTGATATTAGGACACGAACGGTAACGTGCGCGTCTTTTATATATATATCCATCCATAGTTGATCTAGTCTTATTTTACGGAGCTAATAATCATTTTGGCACTTTATTAACTATTTCGTAGTTTCGATTTTAATTACATAATTATAAGAGTTTTGATTTAAACATTTCTTAACAGTCAAAGAAACTAAATATTTACGCAACATAAATGTTAGTTTACAGATTATAGTATACGTCTTACTTGTTTCGGCTGAAAATCTGGAATGGAATAAATAGGATAATTTACATTCCACTGCCTACAAACCAGCGGGCACATGGCATCGATAATACGTCATATTGACGTTGATGCGACGTCATCACGTCAGTACGACGTCATGTGCCTACTGGGAATATGCCCTAAGAGTCTTTAGGATGAAATTTATCCCGTCTGACTGTAATAGTGCCACCCAAATCCATGGAATCAAGTGAAGAAGATTGCCCTGCCAGTCTATTGCATTCCACTCAATTCTATACCAGATTTTTAAAGAACATAAATAAATTATCAATGCCATTTTTTTCTCAGAAAGTTGATACAATACTTTTTACAAATCAGGCTGCAAAGTGAAAAATGGCTAACCGTTATGGTGTCAATGTAGATCCATCCTACCTATGAACAAACTTAAGATGGATTAATGGATAGATGGCTAGCGATTCTATGTCATTTCTAACAGTATTTCAGTCATATCAGGACGATGGGTGGGTGATAATGGAAGGCTGTGTGCAATGGAACCCCGTTTACGATTGAAAAGATTCCCGCCTATAGCGGGTCTCCATCCCAGGACTGCTAGATCAGCGCGCCTGCGCTTAACCTACTGAGCTACCGGGGCTCCTGCAATTTAAGCTTTACTAACATCACAAGCTTAGTATGACAGGAGTGAGAGTATGGTCGGATCTTGCCACCCATTCTAATCTGATTTTTCTCAGTTCTAACATGGAAAATATATAGAGTTTTCCTTTTTGATAAATCATGGTTTTATCTATTTATAGTCTTCGCAGTGAGAATGCGCAGAAATGACCCTACGAAATTCCGTAGATTAAACAGCATTAAAAGTGCGTCAAAATCATAACTTTCAGCTTATGCTCAAAATCAACCTCGGATTTATGAAGTGGGACTACTTCAATCACATGACTGTTGTTAGAAAGAACGACATAAACAAAGATGGCCGCGACTATCGGACCGAGTAATTAATGAAAAGAAGAAACAAATGCATTTTCTGTCTCAGCATCAGTAATTGGCTATTTTTTTTTTCGCCAACAGTTCAAAGCAAAAAATGAATGTCCCTGCAATAGCTGAAAAGGTTGTAGGCCGTGAATTAATTATCATTCGTAGACATAGAAAACTACATCTTCGGCGTATAGATCTACTTGTTTCGGCGAGCAAAACGTTGCATTTTGCAACATACTTCTCCGCCGTACATACCTCCGAGGCCTGATTCATGGAACTGGCCGAGCGTTGTTCCGATTGTTTTATGCTATGTAGTATTAAATATAATATCTATGTTCTGTTTTCATTCACAACCACGATTAACGTTTTAAAAGTATGTAATATCGCTACTTTAATTCATTGATACTTCGATACCTTTCTTTTATACAAAGCTACTAAAATAGGATTATAAAGTCTAACTTATTGTTTTCCGCAGCGCTTTCCCCTTTGCTCTATACTAGAGCAACTTTTTACTTGTGGTCCAGTGATTTAAGCCAATATCTCTAACACTATTTCATTGACTTGTATTATACTTGGTGCAATGGTACATTCATTTACAGTGATTTACATCATATCACTTCTAGGTAACTGAGACCTATATTTCACATTTCATTGATATTGTCATATCTCTGGCTATATTTTAGAGTTGTGAATTATTCGCAGTAGAACTGTTTATTCTGAACTGCAGTTGATCTCAATCCACTTGGCTAGCATTGTCCATATTAAACTTACGTTTGTTAAAGTCAAGCTCCTGCAAGTAGCGCTTTATTGTCTTCTGACTACTCTTGTTACAAATGGAAACAACTTTTGTGACTTTTCCTAGACAACAAAGCCCTCCCAAAATGGGGTCTACCTAGGGAAGCAAGTTACTCTTTTAAGAGTTGACCAGATTTAGAAATGAGAAAAAAAATGAAAATAGCAGTTGCTTTCCCTGAAAGTGTACCCATATTCACCTTAAGAAGAAATAATTATGTCTGACTTACTGTATAAGCGGGTTATTTCTGCAGGTGTAAATTTTTGCTGTTTTCGCCTAAAAAAGTATACAAAAATATTCTGCTGTTCCAATATTTGCAGATTTCAAATACCTGTTATTCTAAAGTACATAAATAATTGATACAATGAAATTACTCAGAATAAGAACAGATGCTGCAAAGTAATTATCATTATTTTGGGTGGGGAGCGTGTTTTTTTATAAAATCACAGAAATAAGCGGAAATTAAACGCCCGCAGAAAAAATCCACTATATGGTATTCAAGTTAGGCTGCCTGCTGCCTAAAACACAAGCAAGCTAATCTTACTGTCCAATACTGTTTCAAACAATTTTTCACAGAAACATTAACAGTGCACACACAGATGAGATTCTTATTTATCAATCTGGGCACAATTGTTCAAAGCATCATAGGCTTAATGAAGTCAATACTCAAGGATTCATTAAGTTTTCTAGTACACTATAAATTAAGTTTGCTAATGTTTTTTTGTTGCTTTTTTTGCTGAAAAAAAAATGCATTGCAAAAATTGCAAAAGCTCCTTACATTTTTGTGACTAAAAATGGCAGTATTTGCATACAAAATATTTGAAAATTTAATGTCTCATTAATATAACAAAAGACGTTGTTAGTTTTGAACAACTGGGCCCTGATCTGGGTATATACTGTTTGCTCTGACAGTTTTGTCCAAATACTGCTACATTAGTTCTGAGATTTCGGGCCATAATGGTATGAGTCTATTTTTTTAAGTTTTTTGTCTTTTGTAAAAATCTGTCACCATAACATTGTATGATGTACTGATGCTGTTAAGACTACTGAAAAACGTTTTCTGGAAAACAATTTTATTTTGCCAAGATGGCCTCTAAATTCTGTCAGTGTTCATTCAACAACAGTTTTTAAGGTGTTCTAGTATACCTCCATGTTTTTTCACCATTTTTACCATGGGGAACAACTTTCATGACTCCCTGTATGCTTCCCCGGACTATAAACCCCTTCCAAAATGGGGTCTACTATAGGAGCAAATCTTTTGAGTTGAACTCCAATGGGATGGAAGGCAAAAATGAAAGTGGCACAGCTGCTTCCCTTGAAAGTGTACCAATTCACCTTAACTTTTTAAGCACCAAAAAGCAGACGACAAAATTTACGTCTGCAAAAATTAAAAAAAAATGCCTTGTCCAAGACATTTCATATTGAAAATTCAAAGACTAGAGGGCAAACAGTGTAGATCTAGATGAGGCGGCTCATTATGAGCCGCCTTATCAGGATCTACGCTGTTTGCAAATTCTGCTAATTTCGTCACTGGTGCTTAAAGAGTTAAGGCTATTTTCATAAAGTCACTGACTGCCTTTAGTTAAAGTTATTGACTCGACATATATGAACAGTAATGCTGGAGTTTACATTAGTAATGCCCATCAGACTGCAGTCTGATCAATGTCTGGACCCCCAGCCAATATATATAGAACATCTATACAGGACATGCTGACTTGTCCATATTTGAAGGTGGTAGTGTCAATAACAGTAAAACAAAAATATCTGCAGTATCATATTTTAGCACTTTTATGAAAATACAATTTAATTTTGATGCTTTCTTTATTTCAGATATATGCCTAGCTTAGTGAAAACTGATTATTTGCAGACTTTCATTAAGGGCTTTTCTTCTTTACCACCAATGATGCCAAAATTAAGTCACCATCAATTATAAGTGTTTTACAGTAAAGATATGACACTCTCTCAATCAGTAGGCCTGTGTAAGTAACCAGAAATGCTTAAAACAGTAATCCTATCCAAATTTCATATTCTCAAAATCTTTGTGCAGAGTGTTTTTATGAAAGTAAAGCCATTATAACACTGATTTCCATTCATTTCAGGACTCATTTACATGTGGGAATGATACTTTTGGTTTTAGTATTAGCCTCTTTTATTTTTAGTGACCCGAAAAAAATCAATACACACAGGAGCATGTACACTGTCTATGTTACTCAACTCAGTTTACACACTAATTGAGCATGTCTAAAAGTGTTTAAGCTTTCTAAAACGCTATGAAGGTAAGTTTACAGGCATTTTAAATAATAAATGGAATGGGTCATTCTGAGCAGGGCTACTGCTTTAACCCTTAATGTGCCAAAAAGCAGATGACAAAATTTACGTCTGCAGAATTTCAAAAAATGTTTCGTCCAAGCAATATCATATTGAGAATTCGAACACTAGAGGGCAAACAGTGTAGATTCAGATGAGGTGGCTCATTATGAGCCACCTCATCTGGATCTACACTGTTTGCCAATTCAACGATTTTAATTTTTGGCGCTTTAAGGGTTAAGTTATTAGGGTACACCATATTTTCTGTCATTTTTACAAAGGGTAACAGCTTTGAGACTTCATGTTTGCTTTCCTGCACAAAAGAGCCCTTCCACTCATCCAAAATGGGGTCTATTCTTGAAGGAGAAAAGAATTTCCTTCAGATGTACCTCCTTTTGGAATTGGAGAAGACATGGTCAGACTTGGTGCCATGAGGTGCATCTTATGGATTCTTTCTATTAACCCATTGCATTCTGGGTATTTTTTGTCGTCTGCTGAAATTGTCATCTGCACCAAAAATCAAAAATATTTTGACAATATTGGTCTAACTAACTCTTGTCGAAATTGTGTCTAGGCGGCAAACAGTTTGGATCTCAGATCAGGCCCCACGTTTGTGGGGCCTGATCTGGATCCAAACTGTATGCCCAGATCCCGAATAGAATGTGTTAAGCTTCCTAGGGAACATTGTAATGAGAATTGGATGAGAAAAAAAAATCCTCCAAGAAAACCAAATTTTTCACAGCTTGTCCATTGTGTCTATTAGACTACCACAGCTAGCAGATTAAACTACCGTAACGACCCTAAAATTTCGGACATCTAAAAGTTTGACAATTATTGTTCCAAAATTCTTAGAAAGTGGATTTTACTCACGTTAATCATCCAAATGATGCTTAGTGAATGGCAAACTTTGTAGACTCTGATCAAACTGCTCCTTGGGTCTTGGGTCTACAATGTTTGCTCAGACCTGTCTGTCCAAATTTTTAGGGTCATTGCAGTAGTCAGTGCTTTGACAATACTTGTAGTTGTAAGTATATAATGAAGACAAGCTTAAGCTTTTCAATCAAAGAAACTTGCCATCATTTAGTACTGATTATTTTCTTGGGTGTTGCTGATTTTCAGTAAAGTGGGTCACTGTGACATACTTATGTGGGTGGTGACCTGGATCTGTTGAGTTTATGCAACAACGTAGTTTCAAAGGTCTGAGGCTTATAGTTGCTGAAACCCCTGGTTGAACTTGAAAACTTTATGATGTCATTTTTTACAAAAAAAAAGTGGGCCACCTTGACCTAATTTTGTGGAAGTTGATCAGGAATTTTGTTAAGAGCTCATTGAAATTCCAGTATATTTGTAGACAAAAGAAAATACCAGAATTTCCACCCAAAACAATTTAGTTTTTTCTCCAGACGAAACATTCTGCTTGTGATCTGGGACTGGGGAGTTGGTGCTCCTAAACCCAGTGTCAAGTCGTAACAAAAAAATCCTCAGATGATGGTGTCTCACCTGTCTCAGCACTGTCACAAAACAGAGCTAAACCAGAAAACTTAACTGACGTTATGCCACTCACATCGATGCCACTCACATCGAAGACACCGGAAAAGCAATAACTATGTCCTGCTTTTGCTAGTAGACCAACAAAAGAGGGCCTTAGAATCCGCTACCGTTACACTACTGCTACTTCAAGTAGTAGTGTAGCGAAGTGGAACGCAATGTCAGGAATCTCATGACTACTTCTGCTAGTAGCAGGTGAGACAACGTAGTGTTTTTTTTACAAAAGCTCTTGTCAGACATGTGCCCTTATCCCTGTCTCTAGTACATAAACTAGTATCAGTTTATTCAGTGAACATGGCACAAATGAACACATTTTCTTGTTCCACTGGACTCTCTCCTTAAATCACCAATCCTGTGGTTCTGCAAACATTTTGCCTTTCTTCTTCTCTCCTGAAACATTTTAAATATAAATCATATGAAATACTCGCTTTAGTATAAAAATCCTAAGGTTAAATGTAAAGGTTAAATGTAAATAGCTTTTACATAAACAACTTTTTCACCACTTTTGTTAGAGGAACCAACTTTTGTGATGTCATGCTGACTTCACTAGATGATGTTGCCATTTTAAAATGGGGTCTACTCTTAAAGGAAAGAATTTGCTCCATTAGGAGTTGATCCCAATCGAGAAAGTTGTCAAAACTGAAAATGGTAGAGTTGCTTACCCTGAAATTGTACCCAGTCACCTTTAGTCTAAATATTATTTCAGGTCAATATTATACAGCACATCATCTCAATTTTCAGAACACTCAGCAGAATAGTTAAATCCAATCGATAAACTATAACTAGTTCCCGGCCCTGTTGTCCAAAACTAAGCACAATGTTAGTTAACAAAACCCTACATTTTCAGATGTAAAGTACCCAAAAACCATGCCATTTTTTGCAGAAATTATGTGCTGAGCTTTGGCACTGCAAAAGCTACTCACAATTTTTCAGCAAAAAATATTACCGCAATACATTTCGTGAGTACAGTAAGACTAAATGAATCCTTGACTAACGACTTCCTTAGTGACTGTTAAGAATGCTTTGAACAACTGTGTCAAGGTATACAGAGGTAATGTTACATTGTTAAATGAGCCTTGTCACCAAAAAACCTTTAACAGTAGACCCCATTCAGAACAGGCCCGGATCCAGACCACGCGGATCCAGACCACCACGTACTGGTGAGGCTCTGGATAACTGTTGGGACTGGGAGGTGCCGGAAGTTTGTGTGTGGGGGAGGGGGGTGGGGAAGGGGGTGTCAAAATATTTGACATAATTAGGGATCGATTTGATGAGAATCTTTTATAATGTCTTTTTTGCCTTGAAATATATGTTGTGATATCTCATTAGAATCGCCTCACCGAGGCGATTCTATTGAGATGTCACAATATATGTTTTAATCTAATTATCTCAAACTGTCATCAGATACTCCTTATTATCTGAAGGACTACATATTATGCATAACAGAAACGCCCAGATGGCGGGGCTGAAGCCCCAAAGCCCACCCTCTGGATCCGGGGCTGCAGCAGTAATGGTAAAGGGGAAAATGGCACAGCTGCAATCCTAGAATATGCACCATGTCACCTTAACATTAACAACAACAGCAAAACAACAACTCATGCATGTTGGTCTGAAAATATCGGGTAAAACTGTATTCAATCTTAAAATTTTCAATTTATTCCATCAAGTGACTACCTGATTTTGTTATCTCTGCATATGTCATTTTCCTTGGTACTTTCAGTTCCTCTGTCTTTTCTGGAGTGGACTCTGGGGTGGACTCAGGGGTCACCTTATTATCTGTGTCTCTGAAATGATTAAATCAGTGAAATGATAACTAGGGGCACTGCTAATTCCCGAAAGAAACAAGACATTAGATAAGCCCTGCAACGTTTTTGTCAGACTGGGATTGAGATTTTCTGTGCCACATTTTTTTTTCTTTTCTGTTTTTTTTCCTATTAGTTTCCCCACTCTCAGACAATTAACTTGGTATAAACAACATATATAATATTCCCGGTAATTCAAATGGTCTATGTAAAGCCACAATTCTGCTAGTAAACTTTTATTTTATCTTATTTAAGTACTTATTTATTAATTTGTTTTTTTTTAGGTGCAGCTTTGTATAATTTCTATATTGTTCCACATTTCACAAGATTCTATTGGTCAAATAACGCGTGTGTCAAAATTTAGCCAATGATATCAAAGGTCAATGAATATTTAATCTTCGGGGTTTTTTTGTCGTACTGCACTGTGAATACTAGCACTCTGTCTTATATTAATTCAAAATGTTTCTCTTGTTTGTAATTTTACAATAGAAATGTTATCGAAAAAGGACGCAGATATTCAAAACTTTCTTTTTTCGTCCTAGATCTACTTTCGATTTCTACTTTCGGTTTAATACACACAAACAGTGCAACATGTTAATAACTATTTTGAATTTAGATCAATTTCAAGATTGACTGCGGTCCATTTTGGAATTCCAAATTGGACAGCTCAAATTTGAGATAGGTCATTGTCGCTACCAAGCGTCAAAATTACAGTTGTGGGTGCCTACCAACATAGCTTACTTATTCATGAAAGTTATTGTCAAATCTTCATCTGTAGACATATAACAAAACACATTTCCATTTAATCTGCACTGATTATCTTTTTTAAAGATTTTTCTTGTTTCCTTGTTTTTCAGTTCTTATTGTTTTATTTATTTAGGTATTTTTTGGTTGTTTTTCTATTTTTTTTTCCGTTGTTTTGTTTTTTGCCATTTGCACTTCTATAGACCATTTGTTCAACAGAAAATAAACAAAAATTCAAACTAACACTGCATCTGTGACTTTCATCTTTTTGTGCTGTGGTTCGTCAGTATCCTGAGACAAAGGTCTTTTCAGTTTACTAGGGGTCTGTTCCGACAACTTCATTTCCTCCTCTGATGCCTGTCTCTCATGTTTCCCAGCATGCACATGGTTTCCTGTAGCTGTACTGTTACCATGACTACTGTCACCATGACTGCTGTTACCATGACTGTGAGATCTTCTGTACACCATCTTTGTGTTAAACTGTAACTGCTGTTTGTAGGTATCATATGACATTATTCTGTATGCAGCACCTTTCTTGCATAAGGATTTAAGCACTACAAAGGAAGGAAATCATAAATGATGATGAGGAAAGGCACTTAAGGAGAATGGGTGGACCACCATATTTGGACCCTCTTTACAATGATGGTATTCGTTACTCATGAGTTTGCTATTGTAAGGATGTTGCTGTTGTAATGAATACAAAAATATTTTGAACAATGAAGTGCTTTAGTGCTTGTCAAGAGTCTCCAGGAATAAACAGTGAGTGATCACTCAGAAATCAGCCTGCACAAATGCCATCTTATATGCAGAGTTCACCAACACAGCAAACAATTAGACAAGGAGGCAACTTATTGCTCCCTTCACAAAATATTACTTTTCCTTACCAGTATTCTTTTCCTTCCTTCACAAATGTCTTATTTGCCTTAAAATGAATTGGTATACTTTCAAGGGAAGCAACTCTGCTATTTTTATTTGTGTCTCCCTTCTCAATGGGGTCTTCTCTTAAGGTATTAAGATACACAATAACTCTGTATCGACTTATTAAAACACATAACAGAGTTATTGTTCATGGTGAATCAATCGACTATGGAATATATACACACTTACAATGCATACCATAAAGATCCTAAGTTTTCGGGCAGATACATCTGTATAAACAATGGAAACCGTGATCAGAGTGTTCCTTAGGAACCAGAATGATCAACGTCTTTACAATTTCAATTCCATCTGCGCATTTTTGAGGCATTACTCTTATGGTAGGCCCGGAACAACAGGAAAATAAATAACAGGGCAAGGACCGGCTGTGTTTGCAGCAGGTGCAGTACTTGGACAGTCTTTTTTGGGGATATTTTAGAACTTAAACATTGTTTTTCTAGGAAACAAAACGGTGAAATGCTTGTTTTTTTGTTTTATTCTGTATCATACAATGTAAGTTTTACTAAAACAATATGCATAAGCATGCCCCATCGACTGAATATATTTTTCATGACCTTTTTCATGAAATTCAATTTTCTTGCATTTTTCAAAAGAATGTAAAAATATACTTATAATCAAGATAATTGCAATTTTTCTTACCAGTCTGTTTCAAATACCCTATATTAAAGATTATATAATTTGCAGAAATGAAAGTGCATCCTTGTGCTAGAGACATGAATTTTTATGGAAAATGTGTAAAAAAAGTATGTATAAATACAAAAGTTTGTTTTTTAGAAAAACAAAACGGTGAAAAATTTTATTTTCTTATCCAAATGTTTTATAGCCCTTTGGGTTATTCAGCTGGTATAATGAAATGAATGCCCCACCAATATCTTTATTCACCATTCGTCTACCTTAAAGAACTAGAAGGTTGTCCAGGGACAACTGGTCGAGCCCGCTGTTTGCTTTAGTGACCTATAAGTGTGTCAAGACTAAGTAACTGCTTCACTCTAGAAAGAAGCCAAAAAACATCATGCTTAGCCAGCATTTTCTTCTTTTTTTTTTCAAATTTTCACAAAGGAAAATAAGTAGAAGTGATGACCCAGACAAGCTCAATTTATGACTGTTACAATATCTGACCTTCAAGTGTGACCTTGACCTTGGACCTACCAAAACACATATGTCACTTGACACTTCCACTCATCAAGATGAACAATTGTGCCAAATTATTTTGAAATCCATCAGTAAATGTAGAAGTAATGGCTCGGACAAGCTCAATTTATGACCATTTTATCATTTGACCTTCAAGTGTAATCTTGACCTTGGACCTACCTGAACAAATGTTTCAAATGGCACTTCTACTCATCAAGGAGAACAAGTGTGTTAAATTATTTTGAAATCCATTTGTAAATGTCGAAGTTATGGCTCAGACAAGCTCAAATTATGGCCATTTTATCATTTGACATTCAAGTGTGACCTTGACCTTGGACCTACCGGAACAGATGTTTCAAATGGCACTTCTATTCATCAAGGAGAACAATTGTGCCAAATTATTTTGAAATCCATTCGTAAATGTAGTAGTTATGGCTCGGACAAGCTCAATTTATGGCCATTTTATCATTTGACCTTCAAGTGTGACCTTGACCTTGGACCTACCGGAACAAATGTTTCAAACGGCACTTCTATTCATCAAGGAGAACAATTGTGCCAAATTATTTTGAAATCCATCCATAAATGTAGAAGTTATGGCTCGGACAAACTCAATTTATGGCCATTTTAACATCCGACCTTCAAGTGTGACCTTGACCTTGGACCTACCGGAACAAATGTTTCAAACGTCACTTCTATTCATCAAGGAGAACAATTGTGCCAAATTATTTTGAAATCCATCCATAAATGTAGAAGTTATGGCTCGGACAAGCTCAATTTATGGCTATTTTATCATTTGACCTTCAAGTGTAATCTTGACCTTGGACCTACCTGAACAAATGTTTCAAATGGCACTTCTACTCATCAAGGAGAACAATTGTGCCAAATTATTTTGAAATCCATACATAAATGTAGAAATCCGGACGGACGCACGCACTCATGGACATACACCGAACTGACATTGTGACAACTATGTCTCGCTCTCCGCAAGCGGGCTCGACAAAAACCCATTTTTAGAAGTCTCTGTCATCCAGGGACACAAAAAAAAACAAGTAACATAACTTGTTTTTCCTTTGCAAAAATGGCTGAAAAACATGAAGGTGTACGTATTCACCTTAACTATACTAGTAAGGGGAGACAACCCACTAATGTTTCTAACAGAAACTGCAGATGACATTGTGACAAAGTAACAAAAAGTTTTTACCTGAGTCTGCCATAGATCTGTTATGTAAGGCAACAAATGCTGAACATTCATCAATCCAACCTATCTGAATATTACCTGAAAAACAAATAGAAAATGTCCATTTAAGTCATTTTATTGATTTAACATCATCATGGACAATCACTTTGATGGAAAGACTTCTTAAAACATATTTCAAAGAAAATATTGCTTTTAACTGCGAAATATTTTGCAACAGTTACTGATATATTTCATTTTATTGCTGCAAAAAATTAGAACAATTTTTTGCTTTACTCGCTTTTTTGCACATGTGTGTTTTCCAGTTTCCTGTGATGCAGGCTGTCAGCTATAAGAGGCCCCTGGGTAAAAAAAAAACATAACAAGCACAGGAGCCCTATCTATCAATAGTCTATTGTAATAGGTTTCCTTGGTCCCTCCTTTGTTTTTTTCAACTTCTTGGTTAATACTTGGACATTTTTTTTCTTTTTTGTGGGGGGAGGGGGGTGGGGAGTGTGTGTGTGTGTGTGTGAGGGGGGGGGGGGGAGAGAGAAAGGTATTTCACTGGCAGTGGCTGATAGATAATTTAAAGTAAATTTATTTTATTTATTTTTTGTACACAGATATGAACAATCATGTTGTTGTGTTATTGTTTAACGCCCATGGTAAACAGCTATGGTCATGTTGGGAGGGTCAGTTAACCTAACCACGCTATTCCTGGGCAGGCTAAGACCTCCTAAGCGGTTAACCAGTCCTAAGTGCACTTTCACCAGTAACTGACAACTGCCCTTCTTGAGCCAGCCAAAGGAGAAATGAAAGTAAGTGGCCGGACCCGTATCGAACCTAGGACCTCTGGCTTACAAGTCAGACACCCTACTGATTGCACTAGGCGGCCTGGCATGAACATTCATACAGAGATAAAATTCAAACAGCTACATTAACTGGAACTATGCTGACTTACCAAAAGGTGAAAACAGCGAGTTGATGTCAACAACACGCCAATCCTCAGGAAAACTGACATGAAATACATGTTCTCTTGATGGTGTCACTAGCAAAAACAGAAACAGAAGTACAGAAATTAAACCGTAACCTGCTTAAAGTGTATTATATACCTCTATGTTTATCCGCCATTTTTACGAAGAGGAACAACTTTTATGACTTCCTGTTTGCTTCTCCGGATGACAAAGCCCTTCCAAAATGGGTCTACTCTTAAAAGAAAGAATTTGCTCCTAAAGGAGCAAATTCTTTCCTTTAAGAGTTGACCCCCATTGAGAAGGGAGGTAAAAGTGATACTGGCAGGGTTGCTTCCCCTGAAAGTGTAGCCATTCACCATAATTAACATTACTGATCTGATCAGCCTTTTCAGACTGACAATGATCGAAGAGTGCCCAATTTGCTTCTTAAAGCCTTAAAGGTTCAAACGTCTTTGTAAACAGTGCATACTCTGAACAGACTATGCATGCACAAGTTTGAAACATCTTTTTTCAAGATGATTTTAATACTTCCTTATGGCTTCTGTTTTTTGCTTGCATAAATTTGCATTCAAGAGTCAAAACCAGTTGCTTTAACATATCTGTATTTCAAGTTTGGCTGTTCAATTCTGAAGTCTTACACAGATTTTGTCTACAATCAACTTATTTAAAGAAGATAATTTCTCACACAAGTACTTACAATCAGGTGCTGTCAGATTCATGTATGGAATATCAAATGGTCTCATCATGTAGATTCTGAAAATTGAAAAAAAATCAATCCATGAGTAAAACAGACAATACACAGGCTTGAGTGTATTGTCTATTTTACTCATGGATTGATCTATGGTCCTTTAATATACAGTGCCCAAGCTGGGCACTGTATATTAAAGGTAGGTTCCTGTACTTTGGAATGCATCATACTTTTGATGATCTTTCATCCAAGTTGTAGGAAAGCACTTATAAAAAGGGAATGAATAAGTTTCACTAAAAAGTGTAAATAAAAAAATATTAGAAAAGTTGTTTTGCAAAGGGTTTCCTAACTCTGCTTCGCACACCAGTTAGCGCTATTTTTAGTTCGCACCAAAAATAGAAAGCGCAGCTGACGTCACGCTGCATTGCATTTTGGGATAGTTTTAACCCATTCGCCGTGCCAGGACCTCTAGGAGAGCTCACTGCAAGAGAAAATTGACCTTTGGACAATGGCATCAGAAATCGCGACCTTATAGACATAATACACATAGTTATTTTTAGAACTGGAATTCCAACGAAAGAAAATAAACCAAAAGGGAAAACGACTATTTTCTTCAACATCTGGCGATTTTTTCAGTAGCAACAAATTCAGAAAATAAGAGAATTCAATACTACTCAGAAAAAGACAAAATTATTTTGTGAACATAATTGCTATCGCTAGTCCAGGAACCTACCTTTAAAGGACCCTAGATCTTCATTACGGTCTCTTACTTTAACTGCATTTATTTTAGCAAACACGAAACATCACAATTCAACAATTTTAAAACAATTAAAACCTATTAATACTTGCAATAGTATTCATTTCCTTAAATAATCCTTCGCCAAAATAAGCTTTCACACAGACTAAGGCTCCAGTGAAACAATGGAGCACAAGAATCATTCCAAATGTTTCTACAATGACAGTATTCTGTAAAAGTTGGAAGCACTATTCAGTGCTCCAGATAAGAAGGGGTAACAGAGATAATTTAGGGATACTTATCATTATTTCTCCACAAAAACATATTTTGTGACCCATCATTAGAAACCGTCTCGTCGAGACGGTTCTAATGAGGGGTCACAACATATGTTTTCGTTGAGAAATAAGAAAAATTATCTTTGAATTATCCTCAATACCCCCTCTTATCTGGAGCTCTGACTATTTGCATCTCCTAATCTGTATCTGAAGTTCCAATCTTTGAGTTTAGGTAAAGTTCCACCTTTTTAACTGTCTGAAAAGCTCTATTTCAACACCTTAAATATTTGATAACCAGTTTGACTTCCTAGGTGACTAACTTACTTATTAATGAAAGGTTCTAATAATGGAGAAGTTGAAGGAACTCTGTCTGCTGGTGGCTCTTGACATTTACCTGAGAAAAGAAGTACTTTTAAAACTTTGTTCTTGTCATCAATACTAAGCTAGAGACATGACAAAATCACTGTTAAGTTATAATTAAAGTCACACTAAGGGTGAATGGATACATCTCCATGTTTTTCACTATCATGCTTACAAAGGAAAACAAATTTTGAGACTTCCTGTTTGCTTCTCAGGATGTTAAAGCCCCTTCTATTCCAAAATAAGGGCTCCTCTTAAAGAAAAGAATTTGCTCCCTTAGGCTTCTCTTAAAGAAAAGAATTTGCTCCCTAAGGCTTCTCTTAAAGAAAAGAATTTGCTCCCTTAGGCTTCTCTTAAAGAAAAGAATTTGCTCCCTTAGGCTTCTCTTAAGAAAAGAATTTGCTCCTCAAAGGAGCAAATTCTTTTCTTTAAGAGAAGACCCCAATGAATTAGGAGACAATTCTTCTTGAAAAGAATTGCTTCCCTGGACCTGTTCCTGTTCACCATCAAATGGAATTTCATCTTTAGTGATACAAAAATGCCTGTCATAGTTGCATTGTTTCTAAAGCCTTCATCCTGGCTACTCAAGCCTTCAAATTGGCAATCAATTCATTCCAGTTTTTCACACTTCTCTGTATGGATAGCTTTGGCACTCTGAGTGTTTGTTGCTTGCATATGTGCTAAGGACTTTACATTTGTGCTGTAGTTAATATGAAGGCACTGTTTATCCATGTACAACAAAGTGCTATACATGCCAAGATTGGAATGTACAAACTTTTTATTTTTCTCCTCTGCAAAGGGGAGTGGTTGGGTGGTGCGATGGTGCTGTGTATAATTTCCAGTGCCAGGGCGTCATTCTGGTTTGGAACATTGTAGGGCAAGGGCCTATTGTGTTTGCAGTAGGTGCCGATGGGGTTTTTTTTGGACATTTTTTCTCTCCTCTATCATTTCTCTTCTTTCTCCCTCTCTTTGGGAGACAGCCCAATATAGACTGAAACTAGAATTGTTTTTCTACGAAAAAACAGATGTCTCCCTCCTTTTTGATGTCAAAAGGATCAGTCATTAAGACGCTAAGGGAAAAACAATATGTTTCCCTACCCTGAAGCAGGGATTCATAATAAGTAAAAAGTATAAATGCAAGAGTAATAGTTGTTATGCTCTGCATGTCATGTAATGTTGACTGATATTCATATTTAGTTTTTGTCAAAAAATATAAATGCAAGAGTTACAGTGCTCTGCACGTCGTCTATTTATATGTTGACTGATATTTGTATGAAGTTTCATGAATATAGCTTAAACGGTTTTCAAGTTATAGAGCTTAGACGATTGAGACACGATTTTGTGAATGACAAAGTTCCAAGGGAAATAACTCAAATAGTATAAATCCTGTGCTCTGCAGGTTATCTAGTATTGACTGACATTTGTATGAAGTTTCGTGAATACAGCTTGTCCGGTTTTCAAGTAATAAAGCGATTGAGACACGATTTTGTGACTGACAAAGGTCCAAGGGAAATAACTCAAGAAGTATAAACGCAAGAGTTATGGTTCTTGCACTATGCAATTCTTCTAATGTTGATTGATATTTGTATGAAGTTTCGTGAATATAGCTTGAATGGTTTTCAAGTTATAGAGCAGACACGACTGAGACACTATTTTGTGACTGACAAAGTTCTAAGGGAAATAACTCAAATAGTATAAATGCTAAAGTTATGGTTCTTGCATTCTGCACGCCGTCTGATGTTGATTGATATTTGTATGAACTTTCATGAATATAGCTTGAATGGTTTTAAAGTTATAGACGGACTCGACTGAGACGCAATTTTGTGATGGACAAAGTTCCAAGGGAAACAACTCAAAAAGTATGAATGCCAGAGTTACCATTTGTGCACTCTGCACATCGCCTCATGTTGATTGATATTTGTATGAAGTTTCCTGAATAAAGCTTGAGCAGTTTTCAAGTTATAGAGCGGACACAATTGAAACACAATTTTGTGATGGACTAAGTTCCAAGGGAAATAACTAAAAAAGTATAAATGCCAGAGTTACCATTCTTGCACTCTAAACGTCGTCTCATGTTGATTGATATTTATATGAAGTTTCGCCAATATAGCTTGAGCGGTTTTCAAGTTATAGAACGGACACGATTTGTGACAGACAGACGGACAGACGCCCGGGGGAAAAACAATATGTCTCCCGACCCTAAAGGGGGGAGACATAATACTGTCTCAAAGAGCTGTTTAACCCAGAACAATCAATCAATCTCCTCTGCAAAACATGCTTGTTCATTCACTTTTGTAGACATGTAGTTAAGGTGAATGGATATACTTTCAAGGGAAATAACTATTTCAATTCTCATTTTTATCTCCCATCTCCATGGAAGTCATCTCCTAGTGGAGAAAATTCTTTTCTTTATGAGTAGATTCCCTTTTAGTAGGGTCTCATTATCCAGAGAAGCAGACAGGAAAGTAAATTATATATAAAGATAGGCAATAATCAGGAATCTATACAATCAAATCCCATATCCGCTCTCAAAACCAAAAGGGAAAGAAGCACACAGTCACATAAAAATTGACAAAAGCTCAAAAAGTTGCCCCTCTTTGAAAAAACTGTAGAAAAAAACATTCAGGTGTACCCATACACTGTAAGTTTATTGCTTCAAAATGTTTTCTATCTGGGTTCAAGGTTATAAAACTTGAGAATAATCTCAAACTCATGAGCTCGGAAGCAGCCAATCAGTGTGCTTTATTTTGAGTTTGAGAATGTACTCAAGTTTTATAACCTCTGGGCCTGGAGTATAATTATTTCACAACAAGTTTCTGCTTACCTAAGAAATTGGAGAGTGCTATGAAACATTTGCCAGTGAGGTAGGCGTCATATCCTGCTTCATGATGGCTTTCTTTCGTACCATAGCCACAGTCAAACTCCTCAGGAATAACTAAAATACCAAAGTAAACCTAACTATTGCAACACCTTTACCACCAGTT
Organism: Ctena decussata; assembly: GCA_963989385.1. Taxonomy (NCBI): domain Eukaryota; kingdom Metazoa; phylum Mollusca; class Bivalvia; order Lucinida; family Lucinidae; genus Ctena; species Ctena decussata. The sequence goes on from CAXDIV010000065.1 coordinate 252,879, forward strand.
CCTGTAAATATCCCACAACTATAAGTTGATATTGCAATCAAGGGTGGCCTGATATAGACTGAAATACTGTCTCAAAGGGCTGTTAAACCCAAAACAATCAATCAATGCAATCAAGGGTGTCAGAAACTGCTGGCAGACTGACAAATAGCATAGACCCACATCAGACTCCTCCATAAAAGAGTACTCTGATGTAGGTCTAAACTGTTCTCTAAGGTACTTCCTTCACGGTGTTTAGGGTCACTGTGGCAAACATGAAAATTTAATCAAAACATTTTCTCATGTAATATTTTAACTGTTGATTGTCCACTGTAATGTTCATATGATGACAAGACATTCATCTGACATGTAACTCTTGACTGGTCATAATATTTGACTATAACAAGATAACTGATGTCAATCATTTTAAAATAACAATGCATGATTCAAGCTAAATCATGTCTGAACCAGTTTTTCAGGTTATCATAGATTGGCGAGTATTTTTACTAGAAAGACAAGTTTAAAACAGAATCGTATTTAGAGAGTACGTTCTTTCTACTATAAGGAATCCCCTTATAGAAGGGATTTGCATACATTGTCTCCCTTGTAAAAATGCCAGCTATTAAAGTGCTGTAGCCATAATCCTTAAAACACACCAGGAAGTAAGTAAATAAGCAAGTACATACCAACCTCAGGCTTAGTAAATGGTTCTATTTCAATGATCTTTATCAGTGCTTCTAGACCAGAGCTACTAATTCTCTCCTAAAACAAAGTCAAGGACAACTCCAGCTAAGTAACTGTACTGTGTATTTGCACAATACAGGAAGTGTATAGTGTATTTGCAAAATACAGGAACTGTACTGTGTATTTGCTGCTTCTAAACTACTTGTTTTTAAGAAAATTGTACCCTTACCAACTGAATTTCCACAAAGGGTTTTTTTATTTTTTGAATCCAGATTAATCCACTCATTATTTGAGGTGTGTTTTACTGGCAAACAATGCAGAACTTTATCAGTCTGCTCAGCAGTCTCAACCCTTAGAAACAATTCTGTTTGCATATACATGTCCCTTCAAACATTACAAGTTCCTAACAGGCATTTTTTCCATTTCTGTTTCTAATATCATGGTATAGAATAATGTAGATTAAGGGGATAACCAAACTAAAATGGTCATTTGGAGAGGTAAATCTAAAACTTTATTTTACAATAAAGAGTCAGTTTTATGGCTGCAAATTTAAGTATATGGCAATGTATTAGCAGAGCCATAAAATATATTTTGCAACCATAATCACATTGACCTCCCCAATTGACTATTTTCAAACAGTTATGGCCATTCCGATGCACATGATACAGCTATTCCCATTCCAATGCACTTTTACATATCTTCACCTTTCAAAAAGTACTACATGTACTTTGCACCAAAAGAAACATACAAACCAGAGGTCAGCCATTGAGAAGCGAAGATTCATAATGACCTTGATATTCCTAACAGTATATCATATACTGTCAAAACTTTATGTTGCCTTCCAATCAGTCATTCTTTCTTTTGTACTTTTCGATGATTTATAGAGATTTCTCTGTGAAATCGAAACTGATAATCTCACTGTTTCAAACAGTGAAATTATCACTTTAGATTTCACTGGTTCAATAAAAGCATCGTAAACGACTGCGTAATACCCCGCCACTGCAAATCAATACCCCGTCTTCTATCTTTTATACATTTTTTTTTATCATGACATGAACCTCATGAACAGAATTTTTTCATAATTTTATACATGTATATAGCTCTGGGGCAGGGGCAGGTAATCTATGTGGACTTAATACTACTTGTAACAGAAAGCTTATGTTATTTTAACCATTTCTATGAAATTTCATCAAGATATACCGAAAATCTGATTTTATATTGATTTTTTCATGATTTCATACATGTATACAGCATGTGTCAGGGGCAGATAACCACTGGGGGACAAAATTTTGATCAAGACATAAAGCTTATATCAATATGATAATTTGTTACAAGTTTCAGAAAAATCCCTTTCGACTCTAATTTTATACATTTTTTTTCATTATTTCATACATGTATATAGCCCTAGGGCAGGGGCAGATAATCCAGGTGGACAAAATTCTGCTTATAACTGAAAGCTTATGTTACTTCGATCATTTCTGTGAAATTTCATCAAGATATTTCAAAGTGTAAAAGAACTACAGACCAAAAACTGTTTTTAAGACCATGAAAAGGGCAATAACTCCATAAGAAGACATCGAAATTTGCCCATTAACAATCCCAACCGAGATCTTCCCAAGACCAATGCACATGCCATGTATGAATAAAATCCGTTAATAAATACTCAAGTTATCGAACGGAAACAAAGTGCTCACGGACGGACGACCGGACGGACGGACGTACGTACGTACGACGGACGGACGGACACACGGACAGCCAGCGGGAAAACATAATACCCCGCCACTAACGTGTGGCGGGGTATAAAAATAGGATTTTCGTGAGATAGTTTCATTGTTTTTGTTGATTAATTGGCTAAACCTTGTCCAGCAAGACAAAAGTTACATCACGCATGTTTGCACATCATTACAATGTTAATGACATCACTTAAAGCGCCAACATTACATTGTTAATGCACGCGATGTCAGGCTGCCTAAGTCCCTGCAGGCATTCTTTCTTGGCAAATTTCTTGATATCTGTTCATCAAAATGAACTTTCAAGCTAGTTTTCTTATGCATACTTTATTTACAAGCACTGTCACACCCAGTTAACTCGCTGGAAGCATCAAATTTGATGCAAAACGGCTAGAAAAAAAGTTGTGTCTCTGTCGTAATGGCTGATGCATAGGAATAAACAGAATTATTGCAATTTTAAAGCATAAAAGAAATAGAAAATTTGACTATTTCAGTGCAAGATTGCTTTTTATTTCACTCAAGAACACAAAAAGTGGTATTTTCACGAGTGGCGAAATGCTGCTTTTGGTGTTCATTTGGTGAAATAAAAATTGATCTCACACTGATAAAGTCGAATATCCTCTATATATTCCCAAGTGCATTAGAATTCAAAACATAGACAACTGACAAAAGAAATGCTACAAAATTGTGATTTCTACAACACATGCACGTTAGATGGAAGCAATATTCATATTCTTTACCTTGAATGGTTGTGTACTTGCCATTAGCTTGGTGTCGATCAATCGTGGAAATATACAGTGACACAAAGATTTAAATTCTGTATAATCCTACAATATAGGACAAAAAATTAAAGCATATTACAGTTTCGTCCAATACAATCATACAATATCAACTACGTCCTAACACTATTGAATACAGTCAACTCTCAATATCTCTCAGTCAAAGTTCGTCCAAATTTCTGATATCTTTGAGTAAATTTCTGGTCCCAGAAATTTACTCAGAGACTATCAGTAATTTGAGATAATAAGAGTTGAAATGTTTTTTTTTTTTAAATGGGAAATTAGTCCACACTATATTCTTTGATAAAGAGGGTACTTTGAGATATCACTGTTCAAGATATTGAGAGTTGACTGTATCTGGCATCCTGTGAAAAAGTACCTTAAGGCATGTGAAAACATAAAAGATTCACTTCAGCCTGCACATCTGTGCTGTTTAATCAGTGACTTCCATTTTCTGATTTATAATCTTTAAATCCTGAAACTTGGTACCACTTTACTGGGTGCCATAATCCTATTATGCAACAGTCCAGTGAAATTGAAATTTCATCAACAGAAATGCTCATCTCACATAGGTAATGATTTTACAGGGCCATAAAACAGTCACAAGCTGGAGTGTATTCTATACAGTAGAGAATAATGTCTTTAAAATGCAAGAAATAACAAGAATTATACCTGTATAGAATAGCTCGCCTGATAGGGCCTTGCCCATCACATAAAAATTAAGTGTAAAACTATAACATTTTTCTAACGCCGATGCCATTGCCAATAGGGGGTAGTGCAATAGCTCTTCCTGTACACTGGTACAGGTGAGCTAAAAATAGCTCAATCTAGAAATAGCCTAGGTCCAGATGAGCCACCACATCTGGATCTACACTGTTTGCCCTCTAGTCTTTGAATTCTCAATATGAAATAGCTTGGATGAAATTTTCTTCAAAATTTTGCAGATGTAAATTTTGACATCAGCAGTTTTGGTGCTTTGAGGGCTAACTTTAACTTACATGAGGTAAGGGGTACATGAACTGATGTATGGTATGTGTAATGTCTAACAGCATATTATGGCCAACCACTAACTTGCCCTGCAAAGGAAACACAATTTTTGATTATGAATCATCTGAAAACTGAATTCTGTTTCAGCAAGTACTGTTGAAAAAATAGAAGTATGTAAGATATAAGGTGTATGGGTCTACCACCATGAGTTTCAATCATGTTTACAAAAACGAACAACATTTATGACTTCTGGTTTGCTTCCGTTGATCACAAAACTCTTCTGAAAAGGGGTCTACTCTTGAGGAAAAAAAATTGCTCCGAGAGACACTCCTTCACGTCGTGACCCGCATTGAGAAAAGAGGCTAAAATGAAGATGGCACAGTTGCTTCCCTGAAAGTGTACCTTAGTGTCTTTGCTTAATAGCAGAACAAAGATTTGCATTATAAATCTTAAACATCAGTAATTAGTGATACCATTTTATAAATCAGCATGCTTGACTTCCATGTTTATTTCTGAAATTGTATCAGTTTCACTGTATTCAGTCATTTCACCACTGACTTATACAAGAAACAATATACCATAAGCAATATGTGCTATAAACAATATCTGCCCACTTGTTTAGCTGGCAAAAGCACATGCACAGAATCAAATCAATAAAAATAGAATTCAATACAGTCTCAGAGGACTACTTCAACGATTTACACTGGAGCATACAGTAACTTTCCTAACACTGCCCAAGCTAAAAAATTTACGAAAACATCCAACATGGATCTGATGCATGTGTCTGGTACACAAAGATGGACATTTGGACCCAGTATTTCAAAGCATTGTTTGCCTATTGGATTCCTAAATGAAGGACATATTAAGTTTCTAGTACATCATTTAAAATTAAGTGTGCTTATATTTTTCTGAAAAATATTAGGAGCACAAGCTTCTCACATTTTTCTGCAAACTGCAAAAATAGCCATCAGAGGAGATGGCAAATCCCCCGACCGAAGACCCCCATGGGCCTTGGTAAAAAGGGTGCACTTCAAAACACATATTAGTAATATATTGTCGTTCTTTTATGCTTCTGATTGACATTAACTGTTACACTAAAATAGTACGCTTGACTGCTAAAAAGAGGTAATATCTCAAACAGCCACCATATACACAAATGTATAGCATACAATACATTCAACTTTCAAAATGTGTGAATGTGTGAATAACTTCTAAAGTACAAGCCCTACAAACCTAATTTTGAGTTCTCTAGTAAGTGAATTTGGACAAAGAATCCAAATCTGGAAAAAAAAAAATCTTTTGGGTGGGGGGGGGGGGGGGGGGGTGGGAGGGGGCATGGGAATGTGGAGGGGTCAGAGAGAGTTAGGAACACTGACAAGATATCACAGCATGATCATCAATATTCTAAAAGGTACACGGTTATTCAAATTCTGGAGCTGGCCAGGGTTATACAGATATGGAGCAGAGACCCAAACAGCAGCTCAAACTACCAAAGGGAATTAACTCACAAAGTATAAAAGCAAGAGTTATCATTCATGTATGAGACAAATTGTCATGACCTGTTCTGCATATCTGTGAAGTATCATGAAAATATTTCAAAAGGTATTCAAGCTGTAGAGCGGACACCTAAAATCATCAAAGGGAAATAACTCCAAAAGTAAGAAAGCAAGAGTTGTCATTCTTGTTCGCGACACATCATCATGACCTGTTCTACATATCTGTGAAGTATCATGAAAATATTCCAAAAGGTTTTCAAGTTATAGAGCGGACACGAAATCGCACCTAAAACCATCAAGGGGAAATAACTCAAGAAGTAAGAAAGCAGGAGTTGTCATTCTTGTTCCCGACACATCATCATGACCTGTTCTACATATCTGTGAAGTATCATGAAAATATTCCAAAAGGTATTCAAGTTATAGAGCGGACACGAAATCATACCTAAAATGATCAAGGGGAAATAACTCAAAAAGTAAGAAACCAAGAGTTGTCATTCTTGTTCGCGACACACCGTCATGACCTGTTCTACATATCTGTGAAGTATCATGAGAATATTCCCAAGGGTATTCAAGTTATAGAGCGGACACGAATCTGCCAAAAAATCACACCTAAAACTATCAAGGGGAAATAACTCAAAAAGTAAGAAAGCAAGAGTTGTCATTCTTGTTCGCGACACATCGTCATGACCTGTTCTACATTTCTGTGAAGTATCATGAAAATATTCCAAAGGGTATTCAAGTTACAGAGCGGACACGAACCTGCCAAAAAATCACCAAAGGGGAGATAATTCAAAAAGTACAATAGCAAGAGTTACCATTCTTGTACGCGACACATCGTCATGACCTGTTCTACATAACTGTGAAGTATCATGAAAATATTCCAAAGGGTATTCAAGATATAGAGCGGACAAGAAAAATGTTTACGGACGGACGGACGGACGGACGGACGGACGGACGGACGGACGGACGGACGCCAGGCTCATCGCTATATCCCCCGAACCTTTCGGTCGGGGGATAAAAAGTGGCATGTTTACGGACGGACGGACGGACGGACGGACGGACGGACGGACGGACGGACGGACGGACGGACGCCAGGCTCATCGCTATATCCCCCGAACCTTTCGGTCGGGGGATAAAAAGTGGCAGTATTTTGAGTATGATATGTTTGAAAATATAATGTCTTGCTAACTAAGATACCCTTAGTTTGAAAAACCAGGCCCTGGAGGACCTCTCTGGTAACACTCAGAACATGAAAGTGATTCACTTACACTTTGTGAGATCTTCTTAATAACATGGGTAAATCCTACTTCTGTATCAATCTGGGCCTGAAATATACAGGAAAGTATACAGAAACTCTTCCTCATACCATCTATTCTCTTTACTGTTATCGTTTTTTTTTGCATTTATGTAACATGGGATGGGATGGAATAGGATGTTGGATGGGATGGGATGGGACGGGATGGATGCCTGCATGGATGGATGCATGCTTTTATGCATGCGTGCAATAATGAGATGGATGGATTGATGTCTTGCAGTTTTATGGCCTTTTCAACAGTATTTCAGTTATATCAAGCCGAGTCAAGTCATATCAAGGGTGATATTGAAAGGCTGCATGCAACAGAAAAGATTTCTGCCTCCTCTGAGACTGGAACCCCAACCACTAATATAGCAGGCCACTGCTTAACCCACTAAGCCACCAGGGCACCACCGAGATATGCTGAAAACTGTTCCATCATAATCAGTGAAACTTGCTTTTCCTGGAGCACTGGAATCTCATGTTTCTTCATGTATTTTCAGAAAACTAAGACATTTATGTAACTAATTATTTTTGCCAATTAGTGTAATTGAAATATTAGGGTAGTTCTATATTTAGGGTTGCCATTCATCATTCATTTTAAAATCCCCTGACTTTTCCCTGATTTTTCCCTAACGTTTTTCATTTTCCATACCATTTTAAGAATCCAAACGTTGATTATCTCTTTACTTTAACAATGCTAAAGTTATCATTTGACAACACAGATTACATTTGAAAGATAAAATGTGCTGAAGAGGAGTCCCAATGAGGAGGGAGATAACTGGTACAATAGCTTTTGTTTGTATGATGAATGGATACACTTACAACTAGTTTTTACAATCTTAGAAGACTAACCCATGGCTCTTTACAATTCAAGATTCAGTCCTGTTTACACAGAACCCCACTGCTCACCAGATCAGCTGCATGCTGCTGTTCTTCCATTTTCTTCTTTGCTTCTTCACCTCTAGCTTTGTGTACAACAATATATCTCTCCTTCTTCTCTCCAGTTTTAGCCTTCAGAAATACTTCTCCACTAAACCTACAAATTATTACATAAACTTTAGGTGAACAGATACACTTTCAGGGGCAGCAACTCTGCTAGTTTCATTTTTTGCCTCCCTTTTCTGTGGTAGTCAACTCCTAAAGGTAAAAATTTGCTCCCCTGGGTGCAAATTCTTTCCTTTAAGTGTAAACCCCTTTTCAGAAGGCCAACTAGCACTACTGCATAATGACACTGGTATTTTAAACATAACTAAGAAAAACGCTAACAGATGAAAAGATGGGCCAACTGACAGATGGAAAATCTAAATTAGTCCCAGAAGAAGCATCAGTCACACATCAAAAGGTTCATCCAGAAAATCAAGTACAATGTATGAAACCAAACTTCAAACAAAACTTCAAATAAAGGCGATACAAATTTCAAAGTAGGTCACCTTGACATTAGGTCAGCTGCATGGCATGATGATGTCTGCTAATCTGTTTCAACCTAAAAGTAAATCCTTATCACATATCCATTCAAAGATTTTGGAAATACATGTATAGGCAAAAGAATACAAACAAATTGCAAATTTTAACAAAACTATGATATAATCTGAAGTCTGTACTACAGATCTTGTATATCACTCCTAAACCATGACCCTGACACTAGTTCCACCCAGAAGGACCAAGTTCTATGGCTACCAATGTCTGCTGCCAAAGCCAATACTCTTTATTATAGTTAAATTGCGAAAATTCCAAAAAGTCCGCCCAAAAATGTACAGAACTATGAATGGATGAATGGACTAACTGATACCATGATGAAATTATACATAGCCCCATGGTATACAACCTTTGCTAGGGTTACCTTAAATTAGTTTCCAAATAAAAAACTTGTCACTGTTAGAATACATACTTTGCATTGACGGCTTGATAAGTGAGTTTCCTCTGGAAGGCTGAGCAGGGAGCCAGTGAGATGTTTTCTTCCTCCCCCTTCTCCAGAAACTTCTCTACTTGAGCACTAAAATATACCAAAGGTGTAATTAAGGTAAATGGATTCACCTCCATTTTTTTCTGCCATTTTAACAAAGGGAAATAACTTTTGTGACTGCCTGTTTGCTTCCAAAAGGATGAAGCCCTTCTAAATATTGTCCTGCTCTTATAGGAAAGAATTGGTTCCTTGTGGAAGCATATCCTTCTTTAAGAGGTGACTCCAATTGAGTAAGGAGTAAAAATAGTATAGTTGTTTCCTCTGAAAGTGTCCATTCACCTTAAAAACATTACATGAGGAAAATTTCTACCTCCCAACAAACAAATCTTTATCGAATTTACAGTACAATTACATGAGCCACGACACGAGAAAACCAACAAAGTGGTTGTGCGCTCAGCACAGAATCAGATCAGCCTGGGCATCAGCCCAGTCTGATCAGAATCTTTGCTTTGCGCTTAAAGGGTAGCTAAGGGTCTAAGCTACCTCCATGCCGACAGCAAAGACTCTGATCAGACTGGGCGGATGCCCAGGCTGATCTGAGTCTGCGCTGGGCGCATAATCACATTGTTGGTTTTCTTGTGTAGCAGCTCACATGTATCTTACTAATAAATTCAAATAAGCTATACCAAAATCAAACTCTCTTTTGTTGCTGGCAAAATCAGTTTGTAATGTCATTAAAAATTGGCAGAGCATGGCAAACACTGTTTGCCATCCTCCTTCACCAATGGCGTCATTGATCTGTTACTTTAGCAACTATGTAATTGCCATATGTTGTACCTAGCACCTTGGCAGAATGACGTCTTGATGACTCCCTTTGATAGCAGTATGATGTCCAAGTCGCTATGGTAACATACCTATGACATCATTGGTATAGGAGCATCGCAAACAGTGTCTGCCATGCTCCGCCAATTTTAAAATGACATTACAAACCGAAATTCTTTCAAAAGAAACTTCAGATTTCCTCAAACAAAAAATTATTCTCAAGCCATTTAATTTCAAGTTCTAAATGCATTGGAAATCACTTTATTTTCATGTGTTCTTTTTACTGTGTTTTACGTCCTGCAATTATTGGCCAGTTTTTGAATTTGCAACCAAGTAAGTGACAATCGGCAATAAAAGCAATTTTTATTTGTTAATGCTAAACTCATATACCTACATAACTAAGTCAACAAACTCCTGTTGCTCTGGTGGGACAATGACAGGTCCTTTATTTATCCCTGGATCAGAGGTCACACCTGCTGGAGAGGTAAAGGAAGGGGAGGAAAATGCTTCATGTTTCTTCATAGTTGCCTCCCTTAGTTTTGCCTCCTGGACTGGCGTCAAGTATGGTATACCTGCAAAAATATTTGAGGTGTATGGGTACGTTGCTACATTTTCTGCCATTTTTCATTAAGGCAACATCTTTCATGACTTCTTGTTTGCTTCCCTGCATGCTGTTGCCCCCCTTTTCAGGGCTCTCGATCACCGAAATTTGGGGCCGAAATTCGGCCCCATTCCCAATGCCAAAAAGTATGTTTTTTTCCCAATTCCAGATGAAAAATTCCCAATCTGACTAAGCCTGTTTGGTCCCAGAATACTGCAGTTGCATCAATACAAAATGTATTAAAAACCACCTAAAACTAAAAATGTTAACATAATTTATAACTTTAAAAATCGGGAAGCGATTACATTAATTTTTCAATCACGATCGTCATGTTTTGTTACTGGAAAGTGGTACCGGGTTTTATCATGTACTGTTAGAGTTAGTCAATGTACTGTAAGAGTTACTTCCCTTCCATTAGAGGGCGAATAGCGTAGCGATTTTCGCTGCAATATGTTAATATTTTCTTTGCTTCAAGGGCCAATATTGTTGTGGTGAACAATAGTTTGACTTATTATTTAATTTAAAGCCTTCCCATGCTAACATTTGATCGGAGATTTCACCTAGGGTGGATGATTCTGCTGTTTTTGTGTTTCGTACCTGAATTGATTTTTACAGACATTTTCGGCCATATCCAAAATCATAAACAGGATTACCGGGACATCCAAGAGTTAGTATAGTGATAGTGACGTACTGTGGATGTTTTGTACTTGCAAGACTGAAAGTTTTGTCATGTTCTGCATTGTGACAGTCCACTTTCTTTCAATTTCACATTATGCTTAGTTCACAGATGCTTCAAACCTAGAGTGTTATACTGTTGTTATTTTTCTAGGTCCCAGTCTTGTCTCCAATTTGAGAGTGGCAAGATAGGGGAGTTGCCAGTTCAAAGGAAAGAAAGAAAAACTCAACACACACAAATAGTTTTGTTATTATCTAATATCCCAACTATTTGATAAAGTTTATTATGATTCACTATCTGCTAGATCTATGTCTGCTTATTGACTGGATTCCTCTGAAAATATAACAATACCATATGTAAATAGTGTTGGTCTGACTATGAAAACTTCACACATATAACAATGAAAAATTTCCCAATTTTAGACAAAACGACGCTATTTTTCCCAATTCTAAAGGCCCCGGCCCCATTCCCAAAAAGGGGTGTGAGAGCCCTGCTTTTAAACTGGGGTCTACTCAAAAGGAGCAAATTCTTTTCTTTAGACGTTAACACCATTTAAAAGGGTTGGCAAACACAATAAAAGCATCGTAAACGACTGCGTAATACCCCGCCACTGCAAACCAATACCCCATCTTCTATCTTTTATACATTTTTTTTTATCATGACATGAACCTCATATTACCTACATAATGTGTTGCAAGTTTCAGGAAAATCCTGTTAATCTTTGATTTTATACAGAATTTTTTCATAATTTTATACATGTATATAGCTCTGGGGCAGGGGCAGGTAACCTATGTGGACTTAATACTACTTGTAACAGAAAGCTTATGTTATTTTAATCATTTCTATGAAATTTCATCAAGATATACCGAAAATCTGATTTTATATTGATTTTTTTCATGAGTTCATACATGTATACAGCATGTGTCAGGGGCAGATAACCACTGGGGGACAAAATTTTGATAAGACATAAAGCTTATATCAATATAATTTGTTACAAGTTTCAGAAAAATCCCTTTCGACTCTAATTTTATACATTTTTTTTATTTCATACATGTATATAGCCCTAGGGCAGGGGCAGATAATCCAGGTGGACAAAACTCTGCTTATAACTGAAAGCTTATGTTTCTTCGATCATTTCTGTGAAATTTCATCAAGATATTTCAAAGTGTAAAAGAACTACAGACCAAAAACTGTTTTTAAGACCATGAAAAGGGCAATAACTCCATAAGAAGACATCAAAATTTGCCCATTTCTTCCCAAGACCAATGCACATGCCATGTATGAATAAAATCCGTTAATAAATACTCAAGTTATCGAATGGAAACGAAGTGCTCACGGACGGACGACCGGACGGACGGACGGACGGACGTATGTACGACGGACGGACGGACGGACACACAGACAGCCAGCGGGAAAACATAATACCCCGCCACTAACGTGTGGTGGGGTATAAAAATGTTAGAAAAGTGTACCCATTAACCTTCACAAAAGCCTGTCACATTTAAGTAAAGAAGCTACAGCAATTTCACCTCTCTTTAAACTTATACCAAAAAGGATTTAAAACAATATGGACATTAGCTGTATACAATAATTCTGCCAAGGTTATGTCACACCCTGGATGAGTGTACGAATTTTTAAAACAAGTCTGAATTTAAAACTGAAACTGATAATGGAAAATTTAGTGTGCAAACAAATACTTCGTACAAGAACTCAAATATCAGCAATCAAATTTATATTTCATTTGAAAGCAATAAGTGTAAATTTTAATACCTTCTTTTATCATTTTGTTGAAATCAAATCCTTGTGAGATAAGAAATTCTAAACTGGAACTCTGCAAAATAAAGTATTTAAGTTTTAACTTGTTTATACAATACATGTTATATGTATCTACCTATACATGTATGTACATAACAGTAGATAACAGGTACACCTGATTGTCACTGTGTGTTGTATAAACAAGTTTGGTGTGGTTCTTTAAACCTTAAAAATTAGTTTTTGAAAACGTTTCATTGGAAAAATACATTTCAGCTGCCTTAATTCATAGATTATGCTATATAATGGTGCAAAAAAAGTTATATTTCTGATGAATGAAAATGGAGTTAAACGTTTCCAAAAGGTGGCCAAGTTCAAGGTAGTATATGACTAATTTAATAAATGTTATTTTTCATTCAACAATAAAAATATAAACTATAGTATGTATGTTTTATGACTATTTCTGTAATTCAGAACAAGAGTGCAAATTGTTTTTATTACACCTCAAAATACAAAACATGTTTTTATTTTAGCCACCTACTTGTATTGACATTTAGAAGTACCTTTAAACAGTTCTAACGAGGACACAGAAATATTAAACAAAAATTTCCCACATTAGTCTTAAAAACCCACCATACTGCAGCTTGTAATAAATAAAACTGAACAAACTGTAAATCAATCAGTATCAATGCCAAGAGCAGTCTGCCACACCTATGGTGGCAAAATTAGTTCCACCAATGCAGTATACAGAATATCACACTTTTATTTTCCATTGATGCAAGGAAAAACCAAGACTGACTGTATCATACCTGACAAGAAAATCTGAGATCTGGTGATGCTCGTGAGTAAGGTCTTGGAAAGATGTAGAAATTAAATGGCTTTGCTGTGTACCTGTAATGACATATAAAAGCATTTGTTTTCATGTTCACGAAAGCATCACAAAATGTCTCCTTCTTTAGCATTCAGATTCCGGTTGTTCAAAGCATTGTGTAACAGAGCGCACTTGCAGTTAGATTTTCAGCAATTTTTATTTAAGACTAAAAATTCTTTGCACTAGGTCTGTCTCAGGAAACTTGTACATTTTTAAGTAGCCTAAATGAATCGATGATTCGTAACTAAAAGCCCATGTACAATTTCCAAGAAATAACGATTCAGAGTATAAGCCATGAACTTATTTGGTAATGACACTTAGGCATAGAGATAACATGTAATACGTAAGCAATATCACCATGGATTTGGTTGGTTGGTTGATTTGATGCTTAACGTCCACGGTAAACAACTAAGGTCATGTCGGGACAGTCAGTTAACCTAACCACACTATTCCTGGGCAGGCTTAGACCTCCTAAGCGGTTAACCAGTACTAAGTGCACATACTTTCGCCAGTAACTGACAACTGCCCTTCTTGAATCAGCGGAAGGAGAAACGAAAGTATGTGGCCAGACCGGGATTCGAACCCAGGACCTCTGACTTATAAGTCAGGTGCCCTACCGATTGCGCTACCCAGCCCGGCTTAATATCACCATGGAAATTACTCTATGAACTTTATGATACTAAAGTGCATGACCTTTGATTATATAATGCCAGGATGCTCGGCACTCTGGAATTTTGATAGGGTTTCTAAGTTAAGTCTGTAACTAGGAATTTAGAAGAAGCAACAATGAATTTGACTTATTATGAACCTGGGTAGTCGTTGCGGAAATGTTAACTTTAATAAACTTAGAAGCTATATGATCACTTGACTTATCAATAAAGATGGCCTAATAGTATGACAGCCAAAAAACAAAGCTGGTAGTCAAGGATATATGAAGTTTTCCAGCACACACAAAAATCATGTGCTGTAAATTTTGCTGAAACTATGTGTGGAACTTTGATTTTTTTGCACACAAAAAAAAACTGCTGGTATTTTTGCATATTTTGAAAATATAACATCCCCTTAGGTTTGAACAAGTTGGCCCTGGAGTCCTGAAAATTTGGAGATAAATACTATTCGATGGCTGAGCGCAAAACTGACGTAACTACATATTTTTCACAAAATGACATTTTCACACTTTTTTAATCAAAAATAGGTGATACATCTTCTGTAAAATAATTAACCTCATATTCTTATTATTTTTCCCATTTTTTGCTAAAATATGAAAGGTAGCTAACTCAGAGCAGTCAACAAGTTCCCGCAAAACTGACGCAAGTCCACTTACAACTGTTTTGCGGGATAAAATCAGTCAGCAGCTAATTCCATTTTGTCTGCAAAAGGGTTGTAACTCATGTGACTGATTTATTTTTAGGGACAAATATTAAGGAACAAATACCACAACAACAATATATTGTAACAGACTAGAAACATAGTGAAACAAACTGTGTTTCTATTTCAAAATCACTTTCTTTACATAATGAAACATGAAGAAATCAGTTGGGGCAGATATTTTGAAACAACAGGATCATATCCTGTTCGCCATAGTTTTGAAACAGTGAAATGGTTGAAAACAAAACACTGCTTTTGTATTAAAATAACTGTTTTGTTATATACTGAACAGCGATACAGATCCTTTGCAGGAAATTCACCGATACTACTATATTTAGAATCAAATAAAACAGCAAGAAACGAGAATACACAGCAACATTTGGGAAACACAGTGAAATGGATTGAAACTAAACATGTTTCTTGTTTCAAAATCACTTTGTATCTACATGGTAACTGTGTGTGTGTGTGTGGGGGGGGGGGATTGAGAGTCATAGTTACAAGGATTGGGGGATCATAGTTACGAGGATTGAAATACACACGAAAACACAATGAAATGGTTTGAAACTAAAACATGTTTCTAGTTTCAAAATCACTTTGTATATGTAATTACATTCATTACAGCTCATCAATTGGAAATCTACGAGAACAAATATTTTTAACATATTTAAAAATACATAGCAACATTTTAGAAACACAGTGTACATTGAAACACATCCTGTCTCTGTTAAAGAATAAAAACAAGGTACATGTACAACCTATCTACCAGGTATATGAATCATCTTGGGCAAATGTTTTGAAACTAATGAAACAAGAATAGTGTGCATACTAAAATTTTGGAAAGAGAATACATTTATATAGTCAGATTTTGGAAACACAGTGAAATGAACAAACCATAGATGTACTTTCTTTCTGTAACCATACAAGATACAACATCTCTAAAAGAAATCAACTAGGACAAATATTTTGAAACAAATGAAACAATAAAAATTCATACCTAGTATGGATGGATGGCTGACCTGCAGTTTTACACTTATTTCAACAGTATTTTAGGTCTACCAAGTGTATACTAGTGATATAGTTTGACGGAAACCATGTTTCTGTTTCAAAATCAGTTTTGTTAGGTTTTGAAGTATATGGCTCCACTATAGGAAATCATTTCGGACAAACAGGGTCTGCAGGGATCCTTTGGCATCTTTTTTGAAGTCCCTGACTCCTACTTTTTTATTGGGACTCTTGTTTTTCTGAGAGCTTTCTGAAATGTATGATACTTTGAAATCCAATGAAACAAGAATATACAGTAACTGTTGCACTTTGGAAACAATAAAAATGGTGAGAAACTAACTCAGTTTCTGTTTCTGAATCACATACTGCCCATGAACAGAGGGAATCAAACATGGCAAATATTCTGAAACAATGGAGCAGTAAGAAATACTATTTTGGAAGCACAGGAAAATGGTTTGAAACAAAGTTTGTTTCTGTTTCAAAATTACTTTTGTTAAGGAACAAAACAATTAAGGTATCGATGGCCTAGCTCTCATATGAATATAAGGTCGGACAATTATTTTGAAATCAATAAAACAATAAGAATAGGGTAACATTTTGGAAACACCATGAAACAGTGTGAAATGAATCCTGTTTCAATTTCAAATTGAGGGCCTCGTAAAATAAAGCCATTACTTACTTCAATTCATTTTTGTAACATAACAAATCAAGATATGACCTCTTGACATATCAACTGGGGCAGCCTAAGTCTTAGATCATTAAGGCCACCAATAGCCCCATTCCAGGGCCATTGGATATTTTAAAGAGACTCAGTGCATAAACTACAAACAGACTGACTCGGTCTGTGAGGGTCTTTATGGCCCCATGTTTTATTTTGAAAAGGTCATAAGTGACTTCAGATAGGCAAACTCTCTTAGGCATAACAGTGACTGGGACAAAAACTTTGAAACACTGAAACAGCAAGACTGTAAAGTAAATATTTTGGAAATGCAGTGAAATGCTCTCAATTCCAAAATCACTCGCTGCCAAAAGACGCTATGGCCTCTGATAAAGAAATCAGTTTTTGAAACTAACGATACAAGAAGAATAATAAAAGTAACAGTTTGAAAATGCCTGATAGTTAAGGTTTTGTATCAGGGGCCTTTCCCAGCCTAGGATCAGCAACAGTTACTGTTCCATGAACCTTAAAATATTGTTCTTAGCTGTACTTTAACCACAGCTAAATTTTAAGCATGGATAAATAACCATGATACACAATGATCAGCCTTACCTTTTCATTTTACTAAACTCTAGTGCACTCTCAACTGCCATTTCATGACGGTGAAAGGGGGAAGAAGAATGGATGGATAGATGCTTGCAGGTTAACTCCCTTTCAACAATATTTCAGTCATAATGAACCATTAGAAGGATGATAATGAAAGGATGTGTGCAGCGTAATGTAACTCCATTTAAAGATTAAGAGGTTTCAACCTCTAACAGGAATCAAAACCAAACCCTTAGTTTAGCAGGCCAGCGCTTAACCCAATGAGCTACTTGAGCACCTAAAGGGGGCAGAGATACTGAGAGTAAATTCACACTGAAAGTCTTGAACGGTAAAGAATTGCATAAAAATAATCCAAGATGTCTGTTTTCCAGTTTCCCCAGTTGTTAAGCTGGAAGTAGGGGCATAGTTACAAAACAGAAAACAAGTACAGCAGCCCTGTTTGTCATTTGTCTAGCATAGTATTACGTGGGTTCCCTCTGTCCGATATAGACAAATGTAAAATTGAGTTTGCTTTAATTATGTAAACCAAATGAAAACAGTGCATATGAAGAAACTAATGACTGTGTATCTGGAACCATGTAAACTATTATGATGCAAAATAAGAACTGAAGAGAAGATGGCTAATACGCTAATACTACTTGAAACAAAGCAGCAAAATTTACTAGGATAACCCTAGACTTAAATTTCATGAGCCTTTGACATGATGTCTCATAAAGTTATTCACAAAACATACAATTAAATTCAGTTCAGATGTTAAAAAATGGATAAGGTTTGAATCGTGAACATTTTACAAATTGGTTTCAGGTTGCATATGGGCAGACTACTACTACTGTTTCTGGTATACAATTTCTGGAATAATGTAAATTAGGGAATAACTGTACTTAGAATTGTCATTTGGGGAGATAAAAAATTTAATTTTAAACTCTGCAGACATGTCTTAAAAAACAGTTTGCAACCACTAAACCCCAAGATTCACTTCTCTGAATAATAAGTTTCATTAAGTTATCCCCCCCGCCCCCTCAAAAATTTTAATGTTATCCTTTTTTATAAGTACATCAATTAGAATATACTATACAGTTTAAACAACTAAGTCATTAAAACAAACATTTTGTATTTGAGAAAATTTTACAATCCTTTATGCTAGGTTTAAAAATAAAGCAAAACCGGTTTGAATATAGGTTCAGGGAGTGTTGGGTTGACAGAAAACATCAGGAAATTAAATTACTGGTAGACTGGGAACAAAAATAATTTTATAGCTTTGGTAATTACTTTTATCTCTGAAAATGAGGTGGTTCTAATAGGTCAATCCAAAAACTTACAATTGAAATGGTTCTAACAAATACCCACTACACGTACCTGTAGTCTGAGAAGAAACGAGTATTACATCACAAACTATTATCCACTAAGGACTGTTTGGGTCCTGGTAAAGAATATTTAGTCATTTAGGATTGTTGATATAATGAGTAGCCTCCTTGGAGAATTGATTCAACTTTCAGAATGGCAAAGAAGTGCTTTGTATACTTCTCAGAAGTGTTTCAGTAGACATGTACTCAGGCTGTCACCACACACCTGAGCTGCACCATATTTCAGACCAAAAATATATTAAAACAACACAGAAACTTACAGAAACATTCAAACAACCTCAGAAAAACAAAAAGGGCAAATGGCTAAAACAGATAGTATCAGCTTTATCTGTTTTACTTCAAAGACACAAAAATCTCAGTGAAAATATAAATGCATAAGTAGGACACATATGCTCGGACTCTGTGGTCTAAAAATGCCTCCCAAAGTATTTTTTGAAGAACAGTTGTAAGTTATTTTAGCTGTTTTGCAGTAAGACTTGACTTTAAGACAACTAATAAATATGCAGTTAAAGTTTATGAGTCAGTTACGTCTGTTTTGCAGTGCAATTTAATTTTTAGATTACTGAAAAATGACACCAAAAAAGGTTGTAAGTCAACTTACCACTGTTTTGCGGTAAGATTTTATTCTTTTGAATACTGAAAAATATGCCAAAAAAGGTTGTAACTCAAAGTGTTACCAAAACACAAACATCAATAAAGCTATCACAAAAAAGGCTTCCTTGTAGTTGCTACCATTTGTATGGAAGTCTTTATACAGATGGGCAATTTGAAACAAGACCTGTGTGTCACAAGAAAAAGTTTTTTGCTTCTCCTGAAAAGTTTTGTAAAATGTAGTTACGTCAGTTTTGCGCTCACCCATCGTATTATTCTCCACAGAGGCAGATGTTGTGGCCTTTTATGGGGCCAGAAATGCTGACTTTTGTTGTAATGACCAGTTAACAATTATTTTTCAAATTTATGAAACTTACTGTTTTTTGTTCCCATCATAGCTGAAGGCACACAATCCAAACTGTATCAGGAGAAAATCACTGGAGCCCTGAATAAACAGAGAAAATATTGAGTTCTGAAACAGATTTCTTTCAACATGATTAGTGAAAGCTCATCTTTAAAATGAAGTGTATTTTAAACATTACATCTTATTATATTTTTTTTAAAATAAAAGTCAATACAACATGGAAATAAATGACTCGAGAAAAAGTATTTGAAAAAATCTGAAGTTTCTGTTGAAATAATTTCAGAATGTAATGTCATTGAAAAATTGGCAGAGCATGCAATATTCTGTCTGCCATGCTTTGACACCATACAACACTGATCTGTTATCATAGAAACTAAAATTCATACTGAGTCAAAATGACATCGAGACATCATTCTGCCAATGGACTAAGCATTAAATGATCATTTGCCTGAATTTCCTAAATGTATTTTAACCTTAGACCCGGCCATGACATGATAACATTATATCAAAATCAGTGCTTACTGCTATAATAAGTAATGTTATAATGAAGCTCTACCGCACCTGGAGAAGTTTGTGATAGCGTTCTTCTGGGTTGTCAAACATAGCTGTGTGGCTAAGACCAGCATGATTCAAGCCTGAAAAAATAATGAACATTTTATACACAGGTATAGTATTCATTAGCATTTATAACCCTGACAAACAGAAACTCATATGAAGAATGTCAGGGGGGGGGGGGGGGGGGGGGTATACAGATTTTGTTTGGGCACCTGTTCATGCATTGGTTAGTCTGCTCATTCTTTAATCCATCCATGCAAACTTTTACATCAAAGTTTTGCATTACCCTAACATGCTTAAATATTGGGACACCTAAAATAATTAATTTTCCATTTGGAACCCTCCAGAACTAGCTTCAGCAGAACTCTTTTTTTCCAACGAAGGTTTTCCCTAGGCCTTGTATTTAAGGAGTTGTTGACACCCACAATTTTTATGGTCCAATGCCAAAAGTAACGGGTCCTGTGCTCTTTAAAATCTTATAAAATGTCCTAATCAAACAATATTATATTCTGAAACTTATTAATTTGTATTGTGCAAAGAATAACATAATTTTTGTCGAGCCCGCTTGCGGTCAGCGAGACATAGTCGCCTGTTTGGTGTTGGTGCGTCAGTCTGTCCGTCCATCCGTTTACAGCCATATCTTGAGTTTGGTTGACCCTAGGACCTTGAAACTTCATCACAATATGCCCCACCAAAATGCTAATTGGCTCCCACAAAACTAGGTCACTGTGACCTACTTTCACAAAAAAGTACCACATATTTAGTTTTCGCCTGCAGCCCCATATCTTCCTTATCATAGGCCCCAGAACATTCAAACTTCATCAGTGCATGCAATTTACCACTCCAGGTCAACTCCAACAAAACTAGTCACTGTGACCTACTTTCACGAAAAAGTACCACATATTTAGTTTTTGTCTGCAGCACCATATCTCCCTTCTCACAGGCCCCAGAACATTCAAACTTCATCAGTGCATGCATCTTACCACTCCAGGTCACCTCCAACAAAACTAGGTCACTGTGTCCTACTTTCACCAAAAAGTACCACATATTTAGTTTTTGAGGTCATCCCCATATCTTTCTTTTCATTGGCCACAGAACATTCAAACTTCATCAGTGTATGCATCTTACCACTCCAGGTCACCTCCAACAAAACAAGGTCGTTGTGAACTACTTTCACAAAAAGTACCACATCTTTAGTTTTTGTCTGCAGCCCCATATCTCCCTTATCATAGGCCCCAGAACATTGAAACTTCATCAGTGCATGCATCTTACCACTCAAGGTCACCTCCAACAAAACTAGGTCACTGTGACCTACTTTCACGAAAAAGTACCACATATTTAGTTTTTGTCTGCAGCCCCATATCTCCCTTTTCATAGGCCCCAGAACATTGAAACTTCATCAGTACATGCACCTTACCATTCCAGGTCACCTCCAACAAAACTTGGTCACTGCAACCTACTTTCACGAAAAAGTACCACATATTTAGTTTTCGAGGTCAGACCCATATCTTTCTTTTCATTGGCCCCAGAACATTGAAACTCCATCAGTGCTTGCACCTTACCACTCCAGGTCATCCCCAATAAAAACTAGGTCACTGTGACCTACTTTCACGAAATAGCATTTTCACCACCGTCAAAGCGCCAACGGGCTCAACATGCAGGCGGTGGCCATCTAGTTATAAGAATTCATCACTTTCAATTGGTACTTGGATTTTGTTTTGACAGTCCCAGTAGATGCACAATTTTTCTCTGGGAGTTCCAGATATCATTTTGTAGGCCTGAAACCCCCTATCTTGTGTCCGTGAAAACCCTGCAACTGACTTGGATTGAGTCCAAATTTGAACCTTCTACCTTTAATGGTAACCAATATATATAGTGCATACCTGTCAACTCTCCCCCATAAATACTGAGTCTTCCTATTTTAGGAGGCACTCCCACTCTCCCTCAATGCCAAAAAAATCTCCCTTTTTGAAGAAAATCTGCCTAAATTTTGTTGAATTTTTAAGTTTTTCCCTTTAATTAGTTTAAAATTTCCAAGTATCTCCCCCACAGAAATTACCAATACTGTAGCATGCACAGCTTTGCTTAAAAAGTCTGTTAAAATAGTCTTTTCATGCTTTTTGAATTTTCCCAAATGAAATTTTCAAAAGTTGACAGGTATGATATTGTTAAAGGTAATATCTTACATAAACAAGCATAAACTCTCACCGGCAGTGATCGGCAGTTATTTGAGTGAACAATGACATTCAATCATATCAGTATATCATAGACTCTGCAACTACAACTCATACCTGTTAACTATCAGTACTTGCAAAACATGCATCAAAGAACGCTTGTATTATCTGTTTGCATTTTAGCCTCCTTTTTCAATTTTTCAATGAAGGTTACCTCTTAAAGGAAAGAATTTGCTCCCTAAGGAGCAAATTTTTTCCTTTAAAAGTTGACCTCATTTTCAAACTCTCTTTTCCATGAGGGTCAACCCTTAAGGAAAGAATATGATCCCGTAGAAGCAATTTCTGAGCAAATTCATAAAGAGCCGATCCCATTTTCAAGGGTTTCATCTTCCTGGGAAGCCCCAAATTTTTGGGGGGATTATTTTTGGAAGAGAAAAGCCGATCTAATATCTGAATTACACACAACTGATTAACATATTTGGGGCATTTTTGGAGAGAGAGAAAGCCCCCTCTTATAGCCAAATAAATATGGTAAGTTTTAGCTGCAAATGTACCTGTAAATTCTCCATCTATTGCTAAGAAGCTTGCCTCCTCAATAGCTTCACCAACCAACTTCAAGGCAGCCTGGAAATCTGAAATATACAAATTTTATATGAAATAAAATGACAACATAACAAAGGTAGATCCTCATTATGTCAGAACCCTCCCCCAATCTCCAAACACATCTTCCATAAACTTCATTTGTATACCATATTAATCCTATTTTAAAATGCCCCGAAGGCCACACTTGTGGCATTCTGAACACAGAGAATTTCCAGTATCTACCACCACTGACACTTCAAAAATTTGTAGAAATCATACAGATGAGCATTTTCTTCATAAGAATAGTGACAATGACAATCTCATTACTAATTTTCTGTGCACTGTTACTAAATATATATTTTATGGGAAGGAATAGAAGCCGGGACCCGGGACCAAATTCCGGGACCAAAATCCGGGACCAATTTTTGTTGGCATTAAAATTGTACTAAACATGCAAATAACGAGCTGAAAATTGAACCATAAGTAGATTATAGTCTCTTCTGAAAAATGCATATAAAGATTCTATAAGACTTTCAATATGTTTTGAAATTTTAACAAAAATACAGGACCACGTCGAGCTTTTTCGACCCGTTACTAGTTTTTGCGGGATTGATGATGTCAAGCAAATCTCAATGTTTTCCTACAGAAACATTTAAACCCCCATTTTTTTACATTTCGTCATCTGTAAACATACCAAAGAAGATAAAATTTTAAAATTTGTGAAATTTATCTGTGATTTTCGATAAAAATTCCACCCGGGACCAACCCGGGACCAAAATTGTCATTTTTCTATTGTGCGATGTAAACGATGTCAATGATTTTTTTCAATTTTCTTCTATATTATTGTTTAAAATCTCATTGTTTTACTTTGTGTCATATCTAAAGATGCCACAAAAGACGAAAATGCAGAAATTTCGTAAAAAAATCCCTTATTTTAAGAGAAAACCTACCTGGGACCAAAAGGTCATTTTCTGCGGTTTAGACATTGTCTTGGTACGTTGCCATAGAATCTGAACATTCCACAAAAGCAGAAATTGATCAGCTTCTAAAATAAATGGGGCCAAAGTAAAAAAAAAAAAAAAAGAAAAAAAGAAGGCGTATTTTAATTTAAAGCACTTAAAATCATTAACGAGACTGGAAACATGTTTGCACAAGTTTAATATTGGGCTTAACAAGAATTGCACATAATTGTATATAATTAATTATTAACTAATTAGATTTAAATATGATAGGGGCTCACATTAAAATGATTTCTTTTTATTTTTTTTTTCATTTCTGTTTCTTTGGCATCTCTACATACGAGTAAATGTAATATTAATGGGACTTAAAAACGTTTATAGAGAGAAAAACTGAAATTTCCTTCACATCATGACGATTTTGGTCCCGGGTTGGTCCTGGGTCAAATTTTTCGCAAAAATGATAAATAATTTTCGCATTTTTTAAAAATTTAATCTTCTTTAGTATGTTAACATATGATGAGATGTAAAATAATTTGGGTTTAAAATGTTTCTGTAAGAAAAAAATGAGATTTTCTCGACATCGTCACCGCAAAAACTGGTCCCGGGTCGAAATTGCTTGACCTGGTCCTGTATTTTTGTTAAAATTTCAACAAATATCGAAAGTTTTATAAAATATTTTTATGCATTTCTCAGAAGAGTCTATGAACTACTTATGATCTAATTTTCAGCTTGTTATTGGCATGTTTAGTACAATTTTGAGGCCAACAAAAATTGGTCCAGGAATTTGGTCCCGGGTCCCGGGCGCTGGTCCCGGCTTCTATTCCTTCCCATATTTTATTCCGCACAATTATGTCTTATTTTCGACATGAACTGAGTATACCTTAAACCCCGTACAGACAATCATTTTTCTTGAACAAGGTTTTATTGTACAAGTTTTTCAATGACAATGTAACACTGTGTATACAGGAATAATGATCATTTTAAAACTTGTACAAGAAAAATGATGGATTAGAAACTTATCCTATTTTTCATCATTTTTTCCATCAAATAGCAAATGAGAATCCAAAAGATATTACCATAACTTTTGCAAACATTCCCATTTCGGATGATTCCTGCACTGATGATTTTAGAAATGTGGAAGCAAGAATAATGCAAGCTTACTTATTTGCATGCATTCATCTGGATATGCACTCAAAACACTGGGTCACACTACTACCTTTTTCACACCTTGCCACACACTCTGTCAACCAATGTGTAAATAATTAATTGCAAACATTGCAATGGATACTTGATTAGTCACCCGAGGCGAATGCAGAACTGTCTCAGAGCCACAATACACATAGCAGGCTGGTCAGTAGCTTCCAGCTACACCAGTTTCATGTTTTCTTATCAACAAAACAATCTTGGGTAATCCATTTCACAAGAGGGGTGGCAGCTAATAGAATTCAGGTTTTAACAAATTTTCCAGGTAAAGTAGGTGGCAGCTAATAGAATTCAGGTTTTAACAAATTTTCCAGGTAAAGTAAACATCAAATAAATAATCAAAACCACTATTGTTTTCTTTCAACTCATTTTCTTCTGACTTGCACATGCAAAAATTTTGGAAACAGGATTTTCTGTGAAACAGCAGGGGCTTCCGAACGTTATTGACATTGGGGAGGCAGATTTTTTTTAGAAATCTCTTTTCCACTGCAGTATTAAAATGATCCAATTAGTAACATGCCAGTGAAGGCTAAGGTAGTATTATTGTTTCTGATTTAATGACTGCTGAGTAGGAGCTTACATTCATGGGTGGGGCTGCAGGTATAAGGTTATGAAGTGGTGATGCAATATCCGATAACTAGTACCTTGACGGAAACTAATTGTTTGCATATCAATAAAAGTAGAAAGGTAAAAAGACAGTAACACAACATTCTTTTACGGTAAAACTTATTTTACATATAATATAAAAACACAATGCGCTGGTTCGAAGAAAACACTTGTTAAGACATGACTGGGAAAAAACAAAAATTAAAACATTTAGATGCCTACTTTTTTTCGTGATTTCCATTTTCTGGTAATGTTTGTTCAACTGTAAGCAAGGTTGGGAAGTTTTCTAGTGGACCTACGCCATTCAATTTAATGCTCTTTTCTGTTCTATATCTTCTGCCTTTATAGGTACACCTCGTGGAATACTAGTAGAATCTTCTTGAGTAAAAGTCACTAACTTTAAAAGTATTTATAAAATAATAAACTGTATTATAAACAGCTGTGCACCACACCATAATCCATCACTTTTTACACAATAATAATATGCACATACAATATCAGACACTCTTAAAATCAGGTAACTATCTTTCTGAACACTAGGTATGTCTCATGTGAGTTGCTGTGCCCCAAATATTTATACAAATTGAGCTGTGGATATATGACTCGCACAAGACCATAGCGCAAGGGGTCTTGTGAGCCTAAAATGCGGATTCTTCGATCATGAGTCAGACGGGGTCCTACTAAAGACAGAAAAGGACTTATGCCACCGAAAAGGACCGAAAAGAACTTTCGGGCACCGAAAAGGACTTTTTAAATAACACTTTAAGCTATAAATACGTTTGAAAAAAGTATATCGGGTAAAATATTATTCATAACATAATTTTCTAGTACTTTAAGAGAAAAAATGCTCTTTTTTACCGTGTTCAAAATTCGGCATTTGCAATGTCCTTTTCGGTACATGGCATCTCTCCACCAGAAGTTGAGTCCTTTTCGGTGCTGTGATATTTTTGTGAAATTTCAGGATGAAGCTACTACAGTTACAAGAATTATTATTCAAGCACTGATTAATAATAAAATGATAGAAAAAGTGCTAAAACATATGTTTTATATGGCATTTAACGGCAAATAAAAGCCCTTTTCGGTGCCCGAAAGTTCTTTTCGGTCATTTTCGGTGGCGTAAGTCCTTTTCTGTCTTTAGTAGGACCGAGTCAGACGCACTTCCAGAATACCAATAATAACTCTTAGCCAGCTCTTTCCTTGCACGAAATATGCTGAATCAAATTGTATAATGTTAGCTACGTTATGTAAGTTACGTTACTGGTGTGTTTGCCTAATGTCATTGATGCACTACCTAACTAAAGTACATGTATTTAAGCAGTGGTACACGCATACCAGCCACCAGCACCACCCCATGATGAAACCTCCTTAATACATACTTTAATGCAAATATTAGTGGACCTATGAATGGATTGACAGACAGACAATTTACATCAAATCCATTAGTCAACGTAGTCCACAGCAGAAGCTTCGACGCAACTGTTACACATGTTTCTTAGTATGTGACCTAGACCTAAGGTTATCATGATCATTCAAACGATGTAAATTAGTAGGCAGTATTCATAAATATCTATCCTGCAATAGCACTAAGTACAAAAGAACGCATTCAATCTAAGGTCTGGAGGAAAAAAACTAGAACTAAAACAGAGCATTTATGCAAATATTAAAGTTGTACGTACGGACAAACGGATGGAAAGGAGAAATAGTTACATAATGGCATAGCTTTCAACGTGTCCGAGTGTTTAAGACAAACTATCTCTGAAGTTTGAGATTACAGACATCATTCATATATATTGGAAATAGCAGTTACATTACTTGACTCAGTTAGACGCTTTTGGTTTCAACAGATCTGTGAATTAATTTTAGATAAGCAGCTCTATTATTCATATTCAGTACTTATTACAGGTTGTTGAAACGTACTTATTACATATTGTTGTTGAAGCGTTTTATTTCACCCAGGCAAACTTCCTATCAAGTACAAGAAATACGCTTTTCTGGTTTTGTAAGCTACGTTATCCTTTTTATTTTCATTCTGCGACTATAATTGCTTGTATTTTTGTAGGCTTATCCTTGCTAACTCTACACACATAAAAATTAAAACCAGTTTATAATAAAATATTCATAGGTTTTGTAGCTTCTGCGATCCGATTAAAATTTAAATGAAAATTAACAAATATTTAGTAACAACTTACATACGAGTATATGAATTTTTAAAATCCTTACCGTCTGGAAATTAAAGGACATGTAATGCGTCTTTTTCTGCATGTAAAAGAATTATATATAAATAATGTTATCATATGAAGTCACTTTAATTATGCCTGATGCACTGTGTGTGCGTTACTATAATAGAGTAGAAAATATCGTAGCTATCTATCTCTATATACTGCCTCACGCCCTCGCGGACATTCTAGGCAGGTACGCACGTCAAGCAAGAAACGGGCAGAAAATTAATCTGGAAAAGAACAGTAAAAGTAATAATAGCGCAGGGGATAAAAGATGATAGGTTAAAATAGAGAAGTGAAGTTAAAATCAGATTAAAAACAACTACCTCTGGATCTAAGGCCTTGAGTGTTGCAGTCTACCAACCGCATCCTTGAATGCTTCTAGGGTTGGTAGGCGTACAACATACTCGGGAAGGGCATTCCAATGGACAACTGTCAATGGCTAAAATGAATATTTGTAAAAATCTCTGGACGTATGAATCTGCCTGAAGATCATCAAGTGACAGTACCGGGATATTCTATTTGAAGGTTGGATGTAATCAGGAAGAGGTACTGCCACAAGGCCATATACAATCTTATAGAATAAACAAAGACGCGCGTCTGCCCGTCGCTGTTCTAGGGTCCGCCAACCTAAATTTTGTAACATGGCTGTCACGCTTGACCGGTAATCGTAATTACTGGCGGTCCATCGTGCTACGTGCCCTACGTTGGATCTTTTCTAGCTGGAGTATCTTTTCTCTTGTATGGGGTCCCATATTGGGGCAGCATACTCCAGCTGAGGGCGTACAAGTGTATTGAAGGCAGTCTCTCTGACCTTTTTATTCTTAGTTTTATTGTTTCTTTTTATAAAGCCAATAGTTCCATTAGCTTTTGCAGTGATTCGGTCTATGTGGGAGTTCCAGGATAGGCCACTAGACATGTCAACCCCCAAGTACTTTGCACTGGTGACCACTTCAATGATCTGACCATGCAACTGATATGAAGTGTTTGTAACCTTCCTTGCAGTGGTCATCCTTACAACTTGTCACTTAGAGGGCTTGAACTCCATGTCCCACCTGGACTCCCACACAGACAGTTTGTCCAAATCCTTTTGTAGCACATTGCTGTCGTCCATGCCTCCGATTGTTCGGTACACGGCCGTATCGTCTGCAAAGAGTCGCACTTTGGATGTCAATTCATCTGGCAGGTCATTGATGTAAATGAGGAACAAGATCGGCCCCAGGACAGAGCCCTGGGGAACCCAAGAGGATACTGGGACTGACTCCGATTCCTCACCATCAAGGACCACCGTCTGCGACCGGTTACCGAGGAAGGCACAGATCCATCGTAGTGCATTTCCTCTGACCCCATACTGATGGAGCTTCCAAAGGAGCTTGGAGTGGTTCACTTTATCAAACGCCTTTGAAAAGTCCAGCAGTATTAGGTCTGTTTGTTTTCCTGCACTCGCATTCCTGGCAAGGTCCACGACCAACATGGCAAGCTGGGTTTCGCATGACCGTTTTCCTCTAAAGCCATGTTGTAGATCATACAATAGGTCATGCTTATCCATGTGCTTACCCAAGTTTGAAGCTATTATATGCTCGAGGACCTTACAAAGTATGTAAGTGAGGGAGATCGGTTTATAGTTTGCAGCCGATGACTTGTCTTCTTTTTTAAAGACTGGAGTTACTAAGGCTTTGCACCAGTCTGTTGGGGGTTTTCCTGTTTTAAGGGAGCGCTCAAAGAGTAGCTTACTTGTTTATTTACCCTTGACCTATGTAGTGATTTGTATTTTCCTTAAAAATGCATCCTGAGTGTAGAAATTTTAAAATATGATTTGCAGTATATATCGGTACGTATAAAATAAAGAAAAAATGTATTTCCAAAGAAAAATTATTTTCATGTTTATGTTATTGTATTGATTGTCTATTCTAAGAACAAATAAAGCAAATAATCATGAGGATAAATAAAATAAATAAAAAGCACTGAATAGACAATTAGATTACTAAGATCCCTGAGCATCAAAAACAAAAATATTTTAGAATATAGTAAGATTTATGCATTACTTTTTAATAATGATATATCACAGTCTACCACTTAGTTTATTCTCATAATCATGTGTTCTGGATAAAATTCAACGTCAGTTTAAATGCTATGGAAGTGTCACAATAGTAGAGCATAGCCAACCAAAGACACTAAAAAGGAAGAGCAAACAAACTGTTCATACGTACCGAAATCCCGAAAGAAAAAGCTACGGTATTTAGTGTGACTACAATTTTATGCCGGCTTGTGAAACAAGTGCAATAATCATGGTTGTCAAGTGCTCGAAGATCAAGCGTTTGGCGGAAAGGAACATTGTTTTTAACACATCATTTTAGTTTTTAGAATTTCGTCTTTGATTTTGGAGATAATTAACCGATTATTTCAGAAGTTTGTCTTTTAAGTTGGTTTCGTTTCGTTTGGTAATTATCATTTGATATGTGTAGATGAATTAATAAAGTAATGCTGCTATGCAGCTCAAGATTCAATTACTGATTATTCTAACATAAACAGGTCTAGGATAGCCGTAAATTTACAGACAGTCTTTAAATTTAAAGACAGTCTTTAAATTTACAGACACTTTAGTCTTTAAATTTACAGATTTGGGCACATGCATTGTGGAAAACGGTAATTCACATTAAAACCGCATTTCAATATCTGTAATTTTGAATGTAATTTGAGTGAAATAACATGAAAAGCATGAATGCAGACGATGATCATGTTGCTCCTGCTAACAACATATCTTCAAAGTTTAGGCGTTTCTATAAACATAGCATTCTATTCTGTTCTGTCGAAAAAGAGTCTGTTAAAAATGAGTTAGATAGTGCAAATTATTATTCTACTGCTAAATCAAGACTGCCAGTCGTGTAAAGCATCACCATTTTGACCTAAGACATATTCTAAATGTGGCTACGGCATATTGGGTATCACTTACCATTGGACGAAATAACTTTGGTACGAAACGCCCCGAAGCCGCTCGCATTAGTTCCCTTGGACTAATTTTGCGGTCAAAGGGAAGGAACTGTGTCTGGTGTAGATTGAATTTCAGTTTTCTTATGATAAAAGAAGAAAGCACGAAAGCAAATGTATGCAGTCTTCTGCAAAATGTCAACCATAATGTGATGAAAACAGACAGGTAAGCGAGAGATTGCGGATTTTTCATACGATTTATTTTCAGGAACTGATCTATGCAAGCCTGTAAATTTACAGACTAAACTATCTATAAATTTAAAGACAGTCTGTAAATTTAAAGACTGTCTGTAAATTTACGGCTATCCTAGACCTGATAAAAGCATGTTAATGTTTTCCCCACTGAACGTTAAGGAAACGTCAACAATGTCGTGTGAAAATTTGCGTTAAACGATGTTGCAAATGCCCGGAGTGCACCGGCGTGCACCGCCCCTTGATGAATTTGAACGTAAAACATTTAACTTCTGGCGACGTCCGCCTTAAAAGAGGCCATTAGAAAGAGTGGCAATATTCATGCAGTTTGATTTATGTAATGTTAGAATCGAAATTATTTTTCCTTCCCAGTAAATTATTGCAGGTTAACACATGTTGTCGGGCAGATACGAATTTACATTCACTTCAGCCGTTGTGAATTAATAGTATGTGATCTGCCCTCCAACAACATAACTTGTGTTAATCAGAAATAATTCACGGGTAAGGAATAATTATTTCTTAATTACTGGGAGGCGCAGTTGGGAAATAGCAAAAGAAAAGAGTGCTGATTAAAAGAACTACAAATACTACGGTTAAAAACATAAAAGTGTATCTGCACTTTAAAATGATCTGATAGTAGCCAGTCCAGCAGTGAACTCACTTAAGCTGGAACTGGCCTTGGCACTATAAGGGAGATTATTCCAATATCTGTCAGTTCTAGGAAATAATTAATTTTTATGATAATGGGTCCTGGAATAGGGTACTAGAAAAAAAAAATTCTGGTTTCAGTGAGATGATGATGAACAGCAACTACAGTACACGCAACGTGAAGACTTGATCTGACACGCTCTCGCGAGAAATTTTAATCTTTTCCACGAAAGTTTAGTGGGGTTTTTGCGTGTGAAATGCGTGGGAGATGCGAGAGACTCGCGAGATGCGTGACGTTAAACTCGCGAGAAAACAATTTCTTTTCACGCGAGACACGCAACTTTCGAGAGAAAGGATTATCTCCATGTATGCTCAGGTGAGTCATCGGCGCCAAACTTAATCACGAGTGACGCGTGTTTTCGAGTGGAAAGGATTAACGATTCCTGTCAAATTTCACAGGTCATTATACATGTTGTACAGGTAATTCATTTATGTTTTTACATTGGGCCTAAAAAAAAGTTGTGTGATTCCGGTTTCCAACCGACTGGTCTTTTTTGGCGCCGACTCAAATTTTTTTTTGCGGCAAAAATAACGATCGGCAATTTCCGACATTCCGGAATTAACCGAAAGTGCCGAACAAATAGCAGTGTTTCCCCCAGACTGAAAAAGGGGCAGGGTGCTGCTGAAAAAAGGGGCACTTTTAGCGCGGCGAAAGGCATCTGGAGGGGCAATGTTACTTACGTTGTTCGGCCTACATCTAATAATTAACCTTAAAAGTATGACATATCAGTGCAGTAACACTACCATTATGTGTTAATATGTAGTGTAATTTAGCAGTACTGTTCATAGTGTTAGTGTGACCAGTCCATTGTTGAATAACTCAAAAAAAAAAAATGAAGTGCTAGAAAAAAAAACAAAAAAAAAACAATCCGGCATTCTCAAACCACCACTGCCTCCCCACCTTTCCCTCACCCTCCATATATACATCCAAAATTGCACCTCGGATGAAGGGTCTGATTTGTTCTAGTGAATTTGATAAAAGCTGATACTTGTTTACACTAAATCTGTCTATCTCAAAACCGAGTTTAATCCTACACTTAGATGAACATACCTACCGTAAGATCTCTCTGGAATAGTTAAATATCAAATAAGAATCGCGTATTGTTGCAAATCTGGGCCGGTAAATTTGTAAAATCGCAAATTACTGCATGGTGACAGCTGAGCTGTTGAGATGCTAAAGATCGCGGATTTCCCGAGATACTATTAATAAATATTGACTGGTTCTCGTTCCACAGATAGTACACCTGGGGCGAGTTGCATAACGCTAGCGCTACGTAGCGCTCGCTAGCAATTGGCTATGCAACGGTATATTACAAAAAAGCGCTTTGTAGCGCTACGTGGCATCCCCGGAGCTGCCTCGCGTAGCGCTTTTTTGTAACATACCGTTGCATAGGCAAAGCGCTCTGTAGCGCTTTCTGTTTACATGTTTAAACCAAGGCAAATTTCACTGTGCAACGCACTGCTACAGAGAAGCGCTTTTTAAAAGCAAAATCGTTGCATAGAGTTGGCAAAGCGCTACATAGCGCTATTTTATACCGCTTTCGTTAAGCAACTCT
The DNA here is from genome assembly GCA_963989385.1 of Ctena decussata. Lineage (NCBI taxonomy): Eukaryota > Metazoa > Mollusca > Bivalvia > Lucinida > Lucinidae > Ctena > Ctena decussata. Next base: position 286,148 of record CAXDIV010000065.1, read on the forward strand.
CGCCAGGAATCGGCAGGAACTAGATAGAAAAACGCGGGAAACTAATCTTAAAGTGAACCATTCGGAACTCCTCGGCCAATTCAGTGTGAATCAGACGGAATTGGCCGAGCGGTGTTCCGATTGAAAGTGAACGAACCGACATTCATAAACAGAAATCGTCGGCACCTGTGACGATTTCATGAAAACATCTATGATCTGATCAGCCTGCGCAAATTAAGCATGATCCGTATTTGTGATGACCGTACATTACGTATCTGACATGTTTACCGGGAAAATAGATTTTGAATCATTGCATTGTCGTAAGCGTCTAATAGGCCTCGAATTCAGTAGTATAGCGCAACGTGCTACGGTGAAAAAATAGTTATCGGTATTGATGCGGCAAGCGGAACCGTTATGCCGATTGAATCCCCACCTGCCACCTCCTCACCTAGGCCCGTGTCATTATCGGAGCGAGGCAAACGAGTTTAACGGTGCTACCCGTTAATTTCCCTGGTTACTATCGCCTTGTCCGCAATGCATTTGACATCTGAAAAGCCGGTAACCAGCATGTGTTTTCATGTGGCGAAGTAATTTTCCGCTCCAATTAACACCTCGCTATACCCCCATAGCGAGGTGATAATTGCCACAGATTAATCACTGTGATTGGTGTTTATTGATGCGCATGTGTACAGATTATCGATCGACTTGAGTTGTCAGTTTTTACAGGTATGGGACACAATGGAACCGAATCGTAATAGCAGCGCGGGAAAAGGGACTGGTTATTGATACTTTTCGGGCAGGAGGGCGCTTATGACACGTTTTTGGGGCAGAAGGGCGGGACCAAAAAGGGGCAGGGCGCGGCGCCCCGCCATTCCGCTTTAGGGGAAACGCTGAATAGACAGCGTAAACCGCTCACGCTATGACGCGTAAAGCATACCAGTTTGTCGCATTGTATTCAATACTGCGCAGGCTGATCCCAATATTTGCTATCAGCGTATGGAATAAGATTCCTTTCACCATTTTGTGCTCTTAGCGGCGTCCTTTGATGTCAAGGCACGAGAATGACCTATAAACGTGCTGTGTTTACGTATTTCAACAAATGCTACCGTCTTCACATTTTATTATGGCGAAGGCCCTGAATGCGTTCAGTCACCTCTAAATATGAATATAGATATTATGTTTATTTGTCCGAATACTTTGAGAATTTTTCCGTGCAGCAGAATCAGTTTCGTTTTTCATATAGATAATGTGATTTTCCACGCGGAGATCGGAATAAAAAACAAACTTCTCACCTCTTATTTTTCCTTCATTTTTATGCATTTTTAAAATCCAAATACTTTGACAATTGATCCACGACGCAAAATCATATTTTCCATATTTCATGAATGAACTGATTATGAGGATGCAGCTGTGACGTATTTTTTTAGCCGTCAAACCAACAGGTTTACAAATTTGCATATTTCAGAGAGTGGATAAGTGGACGTCAATCACCGCTGAGACAGCCCATTTGCCAATCAAGTCATTGTTGTCGCGTGCGCTATTAATGGAAACTTGAGAGCTCTTACATCAGAAAGTTCGGCACGTGCCACTAGCGGCTATATCTTTGAGTTCAAAAGCTGATGGAAACGCTTTGATCTTTGTGACTGTTTTGACATGGATTGGGCTATTATCGGCTGAGCGAATTCTTTTGTCTGTGTCATCATTCTAGAATTTGAAAGAACTCCTTTTACTAACTAACCTATTAACAATATTCTTTCAAACATAGGCCTCTCTAAATAACTCGCCGCGCATAACTGCAACAAAATTACGCTGATCATGATTGTTTATCAACCCATCCTTAAAACCGTACGGTCAAACAATACTTGCGTTGAGGATGCGATCAATTAGGTTTTTCACGCACGCTTACAATGTATTAATTGAACCGTTATCAGCGCCGAAAAAAAAATGCATTGCGAATCATGTGCCTTGTCTGTAAAGGTATATGTACTTGTATAGAAACTTGCATTTACTGTACATGTACCTACCTGGACAAAATTCCACGCGTGATGCGAGAAAGTTTCTCGCATACACCACTCTATGAATTTCACGCGAGATGCGAGGAATTTTCTTGCGTGGAACGTGGCGATTTTCAAACACGCGAGGAAGTTTAGTGTGACATGCGTGAGAGTTGCAAGAGAATCTCGTGGATTTTAATCCCTTCCACGCAATTTTAAGTGTCACGCGAGAGCGTGTCAGATCAAGTCTTCACGTTGCGTGTACTGTAGGTGAAACTAATTTTGTTTTAAATACAGGATGATCAGGGAGTTTTGAATTCTTCTTTGTTTTAGAGTTTGCCAATGCAGGCATTGGTACATTTCAGTCACACTACTGGTAAAGTTATAATTGTTTAATAGGTAACTAGCTGCTGCTCTTTGCACTCTTTCAGTTCTATAAAAGAGAGGTTTCTTCCATGGGTGCCAGACAGGGGCGCAGTATTCAAGCTGATGACGTACATAGTCGTTGAATGCAGTTTCTTTTATTTTCTGATTTGTAGTCTAAATATTTCTTTTTATAAATTTAAGGGTATTGTTTGCTTTATTGGAGGCATTTTCTGTATGTGTTTTCCAATTAAATTCTTGACTGATGGTTACTCCAAAATATTTTCTGCATCACTGCTTCTGTGTCTGGCTCACCATGAGAAACACAGTCCACAGCTACCTATTAATATCTATCTACTGTTGTCATTCTATGAACTAGTAGGGTACCTCAGTTAGTGGTTTAATTGAGCATTGTACTCTAAGTTCATGGGTTTGATCTGTAGATAAGCCTACAGATTTCCTCAGATCATATGACTGTGCATCCTCAACTGGCCCATTGTTGAGATTCCTAGGTTGCGCCTATGGACTATACTGTTTTCTCCAATTATCATCCTCTTAGGAATTTGAACGAAAAAGTTTTTTCCCCACCCACTGGCATCATTGCAGGTTATATCTTTTTCTGGCACAATTACCCCGGCCTTACTCCTTTGTAATGCATTACAAAGGTCTAAATGTGCAGCTAGTAGTAGTATACCTACAAATGACGTTATTCCCTTTATCAGGCGTTGGAAGCATTATTCCCTGGATTTCAAACCCATTGACTGGTATTGACATGTACAAGACCATTTTCTTCCCCCAGACTATTAGAGCTTGGAACTCTCTGGCAGATCCCCTTATTACTGCTGCTGAGTGTGCAGAGGATTCAGTTACTAAATTTACTTCTTCTGTTATGGGCTAGGGACTAGTTTTCCTGATCACAGATCCTGGTGAATGATTGTCCTTGGACCTATCACCAGTAAACGATTTAGATCAAATTTTTTTAAGACTGATTTAGATATTTGGGTCATTTTAGAAAGGGGAAGACCCCATCTTATAACCAAAGAAATATGGTATTTCATCAGAGCTCTAGATAAGAGGGAGTATTTGGTGATAATTCAGGATAATTTTTGTTAATTTTATATAAAAACATATGTTGTGACCCCTCATCTGAACCGTCTCGGCGAGACGGTTCAGATGAGGGGTCACAACATATGGTTTCAAAGAGAAATAAAAAAGAAATATCCTCATTTATATTCTATATAAAACCATATGCTGTGACCCCTCATCTGAACCGTCTCAATGAGACGGTTCAGATGAGGGGTCACAACATATGGTTTCAAAGAGAAATAAAAAAGAAATATCCTCAGTTATCATCAAATACCCCTCTAATCTGGATCTCTGTTCATGTTTAATTTCAGTCCCACAATGGATGAACCAGAACAAAAGTCAAAGGATCATGATGCTGACAGTGACCGTCACTTGCTGGAAAGGAGTGTTTCAGCTTCTGAGGACTTTCTCTGCAGCTGTTGTTATGATCTCATGGTACAGCCTACAACACTGACCTGTGGTCACAGCTTCTGTCGCCTATGTATAGCCAACTGGTACTTCACTTCAAAGAAAATGGAATGCCCTCAGTGCCGTAGTCCCTGGACTGGTAATCCTCAGGTCAACATTACATTGAGGTAGGCAGTATTCCAGATAAGAAGGATTAACAGGAATAAATTAGGCATATTTTTCTGTATTTCTCCATAAAAACATGCGTTGTAACCCCTCATTAGAACCATCTCGGAAACGGTTCTAATGAGGTGTCACTATGGAGAGGGTTCTAATGAGGTGTTACAACATATGTTTTTATGGAGAAATATGAAAAAACTATCCCTAAATTAACCATGTTACCCCGTCTAATCGGGAGCTCTTGGTAAGCAAAGTCTAGTATCTGAATACAGTCAACTCTTGATATTTCAAAGTTGAAGTTCATCCCAAACTACTGATATCTCAAAGAAAATTTTCTGGGCCCAGAAAATTTACTTTGAGAAATCAGTAGTTTGAGGTAAAAGGAGTTGAAATGTGAATAAAGATAGGAAATGTGTCCAAGCTTATATTCTTTGATGTAAGAAGGTACGTTGATATATCATTGTTCCAGATACCGAGAGTTGACTGTAATTATAAACAGCAATAAAAGTCGTTTTTGTCCCACCTGCAACTTGCAGAAGTGAGTCATAGGTATTGCTGTTCCAGTGTTGATGCTGACAGCATAAACTTTCATCAAATTTGCTGGTTTAACTCTATTTTGTGACAAAGCGCAGGCAGGCAAGACAAAGCATTCCATGGAATTCTTGTTCTGCATTACACTTCAGTTTTATCCAGTGTATTTGAGTCAAGAATACTCCAAAGCCAGTTTGATCAGGGTCTGCTTCACCATTCTCCATCCCATCTGTTTTATATAGGCTCCAAAGCTTAGTGCAGAGACTCATGACATTATGTTTTGCTTTGCCATACTAACCTCGTAAATTGAAAAACTTCTATGAGAGTACACAATGGCCATCCAAAAGAGGTCTGCCCAGAGCGCTATTTGGTGATAATTAAGAATTCTGTCAACTATGCATATAAGCATATGTTGTTACCCTTCAACTGAACTGCCTCATTGAGGCAGTTCAGATGAGTGGTCACAACATACACATGTATGTTTTTAGGGACCAGTAAAAAAGTTATTCCATAAATGTTATCAAACACTCCTCTAATCTGGGGCACTCCTTTTTGTTGCAGAAAGTTGATGGAGAAGATGTACTCTGATGCAGTAGCAGAGAGGGAGAGAGAAACGATGAATAATGATGCCATACAGAGTATAGCCAAGTTTGACGCAGCATTAACAACTAACAGAAATACTGATTCACGACAAGCTCATGGACAAGGCTTCTGCGGGGGAATTTGTTTTGCTTTAGTCTGTATTGTGGTAAGTTGCTTCAAGGTGAATGAGCTCAGTTCTAGGGTAGCAGCTCTGCCATTTTCATTATTACCATCTTTCAAATGAGGGTCAACTCTTAAAGGAAAGAATTTGCTCCCATTGGAGTTCAACTCTTAAAGGAAAGAATTTGCTCCCGTTGGAGGTCAACTCTTAAAGGAAAGAATTTGCTCCCATTGGAGTTCAAACTCTTAAAGGAAAGAATTTGCTCCCATTTAAAGGAAAGAATTTGTTCCCATTGGAGTTCTACTCCTAAAGGAAAGAATTTGCTCCCATTGGAGTTCAACTCTTAAAAATAAGAATTTGCTCCCATTCAAAGGAAAGAATTTGCTCCCATTGGAGTTCAACTCCTAAGGAAAGAATTTGCTCCCATTTAAAGGAAAGAATTTGCTCCCATTGGAGTTCCACTCCTATAGGAAAGAATTTGCTCCCATTGGAGCAAATTCTTCCCTTTAAGAGTAGACCCAAATTTCCAAGGTCTTCATCATCAAGAGAAGCAAAGAGAAAGTCACAAAAGTTGTTCCTGTCTATAAAAAAAAATGAAAATAACACAGAGACATACCCATACACCTGTTCGTAAATGAATACACTTTCAAGGGAGAATACTTATACTCTGACATGAAAGTATTTGCCTCCTCTAATAGGTGTCTACTCAGAAGGAAAGAATTTGCTCCCCTCTTAAAAGAGTAGTGCACTTTGGAGGATTTCATCTACAGGTAAGCAGCTACTGATCTGTAGAAGTTGTCTCCCTTGTGAAAATGGCTGCCAAACCATGGAGGTGATGCCATCTACCTCTGGTGTTAGTTTCTATGTTTCCCTGAATATTACAGACAGACATACCAGATCTGACAGTAAAAACCCAGATCAAAGCAGCAGTCTAGTCCGAGTCTACACTGTTTGTCTTAGTCTGTCAGATACCAATGTCAGCGTCTTAATTTCTTAACCTCACATCAAATATAAAATTGTTATATCTGTGCTTTGAAAATGATAATCTACCAATGGATAAAACATGCGCATTACCTGAGCCACGACACGAGAAAACCAACAAAGTAGTTGTGCACCCAGCGCAGTCTCAGATCAGCTGGGGCATCCCCCCAGTCTGAGCAGAGTCTTCGGTGTCTGTATGGTGGTAGCTTAGAGCCTAAGCTACCCTTTAAGTGCTTACCAAAGAGCCAGATCGCACTGGGCAGATGCCCAGGCTGATCTGAGTCTTTGCTGGGCGCTCAACCACTTTGTTGTTTTTTTTCGTGTTGCGGCTCACCTGGCTATGTTGCATCACATTATGCAGTGGTGATATCTGTAGCAAGGTTGCCTTGAACTCGTATAGGAAAGAATTTGCTCCTGATTTAAGGGTTTTAGGTCCAGGGACACAAACAGGAAGACACAAAAGTTGTTCCATATGTTCAAATGGCAAAAAAAAGGGCAAAAAAAAAAATAACAAGAAAAAAAAACAAAAAACAGGGAGTTTACCCATGTTGTTCCATATGTTCAAATGGCAAAAAAAAGGGCAAAAAAAAAAAAATAACAACAAAAAAACAACAAAAAAACAGGGAGTTTACCCATACACTGTCGGTAAACAAACTGATGCGGTGTCCTAATCAGTTTATATTAATATGTATTACAGTAAAGTCAACTGCCAATATCTTGAACATTGATGTCTCAAAATATCTTATTGTATCAAAGATTAGAATATATTTCCTTTTTTTATTCACATTTCAACTCCTGTTATCTTAAACTACTGATATCTCAAAGTAAATTTTCTGGTACCAGAAAATTTACTTTGAGATATCAGTAGTTTGGAATGAAATTTGAGATATCAAGATTTGACTGTATTTGGTTGCAGCCTCCCAGTATTTAAGATCATTAAAGCATAAATAACTTACTGCAATTTTCAGGTAGTTTATTTATCCTGGTACTGGCGGTACTCTGACAAAGATCTCTTGGTGCACAAACCTCTGGCAAAATGGACCTCAGCAGATGTCTCACAGTGGCTCACAGATATGGGAGCTTGGACACAACCATATTTACAAGCTGTGGATGAAAAAGTTATAGGTAAGCAAAAGACATAGCATGATATTGATTAGGCATCATTTTAGCTGGTAGACTTACAAGTGAACAAGAAAGTAAAGTATATACCACAGACCTGTTTACAACTACGATTTTGGCGTATTTTCTACGCTTTTTGGCTTAAAAATACGCTCTACGTTTTAACCATCTGAAACTACGCAAGATTGCCAATCCAGTTTTTCAGTCCTTTTCCTATGATTTTGGACCATATTTGGACGTTTTGGCCCCTAATTAAAGCGTCTATTCAACCACAGGCATTTGACGTTTTTGGGGTCTCGGGAATACACAGAAACCTCGAATATGGCAAGAAATCGCATCTTCTGTAATGAGATACGAAGTATTCGATACTTCGTATCTCATTATAGAAGATGCGATTTCTGGCCATAATACTTCGTATCTCATTATAGAAGATGCGATTTCTGGCCATATTCGAGGTTTCTGTGTATCCTGAGACCCCAAAAATGTCAGATGCCTGTGATTCAACAAAGATAAATACCGGTTCAGCTGTGCATTTCAGCGTGAACAAACAATCCAATTATGTCAGGCTGCAACTGCCAGTCAAGAATCATCAAGAAAAGTTAAACAATGGCAATATTAGTCATGGTCTCTTGATTTTATATCACCATATCTAACTGCATTTGTCAGCTACACTGTATTGTCATGTGTTTTCGCGATCAAAACTTGATAAAACAATTAACAGATTACAGATGTAAAATTTTACCCTGTGAAGATAAAATCGTCTACTGACAGAGATTATTGAGGTATATTTAACATTTCGCTACTGTCTATTAGGAACAAGCCAAAAGGGCTTAATAAGTTTCCAGGTAGACAAAGGGTAGACAAATGGTAGGATAGAAAATAGTATGAACCCAGCCCAGACCCTTGTCAAAGATGAATCAGTTGCCAACCTCAGCTCTTTTCCTCATTTCTGCTTTACCCATACCTATAGAAGACTGATTAACAGACTAGGCTAGAAACCACTATGTCATTTTTTTTTTGTTGAAAAATTCAAAATAGCCCCTACTCCCCCCACCCCCCAACCAACACCCCACCCCCATCCAACCACCACATGCCTGAACTACACATAAGTACTGCGTAATACGCTTAGCTGCCTTCCTGACTACACATGGTGAAGTCTGAGAGTAAACAGGTCTGATACCAGTCAGACTTCATGACACTGCATTTACATAGTGACGTAATTTGGAGATGTTGTTCAGCCAGTCGATCACTGAGGTCATTTCATACATCAATGTCTAGCCATTCAGGCACTGAGAGAGGTACAAAGTACATATATATAGCATGATAATATTTGCGAAAGAACATTGCTGTATCGACATGATATCATCAAATTTATTAGAGCCCTGTTAGTTGTCTATCTGAAAGTAGTAGTAAAAATAGTAGTGGTGTCTGAATATTTACAGTCAGTATTTACAGTCAGTATTGTACATCATTTGATTGAACTGCATAAAAACTTTTAACATAAGAACACCTAAAACAATAACCGAAATTGTCATAAAAATGAAACAGTTTGGTTTTAGAATGCAGTAATGCATCCAAAAGATGCAGATGGAATCTCAAACGGTGTAGACCCTGATCAGACTGGTCCTTAGGAGCAGTCTGATCTGAGTCAGCACTGTTCAGACCTATTTGGAATTTTATATTCTTCAGTTGGGCAACTCCTGCTAGGCTTTGATGAAGACAATATAGAGCAAACTTTCAACATAACAGATCCTCTCCATAAAAAGGCTTTGCTCAATTCCATACACATTCTCAGAGAAAAAGGTGTGAAACCTCCTTCCAACCTCTGGGAGTTTAAGGTAAGAAAATTTTCAGCTAAAAGTCTAGATGCTTAAACCTTAGTCCTGTATAAGGTACAGTATCAGATGTAGGACCCGTCATAATTATGTCATAAAATCTGCCAAGTCTATTTTGGGACAAGGAAAAGACAGTAAATGTATTTATTAGAAATGCTCATCCGTCATGCTGTATACATGATCTGTTAAGTATGTTATGGAATGTCCTGTAAAAGATAAACTTGCAATAATCATGTAGATATAATATGCAACATTGTATGAATTGCCAGATAATCTATGCTTACATTTTATAGATTTGAATATATCACTTCATTTTCAGGCTCTCAATCCAGGCTGGGCACTATTCCTTCTATATGGAATGAAAGATTTTCCTCGGACAATGTTTGTGTACTTGTACCTATTTGAGTATGAAACCATGTTTGTTCCATTCATCCATGTTGTATGTCCAATGTCTGAAAATGCTCCAAGATATGATTTTTCTAGTTCAGTAAGTAGCTTTCTATATTAATGTTTAAACTGAATATTATAAACCACCAAATTGTGCTGTTAAGTCTTTGAGACGAGAAATGATTCTGACTAAATGGTACCCAGAGCTTCTGAAAAAGGGTTGAGCCATGAAATGAACGTGACAGCTCAATGATATATCAGGGTTAGAGGTTATAAAACTTGAGAATAATCTCAAACTCAAAATAAAGCACACTGATTGGCTGCTTCCGAGCATGTGCTCGATAGCAGCCAATCAGTGTGCTTTATTTTGAGTTTGAGAATGTACTAAAGTTTTATAACCTCGGGGCCAGCTGCTGCAGATAAGATGAGATTTTGATTATAGTGATATGGTAAATGTTCTTAATGTTTCATAAGAGCACAGGTAAACTTTGCATCTAGTTTTCAGGTTTAGCTCTGTTTTGTGACAGTGCTCAAACAGGCGAGAAACCCCACTTCCTAGAACTCTTACGTAGAAATGATAAGAAAATTATCCTCTTAGGCCTGTTTGTTCGCAATGGCCTACCTATCCACCCAAAACCTCCCTTACCCAAAAATTTTTTGCCATTTGGGCCCCGAAGGAACTTCGGATGGCATATTAAAATCGCACCGTCCGTCCGTCCGACTGTCCGTCAGTCCGTCCGTCCGTTACAAATCGTGTCTCAGCGATAACTTTAAAACTACTGAAGTAAATTTGATGAAACTTCACAGAAAGATAAAGCATAATGAGAAGGTGTGTCGCGCGCAAGACTTAGGTTCCTACGCCCAAGGTCAAGGCCACAGTTGGGTCAAAGGTCAAATTGTGTCTCAGAATCGTGTCTCAGCGATAATTTTAAAACTACTGAAGCAAATTTGTTGAAACTTCACAGAAAGATAAAGCACTTTGAGAAGGTGTGTCGCGCGAAAGACTTAGGTCCCTACACCCAAGGTCAAGGTCACAATTGGGTCAAAGGTCAAATTGTGTCTCAAAATCGTGTCTCAGCAATAATTTTAAAACTACTGAAACAAATTTGATGACACTTCACAGACAGATAGAGCATAATTAGAAGGTGTATCATGCACAAGACTTAAGTCCCTACGCCCAAGGTCAAGGCCACAGTTGGGTCAAAAGTCTCAAAATTGGCTCTCAGCGATTACTTATAAACTGCTGAAGCAAATTTAATGAAACTCCACAGAAAGATGAAACATAATGAGAGGTTGTGTTGCACATCAATTTGGATTGCCAGGTTCAAGGTCAAGGTCACAATTGGGGGTCAAAGGTCAAATCTTGCCTCTATGATAGCTTAAAACCTGCTGAAGCTAATGTCATCAAACTTCACAGAAAGGTAAACCATAATGAGAAGGTATGTTACACACAATATTTATGATCCCGAAATCCAAGGTCAAGGTCACAATCTGGGGTCAGAGGTCAAATAATGTCTCAGCAATTACTCAGAAAAGTACCAAAGCAAACTTTAAAGAAAGATAAAGCTTAATGAGATAATTTACCATGCACAAGACATTGGTTCCCCACACCCACGGTCAAGGTCATAGCCAGAGGACAAAGGTCATTCGTCCTCAATTACCTAAAATGTCCTTCATCCTCAATTACCTAAAAACTTCTGAAGTAAACTTCATTAAACTTCATGAAAAGGTATAAAACAGCGAATATGCCACAAACAAATTATGGTTCTGTTGCCCGAAGTCAGGAGCATGATAAAATGGTAACGTAAAGAAAAGTAAAGTATAAGTTACGTAAGGTGTGACATTAAGGTTCCCACACCCAATGTCAAGGACACAACACAGTTTGGTTAGTGGTTGAATTAAGTCCCCTTGAATCCTCTTAAACTTCCAAAGTGCATTTAAACGTTACAGAAAAGTAAACCGAAATAAGAATGTATATCATGTGCAAGACTCAGGTTCTATGCCCAAGGTCAAGGTCACAACTAGGGCTCAAAGGTCAGTTCAAGGGGCCTTCGGGGGCATTTGTTACACACTGTAACGTTTCTTGTTGTTGTTTTTTTTGAAAATGGGAAATTTACTGTGATCAACATAAATAGTAAGACAAACAGGCCTTAGCAAACAGTGCAGACTCAGATCAGACTGCTGCTGGAGAGCAGTCTGATCTAGGTCTACACTGGTTGCCTTTCCACTACCACATCATGGGTACTCCATTAATGGGTAAATTAGGTTTGTTCATCTTGTACGATGCTGTTATATGTGTATGTAATATGGGTAATCAATATTATACTTTAACATGCTAGGTAGTATTTGGGCTGCTTTTATGTTTTGCAGGAATAAAAAAGATGAAAGCCGACCTACCTATCCTAAGAAATTATCTTTGGTCAACAACTGCAAGTGAAATATTTTTTTATGCTTGGCCTGAATTATCATCAAATAGTCTTCTTATCTGGGCCTCTGCCACTCAGAGATTTGAATGTCTCACTAAGGCAGTTCTGTTGAGGTGCCTCAACATACGTTTCAGAGAGAAATGAGAAGATACTAATAAAAATATTGTCATAAAAGTGTTACCTTGAGCTCTAGCACAGTATCAGAAATAGTAGGTTTGTGCATTTATCTGTTAGCTCAGATATACAAATGAATTACCTTATAAGCGGTAATTTTCGTTTGTTCAAATTTTCGCAGTTAAGGGTCGAAATCTTAAACATTAATTTTCGTGATTTTTAATTTTCGCGATTAGCAATATGCACAAAAAGCAAAACTATTTCTTTTTCACTTGAGCCTGTTCTTACATTAACCTGCGGCAGGGCCGCTGCAGGTTAATGCAAGAACTGGCTCAAGTGAAGAGGACCAGCAATTACCAAAGCAAACAGAAACAAAATATATGAACACTGTGTCTATAGAAGACACTTTGTAAGAAACAGGAAATTAATTGTGATTTTAATATTCGAGGTTTCTAAGTGACCCAAAATACAGTGAAAAATGGAACACAGCAAAAATTACCTTGTATACAGTATTGTACTTCATTTTGAAACACTGTATAATGCTTAATCAGTCATAAGCAACTAGGGCAAAAGAGTGGTCTGATTAGGGTCTGAGGTATTTTTCAGCAGTGTTATAATACATCCCTTCCCTCCCTTGTTAGGCGAAACAGACTACTTCAGATTCAAAGAAGAGTCTTTCATGGGAATAGGTAGTGTTTGTTGAAAGTAATATTCTTAATTTCTTTCAGCCTCAGCCTCTGTCAAGCAGCCAATGGGCAGAATTTTTGCCCAAATCTATAGTGATGCCCTACTGGTTGATAGCAGAGTTCACTTGGGACTGGACGGATATACATTATTGGACATCACGATTTATCCTAGTGAATTGTCTAATCAGCACTTTTTTAGAAGCTAATTATGTTACAATGTATATCAGAGGGCAGCAGCGAATAGGGTAAGTGTTGTATGTCTTTGGTTATAAGATGGAGGTTTTTCCCTTCCAAAACAATAGTTGTATGCAACACAATTAAGAATTGTGCAAAAAATCTTCATCCAAAAAGTCTTTGGTACGGAGGCAGAGACGATATATCATTGCGAACCCTTCTTGAATATTCATGATCATTTTTTCGACATAAATTGATTGACTCCCACATGGGAATAAAAAGGCGTCTCTGCAAGCACGCTTTGCATTTTATGAATAGTGGAGTAAATAACCTTACAATAGCATTAATCTCTAATCCGTGCACGTGAGATCTTTTCAGCCAATAACTGTCCGATGTTGATCAAAGACAGGGCTTAAAATTATTCATGATATAACTTTTCCCTGATTAACCATGATTACTGGGCGTTTCCAGTATTCGATTTTGGCGGGAATGACGACCCGCTATTCCCGCGTTTTTATATATTTTCTTAAATTCTCCTACTTCCAGAGACCGGCACAAATTATAAATTTGGTAGATAAAAGTTCTTTTAATATAAATCATTTTTATGTCTTTGATACGATTTTTCGTGAGAAATTTGATACTTAATAGAAAGATATCAGGTCGTATATCTTTAATACCATATTTCTTCTGATAAACTCCCCAGGGCAGGGTTTCCATGGTCAGGGAAAAGTAAGAGGAATTTTTTTTTCAAAGGCCGGGAATTTTGTAATTGGTCAGTGCATTTGAAAATTGAGAAAAAGTCAGGGAATTTTTTAAGAACAGGTTTAGCTCTGAGTATACAATTTTTAAAATACAAGAGAAAGAATGAAAATACAAGGCTAAGGCAGTTCCTTTGATTTTTGGCCAAACAATTTTTTTTCTAAATATATACTAAGCACAACTTCTAACCAACTCTTACTTTGTCTAGAATAGTGTCATTAGTAAATGGTATCCGGACATAATTTCCTTATATTCAGTGCACTCAACTAGTCATGGCTAAAACATTTTGGTCAGGGAAAAATGGATTTGATCCGGGAAAAGTCAGGGAATTTTGTGTGTTTGTTTTTCAGCTTTTTCGGAATCCTGCTGAGGGGCAGTGCAATTCAGACATCCTATAAGTGGCATTCTTGGGACAGTTTAAATTTTGTTCTCATAAGGCAGTCATGTTGGAATTTGCCACATTTTTCACAGAAAAAAGTGAGAGAGTATGAGAGGAGGCATTTATTATTCAGAAACTCTCTTGAATGGAGATAATGACAGTAGGTATATGAAAAAAATGGGGACATCAGAGCTTCAGATAAGAAGGAGTAACATGGATAATTCAAAGATAATTTTTCTCTCTCAACGAAAACATATGTAGTGACCCCTCATTAGAACTGTCTCAGCAAGGCGATTCTAATGAGGTATCACAAAATATGTTTTTATGGAGAAGGAAAACTATCCGTAAGTTATCCCTGTTACCTCTTCTTATCTGAAGCACTGGGGACATACCTTCCAGCAAATTGTACAGTCTACCTTCCTTGGGAAATGAAAACACAAAATTACCCACAAAATCATTTGAATAAACCTTGTATCTTTCTGTTTCTTTCTATTTTCAGATCATTTAGAGCAGAGATAAAGAAAGTTTTTAAGAGTTATTTGTCTATAGGAATATTTGTAATCATCTGGCCCATAGTCCCATCCTTCGTCTGTGATTGTTTCTTTTATGTTGCCATGTATTTCTCACCCTATCAAGCCGGAACCCAGATATATGAGCTCTGGAGAAGATAACCATGACCTACATGTGTGTTTTTAAAGCAGCATTTTCCAGCAGTTATAGTTTGACAGTCAGTGCACCAGATAAGAAGAGGTAATGGGGATAATTTTCGGATGATTTTCATATTTTACACAAAACATGTTGTGACCCCTCATTAGAACCATCTCATGCGGAGATGGTTCTAATTACAGGTCACAACAAATGTTTTCTTTGAGAAATAACAGGGCTTCCACTAATTTTCAAAATTTGGAAGTCAAGACTTCCATGGTGTCAGATTTGGACGTATTGAGAGAATGTTTTGGAAGTCCGAAGTTTTTAGGAATGACTTATGCATGGTTATTTTTACCTCCATCCCCCTCCCCCCCCCCCCCCCCCCCCCCTTACACATCCCTCTCTCTCTCCCATGAACTAGTTGTTCTACGAAGGGAAGCCTGAGCATTTGCGCAATCTAATCAGAGTCATTCCTGTTTGTTCGTGAACAATACGCAAGTCCTGAGCACTCTAAAAACTTAAGACAAGCCTTAAGTTACAATGGTTGCACTCTGCTATTTCATAATATTCCCTTTCATTGCCGCCGAATGGACCGCGTCGGAAATACGGTGACTAACGGGACGTACAATGACACCCTTCCACCGAAGAACTCGGTTGTCGCTAGGTCGATGTTCACTATTATTCATGTTAGATGCGAACAAGAAAGACCGGTCTGACTGCCTAGTTGCGCTGGCTGATCCGATTGTTAGTTATCGGTGTGTGTACTGAGGTACCTTTAGCCGTCTCATGGTTAAAATGACACTGCGTACGGCACGCGTATATACTCCAGCGGCGTCTTTGATCTTTACATCAAAGAGAAAACGTGCTTGACCCATAAACGAACAGGTAATTGCATAGTATAATATTATACCGAATATATAATCGCGTAGACCCTGATCAGAATGCGCTATTTTCTTTGCACACTGTACGGCATTATTTTCGCACTGGGTTGCATGACGATATGACGATACAACTAGGAAATCGGTGAAATGGACGTTTCAGTATTCATATTTAAATAGTACTATTAATCAAAACAATTTGTATTACCAGAGCGTAGACCATAGCACGTCGGAAATAGCGACTATTAATATTAACAGTGTATCTTCGCTTTGACTCAACACTTTTCGCGGAAGACGTTCGTATTCCTAAAAAGTCCATTGACGACAGACGACCTTCCGTTGTAAGGGCAAGCGTTAAGGTGAATGTTGTGTTCGTAAAAACTTCGGATAGCGTTTATCAATACATGCTTCAGTATTCGTGTGTTATGGATACATTCATAAACTTTTGAAGTCGGCATACTTCTTACACATACACGTCAGTTACATCCTCGCGATCGTAAAAATTTCATCCAAAAGCTCAGTCATCGTGATTTGATAAGTTGTTTTGCAGACTGCCGTAAGAGGTTGAATCTACGAGTGGGCGTTATTTTGATAACCGTTTTTGACAGGTAGGCGGTCCGACATGTGTGTTACCTGGTTCAGTGCTCCATACGGACAATCCTGATTGGCCCGTAGGCGGTCTTTTCGCCTGGCTGACACCTGCGTTAATCCGATTAATTATGACACGTGCTAAATTTTTAAAAGACAGTGGCGATATTTTACACGCCGGGACAAGATCAAACGGCCGTATGTGACAATTATCGGGCGTATGCCAGACGCCAGAGGTCCCATTTCTCGACGTACGGGAGCAAATCCTGGGCGTAATATACGGCCATACGCCCGTTAACGGAAGCCCTGAATAAGAAAAAATTATCTCAGATTTATCCTCAATACCCCATCTTGTCTGGAGCTCTGGGTCCAAGGTTATAAAAGTTGAGTATAATCTCAAACTCAAAATAAAGCACACTGATTGGCTGCTTCCGAGCACATGCTCGGAAGCAGCCAATCAGTGTGCTGTATTTTGAGTTTGAGAATGTACTCAAGTTTTATAACCTCGGGGCCTGGTTTGTGTGTATCTTTTAATGGACAGTTTTATCGGATGTTGGGAAAATAGGCTAAAAAGGCATAATATTTTCATGTATGCTTCTTTAATAGTAGAAAAGAAAGCTTTTACATTTTCATATCGATTTTATTAAAGCTTATAAATTTTTTCAAGTTTTAATGATATTAAAGTTTTAACCAATCTTTTTAATTATTAACAGTGATGTTAGACATTGCTGGCGGCATACAGGTTGAACTGTAAATGGGAAAGAGTTTTGAGTATCGTTCTTAGATAATTTTCTTATTTTCAGTAAAAACATATTGTGACACCTCATAGGTACACTGATGAGGCAGTTTTAATGAGGTCACAAAATGTAATTTTTATATATAACAAACAAAAATTATCTTTAAATTGTCATCAGTGCCCCCATTCATCTAGGTCTCTGATCATGTGGAAATTGTCTTAATTTGTATGTGAATTGCACATGCCTAATTTGTATGTGAAATGTACATGCCTAAACCAGGCTGTGCACTTGAGATGTGTGTTCGGGGTATGCGCATTTCAATCAGACGGTAAATCTTATCATGTAGTGTTTAAACAGCATACTATGCTTGCCCATGTCAGATGACTGTAGAGTCTTATTAAGATGAAGTTGAAAATCATGTAGTTTAATTGTAGTTTAGATCCTTCTTGATGAAGACCTAGGGCCTAAGGCCCATGGGCCGTATTTATAAAACCACTTAAGTGGTTGCTATGCTGTTGCTAAGGCTAAATTTCTTTAAAGGAGATTTCTTACAACTATGATATTTGCTCTGGAGGAACAGTCTTTTCAGACTGTTCCTCCAGAGCAAATTTCATAGTTGTAGGGAATCTCCAACATAGATATTCAGCCCTAGCAACAACATAGCAACTACTTAAGTCATTTTATAAATACAGCCCAAGATGCTCAAAACTAATGACATTATTAAGTAATGAGATGCTACATTTTCAAACATATTGTATGCTTAAGTATGTGTTTTTTTGTGTGTGTATATATGTATGATTTTTGGCTAAAAAATAAGAGGAGCTTTTGCAGTGCAAAAGTGTCTCACATTTTGTCCTGCAAATAATAGCTCACTGGATTTTATTTGTACTAGAGAACTTAAGTGATTAATGATAAATAGCTTTGATATTGACCAACCATGCCCGGAAGGCTGAAAATTAAACGTAAAGAGGCCTGTTGATTAGTGTTTGTTCCGGGTACTTCTGTTGTGAAAAAAAACTCTTAGATTCTAAAGTTATGTTTATATAATGGTTTCCATCTTCAAATTGCAACAAATCTATCTTATCTGTCAATCAGTCTATCTATCTATCAGTCAGTTTATATATTAAGGTGTATGGATACACTTTCAGATGAAGCAACTCTACCATTTTTACTTTTACTTTCCTTCTCAATGAAGATTTAAGAAGAATAGCTAAATAAGCTTGTAGCTTTCATTCTCATCATATTTCGTAAATTTGTATTGATATATTTCTAAAAGACAGAGTTCGCACCCTTAAGAGCAGATTCTTTTGGGTGGGGTTGCTTTATATAGGGAAAACAGTATTAAACCCGAAATCTGTTTCCTTTAAAAAAATGGTGGAAAAATATGGAGGTGTATCCATTCCTTTAAAATATTTGAGCCGCGACACGAGAAAACCAACAAAGTGGTTGTGCGCCAAGCGCAGACTCGGATCAGTCTAGACATTTCCCTAGTCTGATCAGACTCTTTGTTAAGAGCTTAAAGGATGGCTAAGGGTCTAAGCTACTTCCATGCGGACAGCAAAGACTCTGATCAGACTGGGCAGATGCCCAGGCTGATCTTAGTCTCTGCTGGGCGCACAACCACTTTGTTGGTTTTCTCGTGTCGCAGCTCATTTGTTGTATTTGTAAAAAATGGTAGGGTGTAATTTACCACATGTGCCTTTGGTTAAATTCAAGATAAAACACTCAGGTCTGCTAAAATCAAAAATAAAATAATTTCCTATGAATGTGAGAAATAACAATATGATTTGAAATGATTTTCTGAAATGTTTAGACTGAAAACACACTGACTGGTCCAGTGGTTTATTTGCACATCCACGGTGATTACACATGCTTTTAGAAGTAATAACCCATTAATGTTCAGGTCCCTGTACTATAGACCTTTGAAAACTGTACAACAGTTCAGACACCACA
The DNA here is from genome assembly GCA_963989385.1 of Ctena decussata. Classification (NCBI taxonomy): domain Eukaryota; kingdom Metazoa; phylum Mollusca; class Bivalvia; order Lucinida; family Lucinidae; genus Ctena; species Ctena decussata. Next base: position 305,035 of record CAXDIV010000065.1, read on the forward strand.
GAATGCAGCATATAGTATAGGTATACAACAATATCTGCACAAAATTATCCTTTAGATAATAAATGAGCTGTAACACAACAAAACCAACAAAGTGGCATAGGCACCCAGCAAAGACTGAGATCAGCCTGGGCATCTGCCCAGTCTGATCAGAGTTTTTGATGTGCACTTAAAGGGTTGCTAAGGATCTAATCTAGCTCCATGCAAACAGGAAAGGCTCTGATCAGACTGGGTAGATGCCAAGGCTGATCTGACTCTTTGCTAGACGCACATGCCACTTTGTTGGTTTTGTCATGTTGTGGCTCAAATGGTCTTGTATATCTTGCAAGTTGAACTAGTCCACTGCTGATCATTGGACATAAATGGGTTAAACTTTTAACATTGTGAACTGTGGGAAAGGGGAGAGTCGGGTAACTTTGGACAGCGGGTAAATTCGGACAGTGACATTGTTTCCATTATATGTCAGTTGTTTGGAACTAAAACAAAAATAACTGGCCAAACAGTGAAAATCCTGATGAGACGGCTCATTATGAGCCGTCTCATCTGGATTTTCACTGTTTGCAATGGTATGTCCGAAATTACTCTATTTCCAAAGTTACCCGATTCTACCCTTGTGCCAAGCTTCAGTTAAAGAGAGCTTTTCATGATCATTCTTGGATATTTTTTCATTTTGCCATAAACACATGACTATGTGCAATAGAACTTTGTCTCATCCAGAACTTTTTATTTGCACGCTGTGAGGCCAGTGAAACGTTAAGAGTGTGTGGATCAGCAATCATGCAAGAGTCAGATGTCAAGATAAGGGGTTTGGGGATAATGATCCTGTATATATGTGGAACCCTTCTCTGATATGGTATCATCCCCTCTTTAGAAGCATCTTGTTGAAGCAGTTCTAATAAGGGTAAATATCATTTTATGGAGTATATGATATTAATCCTAATAAACAACCCTGCTCCATTAAATGCCCCTACCTCTTTTTCCCCTAAATAATTGTATAATTACATGTACTTAACAAAATAGCAAAATATTAATCATCAAACATCATAGTTAATATATGATTGTAAAGGATCATATACACCGTCATCTGTAGAACTCTTGTATAAACTTGATGGCTAGCACTTATAATCCTTATCAGACTGCTCTTTGAGAGCAATTGAAATTTGGTATACTATGTTCAGACATGTCTGTCTGAATATATAAGTATTTTAAGTTACAATTTGAATTCTACGACACAACAAAACCAGCAAAGTGGCATGTGTGCTCAGCGAAGACTCTGATTGGCCCATGCATCCACCCAGTCTGGTCTGAGTCTTCACTGTGCGCTTAAAGGGTAGCTAAGGATGTAAGCTAAGGCCATGCCGATAGCAAAGTCTCCAATCAAACTGGGCAAGTGCCTAGGCTGATCTGAAGCTTTGCTGGGCGCACATGCCACTTTTTATACCCCCGCTTTGAAAAAGTGGGGGGTATACTGGTTTACATCTGTCCGTCCGTCCGTCCTTCCGTCCCTCCGTCCGTCCCTCTGTCCGTCCTTCCGTCCGTCCCCTTTTAATGAAATTTTTCGTCAAAGATTTCTCCACAACCATGCAAGCTAGAACGGTCATATTTGGTGTATATGTTGGTGATGATGTGTTGTATCGTGGGATTGCAAACCAGCCTTCTCCTGCTTATTCTTCTCTTTATTTGTCCGATTTTCTTTCTTTCCATACTTTGAAAAATGAAATTTTTCGTCAAAGATTTCTCCACAACCATGCAAGACAGAATGGTCATATTTGGTGTACATGTTGGTGATGATGTGTTGTATCGTGGGATTGCAAACCAGCCTTCTCCTGCTTATTCTTCTCTTTATTTGTCCGATTTTCTTTCTTTCCATACTTTGAAAAATGAAATTTTTCGTCAAAGATTTCTCCACAACCATGCAAGACAGAATGGTCATATTTGGTGTACATGTTGGTGATGATGTGTTGTATCGTGGGATTGCAAACCAGCCTTCTCCTGCTTGTTCTTCTCTTTATTTGTCCGATTTTCTTTCTTTCCATACTTTGAATGATGGAATTTTTCATCAAAGATTTCTCCACAACCATGCAAGATAAAGTGGTCAGATTTGGTATACAGGTTGATGATGATGTGTTGTATCGTGGGATTACAAATCAGCCTTCTCCTGCTTGTTCTTCTCTTTATTTGTCCGATTTTCTTTCTTTCCATACTTTGAATAATGAAATTTTTCGTCAAAGATATCTCCACAACCATGCAAGACAGAATGGTCATATTTGGTGTACATGTTGGTGATGATGTGTTGTATGGTGGGATTGCAAACCAGCCGTCTCTTGCATGTTCTTCCCTTTATTTGTCCGATTTTCTTTCTTTCCATACTTTGAATGATGGAATTTTTCGTCAAAGATTTCTCCACAACCATGCAAGACAGATTGGTCATATTTGGTTTACATGTTGGTGATGATGTGTTGTATCGTGGGATTGCAAACCAGCCTTTGCCTGCTTGTTCTTCTCTTTATTTGTCCGATTTTCTTTTTTTCCATACTTTGAATAATGAAATTTTTTGTCAAAGATTTCTCCACAACCATGCAAGACAGAATGGTCATATTTGGTATACATGTTGGTTATGATGTGTTGTATCGTGGGATTGCAAACCAGCCTTCTCATGCTTATTCTTCCCTTTATTTGTCCGATTTTCTTTCTTTTTCTTTCTTTCCATACTTTGAATAATGAAATTTTTTGTCAAAGATTTCTCCACAACCATGCAAGACAGATTGGTCATATTTGGTTTACATGTTGGTGATGATGTGTTGTATTGTGGGATTGCAAACCAGCCTTCTCCTGCTTATTCTTCCCTTTATTTGTCCGATTTTCTTTCTTTCCATACTTTGAATAATGAAATTTTTTGTCAAAGATTTCTCCACAACCATGCAAGACAGAATGGTCATATTTGGTATACATGTTGGTGATGATGTGTTGTATGGTGGGATTGCAAACCAGCCGTCTCTTGCATGTTCTTCCCTTTATTTGTCCGATTTTCTTTCTTTTTCTTTCTTTCCATACTTTGAATAATGAAATTTTTCATCAAAGATTTCTCCACAACCATGCAAGATAAAGTGGTCAGATTTGGTATACAGGTTGATGATGATGTGTTGTATTGTGGGATTGCAAACTAGCCTTCTCCTCTTATTCTTCCCATTATTTGTCCGATTTTCTTTCTTTCCATACTTTGAATAATGAAATTTTTCATCAAACATTTCTTCACAACCATGCAAAATAAAAGTGGTCATTTTTGGTATACAGGTTGATGACAATGACAGAAAGTTCATATTTGGTGTACAGATTGACAATGACAAGTCTCCGATTTGTTCTTTCCTGTATTTGTTCACTTTTCTTTCTCTCCATATATTCTTTCCATGCATTCAGTACTGTAATTTTACGCAAAAGATTTCTTAGCAACTGCTCAAGGTAGAATCTTCATATTTGGTATATGAGTTGACAATGACTTGTTTATTCTGTCCATGTGAAATTTCTTATTCCAAAAAATTGGATATACATATTTACAATGAGTTGTTTCTGTGCTCCAGGTAATGAAAGTAACACCATTTTACTAAAGCTGTTGAGCGGGGGTATAGTCGGATTCTCCAACAGTTCTAGTTGGTTTTGTCATGTGGCTCATTTATGAAAATGAACATGCCTAATATTTTAAAGCTTATTTGTTTGGTTATAAGACAAGGGCATTAACCAGATTATCTAAATCAGGGTTTTCCCATTTAAATCAATCCCAAAAATATAGATCAGTTCATGAGATGGATCTAGATGCACAGGGTTGTTAGGAAGGGAAAATCCCCGACATATCAACATAGATAGGGTAATATTCTTTTATGAATTATAAACTTGTTTGTAGTCTTCACAACTTAAGAATCTTTATCATATGACTTCACTGTTTTTCAGTGGATAATGTCATGTCATAAAAATCGTATGAACACACGTGTAATAACACTTTGGCGTGTACACGTAATGTCATTGACAACATCCATGTCAACAATGGGTTTTCTTATTAAAATAATGTTCAGTTTGAAGGCGTTAAAATCCCAATTTAAAGGGTCATATGATAAACAGAATCTTACACTCATGGTCATTTCATATGTAATTTATGAAACTCACTGAAGGCTCGTTTCATATGAAATGACCACTCGTGTAAGATCCTCTATGTATAAACTTCCTATAAAGAGTTAAGTCTTTCCAGTTTAGTCATCTTTTAATGATACTGTGCAATCCAGTCTGATTTGGATATTATTTTTTCCCTAAACATCAGGGGAGTATTTACTGATATTTGTGAGATTAGTTTCATTGTTGCACCTGCTTTAGCAAGGTGCAATATAGGCTTCTGCTTTTTTCTGTCTGTGTATGTGTCTGTCTATTCACAGTTGCATAGACCCTGAATATAGCAGTTCAAGTCTGTTTCTGTCAAAATATACTGTTCAAGGGTAGGGCACATGACTCATAAGTCAGAGGTCCTGAGTTCGAAACCTGGTCTGGCCACATACTTTCGTTTCTCCTTCCGCTGATTCAAGAAGGGCAGTTGTCAGTTACTGGCAAAAGTATGTGCACTTAGTACTGGTTAACCGCTTAGGAGGTCTAAGCCTGCCCAGGAATAGTGTGGTTAGGTTAACTGACCGTCCCGACATGACCATAGCTGTTCACCGTGGACGTTAAGCATAAAATCAATCAATCAATCAAACCTTGTCTTATTTTTCTTCTCCACATGGTCTCCTGTTGCTCTACTTTGTAATCTTGGTATACCCACGTATTTTACATGCAAACGTTTACCCTACAGAATTGCACCAGACCTGCTTATAAGTCCATTTCTCTCAAACTATGCTGCCTACATACATCGACACAGTTTCTTCTCCTTATTCATAGTTCTGCAAACCACTTTACTTTAAACAGGTACACTTCCCTTCATTTGCTCTAAGGTAAGATCACAGACTTACTATGAGGGACTATTGTTTGTTTGTGGGACTATGTCACATGCTAAGTAGTTGTTGTATTAGCAAGTTATACACCATCAGGTGACTTTTGAGTGACATAGGTGTGGCTTGGAACTATGTATAATAGCTACTAGGGGAGAGTCAGGTAACTTCGGACAGCGGGTAAATTCAGACACTGACATTGTTTCCTTTATATGCCAGTTGTTTGGAACTAAAACAAAAAACTAACTGGCCAAACAGAGAAAATCCTGATGAGACAGCTCATCATGAGCCGTCTCATCTGGATTTTCACTGTTTGCAATTGTATGTCCGAATTTACCCGCCTGTCTGAAGTTACCCGACTCTCCCCTACTGTGAAAGTGTGAGGCAGGTGTGACACAGCATCCTTCAGAATTTTTGTTTATATCTGAAAGATATTTGTGGCTGCTTATTAGAGCTTCCTCAGTAAAGTGGTATTAATAGACACAAGATAAAGAGTTTTATGGAAAATTAAGGTGTATGGGTACATCTACATCTTTTACTGCCATCTCTGCAAAGGGGGACAACTTTTGGGGCTTCCTGTTTGCTTCCTTGGAAGATGAAACACTTACAAAAAGTGTTCTACTCTTAAAGGAAAGAATTTACCCCTAAAGGAGCAAATTCTTTCCCTAAAGAGCTGATGCCCATGGAGAAAGGAGTTAAAATAAAAGTTTCCACAGAAAAGGTAATCCATTCTCCTTGAGCAAAATTATCTATGAGTTATTTTTAGATACTTTTCCTTCCTGGAGCTCAACAGTTACATTTTATGAATACCATATTTAATCATATATTGCATTTTATGAATACAGTATTCAACCATATTATTTTATGAATACAGTATTCAGTCAATACATTTTATTTTTGTTGTTGTTCCAGTTGCAGTAACTATGGTCGAGAATGGGAACAACAACAACAGTAAAATGTATTGACAATACTTTTTTATGAATAGTTAATCATGTATTACATTTTATGAATATAGTATTTAAATCACAACTTTTTATGAAAAAATTGTTCAATCATATCATTTTATGATTACAGTATTTAGTCATATCATTGGACAGCTGATCTTTGACATTTATGAAAACGTACGCTTGAGTGAGGAGGAATTGTTTCTGTTGTGAGAGTCTGCTTCTTTGTTAGATATTTATTGCTTTGATTCTTTTACATGTATGTTCATTTGTCATTGTTTTCTATGTTAAAGTGTACAGGTTCATCTCCGTATTTTTCCGCCATTTTTTCAAAGGGAGACAACTATGACTTCCTGCTTTTTCCTTGGACAACAAAACTCATCTCAAAAGGGTCAACTGTTAAAGGAATTAATTTGCTTCTATTTTTCCATTAGGAGTGGACCTGCTTTTAGAAGGGAGGTAAAAGTCAAAATTGCAGAGTCTGAGTGGCTCCCCGTTACTGTGTACCCAATTATGTTAAATGAACCTTGTGATAAGAAACCGGGCTTAAGCATGTTCAAACAGTGAAGACGTCAGTGTGTGCTTCAGTGCCATCGGCATACAGTACTTGAAATCATTTAATGAGTTGTCACATTCCAAAAGGATACCTCATGCATATGTGAACTGCAAAGGCCTACACCAGCTATACCTTCACAGTCTGGTCAGGGCCTTTGCTTTTCACATTCAATGTGTATTGGCCCTTCCCTGAAGAATCTAGAGGGACAAAAAGAAAGCTCTAGCTAAATTTCACAGATTCACAAAAAACGTATGGAACTTCCTTTATGACTTTCTGTTAGCTTCCCAGTTTAACGCAGCCCTTTCATAATGTGGTCATCTCTTAAAGGAAAGAAAGTGCTCTTAGGGGAGCAGATTTTTTTCCTTTAAGAGATGACTCCCATTGAGAGGGGAGAAAAATACAAATGGTAGAGTTGCTTCCCCTAAAAGTACAACCACTCACCTTAAGCACCCTTTTTGTGTGTTGCATCTCATATAAATTCCCCCTGGATTCATAGATGGTTGATTCAAAAGGAGAAGAGACTGATCAGAATCAGATGCAGGATTTGTGCAGGCTGGTCTTAGTCTTGTCTTGTTGTTACACATGCTATAAGGTGTGTTTGCATATGACAGGTTCAGATCATCACCACTTTAACGATAATTTCAATATATATACATGTACGCTATTTCAAGATTTTTGAAGAGAAATCTACTATTCCATTTTGAATATTGTAAAAGTATTTTAGAAAAAGTCTTTGGAAGCCTGTAGTCTTTAGATATCAGCATGCTAACTTTTAGACTGTAGTATTTGAAAGTCTTTATCATTTGCAGTATTTGCCCCAAATGATGTACTTTTTAATTTTATTGCATTTCTATAATACTTAAACATGTGTTCGTTTAAATGTATGTCTGTGTTTCTCTTTTTCTTCTTTATAAGGCTATGTACCGTTGTGTTTGTTTTACCATTTATCCTCTTGAAAAAATTCTTTGTTAGATGTTTTATTCTTTTCATGAAAAAGGAAGTTTGATATATTTTGGAGACTGCAGCATGTTAAAAATCTAAGGGTTGGGATAGGCAGAATTCAGCAAACAGTGTATACCCAAATCAAACTGCTCCTAAAGGAGCAGTTTGATCAGGCCTTACACTCTTTGTCATACATTGCAGATCCTGATCAGTATGATGTGAGTCTGCTGTGGCTGTGGCATGTCTGCCAAATTACCATAAAACTTAAACTAATTGGGACACCTAAAATAGTCTCTATAATTGTCCTGAAAATAGATAAGAAAATAAAAGTTAACTGTACAGTTACAGTTGTACTCTTAGAATCATGACAGTATTTTGCACTAAGTAGTATTGGAGCAGTTTCACAAGTAAAGGTGTCTCATCTCATTGCCAAATATTTGTGCACAGGTGAGAACACATGCAAACATCCAGACTACTCAGAGTTCACTTTTCAGTGCCCAGACCATGAAGATCTATTGTAGAGCATTGTCCAGGCTAGTCAGTCATTTCACATGCTATCATAATTACCCTGAATGCTAAACAAATGTTCTGAAATTATGTGCACATCTTCCCTCATAAATTTTTCCTGAACACAGTTTGTGGAATTGCAAAGAATGTAGACCTTTATCAGACTGCTTCTTTAGAAGCAGTCTGATCTGGGTCTACATTATTTGCTCAGATATTTTTGTAAGAGACAATGGTGTTTGACTTAGAACATTTACCATAGACGCAGACCAGGCTGCTTCCAAAGAAGCTTTCAGTTTAGGATCTACACTGTTTGCCATTTCACCTACAAATTTTTGACACAATTCTTCATAAAACAGTTGACTTACCAGTGTTCAGTTTGCAAGATTCTTACAGTAACCTATTTGGATGTTTCAGTAAACAGGTATTTATGGTATAGGGCATCTTTCCTCATGGTATAAAATGTAACTCATTTAGTATACTTGACAAACAAACAAAAAAAAAAATGCTGCAGCAATTCAGCTACAGTCAACTCTTGACATCCCAAAGTCGAAGTTAATCTTAAACTACTGATATCTCAAGTAAATTTTCTGGTTCCAGAAAATTTACTTTGAGATATCAGTAGTTTGAGATAGCAGGAGTTGAAAAGAGAAATAGGAAATGTGGCCAGACTCTATTCTTTGAAAGCAAACACTTTGAGATATCAGTGTTTGAGATTTTGAGAGGTGATTGTAGTTTAAAATTTCATAGAGTATTTCAAGTGAGCACACACCATTTAATTGAATGAGTACACCTCCGTGCTTTTCTGCCATCCCAAGTTGCGCAAAGCATCGTTAACTTAACAAAGTCATTAGTGGAGGCTTCATTGAGTCTCACAGTACTCGCAAAATCAAATTGCTATAATATTTTTTGCTGAAACACTTTGAGGATCTTTTGAACTGCATAAGCATCTCACATTTTTTGGCCAAAAACGGTAGTGGTTTTGCTTATAATACATTTGAAATTTTTAATGTCTCATTAACTAGCAACATTGTTAGTTTTGAAAAACTGGCCTCTGCTTGCTTCCCTTGATGACGTAGTCCTTTCATATAGGGGTCTACCTTTAAAAGAAAGAATTTGCTTCTATTCTATTCTATCCCATAACCTTACTAGGTCGTTGGGGCACCACAGATGACTTCAAAACAATCCAACCATACTGTTTCAAGGGCAGGATTCAGCCTGACCGAGCCCATCCCTCTCCAGGCTATATATGTTGACCACAGCCGAAATCCATGATTATTGTATGGAGCAGATATTTGCTTTAAGAGTTGAACGCTATTGGGAAGGGCATTAAAAATAAAAATGACAGAGATGTTGCCCATGATTGTGCATCCATACATTGTAAACAATGTAGATGGAAATCAGACAGGCTTTGTTTGAATACTGCAGTGTAGCCACTAGAAGCATACTAATAAATTTTAAACAAATTTGAACGCAGTGTTTCTTTTCTTTTGACACGTATATATACATGTAGTACAAAATTTTATTCTTATACATTGTAAGTGTGAATGTAAATTTTTAAAACTACCATATTTATTGAAAAGTGCAAAACATTTTACTTCACAATAAAGCATATTTTTGATACTAAGGTTGTTTTTTGCTCATTCTCACTACCAAGCAATCACCCTTTCTATGTTTCTGAAGGTGCGGAGAGGCAGTCTTTTGTCTATGACAGCTGTCCACCATAATTGTTCTTGAGGTCGAGGTCACTTTCTTACTAATTTGTGTTCATGATGGGCAAGTGCCAGTTCAGGCTAGCTATGCTGTCCGCTGGCAGCTCTTTTTTATGCCAACTGGTTTAGAAATTAGGCCCAGAGGTTTTAAAACTTGAGTACGGTACATTCTCAAACTCAAAAAAAAGCACACTAATTGGCTGCTTCCGAGCATTTGCTCGGAAGCAGCCATTCAGTGTGCTTTATTTTAAGTTTGAGATTATTCTCAAGTTTTATAACCTCGAACCTTGGCTGCTATGGCATTGACTATCAATGGAAAAATAAGTGATGGCACCTACTGCCTTAAATGTGCTGATATAAGGATAAATCTTTTACAGAAATATTCCTTAGACAATTCTCCATAGGACATAGTTTTGGGAGCAACTTCTGAATTGGGTTGATTGCCATAGCAACCAAAATGCTGTAAGTGGCAAAATATTAAAAACACAACTCAGTAGCTATAAGGCTGGAAAAGCTGAGACTTTACTAAAATGATCTAAACACAGGACTCTACATACAGAAATAGTGGCCATTGTTCCAGTCCCTTGGTTGCTGTGACAACTTAGTTGCCAAAGCCTTTACTGCAAATGGGAAAACGGAATATTTCCTCATGCTGGCTCAACATTGCAGATACAGTCAACTCTTGATATCTCTAAACTGATATCTCGAAATACTTTCTTATATGAAAAAATATAGTTTAGACTTATTTCCTATTTTTATTTGCATTTCAACTTCCTTTATCTCAAACTACTGATACCTCAAAGTAAAATTTTCTGGGACCAGAAAATTTACTTTGAGATATCAGTAGTTATGAATGTTGACTTTGAGATATCAGGAGTTGACTGTATAATGACAGGTATTTTACAGAAATATCTTTTAGTCTTCCATCAGACTCATGGTTTTGATAGCAACTTTATCATTGGCTTGGTTGCCACAGGAACCAAAGTACAGTAGCCACAAGGGTGACAAAGCTGAAACTTTTCAGAAATATTCATGCCTCTACTAAAGTGCTATTTTTAGCTCGCCTGAACGAAAGTTCAGGAAGAGCTATTGTTGTCACCACGGCGTCCGCGTCGGCGTCGGCGTCCGGATTGGATGTTTTGGTTAAAGTTTTTTAAAGACCTATATCTCCCTAACCCATGCATGGATTCTTTTGCTACTTGCACTGTAGTTAGATATTGGTCCAAAGTTTAACATGGTACCACCCCCACCCCACTCCTTGACCTTGATGGCAAGGTCATGGACTTAGAAAATTGGGAGTTTTTTGGGACTGGATGTTTTGGTTAAAGTTTTCTAAAGCCCAGTATCTCCTTAACCCATGGATGGATTCCTTTGATACTTGCACTGTAGTTAGATATTGGTCTAAAGTTTTCCAAGGTACTACCCCCACCCCCCTCAGTGACCTTGATGTCAAGGTCATGGACTTAGAAAATTGTCTTTTTATTGATTGGATGTTTTGGTTAAAGTTTTTTAATGACACATATCTCCTGAAACCATAGATGAATTCTTTTTATATTTGCACTGTAGTTAGATGTTGGTCCAAAGTTTTACAGAGTACTACCCCAGCCCTGCTCGATGACCTTCATGTCAAGGTCAGGGAAATTTGGTCTTTATTAAAGTTTTCTAATTGTGTACTGATTCATAATGCTTGGCAGAGATTTAGTTTACACTTGAACTGATGTTAGACACTTTTTTGAGTTTTTACAAAACACTATATACTTACCCGACTGGATGACCTTGATGTCAAGGTCATGGACTTTGAGTTTTGTCTTAAAGATTTTGATTAGTTTTATATTAATGAAGACATAATTTCACAGTGCCACAATGGACTCAGTTGATACTAATACTTGGACTGATGTTAGGTAATGGTTAAAGGCTTTGATACATCCTAGCCCTGCCCTCCTCCCCCCTACCCCTTAGTTCTTTGACCTCAAGCTCATGGACTTTGAAATTTCATGTGGATTTTTTTTTTTAAGACATTTCTGAGATAGCTTTTGTTTATAAATGTGTTGTCATTATGGACATGTTTGCCTGAAGTTTTATACATAGCAGTCCACACCACCATAGCGACTGTGTGATGGGCAAGCACCTATTCAGGCGAGCTATGCTGTCAGGCGACAGCTCTTGTTATACCAAGTGGTCCAGAACTTAGATTGCACTGGCAACTTGAAGTTCCTAATGTCTTACAATGGATAAATTGAAATTGGCTTTTACATCTCTAGCAGAGCAGCTAGAAGGTATTTTGGCATCTAGACTAGAAACTGAGAACAATATAAGCTGAGATTTCAAGAGAGTGATACAAGCCTTATGATTCTATTAGTTTCATTCAACATAGTGGAATGCTGGGCCATGTAGCCCAGTCCATAGCACATCTGACTCAAGAGCCAGAGGTCCTGGGTTCAATACCCTGTCCGGCCACATACTTCCGTTTTTCCTTCCGCTGATTCAAGAAGAGCAGTTGTCAGTTACTGACGAAAGTACGTGCACCTAGTAATGGTTAACCACTTAGGAGCTCTAAGCCTGCCCAGGAATAGTGTGGTTAGGTTAACTGACCATCCGAACATGACCATAGCTGTTTACTGTGGACGTAAAGCAACAAAACAACAACAACAAATCAAAGACTCAGTGGAAATCACTTGTCAACAAGCATGTAAATGATTATTGGGTGGAAAGAATCAAGAGCAGAGCATCTATGTACCCATCATTAGAGTACCTCACAGCAGAAGATTACTACCCTGGAATCAGACATTGGCTACTACAGCATTCTGGAGTTGCGCGCAACATTCCGTGCATACATGTGAAACTGAAGCTTGTGACTGGAACCTACATTCTGCAAACCAACAGATCAGCCTTCAATCAGAACGAGGTTGATCCTACCTGCCTTATGTGTAAGGAAGAACCAGAAACAGTTGACCATTTCCTGGTAAAGTGCAGTGCATTGGCTGAAGTGAGGCAACCAATCATGGACAGTATCGTCAGGCAGGCGGAAGGCTTTATGCAGGCTCCCATTGAAACTGAAACCTTGGTCCAGCTGTTACTAGACAGTGCAGGTGTTTTTAAAGATCTCAGAGATGGTCATGTTAAAAGTGAAATGAAAGACATTGAAACATTGGCAAAGAGACTATGTTATACCCTTCACACCGAAAGATACAAGAAACTGAACCTTACACCTAAACGTAAAAAAGAAACCAGGCGGAAAAGGTCCCCGCAGTACACAGTAGCGTGAATCCCGCAACTAAAACAGACTTTTTAAGTTAAAACTAGGGTACCAGAAAAAAAAAAAAAAAAAAAAGACAGTCTAACGTGATACATAAGACACTCTAAGAAGACTCCCTACGGAGGTGTGCCTATACAGGCAGAAGTTATAGAACAGATTACAGATTATAGTAGTCACATGAAGGAGAGTAGAAATGTTCCTAAGTCTGGAAGTGAAAAGTGGTATATTTATTACTGTCAGGTTAACTGGCAGCAGATGTCATAATAAAGACTCATCGACTTTTCAGACCCAGTGTATGCATATCAAATGGTATCACCTCGGTTATTCCAGGACGGTCCGTGGAAACACCCCAAACCATCCCAAAACACCCCAAACCACCCCAAACCACTCCAAACCAGCCTCCCTGGATACAAACTAGAACCCCACACCCTCCCCCACCAAGTCACCAGCATTTCAGGTCAATTGGCGAGTATTAGTTCTTTCCTCCCCTCCACCCGCTCCATTCTTTAATTAACGTGCAACTGCGCAAGGGGTGGGGTTCTAGTTTGTATCCAGGGTGGCTGGTTTGGAGTGGTATAAATGGTCGCCCCCTCCTCCCCCGCCCCTCCCCACTCTGCGTGAAATACATAAACGTACAAAATAATTTACTTTATTATACTGAGATTATTAATTTTTCGTTAATATTTAAACCCGAAGTTATTTAAAGAGATACATACATACATACATATCATGGGTAAACACTTATTAAAGTATTCTTTTTATTTTGAATCCATATAAATACTGTTTGGGATGGGTGGGAGCGGTGTTGGTGTATGTGTGTGTGTGGGGGGGGACAGGGGAGGTGATTTGAATCTGAGGAGGCTGGTTTGGGGTGGTTTGGTAGAGGTTTGGGGTGGTGTGGGGTGTTTTGGGGTGGTTTGGGGTGTTTCCACGGACCCTTCCAGGAGAACGGCCGTCTATTTCCGTAGTGTAGGTCAGGGGTTTTACCCTCACTTTTGTCACATGACAACAAAATGGAAGACGATGTAAATGAACGAACCTCTTTGCTGGGAAATTTTCGAGAAAGGAATTATATTGATCGTTCTCCAGCTTCGGTAAAATTATATGACTTAAGCTAGATATCAAATATTAAAGTATAGCATGTCCCAATTACGTAACTATGACCGTTTGGCATAATAAAAAGTTGAAAGCTGGGAAATCCCCGTTGTGCAAGTAATCAGCATGAACTGGTAGTCGTATACTGTTTGGTATGCTTGTGAAAATGAACGCTGTGCTTGTGCAGGGTTTTCCCCATTTTTTTTGAATGGTACTGCTGCCAACTAAGGGACCGACCATTTGATATTCTGGGGGGGGCCTGGTATTCTTGATGGAGACACAACATTTTATTTCACTGGCCTCTGGAAACAATTTCTTTTTTTTTCACCTTGTGGAAGCTAATTTATTTTTTTTACAAACTAACTCAAACAGGTTATTTATTTTTTTTTATTTTATAGCTGAATTATAAGATCCTTGTTTACTTGATCTTAATATCCTTATATTTTACCTACATCAGTATTTTTTACACCTTTTTTCACACAAAAAGAACATGGTGCTGTCTTAAACCAGGCAAAGGGCATGGCTTAGCTTGCTTTTGCAAACCAGTGCCTGGAGCATGTTACTCTTTTCATCTAAGGTACAGATACAAACATCCCTGTATGAGTTTGGCAAAAAATTGGGCCTTAAAATAGGGATATTTTGGCCAAATTTTAGGGCTATTTTGGCAAAGTTTTAGGGCTAACAAAAGGAATTTAAATTTTTTTGTATCCCAATATATGCCCAAACATGCTTTATTCGTCCTTTAAAAAGTTTGATAGATTCCTTACTGATAGAGTGACATTATACATGGATGGCAATTAATAAAATGGCTGAAAGTTATGTGTTAAGAAGTTAGCAAAGGGGGGTCTGGGGGGCAACGCCCCCCAGAAGCTAAAGCAATTTCCCAATTTCAATGCCAATTTTAAGACTGGAAACAAGAGAAAAACTAGGAATGATGGTAAAAATAAGGGTTTTTATATTCGGACTTTTGCCTTTAGAGTGTTTATTTTGCCATAATGGTTTTGTCTCCCATAAGCTAGTGACTCTTTTGCAATTCAGTTTTAGTGGAAACATTTACTTAGTAATGTGGCAGATCAATGATACATGTATGTGAATGTTGTATAGGATTTTTTTGTAAATGTATGCATATGCGGGCCCGCTGGTGTAAACCAATTGTGGATAATATTAAAATATAACTATAAATATGGGGGTCTGGGGGCGCAGCCCCCAGAAGCCAGAGAGATTATAAAAACTCAATTCCAATGGACTATATTTTTTTTTTTGAAATTTTGGGTGGAGAGAGGTTATTTTTTTCTCTTACTTTTGAAGCCAGATTATTTTTTTTAACCCCCTTATGAGCCAGGTTATTTTTTTCTTGCATATCCAAAAACAGGAAATTTTTTTGATAAATATACCAGGCCCCCCCCAGAATATCAAATGGTCGGTCCCTAACTACTAAATTCAGAATATTGCATTGTTTTCTCTTCTGACTGAATTTTTTTTTAAAGGAATGGTCTCCAGGTATGGTACCGAGACCCGGGGTCACTAGGTAAGGTACCATACCCGAGACTCAGGGTCTCCAGGTACAGAATGGTACCTGGAGACAGTCCTTTGAGGATTGGCTTCAGGAACAGCAGTAAGTTTTCAAAACTATGTATTAAGTAATTTTACTCATAAAATAAAAAAACATCCAGAAACCCTATTTTTGATCACATAGCTGTAAAAAAAACAACAAATTCTTGTATCAATGACATAACATTTACAATTTGCTTTAAAAGAAGGGTACCCTCACCCTACTGGCAAATTAGCAGATGCTACTCAGGCAATATCCAGTTAAGGGATGCCTATTACCACTGCCTGGTGCCTTCGATATCTCAGGTACTAATAAAAACAGCGGAAAAATCTCAGAGTCATTCGGTCCATTTTAAAGAGTTTACAGCATTTCATAATCTCAACATTATTCAAACAACGCCAAAGCCATACGAAAATCAACTAGGTCATGTTCTAAGTACTAAAGCTTCACAAATTCTGAAGCATATATTTACTGTAGTAGATCATGACAATGTGATCTCAATCAAAATTTAAAAAAAAGTTTCCCAAAATGAAGGCACAGTGGTTCCTTGAAAATCATGTGACTGTGAATTTCAACAGATTCTGTGACACCTTAGATATCAGTCGTTTGCATCGCATATAATAGACAGAAATCTCTGATTTTTATGTAGCGCCCCACAGAATGCAACAGACAGCAACCCTGAAAATTTCAGAATCCTGCAATATGTAGTTGATGAGATATGCAGCATGAATCACAAGCCAGCAGAAAAACAAAACTCATGAAAATAGGCCAGTGTCAAATACTAGGTCTGTATTTGAGCTCATAACTCAACCAATTTTCACATTTTTACCATGTACCTGACATCAGTATAAAGATAAAAGATTGTTTTTTTAATTGTTGCTAACTGTGGTAATTAAGCTATCACGTCTGTGAGCAAAGTTATGACTCCAGTGACAGAACTTTTTGGATGATCCTCATACAGCAAAGGATTATTACAAGTATTCTTTTTTTTCCACTGACTATTCTTCAGTGGAAGTGCTTCCAGAATGTGTTGTCAGCTTGCCAAACCTTGACATATTCAGTGCCTCTTTTGGCGAGCTGCAACACTCCCATCCCTTGATCATTATTCTAACATTTGTTTTTCTTTCTGGTGACATGTCAGGGAACTAATTTTGCTAAAAATTTCTGTTGTAGTGACAAACACAGCAGACCCTGATCAGACTGTTTGCTCAATCAGACTGTCAGTTGTCTCAATATTTAGGGTTATTATTAATGGATCTGTATTGAAGTTTTTTATATTTTTCTCAGCGATCTTCTTTTTATCTTGTCTTTTATTTCACTATTTCCGTACAGAATGTCCTGACAGAGGTAGTATAAAAAAGAAGTGTGCATGAAATAAATCTTCTGTATTATTCTATAAATCCATGTGCATATTACAGGGTGGATGATTACGTGCTTTCTTGCGTCATTTTCGTACGTCATTCTGAACAAGGAAACCCTGGGAATTCTTCACGTTTTAGTTAATAATGTCATTGTTTCTGTATGCATTCTTTCAAAATGCATCGCAGTGAATGTGTAGTCATGACTACTTTCAGATGATATTTTTGATTTTATCTTGAGTTATATATTTAATCGTCCCCCAGCATCCGAAACAGAAAGTAGGCTGTGGCACGTGAATGATGTTGTTGCTCTAAAACTGGGGGAAGTTTAAACGTGAAAACAAGAAACCTCCCAGTGAAAGCAAGAACACCAGTTAAAAGAACTAACGAGCACGCATTCAATGCACTTTATCCTATAAGACTGCATTTGGCAACAAAGAAGTTATCTTGAAAAAAAAACTGACCACGAAGCAGTTGTTGTACCGGAAATTCCAATATTTCCTGTGACGTCAAAACCACATGATCATCCACCCTGTATTAAAGTGTTGGCGCAGTGCATTTCTTATTCTAACCACTTGCTAGAATGCATGAGGACATTCAGATTTAAAGGAAGAAAGTCAAACTTGTAAATAATTTTAGCAGTGACATGATAAAAACGCTTTATACAGACATATAGGCGAATAAGACTCAGATCACTGTGTGCATCTTTCCATTGTCAATTTCTTCCTTTTTCACTACACACTTGTATATTTGACATGTGTCTACCAATATGTAGATGCCAAGTGGTAGATCTCTAAGAAGACTACATGGACAGGCTGATCTGTGTGTCCTCATTATTTTCTCATGTCTTTATTCATAGCTCCTTTAAAGTGTAAGATATAGAGGATCTTACACAAGTGGTCATTTCATATATGAAATTTATATAATGAGCCTTTGGCGAGTTTCATAAATTTCATATGAAATGACCACAAGTGTAAGATTCTGTTTATCATATGACCCTTTAAAATGGGATTTGACGCCTTCAAACTGAAAATTATTTCAATAAGAAAGCACATTGTTGACACAGACGTTGTCAATGATGTTACGTGTACACGCCAAAGTGTTATTACATGTGTGGTCATACGATTTTTATGACATGACGTTATCCACTGAATAACAGCGACGTCATATGATAAATATTGGTAAGCCTTCATGTTTGTCTGCCATTTTTACAAAAAGAAACAAATTTTCTTACTATCTCTTTGCTTCCCTGGAGGATGTAACCCTTCCTAATGTGGTCTACTCTTCAAAGAATGGAGTTGACTGTCATTGAAAACTGAGGCAAAAATAAAAACTGGCAGAGTTGCATCCCCTGAAGTTTACCCATTCATCTTAAAGTTTTGTATTTCTTGCTGAAGCTGTCCTAAATACCTTATTTATTCTGCTATAAGAGGGGGCTTTCTCTCTCTAAACATACCCCAAATATATAAATCAGTTTTGTGTAATTTGACAATTTTGCTATTAGGTTTCTCCCTTCCAAAACAGTCCCAAACATCTACATCTGTCATGTAAGACAGATCTAGATATTTGGATTTTTTTGGCAGGAAGAAAATACATCTTAAAACCAGATAAACACAGTACTTACATAGGATGCACTTATCATGCAAAGATAATAATACTATAATAAATCTTGTCTATTAGGAAGCTCTTAACCATTATCATACTAATGTATGTAATAAATTTTACATCTTGAATTTGGATATGCTCATTTACTATTAGGAGCCCTGGTAGCTCAGTGGGTTAAGTGCTGGCCTGCTGACATAGCAGTTCCAGGTTCGATTCCTGTCAGCATAAATCTTTCGAATCGTTTACATGGTTTTATTATGCACAGTCTTTCAAGGTAAAATAGTCATACAGTCGTCCATCCATTTACTATATAGAACTGTTGACTGAATGGCAAAACTTTTGAAGTAAAGCCTCATGTACATGACCAAATTTTCTTTGTCACAGAAACTGTGACAAAGAAAGTTTGGCAAACATTTTGCGTTCACACAGAGCAAATTATTTGTTAAAGAAAAATATGGCATAGAATCTTTGTCAAATAAACTTTGGCAGTGAAATATTTACTGCCATGTTTACACGAACAAAGAATTCTTGTCAAAGTTATCTGGACAAACAGACTGTGTTTGTGTAAATGGCCAACTGTGCCACATTTTCTTTGTTACATATACTTTGTTCAAAATCCAACTGATTTGATTATGAGCAAAGTTTTCTGTGTTCATTTCCATAGCTAGTGTCTTTGTTATGTATTCTATGGCAAATTTTCTGTTCACACAGACAAGTTTTGTTTGTCATAGAAACTTAACCATATAAATTTGGCAGTGAAAATGTGGCATGTTTTTCCATTTACACGAGCAAATTTTTCTGTGCCAAACATACTTTGTCACAGAAACTTTGCATGTATAAACGAAGCTTAAGAAAAAGTCAGATCAAACTCTTTAAGAACAGTCTGATCTGGGTCTACATTGTTTATTTAAGCTTATCTTAAATTTCCCAATATTTAAGGAAGTTACAGTACAAGTACATATATTTTTTATGTAATTTAACAAGGAAATAAAAACTGGAGAAGCTTAGTCAGAATCAACAACATAAAAAAGTATTATCATGTATTTTACATCAGTCATGGTTCAGTTAATTACTGTGCTACCATATTGATCTTTTATACTGGGACACAGTCTGCACAAACAAAACACACAGAGATCAGACTCCTCCTTAAGTGCAAATCTACTGCCGATCTGCAATTTTTGATACTTTTTGTGATAGTTAAGTCTGCTAGTTCAAATTACTTTAGGATAATTGCAGTAAGTAGTTAAGGTGTCTTGATATTTTGGTTAGTTAGAGAGTGTTTATTTTGTTGTGCATTAACCCTTAATGCGCCAAAAAGCAGACGACAAAATTTACGTCTGCAGAATTTAAAAAAAATGTTTCTTCCAAGCGATATCATATTGAGAATTTGAACACTAGAGGGCAGACAGTGTAGATTCGGATGAGGTGGCTCATTATGAGCCACCTCATCTGGATCTACACTGTTTGCAAATTTAACTATTTTAATTCTCGGCACTTAAGGGTTAGTCGTGATACACAGTATATCATAGTTCTTGTCACCTCGACCAGGTGATTCTAATGAAGAGTCACAACATTTTAATGGAAAAGAAAGGAAAGTTGTTTCTAGGTAGAAAAATGACTGTATAGCCAGGACTGAACTGCTTTCCCATGTCTCCGGCGTTGTATTGTGGAGGAACGCATGTACCCGACCTAGGTTTCGTCCATTATGCGAACTCTTCAGGGGAATCATGTCTAAAATGGACTCATCAAGTGCGAATCCAAGTTATGATTTGACTGGTCAAAATCGCACCTTATATAGTCGTGAAAAACGGCTCTCAAACCGGCTCTGAGAGCCGTTTCCGGCTCCGAAAGCCGGCGGCTCCCGGAAGCGGCTGTGAGAGCCGTTTTAGCAAACCGGCTCTGGAGCCGGTTGTGCCGGGTCTAGGGAGCCCGCATCTGGCTCCCAAGAAACCCGTTTCACGACCATAAGTTGTTCCTAATTTGTCCCTGCTATCCCTTCTTATCAGGAGCACAGGTAGCCCCTTGGACTTTGAATCATTAAGTTTCTACCGTATCGATTTTTTAACTGGCAATAAACCTTTTAAGACAATGACTACTGTAAGAGCATCCCTTACCTAGAAACCCATGGCTGGCACATGCACATATTAAAGAAAATCAGTGTTTGTGTTTTTTTGTGCATGATGTGAAAATGAAACAACACAGAAATATATGAGCCATGTCATGTGCCTTCCAATAATGTGGCAATTTTGTCATGTGATGTTCAGACCCCCCAACATAAATGTACTGTTGTATCAGACATTGCTGTCCAAAATTTTAGAGCAAATGCAGTAATAGATAAAATTATGCAGTTTTGTCCCTGAATTGTTTACAAATTTTAACAGCTGCACATTGTTTACAGGTGTCACATGAGCAAAAAAACAATATTGACATAAACAACATGAAGGGCTTTTTTACCATAAAATTTCGAAAAATTTGAACACCTGAAATAATTTTCCTGTTTGTCCAGAAGGTGCATATGTAACGGCAAACAATGTAGGCTCTGATCAGACTGAGCCTTTACAAGCAGTCATATATAGGTTTGTGCTGTTTGCTCAGACCTATCTGTCTAGTACCTAGAATTTTTAAAAGATATGTATGGTAAAGCTTGGATGATAATTCTGTTCATTCTCGATTAGAACATAATTGAGCCAAGACATGACAAAACCAACAAAGTGGCATTTGCACCCAGCGAACACTCAGATGAGCCTGTGCATCTGCCCTATCTAATCATAGTCTTTGCTGTGCTTTTAAAGGGTACCTAAGGGTCTAAGCTAGCTCCATGCAGACAGTGAAGACTCTGATCAGACTGGACGGATGCCCAGGCTGAGCTGAGTTTTCTGTGGGCGCATATGCCACTTTGTTGGTTTTGTTGTGTTGTGGTTCATATGTTGTGGTTCATATGTTGTGTCCCTTCCAAAGAACTATCTCTGAAAGATGATTTACAGTTTACAGTAGTAGTTTTCATGAAGGGTAACAACATATGTTTTTATTGAGAAATAAAGTTGATTTCTTCCAGGATTATCATTAAAACCCGTTTTAATTTGAACTCAGAGCTCTAGATAAGAGGGAGTATTTGGTGATAATTAGGGGTAATTTTTGTGAATTCTGCAGAAAAACATATGTTGTGACCCCTCATCTGAACCGTCTCGACGAGACAGTTCAGATGAGGGGTCACAACATATGGTTTCGATGAGAAATAAAAAAAAATTATCCTTAATTATCATCAAATATGCCCTCTTATCTAGAGCTCTGTGAACTCATCAAAGTCCTATTCTATTCCAAGTTCTGTGCACTTCAAAGGAATGTGTATGGTCTCAATTAAGTTTGGTTTCCAGGAAAATAATAAGATGATATCTCTTATCTATCTATCTTCATATACTGTCTATGCCCTTGTGAGCTTTTTTGACAGGGTCTGGGCATCAAGTTTTAAAAAAGAAATAGAAAAAAAGCATGACAGTGAGGTAATCAAAAGATGAAAGGTTAAATGTAGATTGCCATGAATAAGAACCCTAAAACACCAGTCTTGGATGAATTAACAATAAATTAAGGGCTAAAAGGTCTTAAAATATTCCGGTTTGGGATGCTGCAGCCTTGAACGTGAGCAAGTCATAACTTGGAGAAGCTACATCAATTTTTGGGATTGTATTCCAGTCTGTACAATGTCCAGTGTATCTCAAATAAGATACCTAAGTCCAAGTTGTAAAAGAAATGTGTTTGTGTGTATTTTGGGCTGACAGCTGGTTCCAATATGGTTTTGTTTAGAGGATAATTGTAAGATAGTCACAGTATTCGAACTCACTGTACCATCTCTTCCGGTTTTCATAGCGTTGAATCAAGAGTACAAAATTCGCTTATAACCAGTAGTCTGAAATCATTACGTTTTGAGATTTTATCCGGAATCTGCTGCGTCATTTAAAGTTATTCAGCTTTGAAAATGTAAAGAGGTAAGTTTAATATAATTTGCTCTTTGTTCTTTTACTATATTGCCCTGTACAATGAAAACCTCATAGCCGTCACAGCAATTTTATTCCGAACAGCTAATTTAACACAAGTTTGTGTCGTGCGAAACCTAGCTATCATCCTACTATCAAAACTAACAAACTGTAGATTGATAACGCCTTCCTTTTATTTTAAACATTTTTATAAAACATGTAAGAAAAGGCTCAAAATGGTTTTAGAATCATGCCAAGGGCGATTTGAATATTCTACACATTACTATCCACCCTTACACGACATTGTACAGGGCAGTAAAGTAAAAGACTGAAGAGCAAATTATATTAAACTTACCTCTTAACACTTTTGAAGCTGAATAACTATAAATGACGCAGCAGATTCCGGATAAAATCTCAAAACATAATGATTTCCGACTACTGGTTATAAGCGAATCTTTGTTCTCTTGATTCAACGCTATGAAAACCGGAAGAGATGGTACAGTGAGTTCTAATACTGTGATAGTGTCTCTTGTTCTAGTATATGCCATGAACAATGTTGTAGCCGCTCATTAGAACCACCTTTAGGGAGTTTTACCAATGGGATCAATCACATTTGTTTTAGATGAGACATAGGGAAATTATTTCAGAGTTGTCTCGGGCTGATCTTCAGCCATGCTGTTAGTTCAGATTCCTTCCTGTTTGCATTAATGTGAATGGCTACACTTTCAGGGTAGGTAACTCATCCATCTTTATTTTGAATTTCCTTATCAATGGGTGTCAGCGATTAAAAGAAAGAATTGGCTCCCTCTAAAGTAATTACAGTATTTGTCTTAAAATGGAACACTTTGGTTTCACAGTGCAGTAATGCATTCAAAAGATGCAGAGGGAGTGGTGAACAGTGTAGACACTGATCTGGGTCTGCACTGTTTGCTCAGACCTATCTGACCAAAAACTTAGAACTTTTATAGTAGTGTAGTTCACTGTTAATGGATGTTCAGGCTGATCTGAATCATCACTACACATGCCCTTATGAACCTTTTCCTGTATCATGGCTAAGATTAGTCTTACTTTCTTTAAGATAAATACAAATGATGATGACGACATATTGGTACAACCACAGCCTGAGGAAGCTGCACAAACAGGGACAAGGCAAGAGGATGCCACACAACCACGGAGAAGGCGGAGACGAGTTTCCGTGGAGGTTGATACCTCAGATACTGCTGTGTTGTCAGGGACATATGAGGTAAGAACATATCACTTAAAGTGCCAAGTAAAATGTTGAATTTGCAAGCAGTGCAGAGCCAGAAGAGGCAGCTCATTATGAGCTGCCTCATCTGGATCTACACTGTTTGCCCTCTAGTCTTTAAATTGTCAATATGATACAGCTAAGATGAAACTTTTTTTTTTTTCAAAATTTTGCGGACTCAAATTTTGTCGTCTGCTAGTTTGGTACATTAAAATTATTTCCTCACAGAGTGTCTTACCACCATGGGAGAGAAGGAGACAAGTGTGAATATACCACATTAATCATATAAACGCCCTGGGGGCATTGTATTTGACGGAATTGGGGTGGGGGGGGGGGGGTAATTTGAGCCCTAAAGTGTTGTACATTAGCCACAGCAAATACATTTGATAAACAGTATTAAGGTGAATGAGTATACTTGCAGAGGAAGCAACTCTGCTATTTTTGCCTCCCTTTTCAGTAGGGGTCAACTCTTAAACAAAAGAATTGCTCCTAAAGGAGCAAATTCTGTCCTTTAAGAGTAGATCTCCATGTCAAATTGCTATCTCATCTCGAGAAGCATACGGGAATTTGTGAAAGGTAATATAACATTATTTTTGGGAAAAGAGGCAGGGGGCGTTTATAAGAGCAGATGCATTTATTTGGATTAATACAGTACACTGATAATATTACTGCATTGGAAATGGTGAAAAACGGAACCTCAATTTCATTCCCACCTGAAAATTACAAACTAAAGCTTCTGCAAATAAGTAGCCAAAATATAAAAATGCTGTTTTACTCACAGGGATGTAAAACGTGTGTGTGCACAGTTTTTGCCTAGCCTGCAACTAACAGAAGTGAGACATAGGTATTACTTTTCCGCCATTGGCAGTGTAAAATTTGTGTTGAGTTTTCTGGTGTTTGATATGCACATGAAGCTTGTAGAAAAAGGTTAGATCCCTTTTTTTGTATTTGATAAGTTCTATTATAGAGTGGAAAGGATGCTAGTGCAGTTTTGATGCACAGTACATAGTTTCAGCTGGTGAGAACAGTCTTGCAATGTAAAGGAGTTTCACGGTAAACAATAACTTTGTGACATTTTGTTTGTAAGTTCAGATAAAATTGTATTATGTAAACCCTTTATTTCAGATTTGTGACATTTTGTTTGTAATTTCAATTGGAATTGCATTATGTAAACCCTTTATTTCAGAGTTTGAACTATGATGTCTGTGAAAACATGATTTACCAGAAAGATGAAAAATCTCACTCAAAAAAGGTAAACATTTGTCTGCATTGCGCATGTGATAAGTCTTGTGACAAAGTATCTGCACTTTTCTGATTGCTAAATGAAAGATAATATGAGTTTTCCAAAGCTGGAAACTGTTTTAACTCTGGAAATTATGATGGGGATCTCATTGAAATAAAAGTCAGGTTTGCAGTTCATAATTATTAGCAGCCCAAAATAGGGTTTAGTCAAAATTACAAAATTATGATCAGATTTAATTAGCCCAGTAGAAGATTCTCTTGTATGCGTTTGCAAGTGAAGGTGTACATATGTTTTGGTGGGGAAAGACATCCATCTTATAACTGAATAGATATGGTCAGTTGTGGCACCTTATTACAACCTACGAACCAAGGCTTATAAAAGGGTAAAACAACAAACAGAAATTATCTCAGAGTACTCCAAATACATCAACCATAGTGCAGTTTAAATTCTTTTTTGGTCCTTTGAGATCAGTGGGAATACAGTAGAACTTCATTGGCTCGAACACGGATGCTTGTTTACCATGTCTGGCTAGAACTCATTCTTGGGTCCCAAGAGGCCAATTTATATAGAAACTAATCCTTGATGGCTAGATCTACCTTTGGCTGGCACTAATTTTCATGGTCCCAAGCCTGTTCAAGCCATTGAAGTTCTACTGTATTCTGAGAGATTGGAATTAGTAATGGGTTTAGAGTCACATTTTAGACAATTTTTTGTCATTTTTTTACCCCTTTTTAGTGTACATCAGTCTTTGAATCAACTTTATATTTGAAATGTAATACCTGTAAATAACAATACGTTTTCCCTGGCTGTCATTGCTAGGCTGTTACAGGGCCACTGATAAAGCTTTATTAGCCAGAACTATGCAGTCTGACCTACCTTCTGTCTTATGAATATTTTCATTGCTCTGAAAGGAACTGATTTATTATATACTATTATCACTACCTACTTTTCCCTTTGTCTAGCGGCCCATTCTGTTGGAGAAGCAATAGTTGTTTATATTAAGGTAAATGGATACTCTTTCAGGGGAAGCAACAGTGTCATTTTCATTTGTGCTTCCCTTGTCAATAGGGGTCAACTATTAAAGGAGAGAATTCTTCCTTTCAAGAGTAGACCCCTTTTTGGAAGGTCTTTATTGTCCAGAGAAGCAAACAGGAAGTCACAAAAGTTATCTCCATTTGTAAAAAATGGCTGAAAAACACAATGGTGTACCCATACACCTTAAATATAACTATCTTTGTTTATATTACAGTGGATTGTGAAGCGAGAGTTTGCCCGGTGGCTGGTGATGGCGATGATTGGAATACTCACAGGATGTATTGCTTCACTCATAGACATTGCAGTGAAGTACACATCGGCTCTCAAGTTTAGCTACATCAAACATTGTATCCTTATTTTATTATGCCCAAAATGGGTAATTGTTGGTTTTGTATGAATTTATTGAATGTGTTTAGCTTTATAAGCCACATTCTGATGCACTTGTGAATGTAATGCGACGTCTGATTGGATAACGTCAAAAATTTGCGACAGTATATTCCGCCATATACTGTCGCAAACCGGACGTCATTAAGAAATGTCACTTCTCATTGGCTGACATATGGTTTTACGCTACTGAAAGCACTTTCTGTGGGTGTAAAGTAGTAGACTTTGAAAGGCAAAATAGGATAAAGTGCATTAGAATGGGGATAACTGTACCAAAAATTGTCATTTGGGGAGGCAAATCGTCGGTTTTATGGTCGTAAATTGGGTTTTACGGCTCAGCTAACGCGTCGCCATAAAACGAAATTTCCGACCATAAAACCAATGATTTACCTCCCCAAATAACAATTTTGAGTACAGTTATCCCCTCAGTGAAACACATAGCAGTGCTCCTCCACTGGCAAATATTGTACATGTAGTTGTACAAATAGTGTATTAATCTTAATGGTTTTCACATTCTGTAGAAACATGCAAACTTACGATGTTTCCATGAAGGAAAAATAGGAAATATAATAACTCTGCAAACTGAAGTACCTGTGCATATGTCTAAACTGGCGAAGTGTGAGCCTTTGTTCCTGGGATGCTGAGTAATTTACAGTAGATCTGACGCAGTAAAGAAGTTTTGACAGGTGAATTTTGTAGGTAGCAAATGATGTATGCTATCTCTGGAGTTTGGCTTTGTTTATTCACATTGCATGTTGTTTCAGGTATGAACACTATCCAGGGTCCTTGTAAGGGTTTTTAATTATATGACATCAAATTTGAGAGTGTAATAAAGCCATGCATTAAAAATGATTATAAACTATGGGATTGAATAACCAAATTACGTTGCAACGTTATGTGTTGATGTCCATAAAAAACATAGTGTTTTCTTATGGCAAAATTGTGACATATTAGTGCAAAATTTGCTAATAAAACGCAACTTTAGTGTCATAGAATCTTGCATCCCTGCTCCTGTATTATTGAATTTATTGAACTCGTCGGGGAAAACCAATAAGATGCTCAGCAAGCCGAGCATCTTATCGGCTTTCCCCAACAAGTTTGAAAATTTCAAGAATACATGAGCTCTCATGTAAGATCCTCTTTGAAAGCTGCAGCCTTACCGTTTAAGGTGCATGGGTACACTTCAATGTTTTTCTGCCATTTTTACAAAACCCAACATCTTTTGTGACCTTGTTTGCCTCCCTGGACAATATAGCTTTTCCAACTTTGGTTAATTATCAGAGGTGCAATACCAGTACTATGCACAGACAAAGGAGCCGCAACACGAGAAAACCAACAAAGTGGTTGTGTGCTCAGCAAAGACTCAGATCAGCCATGGCATCCGCCCAGTCTGATCAGAGCCTTCGCTGTCCGCATGGAGGTAGCTTAGACCCTCAGCTACCCTTTGAGCGCTTAAAGAAGACTCTGATCAGACTGGGCAGATGCCCAGTCTGATCAGAGCCTTTGCTGTCAGCATGGAGGTAGCTTAGACTCTCAACTACCCTTTAAGCGCTTAAAGAAGACTCTGATCAGACTGGGCGGATGCCCAGGCTGATCTGAGTTCACATTGGGCGCACAACCACTTTGTTGGTTTTCATGTGTTGCGGCTTACTGTAGTTTTAGTTTAACATTTATGTAGTTTGAAATGTGATATGTATATGTAAAGTGATCATTACCTTAACTATGTCACTAGATATTGACTATTGTACTGTGAATGTATGTCTGCCTGTTCCATTTATGATATGGGTGGGGTTCAATGCCTTGTTTGTGCTTGTAGGATCTCTGTTGACAGCCTACTTTGAGGTAAATGATGTTTTTATCAGGTACCACAAATTTGATTTAAAGTAAGATGATTTTGATTAGTTTGACTGTGATGACCAAATACCAAATATCCCCCGGAGCCAGGTTAAGTGCTGGCCTGCTTGATCTAGCGGTCCTGGATTTGATCCTCACTTGAGACTCTTTTCAAATAAAAACTGGCTTCCATTGCACACAGCCTTTCATGATCACCCTCCCATCGTCCTGATATTACTGAAATACTGTTGAAAAGGACATAAAATTGCAAGTCAGTCATCCATCCAAATAGCCCAATGTGAACTTATTGTTACCTGTATATTGCAACCATGAATGACCAGACAAACATTTTCATAGAATTTAAATTACTGAGGGGCAGTGCTGAAGAAAGCTTATGATACACTAGGGCTGGGACGAGTAGAGATTTTGTACCTGGGTACCCGAAGCCCTATTACCCACAGGTACCCGTTACCATATCCTTTTGAACATGTCCACAGTTAGAAAATATATATGTATAGCTCAAATAATAAGTAAGGTATATGTCATTTGCTGACGTATGCATGGGAAAGCCACGAAAATATAGAAATCTCCCTGTAATATTATTTAAAAATAATTTGGCAATATACGATGGCAATTTATTGAAGACAGTCACACAAAACTTTGCTCTATTTGCTTGAATTCTACTGAAATAGAATACTCATAAATTACATAATAATAATCATTCGGGTAACGGGTAGTAAATATATACCCGGGTAATTGGTCTACCCGACCCGGACTCGGGTACCCGGGTACTCGTCCCAGCCCTATGATACACACAGTCATTTCCAAATATTAAATTTTAACAGATATCCAGGCTTTAGTGAGCACATGGGGTGTTTTAGACTCCCTTGTCATTCCTGCATGTAGTTGCATATTAAATCCATATCCAGTTTTCAAAAATTTAGTATGTATTTACAGCTGCCTGTCAGTTTGACCAAATTTTAATACATGTATGCATATTTCCATAAAAACAACTATGCCAATATTAAGTGGATCCCTACGAATTTGAAATACATGTGTAGTGTCATAATAATCTCTAATCATGACCATGATCTGACTGGATTAATCTGAATGTAACTCTGAAAGAAATTTTCTGTTCATGACTACAGTATAGCTGGATTGTTATATACTAATTTAAAATATTTTGAACAAAACACAATGTATATGGCCAAAATACACAAGAAAAATGCTACAAAGGAATACGACAAAAGAGCATTTAATGCAAAGGGCCCAGTTGTTGAAAACTAACGACATCATTAGTTAACAAGACATTAAATTTTCAAAAGTATTATACTAAAAAAAAACAAAAAAACAATCATATTTTGCCAAAAAAATGTTAGGAGCTTTTGCACTGCAAAAGCTTCTCACAATTTTTCAGCAAAAATATGAGCCCAGTTGATATTATCCGTAATAGATGACTTAACGAATAGTGATTGGTTAATGACTAAGTTAAGCTAATGATGCCTTGAAAAGCTGGGCTCAGTTGTTTTATATTCCTTTGCAGTTTAGTCTCAAGACACTGCTAGTCAGCTTATGATGTGATGCTTTTCTATGTACATGTAGAATAAAGACCCATACTGAAATATGTTAAAAACATTCATGTCTCTTTGACAGCCTGTAGCTGCAGGAAGTGGTATTCCACAGATAAAGTGTTTCCTGAATGGTGTGAAAGTCCCACATGTGGTGCGCATCAAGACATTACTCGTTAAGATCATTGGTGTTGTCTCAGCTGTAGCTGGTGGTCTTGCTGTTGGGAAGGTATGCAATACAAATGAGCTTCAACACAACAAAACCAACAAAGTGGCACGAGCCTCCAACAAAGTCTCAGATCTGCTTGGGCATCTGCCCAGTCTGATCTGAGCCTTCCTTTATAGCTTAAAGGGTAGCTAAGGATCCATGTGGACAGCGAAGACTCTGATCTGACTCCTCGGATGCCCAGGCTGATCTGAGTCTTTGCTGAGAGCACATGCCACTTTGTTGGTTTTGTCCCGTTGCAGCTTAAATCCTTTATTGAGTATGACGGTACAACCCTATTTAAGGCTTCTAACCCATAAAGTACTAAAACAGCAGACGACAAAATTTACGCCTGCAAAATTTAAAAATATGTTAAGTTCAAGCTATATCATATTGAAAATTCAAAGACTAGATGACAAACAGTGTAGATCCAGATGAAGCAGTTCATATTTTGTAATCCAGTTAGAAGTAACCATGGATATTGTGTTAAAACACTGGATTACCAGTCTGATCCCTACTCTACTAATCTTTCAGACGAATCTTTAAAGCTAGATTCCAGTGTCCATACATGTAATTATCTTTTTATTGGTGATTTTAAAATTTACAACAAACCTATAAGCCATCTTTGATTCAGTTTGCTATTTGTTATTTTAGGAAGGTCCTATGATTCACTCAGGGGCTGTTGTTGCTGCTGGTGTGTCTCAGGGCAGGTCATCGTCATTCAAGTTTGATTTAAAGGTAAGTGAACAACTTGGGTATACAAAATACTGCCATTATGACCTAAATATGTCACTGCCTGCTAGCAATAATTTATATTTGAAAGTGATCTAATTTTGGCACTATTATAAAAATGTACCAAAATCAAATGAGTTTCTCTAAGAGAAAAGTACCTTCATGCATACATGCATTTTGTGGTGACAAAAATAACTATATGAAAGAATGAGACTAATCTATTTTGTTGGCTAAAATGTATTGATTTTATTTTACTTTAGTATACGTAAATTTTACCTTACAGTTGTTTGAATATTTCCGGAGTGATACTGAGAAGAGAGATTTTGTATCTGGGGGAGCAGCCGCTGGGGTCTCAGCAGCCTTTGGAGCTCCAGTGGGTGGGGTACTGTTCAGTTTGGAAGAGGGAGCCAGCTTCTGGAACCAATCTCTGACATGGAGAATTGTAAGTTCAGTGAACAATAACTGTATTGAGCCGCGACACGAGAAAACCAACAAAGTGGTTATGCACCCAGGGCAGACTCAGATCAGCCTGGGCATCTGCCCAGTCTGATCAGACTCTACGCTAAGCTCTTAAAGGGTAGCTAAGGGTCTAAGCCTCCTCCATGCGGACAGCAAAGACTCTGATCAGACTGGACGGATGCCCCAGCCGATTTGAGTCTTCAGTGGGTGCACATGCTACTTTGTTAGTTTTGTCGTGCCTTGGCTCATAGGATCCATGTAGTTGTATCTGTAGTCAGCTGCATCTTCCCAAAGATATGGATGCATCAATTTAACAGTTTGATAGTAGTTTTCATATCTGCATGAGCTGTGTTACAAGAATTCCTGTTCTTGGGCATTTGGAAACAGCCACGACACAGCACTAAGTAGATTGAACTTCTTCAGTGTAAGATTGATTTTAAAGCAGTATTTGGTGAAGCCACTCGTGAAATTACTGCTTTGGTGTTTATTCGATGAAATAAAAATCAACCTAACACTGAAATAGTTAAATTTTCTGTTTCTTTTATGCTTTAGAAATTGCAATAATTCAGTTTATTCCAGGGGGTTAGCCCTCATCATGACAGACACAACCTTTCTTCTAGCTGTTTTGCGTTAAATTGATGCTTCTAGCATATAACTGGGTATGATATTCGTTGTAAACAAAGTTTGCAACTGAAAACTAGCTCGAAATTTCATTTTGATAAACAGATCTCAAGAAATTTGCTAAGTGCTAAGAAAGAATACCTACAGAAGACTAAGGTGGCCTGACATAGTGTGCATTAACAATTTATTAACGTCCTAGTGACGTGCAAATATGCGTCAAACTGGATATGGCTTGGCCAGTTAATCAACAAATAAATGAGTCTATTTCATGAAAATCCTATTTTTGAAACAGCAAAATCTGATATGATAATTTCACTGTTTGAAACAGTGAGAATATCTGTTTTAATCACTGTAAAATCTCTATAATTTTTTTGTTTAAAAGTATAAAAGAGAACTGATTTCCAGTGACAAACTAAGCAAGCCTGGCCAGACTGTACATGTATGAGAACTTTTTAGTGTATAATGTTTTGTTTGATTGATAGTTTAATAGAAGTTCCTTTTCTTTGTTTCCAGTTCTTTGCCTCTATGTTGTCCACAGTAACATTGAACATACTGGCTAGTTGTCAGAATTCCAGCAGTTGTCTTGATCTCTCCTCTCCTGGTCTCTTTAACTTTGGAAGTTTTGGTGTAAGTATAATTTTGTCTCACCAGGTATTAGCAGAAGGGACATATAGATATTGCTTTTATGGTAACAACTAAATGTCATACCACTCTTGCCAGAAAATACCAGCTTTAGCACGAAATATTTCACAGGGAGCAAGGTCTACACTGATAAGGATAGTATGAAATAGTTATACCATAGTTTGTCCACCTGTGCGGGAAATAATTCACTTGCTAAAGCTTGTGGATTATCTCCATGTACAGGCGGTATAACTATTACTTAGCAGCTTTGGAATTTGACTTGGTGGCATAAACTTTTGTTGGGGTTTTCTAGTTTAGGTTTGTTGGTGAGATAATGTGGAAACACGCAAGACACAGTGTTCCACAGAATTTTTTTATTCTTTTGGAACATGTCATTTTTTGATGAAAATAAAGATTATTTCACGGAAATTAGTACAACTTATAGAGCTTTAGGTAAAAAATTTGTTTGAAGTGGAAAAGATCGGCTTTCAGATTGTTATAGAATTTTCCTGAACTCATAGGTCACTTATCATACACAAGATATTGTAATGCCTCCGTGTATTAGAACCTAATAATCCCTCTTTTATTTCTTGCCTTCCCTCAGTAAAAATTTTCTACATAACTACAAAAGAATTTAGGTCATACGGAGACAGGACCTCGGTTTAAAGTCTCATCCGATAGACTAGAGAAGCTGGGGATCAATCACAAAAGAGTTGAAGTTGTAATATTTGGCATACCCGTACATCTGTTGAAGATCAGTAGAAAACAGTGAACCATATCTGATGTTGATGTTAATTTCATGCTGTGGTTACATTGCCTTGTTTAAACAAATTTTGTGTCTGTGAATTTGGACAGATCCAAACTTCCTGGTAGGAGGTACTGTTGAAAATTATCGGGGGCTGTATTTATAAAACGACTTCAGTCGTTGCTATGCTGTTGCTAAGACTAAATTTCTAAGAAGAAGATACCCTACAACTAAGAAATTTGCTCTGGAGAAACAGTCTGAAAGACTGTTCCTCCAGAGCAAATTTCATAGTTGTATGGAATCTCCTTCATAGAAATTGGCCTTAGCAACAGCATAGCAACCACTTGAGTCGTTTTATAAAAACAGCCCCAGGTGAATGGTAAACAGTGCAGTCCTTGATCTCTAGGAGCAGTCGGACTTGAGTTGTCACTGCCTGCTATGCTAATTTTGTGCAGAAACTTGTGATTTTACAATAATTGAGTTTGGATGTTGATCGAAGGGGTGCTGAGGAGACCATTGTGCATGCACAAGGTTACTAATTTCTCTTTCTATGTAATTTCAGGCAATAAGCTACAACAGCATAGAAATTATCATGTTCATTGTCATGGGGGTTATAGGTAGGTGAAATGTACAGATCACTGACTAGATTTCTTGTAGATTAAATAAACACCATAGTTACCTTAGATGTACAGACATCCTATCTGTTGTGTGATAGAGAAATATAGAGTTTGTGTGGCTGTTATGCTAGATTAAAGGGAAATAACTCCATAGTGCTATGAGGTTGATGCTTTGAGAAATGAGTGAATCTATTAAAACAACAGTGCTTAAGTGACTGGGCCCTGGGCCCGATTGTTCAAAACTACCGACATCATCAGTTAACGAGGCGTTAACATTTCAAGTATATTATTTGTAAAATCAGTTTCAATTTTTGCAAAAAAATGTAAGGAGCCTTAGGCTCCTCAAATTTTTTTCAGCAAAAAATATTGCCATAGTTGGTTTTGTGAGTACTGTAATGCTTAATGAATCCTTGACTAACCACTTCGTTAGGCTAACGATGCTATGAACAACTCGGCCCAGATCTGTTTGCTTTTTGCAGGGCTTTACACATGCGCTACTGCATGTTTTCTAGTCTCCTCTGGATTAATTATGCAATAAGGAAATGTAAGAGGAGACATGCAGGCTAATCTGAGTCTTTGCTGTTTTCTTAAGATGAATGGATACACCTTGTTAATTCCACCATTTTTACAAAGGGGAACAACTTTGTAATTACTGTTTGCTTTCCAAGAACAATATGGGGTGTACTTTTAAAAGAAAGAGTTTGCTTCTATAGAAGCAAAGTCTTTCTTTGTGTAAGAGTTGGCCCGTATTAAAAATGAAAGTGGCAGAGTCGCTTCCCATGAAAATGTACCCTATCACCAGAAGCATGTTTTCACATATACAGTCAGCTCTTGATGTCTCAAAGTCAAATTACCTCCAAAACTACTGATATCTCAAAGTAAATTTTCTGGTCCCAGAAAATTTACTTTGAGATATCATTGGTTAGAGATAACAGGAGTTGAAATGCAAAACAAAAGATGAATGTGTTAAAACTGTGTCCTTTGATTTAAGTGGTACTTGGCCAGCCAGTGACTGGAAATGTCTCTCAGTCAACCCTGGCAGTAATGGGAACAATTTTCGAATAAGGGAAGGACAAGGCAGCTAAAAGAAGAAGGATGGGCTCTGCCTTTCAGATGCTGTGCCCAGGATATAGTGGGTCTCTAGGTCGTACTGCCCCTACTAATCAGTGTTTGAGATATCGAGAGTCCACTGTATAGAGCTCATGTAATAATTACTGCATTGTGTCAAACCTTTTATCGTATCTTGCAATATTTCAGGTGGTCTGATTGGAGCACTGTTTAATTCCATCAACTATAGACTGACACTCTTCAGAAAGAGGTAGGAAAGCTTAATACATTTTACTTTTGTATAACTTCTCATCAAACCAGTCTGAATTCAGCCATGTTGGAGGTTGGGTAGATGACCCATGACAAGCAAAAGCATGCCCAGTCTATATGTGAGAAACAAAGATTTTGGCCAGTGAATGCATTTATGTAGTTGGTCAGGGCTTTTGGTGTTTGTAAACTTAGAGACACAAAGTAGAGGCTCAAATTAGACTGCTCAGCTGCAGACTGGTTTTACATCTCATTGTTGGCAGATAGGCTAGTTAGCATCTGTACTGTTTTGGCTCATGAAAATATTATCATACTTTAAGAAGAGCTTTGTTTTGTTGAGGATTTATTATATGCCATGCTTATTTTTGGCAACTTTAAAGTAACATATTTTTGCATAAGCTAAAAAACATGGCAGCATGCTACCATAAGTAATTGGAGACCTTAACCATTGTTGTACTGGCCTGGGCCTGGTTGTTCAAAACTAACAACGTCATTAGCTAACAAGATGTTACATTTCGAATGTCATATGCAAATACAGCACTATTTTTGCTGAAAAAATGTGAGAAGCTTTTGCAGTGCAAAAGCTTTTCACTTTTTTCAGCAAAAAAATTAGCGTACTTAATTTTATATGCATTAGAAGACTTGACAAATCATTGATTAACAACTCAGTTCAGCTTACGATGCTTTGAACAACTGCGCCCTGGTTGATCTCTGATTTTGGAAATGTCAGTTTCCCCTATGAGGGTTTGTTAAAGGTAATTGTTCACAAACAGTACAGGCCATGTTTTGAAGGAGTTTACACTATTTGCAAAGAAATTTGAGCTGCGGCACAAGAAAAGGGACAAAGTGGCATATGCACCCAGTGAAGGCTCAGATCAGCCTGGGCAGCAGCCCAGCCTGAACAGAGTCTTTAGTAGGCAAGGGTCTTACCTAGCTCCATGCGGACAGCAAAGACTCTGATCACACTGGGTGGATGCCCAGGCGGATCTGAGTCTTCACTGGCTGCACATTTCACTTACTCTCTTGTTGAGGCACTCCAGCAAGTGGTTTTTAGTGGAACTTTTTTCTTTAAAGAGGCTTAGATATCAAAATTTTAGGTTTAACATACCCAAAACCATTTCTCGTAGCTAAATACTGACTTGCAGCATATTGCATGACCTCTTTTGTCTATTTTTATCATTTTTTGTTTTGAGGTGGGTTTTCCAATAGTAAAAAATATTCCTTCTGGTTTCCAGCCTTTGATGAGGTTCATTTTAATTTTAATAAAGCTGGGAACCACCCATTGTGACATCACAACAGAAATGATGTCATCATTAATCACCTGATCTGTTTTGGAATGTGACCATTTCAGCAAAGGGTTGTTTGCAGTGTCAGCTGCACTTATGCATCTTTTTGTTTTCCAAAAAGATATTACTTATGAAAATAACTGCTATAAGATATAAGCATAAATTCTTCTGAACTGATTTCATGTTAATTTTATATGAAATGGTAATTTTCAAGAATGTGCTTGAAACATGCCACCCCTACAACAATAATGGGTATCTTGAGGCGGCCATTATGAAACTGAAAAAAATACATTGCAAGAGATTACTTTCCAAGCTTGAGAGCATGCCAATGAATTTCAAAAACTCTACTGGACAAATCTGACTACGAGAAATGGTAGTAAACTGAACCATGTAAGTGGAATTTGCTGTTTCTTTATCCTTTAAGTATAAACTTCAAAAAACCACTTGCTGGAGTGCCTCAACAAGAGAGTAGATGGTTGTTGTGTCCCAGCTAATTTCTGTTCAGGTAGGTGTGTAAATGGTATTTTTCTACTTTCAGATATATTCATAGTGCTTTCATGCGGGTGGTAGAGGCTATGATGGTGGCTGCTATCTCTGCCACCATTTCATTTCTTGTCATATTTTTGTATGATGATTGTCAGCCAATGAGATCAGAGCCAGCTTCATATCCTGTACAGGTAAATATTTCTATAGTGCTAGTGACTCAGGTATTATGAAAGGGGGCAGGGGTACTGGGTATTGTATGATAATTAGGGGACAAATTTTGTTACATACATTGCAATTTCTAATTTGAACATGGCTCAGACTGACAAACAAATAACACTAAAACTTTCCTACATACAAACCTGAAAACTGTAGAACAACAACACTGATACAATAGATACATTATTCCTGATGGTTACTGTTTAAACAAAATAATGAGCTGCCACACAACAAAACCAACAAAGTGGCCTGTGCGCCCAGCAAAGACTCGGACCAGCCTGGGCATCCTCCCAGTCTGCTCAGAGGCTTTGCTGGCACTTAAAAGGTATCTAAGGCTCTAGGCTACCTCGATGCCGTGGCAAAGACTCTGATCAAACTGGGCGGATGCCCAGGCTGTTCTGAGTATTTGCTGGGTGCATATGCCACTTTGTTGGTTTTGTCATGTCACAGCTCACTTTAGTTTTAACAATATTTTATTCTGTATATAAACATGGTACAATCAGATCTTTACAGCAGTATTAATAAAGGATTTAATAACAAGCTTATATGTCTACCTTTTTCTATATTAATAATGATGTGGTTCATTGGCTATAGAAATGTTGTAATTTTAAGTTTGTTCCATGCTTAGAGCAACCATATTTACGAGAAGATGTGTATAAGAGAAGATTGCTTTTGGAGAAACATACATGATAACTTACATAAAGCATTCTTCATGAATCATAAGTTTGTATATATCTCTGGATTTCAGTTTTTCTGTAATGATGGGGAGTACAGCTCAGCAGCTGGGATTTTGTTCCAAACACCCGAGGAGGGGGTGAAGCATTTATTCCATGATCCTGAAGGTAGGTGCAAGTAATGAAGAGGGATTTGAATTAAGCATTCTCTGTATGTTCTGAAACGGACCACATAATTTTCACTCCAAGGATGTTCGAGTAAGATTTTTTGTGTATAATAATGTATATGGTCACAAGCTATACAAAACATATTTTTTGTGTTGTATATGTTATTCAAGCTTTAAAATAATTCTTATATGTACTTTTTCAGTCACAGCATTCATACAATTCTTTCAGAGCAATTCTGTCTGTGGATGTATAAATGATAGTGTATATGTACTGTATGTATCCGCTTACTAGGTGGGAGTTTTCTTCTCCAAATAAAGCCCAAAAATCTAGTTCCATCTTATAAGACCAAAAACACTAGATTCATCTTGTAAGATGGTTCTAGATTTTGGGATTGTTTTGGAGAATAAAACCCCCGTCTTATAGCAGAATTACACAAGACTGATTTAGATATTTGGGGTCATTTATTTTGGGGTCATTCTCCATCTTGTAGCTGAGTTATTGTAGTCTACGGCCCTTGTTCTGGCATTTTAGCTCACCTGAACAAAGTTTAGGACAAGCTATTGTTCTATCCCCGGGGTTTGCGTTAGTGTGGCGGCGGGGGCATTAGCAAAATGTTAAAAGTTTCATGTTGAAGGTTTTAAGACCTCATAGTTTCTAAACCCTTTGGTCAATTTATATTATATTTAGTATGATGATAGATATTAGTCCAAAATTTTATTGGCACCATCCCCACCTCTGGTCATGACCTATAGGTCAAGGTCAAGGTCACGGACTTAGAAATTTTGCATTAAAGTTTTTAAGATATCATAGTTCCTAAACCCTTTGATTGTTTTGAATTATATTTGGTATGATGATAGATATTGGCCCAAAATTTTATTCAGCACCATCCCCATCCCTGGTCATAACCCATAGGTCAAGGTCACAGACTTAGAAATTTTATGTTAAAGTTTTAATGTTAAAGTTTTTAAGATCTCATTGTTTCTAAACCCTTTGATTGATTAGAATTATATTTTGTATGATAGATATTAGTCCAAATTTTATTTAGCACCATCCCCACCCTTGGACATGACATATAGGTCAAGGTCACAGACTTAGAAATTTTATATTGAGATTTGAGATGTTCTTGGCTTAATTTACTTACCCTTTGATAGATTTCCTTAACTTCCACAGATGTTAGGTAATGGTCTAAATTTATATGCAGTACCACCCCAATCCTCTTGATGACTGAGGTCAAGGTCATGGACTTATAATTGTTTTTTTTATAATTTTTGGTTAAAGTTCCCTGAAGGCACAGTATTTTCTTAGTGTGTAGATGGAATCAGGTGATACTTAGAATTCCGTTAGATGCTTGTCCGGAGTTTTACACAGTACCAACCCCACCTCTCATTGCCCGTTAGATCAAGGTCACAGGCTGACGGTTTATAGTTCCACACTGCCTAGATGTAAATTGATACCAAGACTGCTCCAGAGTATGGTAGCAGCATCACCTTCCTAATTGACTGTGGAGGTCAAAATCACAT
The DNA here is from genome assembly GCA_963989385.1 of Ctena decussata. Taxonomy (NCBI): domain Eukaryota; kingdom Metazoa; phylum Mollusca; class Bivalvia; order Lucinida; family Lucinidae; genus Ctena; species Ctena decussata. The sequence continues at coordinate 344,467 of CAXDIV010000065.1, forward strand.
TCTTAGAACTTGCTGTTTATGATGGGCAAGCGCCAGTTCAGGCAAGCTGTGCTGTCTGGTGACAGCTCTTATAAATACACAATTGAGCGGTGACATGATAAAACCAACAAAGTGGCATATGTACCCAGTGAAGACTCATATCAGCCTGGGAAGCTGCCCAGTCTGATCAGAGTCTTTGCTGTGTGCTTAAAGGGTAGCTAAGGGTCTAAGCTACTTCCATGCCAACAGCAAAGACTCTGATCAGCCTGTGCATCCTGACCTGAGTCTTTGCTGGGTGCACATGCCACTTTATGTAGTTTTATTGTGTCGTGGCTCAATATTATTTCACATGTATTTCAGGTTCCTACAGAGTTGCAACTTTATTACTTTATTGTGTCACATTTTTCCTGCTGGGTTGTTGGACGTATGGGCTAGCAATACCTAGTGGCTTGTTTATACCCAGTTTACTGATTGGAGCAGCATGGGGACGTCTTTTTGGTCTGTGTCTTCAACTGTTGTTCCCAAGTGCGGTATGTAACTTAGAACAATACTATTTGTTTTGTACTAATATTTCTGAAGACATAGTATCTACTTAAATCTATTGTTTTTCTGTAGTAGCATATGACACAGCTTAATTTTAAGTACATTTGTAATTTACGGAATATGGCTACATGGCAATCATTTTGGTACCATTTTTGTCTCAACTGACTAGCAGAAGCGCAACACAGACATTCTCTGTCAGTGTTGGTGGCGTAAATTTTTGTTCAAATTTCTGGTTTAGCTCTGTCTTTTTTTTTTACATTGGGCTGACATGGAATTCTTGTTTCAAGGGAGATAATTTTATTTGATAACAACTTAATTCCGCAACAGATGAATACCTTTCTCAGTGGGACCGTCCTAAAGAAAGCAGTTTGCTCTCCAGAGAGAGGCCACTATGAGAAGGGGATACATTGAGTTTCATATTAGAAAGAGTTATGTTGGAGGCTTATCCTTTTAAAGTGAATGGATACATTTTCATTTTTGCCTTCCTTCTCAATGGAGACCCCGTCTCCATATGACCTCGTTGTTGGTGGGACGTTAAACCCGAGTTCACTCACTTGCTCATTCAATGGAGATCAATGCTTTTTAAGGAAAGAATTTGCTCCTGCAGGAGCAAATTCTTTCCTTTAAGAGTAGACACAATTTTAAAGGGGTTTATTGCCCAGGGGAGCAAACAAGAAGTCACAAAGGTTATTCCTTTTGTAAACATGGCACAAAAGCATGAAGGTGTATCCATTCATCAGTTCAGATGTTTCCTACTTTGAATTTGGCAATGTTGAAATGGACTAGTCTGATATTTACTTGCTCATTTTTATCAGAGAAATTGGGATAATTGGCTCAAACATAAGAGTCTGTGAAGGATACAGAAATTATTTATTTATTTTTTTATTTCATTTGCTACTTTTGCACAATAGGAAATAGTCTCCTTTTTTATAGAGCACATACTAATATACTTATATTTGTAGGATATGAAAAGAATTGTTTGAATTTCTTTCAGAAATGGCTAGATTCAGGAAAATATGCATTAATAGGGGCAGCAGCACAACTCGGTAAGTTGTAAAATTTGTTAAAGGCATGGAGATCTGGTATTCAAACATGACCTTAACACTTTCCCCATTGAGACTATAAGAAATGGCATTGTATGAAAATTTGTGATAAATCATATGGCTAAAATCATGGCATGCAAATTTGTGCCTTAAGGACATTGGATGTAAAGATTTAATTCTGTCGACATCCACTTAAGAATAGTTCTTTAGAATTGCATGTCTTCACATACTAGATTGAGTTGTAATTGTTCCCTTTATGTTAAGCCCTCCCTCTTTTTGAGTGAAGCGGCTCATTTATTCAATTCTTAACTGTATGGAAAATAAATAAAAATGTAGGAAGTATATATTATTTTCTTGTTTGCTGGTATTTAAGTTTATTTGAGAAAGCTTGTTTGAGACAGTTAAAAAGCTTGAAAAGACCATACATTGCTATTCTTTTTTTTTAATACTAAGCCTGTTTATGGAAATGTATGCTCTTGTTTCAGGTGGAATTGTTCGAATGACAATAAGTTTGACTGTGATAATTTTAGAAGCCACAGGAAATATAACTCTTGGCTTGCCAGTAATGGTTGTATTGATGGTGGCCAAATGGATTGGTGATCTTTTTAATGAGGTAAGCATGTATCATAAGATGAATGGAACACTATTAGGGGAAGCAACTCTGCTATTTTCATTTTAATTTCCCTTGTCAATAGGGGTCAAAACTTAAAGGAAAAAAACTTGGTGACTGTGAGCAAATTGTTTCTTTTCAGAGTAGATGCTTTCCGGATGGCTTTCATTGCTCAGAAAAGCAAACAGGAAGTCACCCAAGTTGTCATCCTTTGCAGAAAGTTTGAGAACATGGAGATGCACCCATACACCTGAAGACTTGTTGACATGGTAGTGTTCTTCAGAGCCATTAACATGCTTACTGTCCATATTGGTATCTTCTATCTTGGCGTTTGGACAAATCCATTAATAAGTTTTAGGGAATGTTTTACCAGCAGTAGCATTTGGACAAGGGTAAAATGTGGATAAAAACCACATCAGTCACCTCCAAGAGGTTAAAGGTTAAGATGTTCTTTGCTTTCACTGTCATACCCATCTACATCGAAAACTTCCATCTATAAACTACAGTATATGTTGTCCATTTACCTGTTGAAGGGAGTCTCATGAATAGCAAACAGCGCAGACCTTGATCGGACGAAACATTTTGCCAGTTTGTCTTAATCGTCAGAAAGGTCAGTACAGTAGACAGGCAAGGTGAATGGGTACACATTCAGGGGGTGCAACTCTGCCATTTTCAATTTTGCCTCCCTTCTTGAAGAGCAGATTCTTTCCTTCAAAAGTCAATCACATTTTCACCCAGGAAAGTAAGCAGGAAACCACAAAAACTGTATCCTTTTGTAAAGTATTTGTTTCTTCAAATGCAACAAATTATAAGAAACACGTTTTAATTCCATACTTTCATTCAAAATTGCCTTCTTTTAAAATATCAGCCATATTTCTTGGGCTGCTTAATGTAATATATTATCATAGTCATCTACACATTAGCCAAATTTAGTTTTCTGTCTGCTATTTCTTTGTGTTATTTACAATAAACTTTTGTTTACATTTGTTCATATCAGCCATGTACATGTATTGCTTTTTAGGCAAAGGACAATATAGTTTATATAGCATAATATTATTGAATACCTAATGCTGGAATGTAATTTAGATTCATAACCCATTTTCAGGGAATCTATGATATGCATATACATGTTCAAGGGGTACCACTATTAGGATGGGAGCCACCATTAATGTCTTCAAATATATCTGCAAGGTAAGAATCTATACCCTATATTCTCAGTGTTTGAACAGGTTTGTCAAGTTAAAGACTATAACATGTGATTTTTGTAAACCTGTATGGAATGTTTTTACATGTAGTTATTTATATTTGTTGGTAATTTAATTTATGGCGTTAGTGGCAATAAAGACAAATAACGTCAAAATAAAAGTCTGCCAATATTCAGTTTTCAAAACATTTATGTAGCTATGCATATATTAAAAAAGTGAAAGTACTAATATTAAATTGTCCAGTATGCAATATGTGAACTCCTATACAACCAATGCATTGACTACATGTGGTATTCGTGTGATTTGTTGCAGTTCCTGGGTGAGATAACATGGGCGAGATAAGATTGTTGGTACAGATGAAGCTCATGATCCTTGTCTGGTATTGATATTAGATATTGGGACAGATAGGTCTAACGAATGGTGCAGACCCAGATCAGACGGCTACTTTAGGAGCGGTGTTATCTGGGCCTACACTGTTTGCCATTCCACCTGCATCTTTTGAATGCATTACTGCATTGTAAAAGCAAACGGTTCCATTTTAGAATATCTGCGGTAACTATTTAAGGGGTCTCAAATTTTAGAAATTTTTGGTAAAATTAGTCTTTCCATTTCAGAGAAGTTATGAGTCATCCAGTTACAGTGTTGCAAACCACTGAGAAAGTTGGTAGAATTGTAGACATTCTCAGAACAGAATCTCATAATGGTTTTCCTGTAGTCGAGGACTATAGACCGGCGTCTCATAGGGTAAGATTTAGTATTGAAACTGACTTTTAATTTGCCGAGTATTCTTGTATTTCATATAGTCAAGGACTTTGGTCCTGCGTCTCATAGGGTAAGCTTTATTAATGAAACTGACTTTTAATTTTTTTTCTCATGTTCTTGCAAGTATATTTGACTGGGGGTTGTCATTACAAAAAAACCCACAAAAAAACAACAACCATATATATCTGTATATAATATGATAACCTACTCCCATTTGCGAGACCCCAACAGTCACATTTTCCTAAATTTTGTTTAAGTGAATGTAAAACCAAACAGAAAACCTGTTTTGCTTTATTTCCACATCTTGTAGCCATTTTTATACGCCCGTTTGAAAAACGGGACGTATATTGTTATGGCGCTGGCGTCCGTCTGTCCGTCCGTCCGGCGTAAACTTTTCGTTTCCGGATAACTCCTCCTACAGTTTACATCCAATGGAGCTGAAACTTGGTATATAGTAAGACTATGAGGTGGACCAGCGCATATCGCTTCGAGGTTACGCTCCAATGATTTTTAGCGGAGTTACAGCCCTTTACTTAGAATTTTTGGGGTGTTCGTTTCCGGATAACTGCTCCTATAGTTTTCATCCAATTAAGCTGAAACTTTGTAAACAGTAAGACCTTGATGTGGAGTAGCGCATATTATATGGAAATTTTGCTCCAATGATTTTTAGCGGAGTTACAGCCCTTTGAAAAAACGCGTCTATGGCAGTTTGTATGGCAATTCTTTAGCATTCCATAAGTTGGTTACTCTTTGGAATATCATGATGAAACTTTATAACAATGTATATGAGGTTAAGACAACGTGTCTCATACAAGAATGGTTACTCCCCTTGACTTAAATTTTGAGTTACATCCCTTTGATTATTTTGTCAGACTATATTTGTACACCTCATATCTAACTAACCCTTTGGATTATTGTGATGAAACTTGATAGTGATGTATATTAGGTTGACACAATATGTCACATATAAGAACAATTGCCTCCCCTTACTTATTTTTGGAGTAACCTCCCTTTGAATATTTTCTAAGGCTATTCTTATGCAAGCGATAAGTAGGCAACCGTATGGAATATCTTGATGAAAATTTATAGCAATGTGTATTAGGTTGAGGCTGTGTGTCTTATATAAGAATAATTGCTCCCCCTTTCTTAGTTATGGAGTTACATCCCTTTGATTAATTTCTACAGCTATTCTTGGGCAAGTCATTACTAGTTAACCGTATGGAATATCTTGACGAAACTTTATAGCAATGTGTATTAGGTTGATACAGTATGTCTAATAAAAGAATAATTGCATCCCTTTCCTAATTTTTTAGTTACATCCATTTGATTACTTTTTTTAGGCTTTTCTTTTGAGAACCTTAATGTTTGGAATATCTTGATACACTTGACAGCAATGTAGACAAGGATGAAACGGTGCAAAAAAAAACCATTCAGGAACGGGCGTATATTGCCCCGCTTGCGGAGCTCTTGTTACCCATAAGAGATGTGGACAAGGTTTGTGCAATCAAAATTTTTTTGTAACAGAATTTAGCCAAATGTAAAGAAACATATTTATCCAAAGCAGCAGGTTGTTACATGATGTGTGTGAGGAGCAATACAGATACAAAGTATGTTAGTGTTCCATGAGTGTTGTTTCCTGGCGAAAACCAGAAAGTGAAAATTACAGAGAAAGTGGAGATACTTATTTGGTAGTTAACTGGAAAAACAAAGAAAAGTAGGCCCATCATTGCACATGAATACATCACATAGCACATAAAAAATGCTCAAAGTTCCAGTTCTATCTAGTTTTGTTTTTACTGCAGGATGGCCTACAAACATTTGGAGCTTTTAGAGGTGTAGTTCTGAGGTCTCAACTTATTGTTTTATTAAAATTAAAGGTGAGTGTGATGGTTATTGGAAAACACTTATATTTGGCGGTTACTGAATTTTTGCGATATTGGCATTTAAGGCAAAGAGCATCAAAATATTAGTCTGCCAATATTTGATTTTTAATACATTTACATACACACAGCGTAGCAGAGGTTCAGATAAATAGGAGTACCTGATGAGTATTCAAGATATTTTCAGTATTGTTCCATTAAACCATACATTGTGGCATCACATTAGGCGATTGTAATAGATGCACTATATAGTTTACACCTGTTCTCAGAGTAGGCGCGCAATAAAATTATAAAAACGTGAAATTATTTTTTGGGGGGAAATGCAAATTTTCTTTATTTCTTGCATCATAACATATCTCAAGAACCATATGTCAAATTATCTGCATTCGGAGAGGATTCTTTAGTCAACTTCCAGCCTCTCCAAAGGCCAGGGGGTACACTAATGGAGTAATTTAAGGTGCAACCCCTTCGTTAGTAAAACTGCAAACAATGTACATGAGATACTGTTAAAAGTAATGTCTGTGAAACGTTTTAGCTCATAAAAGTGTTGTGCGTAATAAAACAGTGGATACTACTAAACTAACAAATCCCAAACTATTAGAATCTTAAGAAGTGCATGTACTCATGCACTAATTGTTTCCAAACAGGCTTAAAGCATTGAGTTCTTTTTTCGTCAGAACAAAAAGAGAGATGCTCTTGTGAATATTTCATAACATCAGGTTGCAGTGCCAATGCGTGTAAAATTATCATGGAAAGAAATAAGATAATGGAAAAAGTAACAGCTGTAGAATAAATTTACTTGAGTAACGTAGCTTACATAATAAGTAAGTATAACAAGTAAATAAAAGATATAAAAATCTAAACGTCAGTAACATTAAAAATGTATTCTGTTTCTGATAGATATTGTCACGCCACATGACCCGCCCTGCAAAATACGTCATTGTCCCCGCCCCCTTCCCCACGCCTGGGGCCCCCACTTTGCTTAAGGAACATGAGGAGAAAAGTATACCCGCTGAGAAAGCAGTTGGTAAGCTATGTAACCATGAATAACTAAACTATGTATAACCATGAATAACTAACGTCTTACTTTATTTTGACGTTGTCTACTTTTATTCTCTGGCGTGTGGAAGTTGGAGCAATTATATGTTCATTAAGGTGTATGGGTACAACTTCAAGTTTTCCGCCACTGTCAGAAAGGGGAACAACCTTTGTAACATCCTGTTTGTTTCCCCGGACGAGAGATCTGCATCCGCATGGTGTTTTCTTCAACAGAAAATAATTTGCTCAAAGGAGCAATTCTTTTAAGAGTCGAACCTTATTAGTAGCTATTCTCTTAAATGAGAGAGTTTGCTCCTAGGGAAGTAAATTTGTTTAATCAAGTATTTAGAAAAGAGGTAAAAATGAAGATGCCAACTTATTTCACCTGAATGTGTATCCATTCCCTCAATTTATATAACCACACTTAAAGTCAACAGGTTATTCTATGCTTTCAAAGTTGAATAAATATCACTGCATAAAAGAAGCTAGTGCTGGCCTGGCTTTAATAAGCTCGCAATGTGGTCTTATTTTTTATGAAGTTAGTATGTCTGTTCGTTTAATATAATCATACGATAAATATTTTCATACAAAGTCATAAAGTTATTTTTCGTTGCCGTCAGGCAACGTCTAACCTAAGTATTGACCCACATTTTACGCCATTCCATTGGCCAGTATAATAAACAGATCGGCCTGTCCCCAATCGTATTGGACTTGACATGCAGCTTTTTCCGAAGGTTGACGCAAAATAAAAGACGGAGGACTGACTATTTGGTCTTCCAAAACCGCCAGTTCGGGTATCGCACATTTGTGGGTAATCAAGTTATCAAAACATAACCTGTTTGCTTTTGTTCGAGCGTACGGCCCAGTTAACAACGAGTAAATGTCGAACAGGTAAGTAACCTAACCACAATGTTTCTGCGCAAGCCCCTCGGAGGCAGTCTACAAGTGCTGAGTGCACATTCCTTCGCTCGTAACTGCTGTTCTTCTTGAATCAACGGAAGAGAGAGAAATGTCTCCACAAAGGAACGTACCGGACGCATGGATCGAACTCGGGGTCGCTAGCACACGCAGCGGACACGCTCCCGACCGAGGAACAGTGTCCGGCACTTTATCACCTAATATTTGTCTAGCAACGTTTATCTTTTTAAAGATATTTCCTGTTTTACTTTTCTAAACTAGGATGCCCAGTGTAACAATAATGGGAATCTGAAAATCGACATTTAGCAGACGACACAACTGTGTAAATCGGAAGTAGCAAATTTTAAACAGAGATAAAATAAGATTAAGAATGCTAATTGCTGTATTTTCTATTTGGCATAACTTCAACAGCAGTTCTGGAACAAGGGCAAACTACTCGTAACGTAGCTTACATAACGTAGCTTACATCATACGATATAATTATGCATACTTCAATAAACGAAATAGCAAGTCGAAAGTTTTTGTTAGTTTTGAACTACCCTCGTAAGCATATTGATCAGAAATGAACCAACATTCCTCCTTTTTCTGTAGATTTTTCACAATTGCGGTAACGTAGCTTACATCCTTATCCATTCTGCTAAACATGTAGTTTTCAGAGAAAAACTACTTAATATTATAAGCGGTCAATGCATCTATATAGACGCTATCAAATTTGACAAACATGAATGCTTATTTTAAAGATTTACTCGGAAGCGAAACACTTGTTTATTGCTTGCTAACTACTCAGTATCATGCGGGTAACGTAGCTTACATACATTTTGGCGACACTGCAGATGAAAATAAATCTTTCCCCAGGGAGGTGTGATTTATGAAATGGCATTTTAGGTTTGCATATATACATATTATGTTCACTTTAAAAGCATAATTTAATTACATTTTACATTATATATTGCGGAAAAGGGGGACGCACTTGTTTGTACCATATAGAAAGACATGTGTTTTATGCCATTTTTAGCCTGTTCAAGCATCGAGAATGGAAAAACGTGTGAATGTGGTGTTTTAATTCACAACTTAAAATGAAAAAGACATCTTTGAGCTGGAATGGAAGTACGTTTAAGCCCTGTGAAATGTTTTTGATAAGTGTTTAGACTATTAGACACCGAATATTAAGACTTGTTTGTCTATTCTGAGAACAGGTGTCAATAGAAAATTAAGAAAATGTCACAAATTTACATCAGATTGTCTTTATTATCAGGAACCATGGTACATCATGAATGTCAAAATTAATCTGGGCCACTATGTCATTTTCATTAAACCTCAAAATTTTGATACTACAGATATTAAGTGTTTTACAGTAATTTGATTCATGCCACATGAAACTGTGTCATATAAATGTATTCATTTGGTTGTAGGATGTGTGGCAGGGATTTTCCCAAAGCAACCCCAGTAATCTGGATGCTGTTCTAGATTTTTAAAATGGTTTTGGACTGGTTTAGATCAGGTTATTCTAAAGGGAGAAACCATGTCCTATAACAGTTCAGTGGAGCTGCGACATGACAAAACCAACAAAGTGGCATGTGCACCCAATGAAGACTTAGATCAGCCTGGGCATCTGCCCAGTCTGATCAGAGTCTTCTCTGTCCGTAGGGAGGTAGCTTAGACTCTTAGCTACCCTTAAAGCACACAGCGAAAACTCTGATCAGACCGGGCAGATGCCCCGGCTGATCTGAGTCTACCTGGGCGCACATGCTACTTCGTTGGTTTTGGCGAATTGTGGCTCATTTATAACATGCGAGACTCAGATCAGTCTGGACATATGTGCAGTCTTATCGGAGTAACTACTGTTCTTATCACCATTTATGGTGAAAATTTAAACCTTATTAAATACTGTTATTGTCCTAACATGGTACAGACTGGTTTTACAATGCAGTAATGCTTAAAAAAGATGCAGAGGGAAAGACAAACAGTGTAGGCCCTGCTCCTTTAGGAACAGTCTGATCTGGGTCTGAACCATTTGCTGAGATCTTTCTATCCCAATATTTAGATTTTTACAGTATTGAGCCTTAGAAACCTAAATAGGGAATAGTTAAGGCTTTGATCAGACTGCATTGAGGCTTACCTGAGTGGTCACTGTTTGCATGATATCAAACCCCTTTTCTCATTGCACATTACATTTGAGGAACTGAAATTATAATTTTGTTGTTTTAAGGTATATTAAATGCAAAACTTGTTTTGTTATGCTTTGTTGAAAAAAAAAAAATGGATAAAAAAATTCAAATGTAGATGCTGATGCTGACCCAGATATGATAACAATAGTTCTTCCTATACTTTTTCTCAGATAAACAACAACAACCAAAAATAATAGTAAGGAATTATAATTGAGCCTTGACATGAGAAAACCAACAAGGTGGTTGTGTGCCCAGCGCAGACTCAAATCAGCCTGGACATCTGCCCCGTCTAATCAGTCATCCCTAAGCACTTAAAGGGTTGCTAAGGGTCAAAGCTACCTTCATGCAGACGGCAAAACTCTGATCAGACTGGGTGGTTGCCAGACACTTTGTTGGTTTTCTCGTGAAGTTTAAGTTTTTCACATATATGCAGGAAACAAAATCTTGGGGTATCATGCAGGATATGTTTAGACTGGATATTAGCAAGCTTTGAAATGACTTGAGGAACACCCGGAGAAAGTAGAATTGCATTAACTTCAGTTTGAAGCTCTCTTCTTGGTGATTAAGTGAAATGTGGGATGATTTGAAATTTCAGTTACTGCATGTACTTAATTACAGAATGACAACACCTTTTTATACACATTCCATTTACACACACACACCACGAAATTGGGGTCATCCATTGTTAGCTTGCCTGAAGAAAGTACAGAGAGCTATTGTTGTCACTTGGACGTGGGCATTGGGGTGGGCGTTGACGTGGGCGCCACACTTTAAAGTTTTACGTTAAAGTGTTTTTATGTGATGGGCAAGGCACTGCCGGCGAGCTATCCTGTACGTGGACAGGTCTTGTTTCACAAAGTTCCTAGGTAGTAGAAACTCATGATCTATGTTACACTGCTTCTAACTCAGTTACATGCATTCTGTACCATCAGAGATTGTCTTATTAGAATGAAATGTTTAAATGGCTAACTTCTTTCTATATCCTTTCATTGTTATGCAGGTTTTTCAAGAAGCTCCCAATATAGACAAAATTTTAGCAAATTTGAAGTCAGCTGATTTTAGAGATGCTTATCCACGGTTCCCTCCTATACAGGTAAGAGTTGGTTCAAGATTAATTGTATATGAGAGCAAATACATATACACAAGTTAGCTTTCTGCTACTTACAGCACCTGATAAGGTGGAGTTTTGAAGATAATTTGAAGATAATTTTCCTTATTTCTCAACAAAAGCAAAATATGTTACTTGGTGAGTAGGTTCTAATAAAGGGTCAAAAGTACAATTTTATAAGTCTCTTTGCTCCTGATAGGAGCCAAGAGACTTGCAAAATTTGTACTTTTGAGTTTTAAACCGACTCAGCATAATGTCAGTGACTTTAGCCAAAGCTTTAATGTAACATTATTTGTTGATATGGAATACTCCTTATTTTTCTGTCTATTGCTGAATTTTGCATCGACAAGCATTTTAGTTCTGTCCAGGAACCTCAAGTAATTGTTGATCATTTAGTGAAGGCCCTGAACAAAATACTTATAGGAGCTTTCTGATCTGTGTCTATTTGGTTTGCTCAGACATTTCTGTAAAAACTGTATAGGTACACCTCCATATCTTTCTACCATCTTTGCAAAGGGAAACAACTTTTGTGACATCCTGTTTGCTTTCCTGGATGATGAAGCCCTTCAAAAATGGAGTTTATTTTGTAAAAGGACTTTGCTTCTAGGGGAGCAAATCATTTCCTTTGAGAGTTGACCTTGATTGAGAAAGGGACAAAAATGAAAATGACAGAGTTTCTTCCCCTGAAAGTGTACCCATTCAACATACAGTGTTAAGTAGACTGGCTCCCAGTCCCTTTGTTTTAGTTTTTGGGTTTGACCAAAGGGACTGGTAATATTTGGTTGGGGTTTTCCCGTTGTGTCTCAGGAATTCCCGAGACAAATTCTCGTTAATCAAGGCAGCTGTCAGCCTGTGTTGTAACAACAGGTCAGTTTTCTGAGGATAGGAGCTTGATCGAGATTTTATTATCTGTATCTATTCTGACTACACGTTACCTGTCTCTCTTGTATTGCAGAAGATAAAATTAGCACTTTCTTGTTTAATTGGAAACTTTTTACTGGTATTAACTTTTAAAGCTTGATGAAGAAACACTGACATGAGGCATACCATAGAAAAAGGTGCATTGTAGCACTATGGCGTGTACAAACACCAAGACTCAGATAAATTTGTAGATCTGTGCAGTCTGATCATTCCTGTGACAGATTATATAGTGATGACTTTTGTCAGACTGTGCATGTGCTTTATAATGTCTTGCTTACTAGCTAAATAAAGCCATCCTTCCATCAAAAAATGAGATATGACACGAGAAACATTACTAGTTCTTATTATATGCATCTATGCGCATAAAATGAAGAGTTAGATCAGTGTGCGGAGCTAAATTTCTGATATTGCGAAATGAAGACTCAGATCAGCATGTGCAGTTATTCAGTCGAATCAGGGCAATATTTTCAAACTGAAGATTAAACGCAGCCAGTGTGTTCTGGCAGTCTGATGATCAGTCTCCTCCATTTTGATTTATATAGCTTATGGATGAAGACAGGGAGGGTGATCAGAATTTGTGGGTATGTGGGCTATTTAAATGAACAAGAATTATCAGATCAGCCTGCCTATTCAAGCAGTCTGAACAGACTTTTCGACATTGTAATTGCCAAACATAAAGGCTTTTCATGTAGTCTGATCAGACTCTCCATATATCAGGATGCAAACTCTGATCAGGCTGCCCAGATGTGAACACTAAATTCATACATTAAATGAGCCCTGACATAGACTGAAATAGTATGCATAGCCTGTGCATAAAGTGAAGACGCAGATCAGCCTGCGCATCAATGCTGTCTTATATGTCCTCGGCTGTTTGATATATACCAGTATTTATTAGGATCCATAATTTTATGCAAAGTTAGTGACTATGTCGGGATCGTAGGCACACACAGGTTGATCTGAATTTTCTCTCTGCGCACATGCTAATATAGGTACTTTTTTTGGTGATAAAAACTGGGCGTATATCAGGATGTGAACTCTGATCAGGCTGCACAGATGTGCACACTAAATTCATACATTCAATGAGCCATGACAGACTGAATTAGTATGCATAGCCTGTGCATAAAGTGAAGACGCGGATCAGCCTGTACATCAATGCTGTCTTATATGTCCTCGGCTGTTTGATATATACCAGCATCTATTAGGACCATACAATTTTATGAAAACTTAGTGCCTATGAACACACAGGTTGATCTGAGTTTTCTCTGTGCGCAAATGATAATATAGGTACCTAGTCTGATGCATATCGGACTAAGCCAAGACCTGTCGCAGGACCGTATAGTTAGCCTCACTAGCACTTGCCAGTCACGAAAAAAAAATAAACCAAATGTGGGACACCGATGCTAACACTGAGTAACTCCTCAAATAAATGAGAATGGTTGGTTGTGTTTGATAAACAACCCTTTGAGGCCATATTTCATTTGATATACAGAGAGAGGGAGACAGAAAAGAGGTATGATAGGCGAGAGAAAAAATATCCAAACAACCTCCACCTACTGCAAACACAGTAGGCCCAAATTAGTATGATCCCCTGCCAGGTACAGAAAGTTACCCATTTGACATCATCGCCAGACCCGACCGCTCCTAAATGAGAATGGAATGCTAGTGCATGTATCTGCATTCACTGCATGATATTTTGCCATTAGCTTTTTCATTTTTCTGTTTACGGGTCGTGACTACTGAAGACTTTGATCAGCTATTCTTCATCCTTGTTAAATTCCTAAAATGACATTTTTACTATTAATTTTTCATTTTCACCATTGGACCTTATTTCTAGTAAGATTACATGATCATAATAACACTTATAGTTTCTGTTGAAAACAATAATACAACTATTGTAAATTAGATATTTATTACACTCAGAAAAGAAGTCCAACATCATCAAATCAGTGTCTGAGAAATCTTTTACTGTCTGACCTGACCACCAACAAAGGGTAAATCTATCTGAGAAATCTTTTACTGTCTGACCTGACCACCAACAAAGGGTAAATCTATTTAAGAGGGTTCAAGTGAGTAAATATTACCCATGTCAAATTGGGATGGTGGTAGTATGATATTTATAGCACTGGTACTGAAGACATAACTGTTGCTCAGATTAATGGCTTTACAGCCTAAGCCAGATTACACCAGGGTAAATGGTTGGCCATCAGAATAAAACGAGCCACATTCAGACTTATACCATTTGAATACATATAACCATTTAGCCTGGAAGCCAGGCTAAGTGTTTAGATGTGCATAAAAACTTCCTTTACAAGTGTTGTGACATAGAGGATCGTACATTTATGGTCATTTCATATGAAGTCTATGAAACGAGACTTTGGCGAGTTTCATAAATTTCATATGTAATGACCACAAATGTAAGATTTGGTTTATCATATGATCCTTTAAAGTGGGTTTTAACATCTTCAAAATGAACATTATTTTAATATGAAAACACATTGCGGACATGGACGTTGTCAATGACGTTAGGTATATGCGCCAAAGTGTTATTACACGTCTGGTCATATGGTTTTTATGACATGATGTCACCCACTGAATAACAGCAACGTCATATGATAATAAGACATATCTTTTTTTTCTAATTTTTCTATTTCAGCAAATTCATATATCTCAACATGAGCGTGATTTCACCATAGATCTGATGCCTTTTATGAATCCAGGAACTTACACAATACAAGATGTAAGTAGTTATACTACCAATAAAAATGGCCGATGCCATAGTAGGTGGTAATGAATACCTAACGCAGATTAAGTTTTAGGGAAAATTGATGTTTTTGCCATTCTAAAGGTCAAAGGTTTTGGAAAGAAATGATTTATATAAAATGGCTGTGTTTTATGGAATAGGCTTCCTAATACTATTAAGAATATACAGGGACACCAGCATTTTAAAATGGCTGTTAAAACTCACTCATGACCAGCTGTTGGGCAAATATTAAAGTACTTGGCCCAGAGGTTATTAAACTTGAGTACATTCTCAAACTCAAAAAAAGCACACTGATTGGCTGCTTCCGAGCACATGCTCAGAAGCAGCCAATCAGTGTGCTTCATTTTGAGGTTGAGATTATTCTCAAGTTTTATAACCTCAAACCCAGTTTGCGAATCAAGAACTCACCAACAGTGCTAAAATAAGAAGTTGAGGAATTGAAGAACATGCTAAAATAAAGCAATTTTCAGTATATAAAAGCAGCCAAAATATGTCAGGCTGTCTCTATTTTGACAGACAAATGGATGTTCATGTAAACCTTCTATCCTTAAGTTATCTAAATGGTTGATATAAATTGAAGTAAGGACAGGCCTTTGATTTTAAAACAGAGCTTTTCCAAGCACAGGCTTAATATATATCCTTTTTATTATTTCAGTGTGCCTCATTACCAAGAATATTCCGTTTATTCCGAGCACTTGGGCTGAGACATGTTGTAGTTATTAACCATCAAAATCAGGTGAGTCATCTACTGTATTTTCTTGAGGTGAATGGATACGCTTCTAGGAGAAGCAACTCTGCCAATTTCATTTCTGCCTCCTTTCTCAAAAGGGGTCAACTCTCAAAGAAAAGAATTTGCTCAGCTAGGAGCAAATTCTTCACTTTTAGAGTTGACCCCTTTCTGGAAGGATTTCCTTGTCCACAGAAGCATACAGGAAGTCACAGTAGTTGTTCTCTCTAGAAAAAATGGTGGAAACACATGGAGGTGTACCCTTTCTCCCACAAGATTTGGACAGCCTGCCATAGCAAACTGTAAATCCAGATCAGGCTGCTCCTAATCCTGGCACGAGAGGTAACAGAGAGGGTTTCTGCTTTATGACCTTTAATACCATTTTTTCAAAGGAAGACAACTTTTGAAACTTCCTGTTCGCTTCCCTGGATGACGAAACTTTTCCAGAAGGGGTCTACTCTTAAAAAAAAGAATTTTCTCCTAGAGGAGCAAATTCTTTCCTATAAGAGTTGACCCCCAACTGAGAAGGGAAGCATAAATGAAAATGGCAGAGTTGATTGCCCTGATGTCTATCCATTTGTCCTAAGGTGTGTGGATACATATCCAAGATATACACTCATACATAGAGGATCTTACATGAGTGGTCATTTCATATGAAATTTATGAAATGGAAGGAAGGCTTGTTTCATAAATTTCATATGAAATGACCACAAGTGTAAGATTCTGTTTATCATATGACCCTTTAACATGGAATTTTAATGCCTTCAAACTGAACATTATTTTATTGAGAAAACGCATTGTTGACATGGACGTTGTCAATGACCTTACGTGTATGTGCCAAAGTGTTATTACACTTGGTCATACGAATTTTATGACACGACGTTATCCACTGAACAACAGCGGCATCATATGATAAATGAAATATATGAATCCCTTCTTGTATGGGGCTGACAGGGTGGGGGCTACATGTACTTTTCAAGGGACTGTCTTGCCTGAAAGAGTGGCACTCAGTTGCAGGAGGTATTCACTTACCAGGGAAGCAAATACTGTATTAATCCCATCAAACATCCCAAGGGCATTGCATTTTATGAAAGGGGGTGTTAATTAGAGCCTGTAGTGTACTAACTTAGTCTCTGCCAAATACCTCTAATAAACAGTATTAAGGTAAATGGGTATACTTCCGCAGGAAGCAACTCAACTGTATTTTGCCCCCCTATTCAGTAGGGGTCAACTCTTAAAGGACAGAATTTGCTCCTAGTCCCTCTAGGAGCAAATTCTTTCATTTTAACGGAGGTCCCATTTATTAGGATTAATTTATTCTGGTAAAGATATCTTCCTTGTGAAAATGGTGCCAAAAGAATTTCAGTGAATATCTGTACAGTTTATATGCTTATATGCATTACCAACCATTTTATTAGGAACTTCGTCGTCTTTTATATTATTTGGACCCTTTTTGATACTAATCAGTCTTTGAACTGACTGCCCAATTAAAATTTAGAAATTTTAGTATGCTTTTCTCTGGTTTCATCACCAGATATTGTCAGGGTCATTGATGAGGCTTTATTAGCCGAAAATACGTAGTCTGGCCCATGTTCCTTCTTCTGAATGTGTTCTCTGCTCTTGAAGGTACTCTTTAAGATTTTAATTCTACATGTAAAGGTTACTTTATATGTAAACATGAAGTTTGTTCTTTGCATAAAACCATTCGATTTAGTTCTTCCGTGTTAAAATGGCAAAATTCTCACACATGAAAGAATAGTGGCCACCTGTGGTAAAACCACAACTAGCTGGTGTGAATCTCTCTTGACAACTGGTGGGGCTTAGGACCCAAAGAAAGAGACCATAATCAGGATTTCAGGTAAAATAGTGTATTCCATGAAAAATGAAGATAATATCAAGCTTACATGTACCTTTAAATATATGTCATGGCATCTCATTGGAATCGCCTCAACGAGACGATTCCATTTAGATGTCACAGCATATATTCCAATCTAACCTTGCGGAATATCATCTCAAATTATCCTTAGGTGCTCCTTATCCTGCATTATATTTGACACTGAGCCCCAGGTGGTGGGGCTTAAGCCCCAAATCCCACCCCCTTGATCCGGGGCTGGTTTGTTAGTTTGTATATATGAATTTAGTTTTTGTCTCACCAGTGACTAGTGGAAGCGAGGCATAGGTATTACTTTGTCAAATTTGCTGGTTTTGCTCAGTTTTGTGACAGTGTGCAGATAGGCCACAGGCTTTGACGTTTTTGGGGCCTGAGAAATACACAGTAGCCCCGTATATGGCCAGAAACCGGATTTTCTATAGTGAGATAAGAAGGATAGGCAAGGCAGGCACCTTGTAAAACATTTTTCCTATAAACATTTTATTAGTTTTCCTCTTCATTTTCCAGGTTATCGGCATGGTAACAAGAAAAGATTTAGCCAGATATAAAGTTTCCCATAGAGGAGGCAAAATCAGTTTTGCTGAACTTCAAGTTGCAAGATAACCAGCTATTACATATTTGCTAGATATATATCAAGTCAGCTATATATAGTATATAAGCTTCAAAGGGGCCATATTTTGAGGTACAGATTATTGACTATGGAGTGTTTGCTAGGGCAATTAGCATCTTTTACTGCGTCCTGCAAATGAAGGGTTTCAGATAAATGATCATCAATAGCATATGAGCCGTGACACGAGAAAACCAACAATGTGGTTGTGCGCCCAGCACAGACTCAGATCAGTCGGGGCATCCGCCCAGTCTGATCAGACTCTTCGCTAAGTGCTTAAAGAGTAGCTAAGGGACTAACCTACCTTTTATGTGGACAGCGAAGAGTCTGATTAGACTAGGCAGATGCCCAGGCTGATCTGAGTCTGCGCTGGGAGCACAACCACTTTGTTGGTTTTCTCGTGTCGCGGCTCAATTATTATCTGCTACCATATTTCTTCAGTTATAAGATGAGGCTTTTCCACTTCATAACAGTCCCAGAAATCTAGATCCATTTTATAAGAATGTAAATTTTTGGGGGGATGGTTTTTTAAAGGATTATAAGATGGATCTAGATTTTTGGGACTGTTTTGGAAGGAAAAACCCATCTTAAAAACTAGAAAAATTATCCAACAGCTATCATCAAGCACTCTCATTCCTGAGTCTAGCATTGCTAAGTAACAGTTATTGTGAAGATAACTTCTAGTAATTTGTTTAAGATTCTTTAGCCTACTCTTGTAATATTTGTCAGATATTCATACTGTGAAAAAAGATAATCATGAAATAATGATATTGATCATGATATGGCCGCAGTTTAAATTTGGGGCCAATAAAGTCTCATTATGTAGTGGAATAATTTAGAAATTTATGTACAGGTCAGATAAAGTATTACATGAAAAGAAGTTTTTTTTTTTCTTAATAAACAAGAGAGTAAATGCCGCATGTCATAAGAACGAAGACTCATACATTTTGATTCTGTGTGTCTCTTTTAGAATTTTAAATCTGAGCTAGGGTATTTATACCCTCAGCATATGAAATACATGTATGTCAGTGGCTACATAAAGTTTGTATCATTCCATCCATTCGTATGCTTGTCAGCTTGTTGATTCAACTTTTACGTCAAACTTTTTCTTTTCCTCATAAATCCCTGACCACAAGTCAGATTATTTCATTTTTAATTCATGATATATTTATAGCATTTATTCCCCAGATATTGTGCCTTCGCTATTAAAAAAAATGTCTGATGGGAATTGTGAGAAAAGTGACCCAAGCTGTGTGCATAAAGTAAGCCTGCACATTTGTGCAAACTGAAGAGTCTTAGATTCCCCAAAATTGTTTGCAGAAACAGAAAAGACTCTGACCAGACCGTGCAGTCTGGTCTAAGTTATTTCTTTTTTAACAAGTTCTAAGGTTTCATTTCATATGACATCAATTATATCAATACTTTCCTTTGTTTTAACCCTTAATGCGCCAAAAAGCAGACGACAAAATTTACATCTGCAGAATTTAAAAAAATGTTTTGTCCAAGTGATATCATATTGAGAATTTGAACACTAGAGGGCAAACAGTGTAGATTCAGATGAGGTGGCTCATTATGAGCCACCTCATCTGGATCTACACTGTTTGCAAATTTAACTATTTTAATATTTGGTGCTTTAAGGGTTAAACATAGATATCTGGTACATTGCAAAGAATGTAAATACGTTAGGTTGTACAAAAAAGAAATATTTATTGAGAATTTTTATCATTATTATATGTGCTGAGAAAACCTGTCTTAAGGTGAATAGATACACCTCTCAAGGGAAGCCGTTCTGCTGTTTCAATTTTTGTCTTCATCCTTAATTGGAGCAAATTCTTTAAGAGTAGACACCATGTTGGAAGACTTTGTCATACAGGGAAACAAACGGAATGTCACTATAGTTCTCTTTCATATAAAATGGTGGAAAACAATGGAGGTGTATATATTCACGTAATGGCATAAACTCAATGTGTATCCTCAGGCTGGAGTCTGCTCAGAGTATACAAAGTTTGCTCAGATTATAATTTAGCCTAATATGTCACCCCAGGCTTGACCAGACTGCATATGGTCAAGTTGGGATATTTTATGTGTTAGGCTCACAATAACATCATAGATCTGTTTCCATAGCAACGAAGAATTCATAGTGATGTTAAAGTGGCATCTTTGAGAAGTCATTCTGCCAAGGTACTAAGCACCACAGTTGGTAATTCCATAGTTGCTATGGTAACAGATCTATGACATCGTTGGTATTGGAGTATGGCATACAGTGTATACCATGCTCCACCAGTTTTTCAATAACATAACAAATTGAAATTCTTTTAACAGAAACTTCAGACTTTCTCAAACAAACAGTTATTCTCAAGTTATTTAATTCCTTGTTAATTATGCTTTTGCTAAAAATCTCCATTTCAAATACATGCCAGTATGAAAGTGAATCTTTAACAGCTATGGAAGTAGAAAACATAAGTAGTAAAGAAGCTCTATATATATTCAGTAAATCATCATGTATGAGATCTGTGAAACGGGCATTCTGTCTTTCTGATTCTATGTTTACAAGTATAATAAGTAGGTCTACAGCAGGCTGCAGATCTAGTTATTACAGTGGACCCTCTTTACAAAGATGCTATTTGTTCCCAAACATTTTGATGTTAAACTGAATTTGCTGTTATAAAGAATACATCTTTCGAACAATATAGCCATTTTATGCATATCAAAATGATGTTGTAATGAATTTTGCTGTTGTAATGAGCGTCGTTATAAAGAGGGTTGACTGTACTACGGTGTCCAACTTGTGTTATTGTCAAGTGATTGTAAAGGCATATAATGCAAATATTGAAAAAAAAAAGCTCAAGGTCCAGTTTTTCTAACATCATTAGTTAGTGACATTTTAAATTTTCAAACCTGCTGTGCGCAAACACATTGCCATTTTTTGCAGAAGAATGTGGGGAGCTTTTGCAATGCAAAATATTCTCTTATTTTTTTGGCAAAAAATACTGGCACACTTGATTTTATGTCCCTACGATGATAATATTAATGATTATTACTATATTCTATAAGCTGGAGGCGACCCCTTTAAAAATATAACCAACGTCAAACTCCTGTGGTACAGAAGGGTAACTTTTTGTTTTTGTGTGTGTGTGAAAAATCTGGGCAAGCAATTTTTTTGCCAGACAAGTGAATTTTGTTTTTACTTGTCCTGTGGGCAAGTGGAATTTTTTTTGATTTGTCAGCCCCTGGTACTAAAAGATTTAAGGAAACTTTGGCTAATGACTTTGTTAAGCTAACATTTCTTTGCACTGTTGGGCCTAGAACTGTTAAGGCAATTAGTTATACATGAAACTCATATCTTACAGGGTGGATTTTAGTTGTGCCAAGTGCATATACTCCATAGTAATGTCTTTTGTCTGTAGCAGATGCCTTGTTACAAGAGATTTAATCAGTCTTCAGAACACTTCAAAATCGCAAACTCTGGTTGCAAGATAATCTATGTTAGGTGTAGTGGTAATTGACTTAATTTCATATGACAATATAAAATTTGCTACAGACAAAATACATCATTGTGGGGATGAAAATTGGCTTTGTAAGACATGAGATGTAACTAACTTTCCTATCCGTATTGAGATTATTTTCTTTCTTTATTTGAATTATTTACCGTAAGAATCATGTGATAGTGACACAGGTTCAACTGTATTTTAGGTGTTTAATTTTATTATCTTCCTTACCCTAGTCTTGTTCTTTAGAAATTATGGTGTTAGATTGAAAGAGCTCTGTATAATTTTGGAGTTTGAAATTTTTGTTCATTTCCTTGTGTTCATATTTCATAAATACATGTGCTGTGGTCCCAAATTAGTACAACTGCACATACAGTATATATGTTTGCAGTATGGACTAGATGAAAAAAATGGTAACATAAAGGTGAATGAGTCTATTTTCAGGGGAAGCAACTCTGCCATTTCCATTTTCCCCTTACTTCTTAATGGAGGTCAACTCTTTAAGGTAAGAATTTGCTCCTGTAGGAGCAAATTCTTTCCTGCAAGAGTCAGCCCCCTGTAGAAAGGGTTTTGTTCTCCTTGGAAGCAAACAGTAAGTCATGAAAGTTGCCCTCCTTTTGTATAAGTGGCGGATAAACATGGCAGTAGACACATGCACTAAATTTGGAAAATTGAATGTTCATCAAACAAATAGTTTTCTAAAATAATTTAGTTCATTGTTTTCAACTTCAACCCACTGTGTTCAGCACTACAAGTACCAGTTCCATGTTAAAGTGAAGAAGACAAGTATTATTTTGTGTTCATGAACTATACTTTATGCTTTCATGAATTTGCCGTTGGCCTAGGCATGGGTGTCCATTAATTTTTGTGTTAATCTCATATATCGTTGCATTTAAGTGTATCTGATTGTCTCTTAAAAATATTATAAAATATAATATTATAATATTCCAGAGTATAATGAGCAAAATGTTTGGCCTAAAACACCTGAGCAAACAGTGTAAACCCAGATCAGACTGTCCCAACAGAAGCTGTTCAGGGCCTAGTTGTACAAAATTAACACTGTTGTTGGTCAACGACTGAGTGAATGAGTGAACCACTAGACTCTACAGCTGCTTCTGTTAGTCAGTGAGATTTTACAGTTTCAAATATGTTTGTATACAAAACATTTTTTTTGCTGAAAAAATGTAAGGATCTTTTGCAGTGCAAAAGGTCCATTTATTTTTTCCAGCTAAAGATCCTGACACTCTTGATTTTTATATGTGTTTGGAGACTCAGTGAATGCTTGACTAACAACTTTGTTGAGCTAACAATGTATTGAACAACTGGACCAAGACTGGTGAAACAATCCTTAAGGTGTATGTACACCCTTATCAGACCACTATGTAGTGTTAGTCTGATCTCGGTCTACAGCCTTTGCTCGACACTCCTGTCACAGTAGTTTAAAAGTTCAGTTGCTGATCTAGACATTTCACAAGGAACAACTTTATTTAGATTTCAAAATGACACTTTATCTTCATTTGTCTTGTATATATGATATTAGGCCATTAAATCTCATGTGCAATACTCGTTATTGAAGATATTCATATGCTGTAAATACCGCAGGCCCCGAGATTATAAAACTTTTTTCATGCTCAACTCAGCTGAGCATGAAATTTTCTCTGCTGAAAAAAATGAAAATGCCAACTAATGTTGGCATTTTCATTTTCATAAGCAGAGAAAATTTCATACTCAGCTAAAATGAGCATGAAAACAACTGTACTTATGTTACGGTATTTGCCTTTTATTAGCAGGTAAAATTTTACGCTCAGCTGAGTTGAGCATGAAAAAAAGTTTTATAACCTCGGGGCCAGTAAATGTTCTTTTCCAATATCTAATTATGGCATGAACTAATTTCCCTTTCACTTACATGGTTTCAATTTTACTTTAACAACAAATAATGAGGGTATTAAGGTGGTGATAATCACTGATTTGGGGCAAAGACAAAAATCTGCACAAAACACTCAAAATACCACTGATCTTTCCAAAACTTAGCATATGCCTTCTTTATGTTGTTTCTGACAATTCAGACTCCCAAAATGCAGCATATGTTAATGTTAAAAAGTGTTTTTATAACGAAAGATGAAAGGGTAATTTTGTGCGCAATAATCTGAAAAAATAATATTGTTATTGAAAAGATACTTAGTGTTGAGAGTTCCTTGTTGCATAATGGAGAGCGAGCTAGCAATTATTTTTTCAAACTCTTTCACACATTATCAAGCTGAGCAGATGAAAAAAGATGCGGTCTGTGTCCAAAGTCCAAAATTTTTTTGTCAAAACACACAGGTGAAACAGGTGAGACTATTTTAACAAGGTTGAACAATTTCATCTACACACCAGTGATCATGTAAGTAATGTATTATTTATACTGTAGGTGTTACATAGGTATGCTTGCCTACCCTATATTTAATAAATGCATCCACTGTACATTACCTTGTACATGGTTGAACTACCGTTTTCATCTGGTCTACATTACAATTTGAGAAAGAGTTGGAATAAATAATTGCTAGGTCGCTCTTCATTATGCAATAACGCACCTTCAGTACTACGTAAATTTTGAATAACGATGTTAATTTTTTTTTATTATTGTGCAGAAAACTACCCTTTGATCTTTCCTTATAAAAACACTTTTTTAAGCAGCATGTACATCTGTTTTGTATTCTAAACTGTAAAGAACAACAAAAATAAGAAGTCTGCTAACTTTCAGGGAGATACCTTACTTTTTTATGGTTTTATGCAGATTTTTACATTTACCATAAATCACCACCTTAAGTCAAATCTTTATACGGTCAGGGTCTTACTTTGTACAGATATTTGAAATATAACACTTTGAATTTATTTCAAGTGAGCTTGAAGTTGTTTTAAGCACTTTATTTCCCTTGCATGCAGTAGCAGGGGTTTCACTAAAATTTTTGATATCCGGCAGTCAGTGCAAAGTAGGTGGGGATTTTCTAGGTTTTCCCTATTACCCCTATACAAATTTATCTAAACTAGCAGGGAAAAAATGTCTAATTTTGACAAAATAGAAGGGGAAAATCCCTGCCTTCTTCCACCCCTTAATGAAACCCCCGAGTAAGAACCATTCCATAATTATTTTGGGACACATGACCCTAATCCTGACAAATTTGTTCAAATGATGACCCTCGAATTACCTTTGAAGTTACAGCAATACATGTTTGCTTCCTTGTGTTTTTATATGGGAAAATGGTAAATTGTTAGATTTGTTTGAAAGTATAGATGCCATTTTCTCCCTCAGAGCCGAATCCAAATTTCATAAGGAGTCCCTATGGGTAGGGAGAATGAAAGCTTGCTTCACTGTTGTGGTCACATGACCTAGATGGTCATCTCTCTCATATATGGTAATAGCCTTTTAAAATCTTAAATGTTTGAAGACTTAGGAGACTGGTGTGCTTTTAAACTGGTTGAATGATGAAACTAGGTTAACCTTTGACCTTTTCATAGGACTGTCAAATATTTGCCTTCTTGCATTTTCTTTTTGATTGCTTTCATATGGAAAAAGGCTACCATTGGATTTCTCTGAAACAATTGAAGTCTGTGATATGAAATTTGGTGTTTATCATCAACCTAATGAGTACATGAAGATTTTGAGTATAAGAGGCCAAGGTCATTCATTGACCTTTGTCTCAGGTCACTCATATTTCAACAGTTTCAAAAATCTTCTCCAAAGCCACTGGACTTTTATATGGAGCTTTTATGGGCTAGAAAAACCAAAGGGTGAAAGGTTATGGTCACATATCCATCCAAGATAGCCTTCATACTCATACATGTTTATGATATAAACCTTGATCCATGAGCCAAGATGGCTGCTTGCTCACATGGGCACATTAGCTCAGAAGAGATGTACAGTCATATGTCAATTTAGGTGAGCAGTTTATGGCCACATGACCTTTTTGTTCATTTACTAAAAATGAGGACAGTTGGTTTACCAAACTTTTTTGGTAATTTTGATATTTAAGATAAAGATGAGGACTTAACACCAGAAATATCCTCAATATATAGTGTTAACTTGAATGGCCCAGTTTAAATGGAAATTACTTTATGGCATATTATAAGTAGCTAATACATGTGCAGGAAACCCTCTTTACAACGATTTTCAGACTTGCCACCAAAGTACTTCATTGTTTTTATGAAATTATATTCCATTATGACAGCAAATCCTTTACAACAGCGAAATTTGTTTTAGACAGCAAATCCTTTACAATAGCAAACTTGAGGAGCAAACACTGCCATTGTAAAGAGGGTTCAGTTTACTTTGCTTATGTTCTATTGCTTGAATTATTATTGTTGTACATACAAATTGTTTAATTTATGTTTCATTAATTTGATGTTGTTTCATTTGTTGGCCAAAGACCAGGGCTGGGACAGGTAGAGATTTTGTACCTGGGTACCCGAGTCCATATTACCCGTGGGTACCCATTACCATAGCATTTTAAGCATGTCCTTAGTTAGAAATATACATTTAGCTCGAATAAAAAGAAAGGTATGTCATTTTCTTAATATGCCTGGGAAGGGTACAAAAAATTTAGAAATCTCCCTGTTATGATATACAAAATGGTTTGTCAATTATGATGGCAATTTATAGAAGACAGTCACACAAAACTTTGCTCTACTTGCTTGGAATTCTATTGAAATAGAAAAATCATGAATTACATAATAATAAGCATTCGGGTAACTGGTAGTAAATATGTACTCAGGTAATTGGTCTACCCAACCCAGACTCAGGTACCCGGGTACTTGTTTGGCATAAAAACAGCCTTTTTAGCACACCTGTGGGCTAACGCCATACCCCTGGCTGACCTGTGTTTAGTGACCCATTACAAATGCACTGATTTTACCTTGATCTTAAGCACAGCACTGTTTAATAGTTATACATCATATTATACATCATACTGTCTTGCATTGCAAATAACCACATACTACATGTATTTGTAGGTCACTGTGACCTGTATTTCATGGTCCAGTGATTTTTTGGGGGTGGTTGGGTGGTGCAATGGTGCTGGGGGTAGGGTTTGGGATCTGATTCAGTCAGTTCCTGAAGTGTAGTTACTCTTTAAATTTCCAATACCGGGGCGTCCTACTAATTATGAAAATAGTAGGGCAAGGGCCGACTGTGCTTGCAGTAGGTGCGGGTGGGGGTTGTTTGGACATTTTTTCTCTCGTCTGTCATTTCTCCTCTTTCTCCCTCTCTGGGAGATGGCCCAATATAGACTGAAATACTGTCTCAAAAGGGCCGTTAAAGCCAAACCAATCAACCAGTGATTTTTCCTTATTACATCTCCATTACTATTTTGCATCAAACTTGCAATAGTGGTTCACTCCGAGACTGCCATCAACTTGGTGCCACATGTGACCTGTATTTCATGGTTCATTGATTTTCTCATATTTTAAGCACTATTGAAAAGATGTTTGTACAAGTAGGTTAGTCTTGATACTGTGATTAGTTACTACTTGAAAGTCACCATGACCTACATGTATATTTGATTGGCATTGTGTGAAATGGGACCTTATGGTATGTGAGATGAAGTCTTTAGATCAGCTTGTGCATCCACACAGTCTGATCATAATCTTCCCTCATAAACAATCTAAGAAGACTTCATGAATTTAGATTGACAACTTTATTAAATGATGCTTTGAACAATTGGGCCTGATCAACAAACCACTTTTATATCCACACAAAACTATCCGCATTCGTGATTTTTGTTACATGTACTTTTAAAATTGTGTTCATGATATATGTAAGGGAGACATGGCTGATTAGTCTTTCCAGTTAGGTGAATGATGGAGCTGGACCAACTTCCATGAGATCTTCATCCTATCATTTAGGTTCACTTATCTCTAGTCTTGTTCAACTGGATCCATGATGGGTTGTGCAATAGAAATGACAAAAGGAAACCAGGATGGTTTCCTTTTGTCTTTTCTATTGCACAACCCGTTGTAATGCCGACACTCTGATGGTAATGCCGACATTTTCTTTTGTCTTTTCTATTGCACAACCCATTGTAATGCCGACACTCTGATGGTAATGCCGACATTTCCTTTTGTCTTTTTCTATTGCACAACCCATTGTAATGCCGACACTCTGATGGTAATGCCGACATTTCCTTTTGTCTTTTCTATTGCACAGCCCATTGTAATGCCGACACTCTGATGGTAATGCGGACATTTTCTTTTGTCTTTTCTATTGCACAACCCATTGTAATGCCAACACTCTGATGGTAATGCCGACATTTCCTTTTGTCTTTTCTATTGCACAACCCATTGTAATGCCGACACTCTGATGGTAATGCCGACATTTCCTTTTGTCTTTTCTATTGCACAACCCATTGTAATGCTGACACTATGATGGTAATGCCAACATTTCCTTTTGTCTTTTCTATTGCACAACCCATTGTAATGCCGACACTCTGATGGTAATGCCGACATTTCCGTTTGTCTTTTCTATTGCACAACCCATTGTAATGCAGACACTCTGATGGTAATGCCGACATCCTTGAAAGAACCATGTGGCTCATGTGACATCCATTGTCTTCATACATAAATTTATTGCAGGTGAACTCAGGTAAGATGACTTTAGCTGCTTGCACTAGACATTTCTAGGCTGGCATTAACAATAAACACCATTGAGTAGGAGAGGGCACGGTGTGTTGGCAATGGATTCATGCATAAAAGAAAATGACATAGAAAGTGGTTTTCTGGCCCACATTTGCAGAGCCAGGTCAAGGCATTGTGGAGACGCAGTCCTCAAGGTTATAAGATTTTTTGCGTGCTCAACTCAGCAGAGCATGAAATTCTACCTGCTAATAAATAGCAAATTACTGATAAGTACAATTGTTTTCTTGCTTAGTTTAGCTGAGAATGAAATTTTCTCTGCGTATGAATATGAAAATGCCAACATTAGTTGGCATTTTCATATTTATCAGCAGAGAAAACTTCATGCTCAGCTCATTTGAGTATGAAACAAGTAGCCCAAAGGGCAACAATTGCTCACCTGAGAGACATTGTAAACCTATAGGGATATTTAAGATGCTCAAGGGCAGCTAACTCCACAGCCAGTGGTCCAATCAGGCTGAAAATTAAACTCATCCAAAACATTATGTATGCCCTCATTTAATATATGCAAGTTTAGAAAGTATCCGATCAAGAGCATAATAGACAGAGCTGTCAAGGGCAGCTAACTTTGTAGTGGTTGGCCTGATCTGGCCAAAATTTGAACTTAAGATATTATGCATTTCCTCATTACCTGCAAGTTTGAAAAGGATCGAATCAGTAGAAACCAAGAAAAAGTGGCGACATTGATTTTTTGGATGCTCAGAGCAGGTACTCCATAGTCAGTGGTGAGATCTAGCGGAAATGGTAACTAATCCAAGCTTTTATGCATATCCTCATTACCTGCAAGTATGAAGAGGATCCGATGAAAAATGAAAATGTGATGACGTTTTCTCCATTATAGGACTATGGGATTTTTTTCAAATGCTCAAGAGCAGCTAACTCCGTAGTCTGTGCTCGAATCCAGCCAAACTTCGAACTCATCCAAGCTCTTATGTATGTCATCATTACCTGCAAGTATGATATGGATCTAATCAAAAACCTTGATTGCAGCACCCTGAAAGTCAAACTTGCTCGAGATATTGTCATGCCCTACATTTGTGTGAATTTATTTTAAAATCCGTAGAAAAAAGTAGGTGCTAGAGCGATGACAAAGTCTTTTCTAAAAATAGCCACAGTGACCTTGACCTTGGGCACAGCATCCTGAAAGTGGAATTTGCTTGAGATATTGTCATACCCTACATTAGTGTCAAGTTATTTCAAAATCCATGGAGAAATTGAGGTGCTAGGGCGATGACAAAGTTTCTCTAAAATTAGCCACAGTGACCTTGACCTTGGGCACAGCACCCTGAAAGTCGAACTTGCTCGAGATATTGTCATGCCCTACATTTGTGTGAAGTTATTTTAAAATCCATTGAGAAATGTAGGTGCTAGAGCGCTGACAAAGTTTTTCTAAAAATAGCCACAGTGACCTTGACCTTGGGCGCAGCACCCTGGAAGTCGAACTTGTTTGAGATATTGTTATGCCCTACATTTGTGTGAAGTTGATTTAAAATCCGTTGAGAAATGTAGGCGCTAGAGCAATGACCAAGTTTTTCTAAAAATAGCCACAGTGACCTTGACCTTGGGTGCAGCACCCTGAAAGTCATACTTGTTGGAGATATTGTCATGCCCTACATTTGTGTGAAGTTATTTTAAAATCTGCTGAGAAATGTAGGTGCAAGAGGGCTGACAAAGTTTTTCTAAAAATAGCCACAGTGACCTTGACCTTGGGCGCAGCATCCTGAAAGTCGAACTTGCTCAAGACATTGTCATGCCCTACATTTGTGTGAAGTTATTTTAAAATCTGCTGAGAAATGTAGGTGCTAGAGCGCTGACAAAGTTTCTCTAAAAATAGCCACAGTGACCTTGACCTTGGGTGCAGCACCCTGAAAGTCGAACTTGCTCGAGATATTGTCATGCCCTACATTTGTGTGAAGTTATTTTAAAATCTGTTGAGAAATGTAGGCAACAGAGCGATGACAAAGTTTTTATAAAAATATGTGATGACGTTGTTTTCTCCATAATAACACTATGGGATTTTTTTCAAACGCTCAAGGGCAGCTAACTCTGTAGTCTGTGCTCGAATCCGGCCAAATTTCGAACTCATCCAAGCTCTTATGTATGTCATCATTACCTGCAAGTATGATAAGGATCTAAGCAAAAACAATTGAGAAAACGTGATGACGCCATTTTCCCCATTATAACCCTATGGGATTTTTTTCAAACGCTCAAGGGCAGCTAACTCCGTAGTCTGTGCTCGAATCTGGCCAAATTTCGAACTCATCCAAGCTCTTGTGTATGTCATCATTACCTGCAAGTATGATAAGGATCTACTGAAAAACAGTCGAGAAAACGTGATGACGCCATTTTCCCCATTATAATCCTATGGGGGCTATCTGTTGCCATGGAAACCAGAGTTCTGAGCTGATCGGCACCAAAGCCTAATGCAGCCTTTCCCCCACCCAAATGATGCTTCAGATAAAATTTGATTGCGATCAGCCCTCTGGTCTCTGAGATATTTATGTTTGAAAGTGTTGACGCACCCACCCACGCACGCACCCACCCACGCACGGACGGACGACGGCTCGACTCCCATCCTATAAGCTCACCTCTGAGCCTTCGGCTCAGGTGAGCTAAAAAAGTTTTATAACCTCGCAAGGTTGAACCAGGCTACTCTTAACCCTTGCCTTACCGAGTGAAGGATAAGGCTGTGTTTTTATGTGTTCATTTACCCCAAAATTCTTACCCCCTTGGACTCTGCAATAGTTCTTTTAACTTGTTCATTTATTGTACAGCAAATCTTATTTTCAGATGAGCCTTTATATTTATCATTAGAAAAATAAAAGGATGTAAAAAAACAAAATTGTCCCAATTGCTCTTCTTTTGTCAGTACCTGTAAACATTCTAAACTTGGGACACTTAAAATATTTACCGTAATTGTCCTAAAATTGCAAAAGTTTGGTTTTCCAGTGCAGAAGTGCATTCAAAAGGTGCAGATGAAATGGCTATCAGTGTAGACCCTGATCAGATAGCTCCTTTATGGGCAGTCTGATCATGGGTCTGCAATGTTTCCACAGACCTGTCACAATGCTTAGAATTTTTAGTGGTACCTCGTAGAGTAACGTTGTAATCCTAGTATGCTTAATGTATTTAAGCATACAGCAAAGTCTCAAACCAGTCTGTGAATCTTTGCGGAGTCTTCAATTCCTTTGGGTCCATACATATTGTTTGCAATTTGTTATTGTTGCTTTACGTCCATGGTAAACAGCTGTGGTCATGTCAGGACAGTCAGTTAACCTAACCACAGTATTCCTGGGCAGACTTAGACCCAAGTATATAACCAGTACTAAGTACACATATCATACTTTCACCAGTAACTTACAACTTCCCTTTTTGAATCAGTGGAAACACAGGGTATAATCCATTCCCCCAATTTTCGCTTCCTGCAGAGACTGTCCGTCATATTTGGCTTCCGCCGAGACTGTCCGCGAACTCTTGCTTCCTGCAGAGACTACTGTCCTCGAAAAATGGCTTCCTGCCGAGACTGTCCATGTGATTCTGCTTCCTGCCGAGAGCCTCGGCAGGAAGCAGAATCACGCGGACAGTCTCTGCAGGAAACCATTTATCATGTACAGAAGTCTCGGCAGGAAGCAAAAGTTCGCAGACAGTCTCGGTGGAAGCCAAATATGATGTACAGTCTCTGCTGGAATCGAAAATTAGCGGAATCGATTATACCCTGTGGGAAAGGGAAGGAGCAATCTCCATGAAAGTGGCTGGATTGTGTATCAAACCCTGGACCTCTGGCTCTCAAGTTAGACAAGCTACCAACTGCACTACGTGGCCCTGCATTGTTGTGTGCTAACTTTGCCTTGATCAGACTTGGCAGATGGGCAAGGCAGACTTTGCTGGTCACATATTAAGCACTGTTTTTGCATGGTGCGGCTCAGTTTTCCGTGCCTTTCAGAGTTGAGTACCCCAATATGCTTAAAGAGCTCTAGATAAGAGGAAGTATTTGATGATAATTAGGGCTAATTCTACAAAACTTATGTTGTGACCCTCATCTGAATCATCTGGACTAGACAGTTCAGAGAAGGGTCCCAACATATTTTCAATGAGAAAAAGAAAAATTATCAATTATCATGAAATACCCCCTTTTATCTACAGCTCTGATTGGGACACCTATAAACTATCAATTTTACATTTGGGACAAATGGAAAATTAATAATTTATAGTTGTCCCTATTCTTAAGCACTATAGGGTATTCTTCCGAGTAAGTAGTGAAAGAGCTGGATATACAATAATCTGATAAAATATAGCATGGCAGGGGCTGGAATACTAATGAGACAAAAAGACAGTAAATGATTTGACAATGAGTTTTATTTTTTGTTCACATATACATTACCATAAAATCATCACAGACTTATTGACACTCAACTGAGTGGCCCTACCACATTTGAGCCGTGACACGAGAAAACCAACGAAGTGGTTGTGCACCAAGGGCAGACTCAGATCAGCCTGGGCATCCTCCCAGTTTGACCAGACTCTTCGTTAAGTGCTCAATGGGTAGCTAAGGGTCTATGCTACCGCCATGCGGACAGCAAAGACTCTGGATGCCCAGGCTGATATTAGTCTGTGTTGGCTGCACAACCACTTTGTTGGTTTTCTCCTGTCACGGATCATTTAACAATGACGAATGATAATACATGTTGATAAGAAATAAATTGCCTTTGACATATATCTAGATCACGGGGGTAATACCAATTTGGCTACCTGTGCATTCCACCAAGTCAGTCAATTACCATACATGCAAAAATGGCTGTTGACCGAGACAATCGACAACAGTATCAGCTCGCTTGACAGCCATTAACAATAGTACCATTTACCATTATTGGTAATGTTTTCAATCGTATTCTCGTTCAAAAGCTACTTTGTATGGTAAAGACTCGGACGAAAGCACAGGTAGCCAAAGTGGTATTACCGGTACCCCCGAGTAGATGAGTAAGGAGACTATTGAGTAAGGAGACCACTGAATATGGAGACTATTGCTGACTAGCAACCAAGGGAGACACCAATTAGACTATTCAAGGAGCTGTCAGTCTACAAACGCAGCTCCGTCAAAATGCTTTTGTTGTGTTATTGTTTAACATCCATGGTAAACAGCTATGGTCATGTCGGGACGGTCAGTTAACCTAACCACACTATTCCTGGGCAGGCTTAGACCTCCTAAGCGGTTAACCAGTACTAAGTGCACATATTTTCACCAGTAACTGACAACTGCCCTTCTTGAATCAGCGGAAGGAGAAAAGAAAGTATGTGGCCAGACCGGCTATTGAACCCAGGATCTCTGACTTTTAAGTCGGGTGCCCTACGGACTGTGCTATGCAGCCCGGCAAAACAATGGCGATACCAATTAGACTATTCAAAGAGCAGTCAGTCTGCTAATGCAGTTCTGTCCAAATGCTTTTGTGGCATATACATGTACAATGAGTGAAAACATTTTTCTATTTGAGCATTACTATCTTCTGTGTTTAACTACCCATTTTAATTACCATAATGTGCGTAAGTATTGGGACACCTTAAAATAATTAATTTTCCATTTGTTCCAAATGGAAAATTAATTATTTTAGGTGTCCCAAATTTTAGGCACATTACAGTAAGTAATTTTTTTCAATTTTTTTTTTTTTTTTTGCATTTCTCTCTGTGAGGGTAAACATCCATCTCAGCCATAAATACATCAAAGGAAATTTATTTCTATAATATTAAACATGTAATGGCAATGAACGAGGATAAGGCTATACTTATATAATATTTACATCTTTAAATACTCATGGCAGTGACATGGAGTAAATGCAAATGAGGCCCAGTACGCAAGGAAGCCGAGCTCCAAATAAGCTGAAAAACATATTTCTCCATTATAGTGATTAAGCAATTAATATTACTATAGAATCAAAGAAATTATCAATTTCACCCCAGAAAACATTTTACTTTCAAAAGGACTGCAAAAAATCTGTAATGTTACCCCATAGAAACGAAGGAAGTCCAGATCACTTTGCATTGCTGTGCAGCTGTAATAGGGCCTTGCACATGAATCACAACTTTTCCAAGGCTCCAGACTATTCAAGGGGAAAGAGTGCACCTCCATATTTGTCTTCCATTTTCATAAAGGGGAACAACTTTTGCATCCCTGGATGATGCAGCCCTTTTCAGCAGGAACTACACTTAAAGGAAAGAATTTGCTCCTTGGAGAACAAATTCTTTCCTTCTGGAGTTGACTCACATTGGGAAGGTTGGCAAAAGTGAAAATGATAAAAGTTGCTTTCCCTAAGAGTTTTCCAAATTTTCCACACACATAAATTTGTTACGGCATCTCATCATAGTTCCCTGGTCACGATAATTCTGGCGAGGTGCAATTACATATTTTTGGAAAAAATATCCAGACATTACCATGTAATTTTCTTAAATGGAGCTCTGAGATGCAAGGGGTTGACCATAATTATGGAGGATGCACCATTTGCTTGAAGTGTTTGGTAAACTTTTTTGTTTTTTCTCTGCTGAGCCTCAATATGACTTATTTTTGCTTTACCTTATGTAACAAATACTTAACAGCATTCTATCAATGATGTAATAGCAAAATGAAGATACATACAAAGCCCATATAAAAGTGAAGAGCAAAAATAGACAATAGCACCCAAGATAAAGACTTGTTCTTACAGTTATTTGAGCCAAGACACGACAAAACCAAGAAAGCGGTTGTGCGCTCGGCGCGCACTCAGATCAGCCTGGGCATTTGCCCAGTCTGATCAGAGTCTTTGCTGCCCACATGAAGGTACCTAAGACCCCTAGCTACCCTTTAAGCGCTTAGTGAAGAGTCTGATCAGACTGGTGGATGTCCAGGCCGGTTTGTGTCTGCGCTGGGCACACAAAGACTTTGTTGGTTTTCTCGTGTCGGGGACTCATTTGATCTTTTAACTATTTTCATTTTTGCCTCCTTCTCCAATCGGCGTCAGCTCTGATAGGCAAATTGTTTCTTTAAGAGAGTAGATCCAATATTGGATGGGCTATTGTAGAGCAAGGAAACAAACAGGTAGTCATAAATGAGCAGTGACACCAGAAAACCAACAAAGTGGTTGTGCCCCCAGCGCAGACTCAGATCAGCCTGGGCACATGGAGGTAGCTTTTGAGCCTTAGCTATCCTTTAAGCGCTTAGAAAAGAGTCTGATCAGACTGGGCAGATGTCATGGCTAATCTGAGTCTGCGCTTGGCACACAATCACATAGTTGGTTTTCTCGTGTCGTGGCTCAAATGTTGTTTCCCTTTGTAGAACTGGCAGAAAAGCTTAGTGGTATCCCATGCGCCTTAAAATAATCCTATGCATAAATTTGGACAGGCCAATCTTCATTTTACATGCTACATGCTTTAAAGATTCATAAATTGCTCATGTGGAAAGTCAAGACTGAAGTACACAGATGCACAGGCTGACCCCGAGTCCAGAGCTCCACATAAGGTGGGCTTTGAGGATAATTCTACAGAATCTGATGCACAAGCTGATCCTAGTCCAGTTCTCCACATAAGGTGGTTTTTGAAAATAATTCTAACTTGATTTTTCTTATTTCTCAAAGCAAAAATATGTTGTAGCCCCTTGACAGAACCATCTCAGCGAGACGTTTCTAAAGCCATGTCACAACATTTTTATGCAGAAATATGGAAAATCTCTGTTACCCCATCTTATCTGGAGCACTGGCAGTATGTCTTGCTGGCAGTGTGTCTTTGTTGTATGTAATGCCAATGCCATAGAACTCTTCAGTTGTTGCCTGGCTCTTTTCATTATATGAGCCGCACCACAAGAAAACCAACAAAGTGGTTGTGCACCCAGCGCCTACTCTGATCAGCCTGGGCATCCACCCAGTCCGATCATCAGAGTCCCTGCTTGCACTTAAAGGGTAGCTGAGTGTATAAGCTACCTCCATGCGGACAGCAAAGACTCTGATCAGACTGGGCGGATGCCCAGGCTAAACTGAGTCTGTGCCGGGCGCCCAACCACTACGTTGGATTCCGCGTGTCGCGGCTCATATGTGAAACTCAAATAAGAAAAATAACTGATGACAAATCCCAGATAATTTTAGCACTTCACCATGCAAAACAAGCAACAGTGGCTTTCTCCTCAGGTGAAGCAGTTCTATGCATAACCTTGGAATTATCACCAGTTACTCAAATCAGCTTGAGCTTTATAATTTTACATATATATTTCATGTCTGTTTTTAAATCCAAATGCGCTGCTAGCTTAAGCTATGACCTCAAAGATGACTTTTTACATTATATGATTATGCTGTAAGGTATAAGAAGCCTGACTTGATAATAACTATACTTATTTACTAATATATAATTCCTGAGTTACACTGAACGTGGTCACATGATATACATGTGACAGTGCAAGTCATGTGATATGATTTTAATCACTGTAATAATGCTATATTTATAAATTAATGCAAAATCATATGAGCAGCGACACGACATATAACCAACAAAGTGGCATGTGCATCCAGTAAAGACTCAGATCAGCCTGGGCATCTGGCCAGTCTTGGCTGTCATAATAGAGGTAGCTTTAACCCTTAGCTACCATTTTAGCACAATGTGAAGACTGATCAGACTAGGCAGATGCCAAGACTGATCTGAGTTTCCGCAGGTGCACATGCCACTTTATTGGTTTTATCATGTCGTGGCCAAATATTATTTGAAACCTTCCTTAAATGACACAATTTGAAACTGCACTAAACCAGAAAATGATCATATGCCAGAAAATAACAGCTTTTTGAAGACTTTCTGTATCTTTTACATCCTTATTACCGGTACTTGTTCTTATTTCATTTTCTTTTAAATTCAATTGAAAGATGCATTAAAATTTAAAATAAATATGAAACTATAAAAATAAGTAAAATCTGAACAGCAACCAAACTTTGTCATGATAAAAGTCTTGAGTCAAATTTTATCGCTTTATATTTCTCACAACCAATCCAATATTAAAACTGATTTTATTCTGAAAACACATTTTAATACATATTGGAACTGTTCTTAACTCAATTGTGCTCTAAGACTTTGAAATTTAAAAATCTGACACAACCATGTTGTCATTCTATGGAAATCATATTCCATCGAAAGAGCTCCTTATAGGCCGAAATTCTAAGAATGAAAATCTAGATTTTTTTACTTTTAATTCTCCACTGATAACAGGTCCAGATTAAGGTGCTTTTGTTGACTATTATTTGATTCCGATGAAAAACATAGGATGCGAACCGTCACTAGAACTGCCTAGGCCGTTCTAATGACGGATCACAATCTGTGTATACATAAATTATCTCGAAATAAAAGTATACATTTAGCTTGAGCCCTGAGTGAACAGGTTATGGTAACTCTTGAGAATCCATGTCTGACGATTTCTATTGGGGACCTCCTAACAAGTCTTTATGTGGAAAAAAATGTATAATAATCCTTCCAAGAATTACGGCTTCTATGGTGCTCTGAATATTAAGTAGCACATTAATTTTGTGAACCAGTGTTGTTTAACCACAACTGGCTAATAACTTCAGAGCTCTAGATAAGAGGGAGTATTTGATGATAATTAAGGATAATTTTTCTTATTTCTCATTGAAACCATATGTTGTGACCCCTCATCTGAACCGTCTCGTTGAGACGGTTCAGATGAGGGGTCATAACATATGTTTTTATGCAGAATTAATCCTTAATTATCACCTAATACTCCCTCTTATCTAGAGCTCTGAACTTCACATACGCCTCTTAAAACAGTTTACCAGCTGAAGTATCAGTCTAGCCTTCACTAAGTGTTTGTTACCCTGGTAAACGACTATACCCCAGAGATGTTTAAATATTGCCAACTTTCCTCATACTGTCAGAACCAGAGAGACCAGCTCAGCACTCTAGATTGATGACAACTCGGCGATAATTTCCTTATTTATCGTCAGAAACATACATTGTGACACTCACCTGAACCGCCCCGAGGCGGTTCAGATGAGAGGCCATAATGTATGTTTTCATGTAGCTTAACAGAATTGTCATATATTCCATCTTATCTAGAGATTTGCCATAGCTGTATATGATTTATTCTCTCAAACTTGGCATGATGGCAAACAAACTTTATTCGTTCCAATCTGACTGACAGTGTCCTGCGACGCAACTCTTGTTCTCTTGTCGTTAGAAATCAATCATGAGGTTTCTTAAATCCAGCTGATGAGCTGAAGTGTTACTTCAATCAAATTTCTCCACTTTTGCGACAACTTTTCCTTCAAACAGAGGTAGAATGCAGCTGTCATCCTTGATTTCTTCATAGACAACATCTGAGTCAAAGTCACTGTTGTCAGTGTGAGTTTTGAAGAAATACCTACAACAGATATTAAACAGACATTATAGTGATGTTATCCATTTTAAGAACAAGCAAAAGCAAATATGCGATCAGTATATTCTTGAATGTTGAGAAATTTTGAAATCTTACAAACTGATTTTGTATACTTATCATCTTACTGGCATCCCATAAAGCTATATATAATATATATTTAATTACAAACGAAGATTTAGACATAAAGCCTTCAAATGAGAAGGATCTGAGATTTTTTCTAAATTTATTACAATATTTGTCTTATGAAATAATGACATAATGTACTAGGACAGGTCTCATAAATTAATCACTAATCTCACCACAAACTGAAACTCTGATACACTTTTATCCCATTCCATTCCAATCTCAAATCAACATACCTGAAATTTCCTCTCTTTCCAATGAGCTGTTTCAGTTGTCCTAATGTGACATTAGGGTGGGGAACAGTTGTCCTGTAAGGTATGGGCTCACCAAATAAGTAGTACCCTATCACCGTCTCGTCTGGTCGGCTCGA
This sequence comes from Ctena decussata, assembly GCA_963989385.1. NCBI lineage: Eukaryota > Metazoa > Mollusca > Bivalvia > Lucinida > Lucinidae > Ctena > Ctena decussata. The sequence continues at coordinate 383,662 of CAXDIV010000065.1, forward strand.
GGTTGATGTATTGCCACTTCCCGATGACTTTTTAGATGTTTTCTTACTGCAATGAGAAAATGATTGATAAGGTATGGCACAAATGATTTCTCTTACAATGAAACATATCATTTATTTTAAGGCCTCAGAACCACACTGGCAAAAGAAAATACAAACCCTGGAATATTGTCAATCATCAACAAATGAGCCATGACACAACAAAATCAACAAAATGGAATTGCACCCATCAAACTCAGATCAGCCTAGGCTGATTTGAGTATTTGAATGGTGCACATGCTATTCTGTTTGTTTTATTGCATCGAGACTCCAATATAGTCCGAAACTGCAAACATTGTTTAACACCAGTTTGCCAGTGTTACATAGGATGGATGGCTGACTAGCAGTTTTATGGCCCTTTCAATAGTATTTCAGTTTCATCGAGGCAAAGGAAAGGCAAAAATGAAAGGCTGTGTGCAATGGACCCCATTTACAGCTGAAAAGAATTCCCCTTTTAAGAGATTTAAGCCCGAACTGCTAGTTTAGCAGGCAACCCTCTCATCAACTGAGGCTTTTGCACTCCAAGTACGTTTTACATGTGGGTCTACAGTGACAATCTTATATAGTAAGTAAACAAAATATTCTATGACACACATTTCAAAATAAACACAGGGAAACCAAAGCGAAACCAATGAAAAATTGAAAACATTAATTTTCATAAGGGTTATCTCCCTTGCTAACTCTTACGATTAATGGATTTTGGATCTGTTTATGAGTGAGACAATTTCTGGGGTGTACTATTGGCTTCCCCAACAAAAGAGACACCATTCGGAAGGTCTGCTCATAAAGTAAAAGGATATGCTCCTAATACGGGAGTAATTTGAAGACTCTGTTTAAAAGTTAACCCCACTGAGAAGGGAGGCAGCAATGGCAGAGTTACTTAGCCCAAGATTTGAAGTAAGTGAACTTACTCTGATTTTGTTTCACTGGACAGGTCAAGATCTGCTGGAACTGTCTTAGTTGTTGACATGCCTTGTGCAAACATCTGGTTAGAACCTTGAAACATGGGCATACCCACACGTTTGTCTTTAACCAGACCCCCAGTAAATGACCTGTAAGAGAACGAACAGCATTATTGTTTTAGGTCTTAGTCTCAAAATAACACTGAATATCATCAAACATTGGGATTCACTGGCAAACGTTGTGTTCTTGCCATTGTTAACTTGCTTAAATGGAAAAAAAAAAATTATCATTCATGCCTGTTTTATCATGATAAAACAGGCATGAATGATAATTTTTTTTTTTTTATTTTTTTTTTTGCCATTTTTCAAAAGTAAACTTCCCATTTGCTTCCCTAGACAAAGAAATCCTTCCAAAACGGGATCTTCTTTTAAAGGAATCAATTTGCTGCTGTGGGAGAAAATTACTTCCTGCAAGAGGTGTCCCTCACTTATAAACATATATGATGACCTCATTTGGAACCATCAGATGTACTTTTTACAGAATTTCGTTGTTGTTTCAAATGTCTATTGACCTGAAGATAACAAGCTTATCTGAAGATGTTTTTCTTGAGTTACGCTTTATTATTTTTCCTTTACCGTACTGCGCTCAGAACAGCTGAAACTCTATAACCCTATTGCACTCAAAATGGCCAAAACTTGATCACCCTAATGCACTCAGAATGGCCAAAACTCTATGGAGTTTTGGTCGTTATAGAGTTTTGGCCGTTCTGAGTGCAATAGGGTTAAAACATAGGTTGTGGACATGTTTTTGACCTACTTTGATTTAACTGGTGCTGTCTTAGTCTGGTCTTGAGCTTCTAGACGCCGGTGGACTTCCTCCAGCTGGACTGTGGTGTTGGGCAGAGGCAAGGGTGGCATAGACGGGTCTTGAACGAAAGGCTGGTTAGGCAGAAGCCCTGGACCAGCAGCATCCTGGGCTCCCCAACCCGTACGATAACTGCTGTCTGCAGATGCTGAACGGTTGCCATGACTACTACTACTGTTGCTGCATTTCTTAGACATACTGGAAATAAATAGGGTCAGATTTAATACAGGCGTGTTTTCACATATCAAACATATTCTTACATGAAAATATTACACAGTATTTGCTATGTACTGACAATACATTCTGGTCTCTTTTGGGCATGGGGTTGGGTGGTAGTGAGGGAGGAGACAGACTGAGCAGAATCTTCAGTTTTCATTTTACAGGTTTTTTAGGTTCTGTATGACTCAAAACTTCAAATACTGTTCAGACTGTGCCAGTGCAAAGCTACACAGTCTATGCTGTCTGCAAGTGATATTGAAAGACTACAGTTTGCTGTGTTGATAGTAATGTGGTTTGTTTGTTTTCATTGCAAATAAAGCAAGAAGCTATTAGACTTATTAGACTTACCTTAGTATGTTTTTGTAACTTTCTTATTTCTGTCATGGAAAAATTGCTTTATTACGTATGACTGGCATCATGTGAAATGTGCCTTACCCCCATGGTAAAAAGGGATGACTTAGATCAGCTTGTGCAATAGAGTACATGTACTTTCCTATGTGCATATTCTATGCATCTTAGGGAATTCAGAAAGTGACAAGACTCTGGCTAGTTTGTGCAAATGCACAGGCTGATTTGAGACCCTACTGTACCCACAACCCACATGGCAATGTCATTTTTCACATGACAACAATGATACAGTTTCTCCTGACAACATACTCAGGAGCTGCAACCAGTGCTGACCCAGATGAGACTGCTATGGAGCAGTACGATCTGAGTCTGCACTGCCTGCCTGTACATCTTTCTCACAACTCTTCAAGAACATTATACCATACAGCAATTCTGCACAAACCATAGACTGTTTGGGCAAAGATGACTGATCATACTAAATGGATGTGCAGGCTGATCTGAGTCCCCTCTGTTCTGCAATACACAGCTGCAGAGTCGACCAACCTACCTTTGTTTAAACTGTTGAGGAGGTACTTGTGGTGCTAATGCTGCTGTTTTGTGTGACCGTCTGTTGTGGGACGAGCTAGTTTTGTCGGAGTCTGGGTACGTGGAACTAACCCCTCTGCTTGCATTCTCATTATCCATCATCCATTTTAGAACTCTGAAAGCAGAAAAACTAGCAGCTATAGTATAACTTTCTATAAAAGCAGTTGAGCACAGCACAAGCAATAGCATTTTGCTAGCACACTCATTTAAAGCTTTTCCACCATCTACATTTGAATGTAAACTGCATGAAATCATTCATTTCAGTTCAATTGTATGATCCATTCTAGTACCATGATCACACTGGCATACAGATTTTTAGTGACTGTTCAAATGGCCAGATCGAATCTGCTAACATTCAAACCTAAATGGTGGAATGGTGAACAATGGGTGTTTGAAATCTTGCGCACACTAAACCTACATATTCAGACCGCTTGTCTGAGCAAACTGTGGAGATCCTGATCGGAGCAGTCTGATCAGTGTCTGCACTATTTGCCCTCAATTTTCAAAATATTCCCTGATATGACAAATGGACTAGTCCAAATCTCAAGATGGATTAGTCCATTACTGGAATGGCTGTAGTGTCTGAATATTTACGGTAACCATGGCAACAGCAGATGTACAAAACATACTACATTTTGTTTAACAGCTTCAATGTGATAAAACAGAAAGGAAAATCCTGTTTCAAACACAAATAAAGACAAGAAATAAAAGGCGTCTAGAAAAAAATTACACCCAAAAGTATTGCACACACCATTTCCTTCTGATGCACTTTAATGTACCATAAAATGCAGTTTTATGTGCAATGAAAATAAACAACAGAAAGCCACGAAACCACAAAGACATCAGATGATTACTAACAACACAGCAAACTGTTTGTAGTCTTTTGTACATCTTTTCATTACTGGGAAGTCTTTAACTTCCAAAACATCTGGTCACATCATGGTGAAAGCTACCTTAACCCATCTGGTGTCATACAGGTGAAAGCTTAACCTTAACACATCTGCCATTCGAAGGTGATGCTATTAAAAAGAAAGGATACTTTCAGAGCAAGCATCATTTGCTTTCCTTCGAAATATGATAACTTTGGTTTTACCACCCTTTCAACCGTAATTCACTCATACTGAGCCGATGGGTGAAAATAAAAGGCCTCAGGCAATAAAGCCTCGTTCAGGGTTGGAAAGAATTCCTCTTCCAGTGTTGTTCATTAGAATTTCCTTCCAGGGTCATCTGAACCCAAAGGGCTTGCTTAGCAGGCCAGCACTTAGCCCTGCCCAGAAGAGCAAACACCTGTGATTTGGTCAAGGTCTCTGCTTTTCTAACAAGTGAATATTATGACCAACTGTCTCAAGAAACTAAGTAAGAAACTGGTCAGAAGTTTACAAATATCAAGGTAGCTTTTCCAAAGCTGTGTAAGAATTTTGTTATCAGTGCTATCAAACTCCTTTATGCTTCTTTGATGGCTGCTAAAAACATTTACTCCCAGTGGGAGAAAAAGGTTCATATTGCCAAATCAACAGCCTGCATCTGCAAAGCCATAGACTGCTACAGGAATTTGCAGAACTTTAACCTTATGATCGAAGGCATGTGTTCGCTCAACAGGGCTTATTTTTTAAGTGCTAGAAATAAATATTAAAATAGTTTAGCAGAGCTTTTTATGACCTCTTTTAAAAATAGCTTTTAAGATTCACTGTTTTACAAGCCAAGTCTGCTGATGAGTCACAAGGTCTGTAATGCAAACCTAGTAAACAGTGAAGACCTTGAAACAACATTGTATTTTAGTTTTGAATTCAAAATGTATTAAGGCTATCATGCAAAACAGAATCCTATGAACTGATATACCCATAGTACTGGGGATAGAAACTACTAGGGTACTGATCAGGGTCCGAACTGTCTCTTTTGTAACATATTTGTCAAGCCAATCAATGGGCCAGACCCCCAGGCAAAACATTTGATGATAATTCTGTGATATTTTTTCTTATTTCTCAACAAAAACCCATGTTGTGACCCCTCATGAAGGGGTCACAACATAAGTTTTTATGAAGAATTGTAGAAAAATATCTTGGAATCAAATTAACAAAAATTATCTTGGAATAATCTTCAAATATTTATCTTTTCTAAGCCTCTTGGGGACTTGTCCTAATTCAAAGATGGACAAGTCCATTGCAACAAATATAACAGTAACGTTTGAGGTGTCCGAATAAAAAATATAATATTGGTAGAGAAATCATTTTTGAAAGTAGCCATGTGTAAAGGAAGAGCATTAAGCTAATGCAGTTACAAAATTCTTTCTTAATTTGATTCAAATTTTCTTTTGTGGTTGTATATCATTGACCTACATGACTAAACGGAGCTCGGTACAAACACACAAAACAACTCTTTTAAGAGATATGAACCACTGAACTTGAAAATTGACTATAAGGCCCAGGTTGGGCTAAGGAAGTATTTGATGAAAATTCTGGGGTAGTGATGCCTTCTTTGGGAGCACTGCTCTCTCCCCCCCCCCCACACACACACACACAAACCCACAAAGCAGTTTTTTAGTGAGACTACAAAATTTCATCCTATCTGTATGGTCGTGTATCAGTCAAGGCACTCTATCTTTGTATGAACCTCTGAATGCATTTACCACAGATACTAAGTAACTTTTAAGTATCTTTATCAAGGTGCAGGTTAACTAAGGTTTCGATGAAAGTATGCACAGGAAATGACAAGGTCTGAAGCTGGAGATAGCCATGCGGGTATACGTGTTTCTGCTCAGCTCCTCGTCGTGTACCTTAAAAGCAAGTTAAATTTTGTAGGATATATGAGGAGGTTTTTCAGCACAACTTCTTTCTGTAACACAGCTAAAATTATTCTGTATCCAAGGTCCACAACCATACCCAGACCAAAAGTCACCATGTCTTACAATGAATCATCAAACAAGACCAGTCTACATATAGCTCACTGCAATAGCCAACATACCATATTAATCCTAATAAACGTCCCTGCTCTAATAAATGCCCCTGCCACTTTTCCGAAAATAATGTTATATTAACTTGCATAAATGCACATCTGCTTCTCTATTTCTCTAGACGAGGTAGTTCTCTGACATTGGGTCAACTCTTAAAGGAAAGTGTTTGCTCCTAGAGGAGCAATTTTTTCCTTTAAGAGTTTGCCCCTACTAAAAGGGGTGGAAAAATAGTAGGGTTGCTGCCTCTGCAAGTATACCCATTCACCTAGAGATATTTTTACTACATTTACGGCTCTAAAGAGCATCCCCTTTTTGCAAATTGCAATGCCCCCATGGCATTAAATAGGACAGATACGGTAATAGAATAGGCTGGTGCTCCCTAGTCAATCCAACTTAACGGTCGTCACAACATGCCTTGAACCCAAAAATGTGGAAAAGTTGTACCTTACATTATAAGAAATGCCATAAAAAATGTTATTTCATCTAATTCTAAGTTAAACGCCTAAGTTAAACATATATTACTGGCCAATTTGACTGAACATAAAGTAGAATCAGGTAGTGAAATCTTTCATAAACTGAAGTAGGGCTTTAATTTTTACAAACTTGTTGACCTGTGTAAGCTACCAATTTTTCAAACTTTATGCTTTCTGAACATTACTAAGCTGGTATCCTTCATCTATCAGTGGATAATTTATCATCAAGTTTTCCTTTAATTTGCTTTTAATGTTGATGTTAACATGGTCTGTGTGAAACATTTAATATGCTTTGAAAAAAAAGACATCAGAGAGTTGAGTGTGTTCAAGCATTACTTCAGTGCTCCAGATAAGACGGGGTAACGGGGATAGTTTAGGGATAATTTGACCCCAATTCTCCATATAAAAGTATGGTGTGATCCCTCATTAGATCCATCTTACCAAGACGGTTCTAATGAGGGGTCACAACATATGTTTTTGTTGAGAAATAAGAAAAATTGTCTTAAAGTTATCCTCAAAACTCCATCTTATCTGGAGCTCTGAATTATTACTTTGTATTTACTCTGTAGTAAATACACCGCCACATGACGAACCTTGCTAACTTCACCATAAGCTTGGAAGGATAGTTATTCCAAGTTGTCAAATCAAAATTCCCCTGAGGACTGGGGGCTAAGGCCACCAAAGCATCATAATCCATGTACCATGTAGAACTTGATGGAATCTTACTCAATATAAGGTTTTGTAAGCACCAGAAACCCTATACCTCTGAACGACAATGCAAAATTTCTTTTAGCCCCACGAAAACTAATGACATGAAGATCCTACCCAAATATAATGTTTAAACTGTACAAAAGGCAATGGCAAAAAAAAACATTGCAATCTCATTAACCCTTAATGCGCCAAAAAGCAGATGACAAAATTTACGTCTGCAGAATTTCAAAAAATGTTTCGTCCAAGCCATATCATATTGAGAATTGGATCACTAGAGGGCAAACAGTTTAGATTCAGATGAGGTGGCTCATCATGAGCCACCTCATCTGGATCTACACTGTTTGCCAATTCAACAATTTTAATTTTTGGCACTGTAAGGGTTAAATGGAGATCTACAATCCACTGAAACTGGATGAGAAAGGAACAACAGGCACAAAGGTCTTATACCATTACCAACATTTTATCTAATTTGATGTTCAAAGGAACGTCTCCACTGTCTTAATTCAATGTGGCTCAATTCTGTAATTTGATTTATACAAATCTAGCTTTACTGGTATGATGGAATTATGTTAATAATGCCATTCATCTATGTATCATATATAAGACCCAACAGGTAAAAAGGTTGCTTCCTGTCTATGCAAACCAGTGAAGGCTCAGACCTGAAACTGCATCAGCTCAGACTGGTCTGAGTCTTTACTTGTATGGACCGTTTGGAATCCACAGCCACAAATTCACAGACTGTCTCAGTCATCGCTGTGAGCAGATATGTATTACCCATTTAAAGCCAAAAAAAGCAGAAGTTCAAAGATAGTTTCATCCAAGCTATATCATACTGAGAGTTCAAACAGCGTAGACCCACATGAGCCGCCTGATCTGGATCTACACTGTTTGCAAACAGAACTATTTTCGTTTTTTGGCACTTTATGAGTTAAGTCCCTTTATTGCCTGATGTGGCTCATATTAAAGCGGCTCTGGTGCCAGTTATGATCTGCCTTTGATGTTAAGATCTATAAACCCATTATGCTGATACCTAATTTTGTTTCAAGCCTATCAAGGGAATTTATAATATTATATAACCCCAGACAGACACAATACACCAACCCAGAGCTGATCCAACCAGACACACAATCTGCCCAGAAGCACTTGAGCCAACATCAAAGCTGCCCCCCTGAAAGCTAACACCTCTCAGGCCAATCAAGTTATCTGTTTGTTTACCCCAATAATCAGATAAACTTGTGAAGTATTCACACCTTGATTATGTTATTATCACAACTCCAGAGATAAAAGCCTGCTTCATTATCATACAACAAAAACACTTATCAACCAATTGGAAAACTAGCTTAGCTGCCCCATATGACAAAGCATTATTAATTATCAAATATAAATCCAATCTAGACAGACAAACTTCAAATAAACTTCAAAGGCAGTGCTAATAACTACTTGATCAGCTTAATAACTTTCTGTTTCAATTATTCAGGAGACAGAGCAAAACACAACCACACAGAACATGAATCAAAACAGACAGATGGTGGTTTATTTGTGTGTGTTGTTTCAATTCTCGTTACGTTTCCCCTGCACCCTGGCAAAAAGCATCCATGGCTGCAGTATATGGAGCACCGTGCTTCTGTCCATAGAATCAGCTACATTCAAATATGTTGAAAATTCAAAGCAAAAATTTATGGGTGTACGAAGTAATTACAGGCAATGGGCTCAGCCAAAACACTAAGGAAGTCACCAATGTTTTTTGTCACCAGAGCTCATTAGCTGATATAATCAGACTGATCCTAAGTTATTTAACCAAGGATATCAAATTTCACTCGCTGATTTAAAAAGAAATCCTGCCTTAAAAGTATTTATGTTTCCAAAATTCAGTCTTTTTATCATATTTCCCAACTTTTATAGTTGACTGTCATCTACAGTATAACCATCTGTCTTCAAACTTTTATAGTTGAGAGTCATCTTCAGTATGATCATCTGCCTTCCAACTTTAAAAGTTGACAGTCATCTACAGTATGATCATCTGCCTTCCAACTTTTTAGTCGACAGTGAACTTCAGTATGATCATCTGCCTTCCAACTGCTGTAGTCGACAGTCATCTTCAGTATGATAATTTGCCTTCCAACTGTTTTAGTCGACAGTCATCTACAGTATGATCAGCTGCCTTCCAACTGTTACAGTCAACTTCAGTATGATCATCTGCCTTCCAACTTTAATATAGTAGACAGACATTTTTAGTGTAATCATCTGCCTTCCCGCTTTTAGTTGACAGTCATCTTCAGTAGGGTCATCTGACTTTCAACTTTTTAGTTGACAGTCATCTTCATTGTGATCATCAGCCTTTCCAGTTTTAAAGTGGACAGACATTTTCAGTGTGATCATTTGCCTTCCCTCTTTTAGTCAATAGTCATCTTCAGTATGATCATCACAGCTTTCCAACTCCTATAGTCAACAGTCATCGTCAGTATGATCATCTGCCATTCAGGAGATGAACTAAATAAGCCCCTGGCTTCCGTTCAGATCCTTTTGCTATTGTATACTATTTGCAACCTGTACATAACTTGTATAAAATTGAAATAAAATATGTTTACACTATCTGCCATTCAATCAGCACTTTTCAATTCTTCCCCCACGGAAAGCTCAAGTTGTTAAAATTCTAGGATAATTACAGTAATTGTATCATATACTATGGCATCCCTAAATTTTTGGCAATCAGATCTCTGTGTCTGACTGTTTTCGGTCTGCTATTGGTTGTTTTGGGCAACCCTTTTTTGACTTCATTAGTAAAGAATGTCTAGGCAGAAAATTCACTAGTAGCCCATGTCTAGTAGACAGCCAGTGTAACTACTATGCATGGGAGAACCATAAAAATTCTATAACTTGGGACACTCAAAACAAATACACTTAAATGTCCTTAAAATAGAAAATTCTGGTTTACATTGCAGTTATGGGTCCAAATGATGAAGATGGGATAGCAAACAGTGAAGAACCTGATCGGACTGCTCCTTAAGGAGCAGTTTGATCTGGGTCTGCACTTATGGGTCCAAATGATGAAGATGGGATAGCAAACAATGAAGAACCTGATCAGACTGCTCCGATCTGGGTCTGCACTGTTTGCTCATACATACTTGCACCAATACTCAGAATTTTTAGGGTATAGACTGACTGATCACCAATCAATACAAACTGCTCAATCTAGCCAGATGGGCTCTCCGATTTCTCTTTGATCTTGCCCTCTTTTGTCCAATCACTTCTTTGATGTTTATATCAAAGCAAAACATTTAAATATTTATTCTCTGATACAGAGAATCATACAAGCCCTTAATTTACATCTGTGTAATAAAAGTCAAATCCACATGTTGTTGAAGGGGGCTTGATGAAGAAAAAGACAATAGCTGCAAATGGCCCTATCAATCTGTCATCATTAAACATCACATAAAGAAGTAAGGGGAGATCATTTGGAAATGCTTGCATATGGGTAGACTGTTTCACTGCTATGTTGTATACAATTAAATGTCATAAGGCTGTGAGACAGTCTGGCATATGGGTGGGTGGAGGGGGAGGGGGCACTCTAAAAAGGAAAAATCACCACAAAAACTCTTCATTTAAGAGTAAGCCCCCTTGGAGAGGGGAGCCCACTCAGTTGTCTTTTAAAACCACATCCACAGGGTGGGGAAGGGGGCAGAAGAGATGTGGCCATATAAATTTAAATGGGCACTTTAATGCACTTTAGTGGTGCTACACCACAAACAGCCCTACTGACAGAGGTGTAGAGATGAAAAGTCTAATTAGAACTGCCTCACTGTGAGTTGTGCTATTGAAGGGCTAGCATCTGAGAGATTGAGAGATAAGAGCCAGCCCCGGATCCAGGGGGTGGGCTTTGGGGCTTCAGCCCCGCCACCTGGGCCTTGTTAGATTAAAATATATGTTGTGAAATCTCATTAGAATCGCCTCGCCGAGGCGATACTAATGAGATATCACAACATATATTTCAAGGCGAAAAGGACATTATCAAAATTTCTAATCAAAATTATCTCTTACTATGTCATATATTTTCAAGCCCCACTCACTGCCCCCGCCCCATCCACCTCCCCGCCCCCACCCCCACAAACACACACATACATCTCGGCACCACCAGCCCCACCAGTTATCCATAGCCCCACCAGTAAGTGGTGGTCTGGATCCGGGCCTGAGAGCTTTGAATTTCTTTTTACCTATACATAAATCTGTATCCTATGTCACCTGCATGAGACCTGACATGCGTTATGTGAATTATGTTCTTTTTTTCTGTTCTACATAAGATTTATGAATTGTTTCCAAAATGTTCAAACTTTTGTGGATTAATTTTGTCTCTCTGCACCTAAATTCTGAAAAGATGAAAAATTTCGCCATAAATCTTAATACCCTTAAAGCAGTAGCTCTTTCTCTCAGGAGCAAATAACTTATGAATTTGGAAACATCAAGCATAACTTTCTGCAACAGAGGAGAAGAGAGAGATAATGACTGTTTCCTTGGTATATTAGTGAAATAACAGTTACCCACTCAAGTGGGGTGCCATAAAACACGGCACAAAGAAGCTACACTGAAGTCAAAAATAGGTATGCACCACTGTGAGAAGTTCAAATCAGTCATGCCACGATGCATGCTTCCTTAAGATATGTAAAAGAGCAAAACCTCAGAGCTGTCTACATTGATCAATGTTTGCATTTCATCAAAAACCACTCCAACTAAGATGGAAAACTGATCAAACAGCACAGATGTTGAATCTGATCTGAGACTTCTACATTCAAAAATGTAGTTCAAAGGCCCTTTTCTCGAGCAGGTCAGGTGTATATATAAATACCACACTACAGATACTAAGTTTTTCAAGAGCGACAAAGCCAAATTTATCAAAACAGGTACACAAAAGAGAAAAACACGCTTTTTACAAAGCATCTGTTATGCCTTAGAATACCATTTCATCTTAGAATACCATTTCATCAATGCTTGTGAACACACAGGACGCACCACCTGCACAATAGAATGCACCCTATGTTATGTAACTTGGGAAAGCATGAAAGTATCTGTAAAGGATCCCAGGTTCAAGCCCCACTAGAGATTCTGTCCCAGCCTGAACATTCCCCCCCCCCCCCCCCCAACCCACCCACTGTTAATCCATCATCATCTGCCACTTAACTAAATTGGCCTGAGTCTCTGTCTCTTACGGTGCTCGGACATTTCGGCCACGGACATTTCGGCCTAGGACAGTTCGGCCACGGACATTTCGGCCACAGAAATTGTCAAGGGTGGACATTTTGGCCTTTATCCAAAAACTACTTTTTATAATTAAATTGATTACTAATATGAGTAACTTTAAGCTAGTCTTAATGAAGTCCTATGATTTTTTGTTGTTATCGTGATGTTTTACGGACCTCCAACATCTTTAAGGTCATTTTGAGCATTTCATGGAAAAAAACATGGTGAGCAATTATTTCAACTACTTGAACTAGGGCTTCAAATGATATTTGGTGAAGTGTTTTGTTAGGTTTAAATACTTCTAAAGTCATTTTGAGCATAGTCTGGCACATATGCCATCCCCACTCCTGAGCCAGTGTGGCCTTTATCATTCATTTGGTGCCTATAATAACTTTATAGCTGATGAATCTGTGGTGCACCCATTTTTGACTTTAAGAGATATGATTGGAGTTATTTTGAGCCGAGTCATACATTTTTGTGCCATGTGTGTAGATAATCATCCAATGTAAATTTTAAATGGTTTACAGTAGCATATTTTCATTTCCCAATTTTTTCAGATTTGGCCGAAACGTCCATGGCCAAAATGTCTGTGGTTGAAATGTCCGTGGACGAACTGTCCTAGGCCGAAATGTCCTAGGCCGAAACGTCCGTGGCCGAAATGTCCTACATTCGTCTCTTACATTCCATATGTAATATTCTAGTAACCTTCCCTATCTCTACATCTCTATCCTATATAGGCTTATCCACCCCATCCAAAGCGTGCAACTATGGTAGCGTACTGCTGAGCCACTTGTGGTACGTCGTTAGGAGAATAAAACTGAACTGAACCAAAGCTTTGAGACTAAGCCTATCACTGATGTTTCCAGAACATTATAATTGGCCATTTTTTCTTCAGAATTTGTCAATTTTGAAGACCTTGGCACAATAGAAAATTTTTGCATCTAAACCTTTCAAGCCAGCTTTCATTTCGTAATGTTTTCTGACCTTTCAAAAACTTCATTCACAAAAGCACCCAAAATAGATAGTTCCTGACCCCCTGAAACCCTAGGGTTATCTTGAGTTTATATAATTAATGTATCTGAGGGAACAACATACCCAACAGTTGCAGTTTGTTATCTGATAACAGCTATCAGGTAAGTGCTGGGTTTTACCCATAATTTCGGGCAGAAGAGTCTCTGCTAACAGTGACGATCCAGATCAGACTGCACCCAAGGAGCTGTCTGATCAGGATCTGCACTGTTAGCCAACTTTTTTTTTTTCATAAAAAATCCCTTGTACTAGGCTTGCCCAAATTCGAAGATTGATGTGTTGCCTGTGATGTCAAAACATTTGGGGCTTTGATGTCAAAACATTTGGGGTAAATATAATAGATATCAATTAACAGCCTTTGTAGGTAGTGCATACCTCCAGATGTTTGGATTTATTGGTATCTGTTTAAAGCATGTTTACTTAATCAGAGATTAAAGAGTTCCAAAAAAAAAAAAAAAATTGTTTTAATTTTTTTTTTCTTTTTAATGTCAAAACTTAAAATTTTGCATTGCAGTTATCACAGCATTTGAATGTTGCATACATATTATAGGGTGCTGCAAGGGTCACCACCACACCCCCTGCATAGGTATAGGGTGCTGCAAGCTTCACCACCACAACTCCTACGTACGTATAGGGTGCTGCAAGCTTCACCACTACACCCCCTGTATACGTAAAGGGTGCTGCAAGCTTCACCACCACATCCCCCTGTCCCCTAGCCCCCTCTACACACTAGCATAGATACAAATCCTTAGTTTACGCTTTTTTAGACATGTCACGTAAAATAGTTATTCTATTCTCTCAATTAATAAAAGGCCATGGCCATGACTGCCAAATTCTTTACAGCAAATGCAAGGGAAAGCTCGTTCAATCTGTGCTATCACCCGTGTGCTGATCTATCAAGTCTAGTCACGGTAGCTGCTATTTACATCGGTGATACAGAAGGACCTTTTACATCTGCCATGACTCAATTGCATCCTCCTTCTTCAAACATTATAGTTTCATATTTCTCTCATTAATTCAGAGAAGAAATTGATGAAAATAAATCAAAGAGTTTCAGATCTATTGTAATATCAATTTATAGCATTCAGGATATGATTTGAAAGCTGCCTATTGTAAATGGAAACCAAACATCTGCAATTCATATTGTTTTCCCAGTTCAATTCTATTCAAATCATGCTGATTAAGGGTAACAAATAAACCTATCCGATTCCTACTCTTATCCAAGATATTCTTTTTTCTCATCTCAAACAGTAATTGTGCATGATCTTAGTTCAGTAGCTAAGCTCCCAATAAACATGATTTTTTTTACAATAATTCTCAGATACATGTGAATTTTTTCTTATTTCTCCAAAACAAAACAAACATAGTGACCCCTTGTTAGAACTGTCCCATGGGGACAGTTCTAACCAGAGGTCACAATGTATGTTTTAATGGGGCATGTACGAAATTATCCAAGAATTATCATCAAACGCCAACCTTATCTGGAGCTCCGAAAGATCTTGGGATAAAAGAAATCTGAATAGTGTTCAATTAAGGAAGATTCCTTGATGTTTGAATTGGATTTTCATGTTTGAAAGAGCACAGAACCTCAAAGAGCTTGTCTGCTTTAAGCTTTTCTTTATTGCCTCTGGCACTTCAGACCAAATGCTTAGCACCGCAGGGGGTTTCCTTAGCCAGTTACCATGCCAACATTAAATACTGGGACATATGTGTCTGTGCCCAGAAGAGCCATGTGTGAGTTGCATGCTGAAGGTCTTCACAACTCCACACTCGCCCCTACAGAGGAGATGGTCTTGTCTGCTTTCGAAGATGGGAAAGACAAAGGTTAATGGTTCAAGTGTCCAAATATAAGACTATCATTGTGTAGATATATATATGTATGTATTCTTCTCTTTTTTTTCTATTTTCACAGAAAATTCTTCTACACAATATCAAGAACTTACAGCTACCTATTTAAGTGAAATTAAGATAAATAGAAGGCTGTGTGCAATGGAACCCTGTTTACAGTGTGAACAATTCTACTGCTGACAAGATTCAAACCCAGTATCACTGGTAGAGTGGTAAATCATAAACATCACCAAGAACCTAAAATGCAGACCAAATAGAAGTGGAAAGCAGGTCTTCAGAAAAAGGTCTGACATACTTTGAAGATAATTTTTCTTCTCAATGAAAACATATATTGTGGCCCCTCATTAGAACCGTCTTTGCGAGACTATTCTCATGAGGGTCACATTATTATGTTTTTGTGCAGAAATATGTCAAATTATCCCTAAATTATCCCTATTACTTTTCCTTATCTGGAGCACTGGTTCCGAAAGACAGCATGTCTGCAGATGCACCAGATCACCACCATATGGCACTATTTCCCATTGAGACACCTCTAATGCCGAGCTTATGAAACAAGAATAAAGAAACGTCAGTTGTTTAAACCCCAACAATCTGCAAGGCATGTGCCTGGTTCTACAATAAAGCAAAGTATTTTGTAAATGATCAGACATTAAAGGAGCTTTTAAGGGATTTAACAGAATGGAGATCTTTGATGTGAAATCTCCGGTTTCAGAACTCTGTCTGTGCAGCCCAAGCACAAAGAATTTAAGGGAAAACAAACTTAAAATAGACCTTGAGCATCTGCTACACACATACAAAACACCTCTTTTTTTTCTCACTTTTTTCCTACAGAATTTTGGGGTCTGCTTGTATACCAATTTAATATTAAAGGGCACCGAACCTTCTGACAGAACTATATTCATTCAGTCAAGACAAATCATATGATTTACTTTGATATCAGGTATATTATAAATCTTCTAAAACATTTTCATTATAACAATCTATCTTGATTTAATAAACTCTAAGATTATTTTTGGAAGATATTTCAATTCTAATATTCAGTGAACTCTTGATATCTCAAAGTCGAAGTTCATCTCAAACTACTGGTATCTCAAAAGTAAATTTTCTGGTACCAGAAAATTTACTTTGGGATACCAGTAGTTTGAGATATCTGAGGTTGAAACACAAAGAAACGTAGGAAAAGTGTCAAACTATCTCTCTGATATTTGAGGGTACTTTGAGGTATTAGGTGTTTGAGATAGCAAGAGTTGACTGTAGTAAGTTCAATACCAAATTAGGTAAAAACGGGCCTGGCCAGCAAGATAGATTTTACGGTAATTTAGGTAATCTTCCTTAAACCCAACTATAAAGGGCCTTTGAAATCGGATCATAGTAATTATCCTCCATTGAGGTTCAATTAACTATGGGTTAAGTTGTATGCAATCTCAATGGGTAAAATTCTGCTTTACTATAAAATAGCTCCGATTACTTCGGCAGTGGTGCACCATACAAAGTGTACTCACACCACCGTGTAACTTCATTTTCATATAACATAATAACAACTGCGCATGAATGTTATGCCACAATGCACCCGAAAAGTGAACCTGGTTCTCAAGGATTTTTTAAACCAAGACAAAATTTTCAAAATTGCATGCAAACATTTTTTGTTATTTTCCATGGCTGCGTAATAGTGATTAATGAAGTGCAACACAATTCTAATCTCTAATAAAAATTCTGAAATCTATCAATACATTTTCCATACTCGATCCCAACATCACTCCACCCATCCCAGCAGGCACATGACGTTGAAATGACGTCGTACTGACGTCGATGCGACGTATTGACGTCGCATCGACGTCAGTATGACGTCATTTCGACGTCATGTGCCCGCTGGGACGTGTTCTTGCACTTTGGACAAGTCTCATTATCAAATCTGAGAATGTTTAATCTAAAACTCTTTGCAGTAGACAATATGGAAAATTAGGCTATCATAAAATATAACTTTCAAGTTATCTCTATATTTCTGAACTACTTTATGCTTTTCTACTCTTTTTGATTTTTGAAAAGTAGCAGAAGCCGTTGCCATTGCTCTGATATTAAGAACAGATGACATAGTTAGAGTCCATATTTTCTATTACCTCCTATTTTTTTAATCAAAAACACCCATCTTGGAGCTATCGTGAACAAATGTTCTAGTGCACAATGCTGGGTTCAAAGCGCACACTTTTATTAACAGCCACACTTCCCTTTGAGGTTTCCTTTCTTTAAACAGCAGCGACATGTACGCAACCTTTATGAACTTCATTTTTTCTCTATTTTTTATTTCAATCATTTCACTTGAAGAAGTTTTATTGCTTTTAGCTCTTGGCATATTAGAAACAGCCTCAAATTATTTAATCATATAATTGCCAACTATTCATTGGACTTAATTCATAAGAGGATCTAACTTAATTAGAGAGCCTTTGATGTTATAACCATGTGGCAAAAATTCTTCAAAGGACTGTTTAATTATGAAAACTATTAAATGACAAGTTTAGAATAGAGGAACTCAATACCCTTCAATAAGTACAAATCAGCTGTCATGAGTGCGCAGGATAATGTCCAGGATTTAGAAATGTAATGCGCGAGTAAAGAACAGGATTTAGAGGGTAGTGTGCGAGTAATTTAACATCACCATCCTTTTGAAAGAACTAATCTCTAAAAATCTCCGGATAAAACTGATTTTGAAACACAAACTCCTTCCTGAAGTCCAAGTTCTATGCTGGTGATAGTGATATACAATCAATACACTCTTGTTTGTACAATTGATAATCTAATTGCCGAAGTTCATGAATTACCTCCCCATAAAGAGTCCAGAAGTACAAACTGTGGTTACCTATTACATTTACTTTCCAAGTCAAATTAAACGGACATATTACTCCTGAATGAATGCTGAGATGTGCTAAGACCCCTTAAACCATACCCTTAAATCTGAATTCAGTCTTCCATGTCTGCATGTAGACAAGTCCATTTGTCCAACCATTAGAATGTTGGCTGGACAAATACATTAAAGGAGGTTGCAGATTCTGATCAAATGATCAAACAGCTTCTTGGTACACTATTTGCTGAGACACTTTCTGCCCAGTTATAGCTGTACCATATATCAAATAATATCACAACCGTTACATTAGAAGTTTCAATTAAGAGGTAATAATATTAGCAACAGTAGCTGAAGAAAGACCACACATCGAGAGTGACATGATCTCTAGGTTGTTTTACAAGAGCCAGTGTCTGACTTCCCCTATATCAACCAGCAGACAGTAATGTACCTGAACTACTGTTACAACCTATATATTAGGACCAAAAATCCCCAGCAAACTGTGTAGGTCGAGATCAGACTGCTCCCAGAGGAGCAGTCTGATCAGGGTCTACACTGTTTGCCAGCCTCTCAACAATTTTGGTCATATTATTGGACAATTAAGGCACATTGTTTAAATTTTAGGCCAATTATGTGAGATGGTTACGGTTCCCAATATTGATGGTAATGATGGTAAAGTGGGGTTGATAACCTCTAGATAAAATACAAAGTTACTTGTTGACCCATGAATTCTATCTTGTAATAGTAATCAGTACCACCAAAACAATAAAGAATCCACCAATCTCTAGAATACAAAGCATCCAATGAGAAATGCTTAAATTCACCTGTATTTTTTGTTTGGTTAACTCAAATAAACATGAATTCTGTGGCTCCATGCTTAGTGTATAGCTCTGATGCAATACTCAACTAAAATGTCAGTAACCAAGATTTCACCTCTGATGCACTTACCAACTGAGATCTAAGCTGTTGCATCAACCGAGGCATAAGTAAGCCTAAGATGTCCATTTCAATGCAGTACCCAACTCTGATGTAATACTTAACTGAGATACAAGTTTTGATGCCAACTCTGATGCAGTCACTAACATGTAAACTCTGAAGCATTTACCAAATAAGTTCAGGGTCTGATGCAGTGCCAACTAAATGGATACAATACTAATCCAAAATCTATGCACTGATATGGTACCCAACCAAACATGTTGGCAGAGGTAAACAGTAGCCAAAACTCTGAAGTATGGTCCATGTTACTTCCTTTGAATGTGTTTTCTGCTCTTTAAGGATCTCTTAAAGATTTTAATCTGATGTAGTACTCAACTAGGCTATACACACGGATGCAGTACTCAACTGAACATGTAGGTCCTGATGCAGTACTCAATGAAGATGAAAGCTGGTAAGTCAACAGAAGTTGCTCTTTTGTCAAAAGTTTAGTATCAACCATAAATTCTGATGCCAAGAATAAACCAGTCTGATAACTAAAATAAACTGCATTTCAATAAATCATGATTACAGACTCCCAGTACAGTTCTGTGTAAACAGCTGCTCAAATTGCAGATTTCATTCCTCTCTTTAAATCATGCATGCAGATAATGCAATCCAACATGCACCCCAATCAAAGATATGTCAAAATTCTTGACTAGCAGATCACCTGAGTCATGTTGATCAGTTTTTTTCATGAATTAACAGGTCGCTTTTGATGCAGCAAGCATTTGCTCAATGATTCATCTTTCTGGGGTCCAGACATGGGAAAATCATAGACAGTACGAGTATCACAACAGTCATCAGTGCTCCAGGTAAGAAGGGATTTTGGAATAATCTAGGAAAATATTCCTTATTTTCCATAAAAAACAGGCGTTATGACCCCTCATTAGAACCCTCTGGCCAAGACAGTTCTAATGAGGGGTCACATTATGTTTTCATTGAAAAATAAGAATAATCTTTGAATTATCCCTGTTACCACACTGGTCTGGCATTCATCACAGGCAACGAAGGCAACGTACTATAAAACTTGATTTTTTCGCATATCTCTTAGATTAATTTCAAACTATTATTCTTACGGACCCGGCAGTTTGTTATACCTCTTAATCAGACCAGATTTTTTAAGAAATTCCGTCTAGTATATATGCAGTGCTTGAATAAGTTTCTTTACCGATTCGTTGCATAGACGTTGTAGTCCAAAAATTGTTTTCAAGCATTTCTTGAATATGCATATGAATTCAATAAAACTTTTGATTCCTATTCTAAGAGCCGGGGATCGGACGGTCCGTGAGACTATACTTCTGAGACAAAGTTATCCTGATAAGCGGAACAAACAAGATTCATGTACGTTGTCTTCGTTACCTGTGTTGAATGCCAGACCAGTGTGGTTACCCCTTCTAATCTGGAGCTTGGAGTCATTAAAATAGGAACTGCCTTAATGTGGCAGTTTTACTGACAGCCTCTTGTCTCCAATGGATTTGGTTGGTTGGTTGATTTGATGCTTCACGTCCACGGTAAACAACTAAGGTCATGTCGGGACGGTCAGTTAACCTAACCACACTATTCCTGGGCAGGCTTAGACCTCCTAAGCGGTTAACCAGTACTAAGTGCACTTACTTTCGCCAGTAACTGACAACTGCCCTTCTTGAATCAGCGGAAGGAGAAACGGAAGTATGTGGCCAGACCGGGATTCGAACCCAGGACCTCTGACTTACGAGTCAGGTGCCCTACCGATTCCGCTACCGTCTCCAATGGAAGGTCATGATGTACAGTATACATTTTTTAACTGAGAAAAATCTGATAATCCCTTTACTATAAAAATTCCAAATATTGGGACAGCTTGGCTTTTAAGTAAACAGTGCAGACCCAGTTCAGACTGCTAGCATCATTTGGAAGCATTACTGCATTGTACAACAAAACAGTTTCATTGTTGGGAAAATTACATTATTTTAGGTGTCCCTATTTTTAGAATTTTAGGGCAAACTCCAGAGCTTTAGATAACAGGGAATATTTAGTGATAATTAGGGATAATTTTTGTTAATTCTGCATAAAAACATATGTTGTGACCCCTCATCTGAACCGTCTCGACGAGACGGTTCAGATGAGCGGTCACAACATATGGTTTCAATGAGAAATAAAAAAAAATATCCCTCAATTATCATCAAATACCCCTCTTATCTAGAGCCCTGCAAACTCTGAATATTCACTTACTTTGTGGTGGAGGTATCATTTGTCGCAGGGTGAGGAGCCTGAGTGATGGAGTCTGGGAGGCTGATCCCACTGTCAAAATTACTGGCTGCATCTGACGAGTGATTGGCATTGCGAGGTCCCGTCTTCCGTCCCGTACCGCCACTACTGTGAGGTCTAGGAGTTCCGCCTACATCGCCCCAGCACACCATGCTATGTTGCTGTGCCTCAATTTCTAATTTATGTTTTGACTTGCGGTCTCGCCCATGATGATGATGATGATGATGGTGTATATGCTTATGAGTTTCTAATGCACAATTTTTATCTTCTCCTACACCACTGTCAAAAGATGACATAGAAAAGAAGTCTGTCCGTTTTTTACTATGTAACGGTTTCATATGTAAAGTTCCAGGCATGCTGGATGCCCCTGAATGAGGCTGAGTTTGTGAAAGCACTTTACGTGTTCTCTCTGGGGATTTAGACCTTGCCGGGGGACTATGCCTGCCCGGCGACCTGCTAGGAGTCTGTTGGGCAGATCTTTCCCATATCCTAGAACAATGCTCGTCCAAAATGGAATCGGCATTTTCATGTTCGTCGATCAGAGATGAGGTCAATAGCGGCACTAATGAGGTAGTGTTTCTGGACGATGTGGCTGATATACACGATCTATCCATTGTGTCATTCAATTCAGTCTGAAAATATGAAAAGAAGAGTGTCATACTCAGAACTCCAAACCAGCAGACACATAATGTTGAAACATCATTGGTTAAACGTCATTATTGAAACCACATTGCTTTAATGATGATATACTGGTAACACTGAATCACTGTTGATTCAATGTCATGACACTGAATCAACACTATCAGTGTTGATTCAATGTCATGACACTGATTCAACATCGATTCAAGACACTGAATCAACATGCATTCAATGTTGTTTAAAAGTTGTGTGCCCACTGGGAAACTGTGGGCTTACAGTCAGTTCTATGATCATTTGAGCTGCATCACAACAGGATAAACACAGTAGCATATGCGCCTAGGAAATACTCAAATCAGCTTTGCTGTCCGCATGGAGCTAGCTTAGAACCCTAGCGGCTCATTTGTTTTCTTACTTCTCCAGTTAAGCATGGCTATGTAGTGGCACCTTAGTCATTAGAACTGCCTCACCAAGGCCATGCCCCTATTTTTCTGAGAAAGATGAACAAAAATCTAGAAATAACCATCAAAACCAAACTTTATCTTGGGCTCGGAGATTAAAATGTATACGCACCCAAAATACTGGAGATATAAAGTTGTACTTTCCATCCATTTTGTCAACTGTTGCTTATCACTGAATTGATTCTATAACCCGTTTCCTAACTATTTAAACCTAATATATCTTTCTTAGTCAAGTCTTCACACTAACAGCATGCCAAATGAAATCTATACGACTGACAGAATTAATGACTAGTTTTGAACTTCTGCATTATTGAATTTTTTCACTTTAACATCTCAAGATAAATGAACATCCAAAAGAGTCATTAAAATCTACAAACCCTTGTTTTAGCTCGCCAGACTGACTAATGTTTAAGATAATTTCACCATTTTATAACATGTTTTGCATTTTATAATGTCTATTTAAAGAATTACCACTAGAGGCCTTACAACAAACAACATCATAGTTAGCTTTAAAGTTACCAAGAGATTAAAGGAAATCAAGCGCTAAAACACTCAAAAACAAACGCAAGTGGAAAAGGAAAATCCGCCTTATATATTCATCAGATCTCTATTTCAACATTTGAAACCAAAGTAGCTAATTTCTCCCTTTGATGGTAACAGGATTTCAGGGAAATTTTGTTCTACAACATCAAAACCCTTGCTGCCCTATCATTAATATTTGAAAAACAGATTAAACCAACACATCCTTTTGTTGTTCTTTTGCTAAACAGGAACAAAAGTACATCAAACAGAAATATTTCCTATCAGGCTGGTCAAAAACGCTGTCATTTGAGCCATGTCACAAGACACAGGCCTTAATCCTGAACAAAATGCAACGTTTGTAATCTACTCAAACTAGAATCATCCCTGTTTGGCCCAATAATCTATGGTGTGCAGGACTCTGAATAGCAAAGATGCAAAGACACTGATCAGACTGCGCAGTAGCGCAGTCTGATCTGAGTCTTAGCTGTTTGCACATGCTACATTGTCCAGTTTCTTCCAATACAGCTCATTTAATTCCTATTCTCCCAGAGCTCATAAAATTTGATTTTTATATTCTGTTTGATACAAAGGCCTTTGAGATCAATAGAATCGGGTGTGAAACCTGGGTTGTTAACATGTCAGTAAAAAGGCTGTTATTAATGGTCAGCTGATATTATCAGACAGCAGATGAGGCAGATACATCTTTCACTGCCCATCAGCTCAGCAGGTGGGAGAAAACTTCAAAAGAAACTGATCTGGACCACAGAGGTTTCCTTTAAAGGTGAGAAAACTGGGCTGGTGTTCCTTCTGGCCTGCTGTCCCCCTGGAACTGCCCATTCAAAACAATTCACTGACCGGTTTTGTATAGCTTGCGGTTTTGTATAGCTTGTGCCTCACTTAATTTTATAAAATCTCACTTAAAATCTCATCAGATCTCACAGAGTCTAAGTTCACAGCCTGGCATGTGTGCACTCCTATAGCAGAATGACTGCCCTTTTTACCGAAGAGTAGGTGTTTCACTATGATTTTTAGAGACTTTCAGAACCAAAGGTTTACATTTTAACTCTGAACATGTGATACTACACACTCATGAATGCAATTCCACAACTTTGTTACAGTGTCACATGCTGCTGACACAGATCGTACTTAAAGGTAATATCTCCCTATTTCTCTTAGGGCATGATGAAATCTGATCAATCCGCACTGATCATCTGCTGGTAGCACTGGCTGTACAGGGAAAAATAGTCATTGAATTTGTTCTCTTTTCAAAGATTGTACTGTAGATATGTATAACCTTTTCTCATATGCCACCTGTGAGTGGCCTGAAATATTTACCAAATTAAGTTCTGTTCTGTCCTTTTCACAACTGACACCGAAACAATGTATGGCCTGACTGACATACCTCATGAATGACTTTGTGCACCCGTTCAGTCTTTTCTTGTTCTTTTAGTATCCTCTCCAGTCTTTCAATGAGCATCTCGGCAAACTTCTTTGGATCCACCTCGGCTATATTACGATCTTTGGGAGCTCTATCCGTTCTCTGTGAAGATAATAAGTCTGTTCTCTGGGAACACAATAATACTGCATTTACCCCAAATATTCTGATAGACAGTGGCGGATCCAGAGGGGGTTCGGGGGGTTCAAACGAACCCCCTTCTCAGCCCAAATTATCTTATTTCCATGGGGAATTTCAGGAAAAATTGGTCAAACTGCATAAATCGAACCCCCCTTTCAGCTAATTTGAACCCCCTATACAAAATTCCTGGATCCGCCCCTGATAGACCTGTCTGGGCAAACATTGTAGACAGAGATCAGACTGCTCCTGAAGAGCAGTCTGATTACTGTCTAAAATGTTGGCCTGTAAAGTCTCCTAAGTGGCAAATTATGCCTCTCAACGTATTTTGAGTGGACAAACGAACTTACTACAGTGCATGAATTCAAATCCAATGGCCTTTAAGCAGAAGCTGATTTGAAAATTTGGTGAAACTGTCACATCCACCAAAGAAATGCTGATTTCTTTTCATTTCAGCTGTAACTGTTATAACAGCCTAGCAGCCAAAAATAATTCATAGACTAACATTGGCCAGTGTGCTGGTGTATTGTCTCCACAGAAAAGTTCTAGCCTTGAAGCCAATCAACAATGCACTATGAGGATGTTTCTCGCTCAGAAATGGGCAGCTCTTAATCAGGTACAGCAATAGTATATGCAAATCAATATTCTGTTTATGCAAAAAGAAAGGAAAAATGACTTCAATTGATATATGAATGCTAGTTTTTGACAGCTTCGAAAGTGTCTGATCTTTGCGAAAGAATGAAATGCAACTTTTCAATAGCTGATGGACAGGTAGTAATTCCGGGAATTTTTTTCTTATTTCTCCCATAAACCCTCATTCATGAGGCCGCAGGCTGTTCTGAGCGTGTCACAGCTGACTTTCTACATATGCTTCCTGATGACCTAATTCAAAACAAACCCTTAAAGCTCCAAAAATTAGCAAACAGTGTAGATCCAGATGAAGTGGCTCATAATGAGCCACCTCATCTGAATCCACACTGTTTGCCCTGTAGTGTTCGAATTCTCAATATGATATCGCTTGGAAACATTTTTTAAAATTCTGCAGACGTAAATTTTAATATCTGCTTTTTGGCGCATTAAGGGCTAATTTTGACTGTGGTCAGAAAGATTCATGTTATGCTCTTACCGGAATAATAACTGAACCAATATCTGGATTAAGTCTTTGTCTTTGCAAGGTCTTGTAATACTTTCTGCTCCTTTTTGACTCACGAAAAGAATGACCATCTCTGAAACAGGATAAGCAGATTGTACAATGAGACCCAATTCCACAAACACCATGGAGACAAATGAGCCCTGACATGACAAAACCAACAAAGTGGCATGTGCACCCAGCAAAGACTCAGATAAGCCAAGGCATCGACCCAGTCTGTTCAGAGTCTACAATGTCAGCATGACAGTAGCGGTATATTTTTTAACCCTATTGCACTCAGAGCAGTTTTGGCCGTTCTGAGTGCAACAGGGTTAACATTAGGGTATTGGCTATTTTGAAGACCTCCTGTGGGAATATGTATCAATGCATGATAAACAGAAGTCTAGATAAGAGGGCGTATTTGATGATAATTAAGGATAATTTTTCTTATTTCTCATCGAAACCATATGTTGTGACCCCTCAACAGGGGTCACAACATATGTTTTATGCAGAATTAACAAAAATTATCCCTAATTATCACCAAATACGCCCTCTTATCTAGAGCTCTGATAAAAAGATTAATGTTTGGATTACTATGCAATAAAAGCAGAGTTATGACCAGCTTTTTATGCACAAATCTATTAATGGAAAATAACAATAAATCGGGACATGCATAAAGGAACCTATCTCACATCTACACAAACAAACCATTTCCAGCCAGATCAGACGAGCATCATAAATGTTTCTCAATTAAGTGGACTTTACTATCTTGATATACAGCCCCATGTAAGAGTGGGTACTGAGGATAATTCAAAGACAATTTTTCTATTTCTTAATGAAACATATGTTGTGACCCCTCATTAGAACTGTCTCGGTGACGGTTCTAATAAGGGTCTCAATATGATATTATGATTTTATGGAGTAATATAGAAAATTATCCCTAAATTATCTGTTACACTTTCTTATCTACAGCACTGTCAGACATATATACTGGAGGAGTCCAGTAGTCATGTATATGGCTTCTCAAGTTTAGCTAGTGTTGGGAATCGGACTGGAAAATCACAATCGATTATCGGAAGAGTTAAACCGATTGATTATCGATTTTACAATCGGATATCCTGTCAGCCAAGTCAACCAATATATAATGATAGCTAATGCTCCATAAAAGTCTAAATCTGTACTTATCCACCAAAATAAAGAGCATAATGCACAGAAAAGAGCATTAGACATCATTACTCCTTTGGCATCAACTAATTTTTGTGCCAGACATATTTCATAGGCAGATAGAAAGCAGTGAATGTGATCATGCTGGCTAGCAGCTGAATCTTGTAACAGATGAGGGCAACATACCTATGCACTATAATGCTATCTTAGATGGCCATATCAGTACTGTATATATATAGTTTTCTTTTATTTCTGCCAGCACTGACTGACAATAACACAGATACAGTTGCCATTGTTGGTAAAATCTTTCTTCTCAAAGTATTCACCTTTTCAGATAAGTCCTTATGCAGTATACATTGAGACAACTAAGAAGTCACTAAACCTGCCCCTCTTAGCGGCCTTATAGATGACGAAAATTGAAAGTGTAACCACCTGTACTTTTTTAAAATCAGTAAAAGCTAAGGACTATTTGGAATCAGGGTCTATATATGTTATTAACAGCAATCTCAACCTTTTAGCCAAAGGTTGTATTGGTCAGAGTCTCAAAACGCTTGTTTCGTTTTCATATAATCAAGCAGAGCTCTAGATAAGAGGGGTATTTGATGATAATTGACGGATAATTTTCTTTATTTCTCATTGAAACCATATGTTGTGACCCCTCATCTGAACCGTCTCGACGAGGCGGTTCAGATGAGGGGTCACAACATATGTTTTTGTCCAATATTAACAAAAATTATCCCCAATTATCACCAAATACTCCCTCTTATCTAGGGCTCTGATCAAGAGTGGGTGTGGGGGGGGGGGGGTATCAATACACAACTATTAGCGTATGTTTTTTTTGCATAAAATGCATATGACAGATGTCATATCCAGGTTAGATTTTGTGACTGGTCCCTCTTTTATCTCTCTGAAGCAAAAATAAACCCCAAATTGGGATTTGCTCTTCTCTGTATAGGGAAAAAGCTCCATGTCCGGCTCTGATTCTTATTAGGACGCCATGACAGTCATATTTGGATTACTTCCCTTTAAATGCACAAAACAACCAGAAATGATCCGAAACTCACCAAACGGTCTGTGCGACGTTTTTGACCTAATGACTTTGTTTACAATCGATATTCACAAAATTACAATCGATTGTCGCCGACGTGAGCCTGAACGATTAGTTTTCGATGTTGGTTGGTTGGTTGATTTGATGCTTAACGTCCACGGTAAACAACTAAGGTCATGTCGGGACGATGTTCAGCGACTATCGGGACAACACTAAGTTTAGCACATTATCCCTAATACCATCAGGTGCCTTTTCACTGTTTTGCCATTTAATAAGATTTAAAATAAAATTTTAATCAATGTCAGATCAAGTTCAATTTCATGCACATAAAAAACTAACGATAATAAAAGTTCACAAACTTTTGAGGCTATTTCACGAATCCTAATGAAACAATGTGAAAATTAGGGGCCGAGCTGACTGTACTCTGGGCACCGTAAAATGTTACAAATATTCTACGTTCAAACTAGATTTTGGCAAAAATTTCGAACATTAGTGAAACACCGGCCTACACCTGAGCGATTATAAGTACCTGCATAACCCATCGCTGACAGTAGTTTTTCAAGTTTGATAGCTGAACGTTTCAAGTGATTACTACCTTAGTTTCCAGTCAGAGATCAAAGGAAAATTGATGGGAACGCCTCAAGCTAAATTGGTTACACTTCAATGTGCAGAAACACCTTTAATATACAAACTTCTACCTGTAGCAACACATCAATAGGTATACTAATTTGCTTGTAGGCATGACTTCAACATCAGGAAATAGTACTGAGCAAATCTAAATATCTTGAAGAAAAACCACATCATTTGTCTTACTTTTAATCAGAGCTATAGATAAGATGGCGTATTTGATGATAATTAAGGATAATTTTTCTTATTTCTCATCGAAACCATATGTTGTGACCCCTCATCTGAACCGTCTCGTCGAGACGGTTCAGATGAGGGGTCACAACATATGTTTTTATGCAGAATTAACAAAAATTATCCCTAATTATCACCAAATACACCGTCTTATCTAGAGCTCTGCTTTTAATATCACATCTGATATGAGTTGTAACATGATAAAACCAACAAAATGGCAGGTGTGTCTAGTGAAGACTCAGATCAGCATGGGCATCCACTCACTCTCTGATCAGATTCTTCCCTGTCAACATGAAGGTAGCTTAGATCCTTAGCTATCCTTTAAGTAGACAGCGAAGATTCTGATCAGATTGGGCGGACATTCCACTTTGTTGGTTTTGTTGTGCCGGGGCCCACTTCTCATCATTATAATGGCCTCACTTCTCATCAACTGTTACTGCAGTATTTTCAGGCCAGCGGCATTCCCTTTCACCCGCATGCAGCCTTTTCAATTTTCTTGACATTGTGACATACAAAAAGTGGTTATGCTCTTTCCAGCAATAGGCAATCTGTCTGTTAAAGTGCTCATCTGGTCCTCTACTGTATGTCCAGTAAATAACGAGTATGCCTTTTTATTACCCATTCGGACTTTGTTTGATCAAATTATTTTGTATGTACTGATGTTGCCCTTGCTCAACTTGTAAATTAAGGTTTACTTTTTTACATGACAACATTCCAGCCACACTTAGGATTTTTGCGCCACTTTGGTACTAAGGTTAAAATGTGTGTAAAGTGAGCTGTATCATCTGGTGTTTAATTATCAAAGTGAAATAAAACTGTTCCTTCTCTCAACCTACCAACACAATCACTTTTCTGTCCAGGTAAACAGGATTGAACTTAAAAGGCAGGGCTCTGCATAAAGAAAACTTTTGGGGCTTTACAGGTTTCTTTTCGAGTTGTTCAAAATCTCTCTAAGAGAAACATAGCTACAAGAGGAGCTAAGGGAGAAGTGAAAAAGTACAGAACATATAGGGAAATCCAAACTTTGGCCCAAAACTTCTCCCTAAATTGCAGAAAATGTCGCAAAACTTCTCCCTATCTGAAAGCTATAGACTGACCCCTGTTAAAACAGATCTCATTTATTGTGGCAAATCTTCAAATCAGTTTCAATATTCAGCGCTAATGTGTCTTTGAAGCTTTCAATGATTCAATAAGATTTTCTTTGTTCATGGACATAATTTAGCAATGTTGAGTGCATGTGTAATGGCCTAGCTCCTGATAAGAGTTGGTTTCAAACTAGCATTTCGAGATTGTATCTATTCATTCCCCTTAAAACATTAATTCCCCTTAAAACATTCATTATGTCCCCTCATCAGAACCACCTCAATGAGGCAGTTCTAATGTGGGGTCACAATAAAAGTTTTTGTGCAGAAATAAGAAAAATAATCCCAACATTATCGTCAAAACCCACCATTACCTGCGGCTCTCCCAAATACTCTGGTATGTATGCAGGAGATACTCATGAGTGGTCATTCATGAAATGTTTTGGTAGGCATAAAGGACAACAGGCAATTTAATGAATAACTCCGCATTCCTTTTAACCTATAACACTCCATACAACCTATCTGGTTTAAGCAGTTTTTTCGATAAGCCAAACTTTCAGGGGCAAAAATTACCTGTTATAAATTACAACTTTGCAAGGGAAATTTGTTGTGGGTCTCATAGGAATAGCCCATGAGAGGCAATTCAAATGAGATCCAACAAAATATCTTAGGCCATAAAATAAAGGGAAAAAATCTTACTTTGTCCCCCTAAAGTTTTGGCTCGTCAAGAACAATGTTTACCTTTGGCCAACCAAATTTTTTTGATGAATAGACTGTTTGCTCTTCTACATGTTGAACTACTTATACATTTAATCTACTTTCCCAGTAGTCAAAAACCTTCAGAGCTCCAGGTAAGTTAGGACTTTGACAGTGATTCCAGGATAGTTTTTCTTATTTCGCAATAAAAACATCTTGTGTGGCCTTCAGTAGAGCCGCCTCTTTGAGGCGGCTCTAAGGAAGGCCACATAATATGTTATATGGAAAACAACAGAATTATCCAATTATTATCAACAGAAATTCCTTTTTATCTTGAGCCCTGAGCTAAGTGGAAAGGAATTTAGTTTTAATTAATAACTTTTTCTTATGGTTCTATGACAAATCATTAGCAGAGCTCTAGATAAGAGGGAGTATTTGGTGATAATTAGGGATAATTCTTGTTAATTCTGCATAAAAACATATGTTGTGACCCCTCATCTGAACCGTCTCGACAAGACGGTTCAGATGAGGGGTCACAACATATGGTTTCGATGAGAAACAAGAAAAATTATCCTTAATTATCATCAAATACTCCCTCTTATCTAGAGCTCGGATTAGGCCTCCCTTAAAAGAGGGACTTGAGAAACAAGACTGCTATTCCTCTCCTGGATACCATTATGGAAATGATGATCATGATAGGCACAAAATAAACAAGAATTCTGTGGAAAGCTTGTTTTGCCTGTTAGCCCACCGCTGCAAAACAGGGATAAACATAATAACTGGACGAAATTTACGAAATTTACGCTGCCCCCAATACCGTAAATATTTATACAAGTCTTGCTTCTGTTAGTTGCAGGCCATAAAAAAAAAGGCGACGGCTAGTGACAACCGGTTGTCAGTAGCCTCACAGGCTAGAGACAACCGGTTGTCACTAGCCTGTGAGGCTAGTGACAACCAGCTAATAAATTAATATGGTTTTTGAAGGACAGGAAGCATTGGTTCATTGTAATAACATCACAAGTAATTCTAAATAGGTTTATGCTTTAAATCAAGCTACACATGAATCACAACAACAAAATATCTGCAAATAAAAAGGCAAAACTATGTAGAAGAGATATCTTCTAAAAATAGATTTTCCAAGGGAAGTAACTCAAATCACACTTTGTAAGGGAACTAACTCAAAATACCACTTACAAATTTTCTCTGAATGTTTATGTGCTAATTCTGTTTGCACAATTGCCTCCATGATCATAGTAGTTATTCTTGTATTCTTAGTATAAATTTGTAGTTTATTTTTCCTAGTGGATAGATTCAATTTGCTTGACTGAACAGCAAGAATTTAACTATAGGGAAGATCATGTAATGGTACCTGGAGAATTATGTAAAACCTTTTTTCTATCAAGGTAAATGTATAATTTGTGTGCATGTGATGCATAAATTCTTTTAGCTATTTGTATGAATAACCAATGACTTCCAGACAATAATAATGTAGATAATAAATAAATAAAAAAAAACAACAGAAATTTACATCTGATTCTTTTAATAGTTTCTTGCTTTCTACAATCAACTTAAACTTGATCAGAGTGGAAACAAATATCAACAAATATCATGATATAATAGTAATACCATGAAACTAATATTCTAAAAATATTCTTGAGTTTTATTATTTGAAAACAATAGGATTTATAGTAACTGGTTGTCAGCAGCCTGTGAGGCTAGTGACAACCGGTTGTCAGTAGCCTGTGAGGCTAGTGACAACCGGTTGTCAATAGCCACTTCCAAAAAAAAAAGCATTATGTGCACAGAGCTCCATATACGAATGGGTAACGGATAATTCAGAGATAAGTTTCTTATTTCTCAACGAAAACATAAATAGTGACCCCTCATTACAACCGTCTCAGCGAGACGGTTTTAATGAGGGTCACAATGTATGTTTTAATGGTCAAATAAGGAAAATTATCCCTAAATTATCTTTGTTACCCTCCTTATCTGGAGCTCTGTGTGCATCTGACTCTGATAGGCACAACAGTTTAGCAATGGTACTTACACACTGCTGTCTGTAAGAGATCTTGTGTCGTCTGTTAAATTATCTTGGCTGGACAAACTCTGGATCTCGCTGTCTTGTGCAGATGTTGGCGCATACGATACATGATACAGAACTGATCTTTGCTGATACGGTGGATATGGAGCACTGCAAATACACACAATTCATTTTACAATACAAAGAACCTGATACCAAAACTACCGCATTAACCATCAACGATAAAAACTTCTGATACTGGATTCTTCCAGTCTGAGTTCAGACAAGCTCATTTTGTGGAATAAGGCTTAGATTTTATATTAAATCTGTTGAGAAACAGAGCAGCCCCTAAACTGAATGCTCCTTATCTTGGCCAAGAATGTTTATTTGGGTATATCTGTCAAAATGTTCACTGTAAATACGGTTTCTAGAATCCAATACTGAAATCAAAATCAATGGGACAGTGAAATTGTTCCATTTTACTACAACACAAACTGAAACATGCAACTACAACTTGGGAGGTTTGGCAGCTCCAATTCTAGACCTGTTTGCAAAATAGTACAGACCTATGGCCTTTGAAAATATAGTAATGCAAGATTCTGTTCAAACAGAACACACGCAGAACATATTTCTGTACTAGTATGTTGGTAGTGACAGAGCGTAAAGCAGAACTTCATAAAAGGTTGGGTTTTGATGATTATATACTAAAATCACTTCTGTCGGTTCAGCCTAGCTGGCAGGGCTCAGCCTAGAGGTAGAAGTGGGAGAAATAGTCTCCCTAAGCTGACCAACTTCTCCCTATTTTGAGTTGAGGTAGAAGTCAAAATGTATAAAACATATACAGAAAATCCAACATCTGGGATAAAACTTCTCCCTGAAATTCAGAAAATGTCACAAATCTTCTCCCTGCCTGAGAACCCAAGGCTGACCCCTGTTAATCAGCATAAAAATATCTAAGTCCAGTTGTCCAAAGTGATGTTATATATATAAGTCCTTAGTCTAGAATTGGTTAAATCTTAAATTACTCACAAAATCAAATGCAAAAATATTTTTGCAGTGCCAAAGCTTCTCACACTTTTTCAGCAAAAATGGCAGTGTCTTTGCGTATCGTTTGAAATTTTAACATCTCATTCATGAACGGTTAACATCTTTAGTTTTTAAAGACTTAACTAAGATGTGGCTCCTCATCACAGACTTAATCAGAGCTTATAATGTAAGTTTTTTTCTATATAGAATCATCATCCAAACCCCACCAGTACCACATTAGGGGTCGAGGTTATAAAACTTGAGAATAATCTCAAACTCAAAATAAAGCACACTGATTGGCTGCTTCCGGGCATGTGCTCGGAGGCTGCCAATCAGTGTGCTTTATTTTGAGTTTGAGAATGTACTCAAGTTTTATAACCTCTGGGCCTGGCTGGCTATGGGAACCGAGTAAGAGAAGTTCTGTCTTGTTGTGAAAGCGTCTACTGTCCAAAGAAATCAAGACAAGCTGGCCAGAATAAATTTGCTGTTGAAATTGTTGACTAATACTTTTATATGATCTCTTTGCAACAAAACCCTTTGAACTTGAAGTTTTATACATAAATTAGTTGCCTACATTCTTAGCTTTCTAACAACTGCTCATAAAATGCACTCTGTCAGCTGACTGGTCATACTCAAATAATGACCCACACAAAAAGTACTGCCTACAATGCCTAAGGACAAATCCATAAATAAATAATTGTTACTAGGTGAAACACCAAAAAGTGAAAATTTGGGATAGGTACAATACAGCGCTTTGTGAGATCTTGTGTATCCATGTACATGTATATGTCCGAACTCAGACTGCATTTGTATACAGTAAGGAAAGACGTGCAATTTGCAACTTTCTTGATGCTTAAAGCTCCAAAATGAAATGAAAGTAGCTGAATTTGCCAACAGTATAGATCGTATCTAGATGATGGGATTCACAATGAGCCACCTCATCTGGATCTGCACTGTTTGCCTTCTATTCTCTGATTTCTCAGTCAATATGAAACTCTGGAAGAAACTTTTTTGAAATTTTGTGGAAGTAATCTTGTCTTGCTTTTTGGTGCTTTCAATAAGTGTTAACTCTTTAAGCACCAAAAAGCAAAGGACAAAATTTACGTCTGCAAAAATTAAAAAAATGCCTTGTCCAAGACATTTCATATTGAGAATTCAAAGACTAGAGGGCAAACAGTGTAGATCTAGATGAGGCGGCTCATCATGAGCCGCCTCATCAGGATCTACGCTGTTTGCAAATTTTGCTCATTTTGTCGCTGGTGCTTAAAGAGTTAATCAATCCCTGACAAGACAATGATGGATCCCAAAACTTTCAGCCCTGCCAAGTCAGCTGAGGAAATAAACATAGCTTTTGTACACCTGAATGACATATAATTCATCAAAAATGTAAAAAACACATCATCTGTCTTTTAACCTGTTTGATATGGTAATCCCATCAAAATATCAAAGGCAGTTTACTGATACAAGTTACACACCAAAGACCTTTACATTTCATGACCTAAAACCTCACATAGAAGACACACAACTATAAACTTGCTTCATTCAAAGCTGTGATAACCTATTTACCCTGAACATTTAGAGCAACTAGTGTGTACATATACCTTGAACAGTCTGGTCAGGATTTGCATGGTTACAACTTTTCACCTAATTACAGAACAGTGAAATCAATTTAGGATAATTACAGCATAATACGGTAAGATATCTGGTGCTTATGGTGTCCAAATATTTAGGGTAATCACCATGAAATTGTTTGCTATACTGATATTATCATGAGAAAAGAACAGTGTGTACCATATTAATCCTATATAAGAGGAGGGGGGGGGGGGTGTTTAGAGCCTCAAGTGTAGTAACTCAGCCACTGCCAAAATACCTCTAATGAATATCAGAGTGGACAGGGATGGATTTTGCCAGCTTCAGCTAGGGCAGCTGAAAACTGGACATGGTAGAACAGGATTGATGGTGCCCCAACAACCTCGTAAAGTTACGGGATAGAATAAAATAGATTGAATCTGTCTCCTGCTTGACTGGGGGACTAACAGAATTTGTCTTGTATTTGCTGCTGTATGCAAAATAGTGCCTTTCAATAGTGCCTTTATATAGTACTCAGATCAGCCTGTGCCCGAGTCAGCTTTCAATTTCAATGACACTTCAGAAGTAGCAGG
Organism: Ctena decussata; assembly: GCA_963989385.1. Classification (NCBI taxonomy): domain Eukaryota; kingdom Metazoa; phylum Mollusca; class Bivalvia; order Lucinida; family Lucinidae; genus Ctena; species Ctena decussata. The sequence goes on from CAXDIV010000065.1 coordinate 419,292, forward strand.
CTGTTTAATCTAGCTATTGACTTGCCCTAACATTATACCCTTTAATAATCTCTTTCTCTTTGATGCTTTACTAACACATGAATGCATTAAAAAATTTAACCAACTCCTATGAAGAGCTATTTTTGCCTACTTAATACACGGGTGGTAATCAGTGGAACTAGCTCCAAAATGTGTCAATGGAATTTCGTTCCCTCGTCACATACGGGAACCCGCGAGCTAGTGCTGTCGACAGAAAATCGGTAAACAAAGGTAGGTCTTGAAGAATTTTATCAATATTTTTTTCTTTATTAGCGATCCCAGGAAACAACTGCCGATGCTATTGTGTATAGATATGATTCAACTTTATTCCCCGTCGGAGTTCGCCGCAGAAATGTGTAGGGCTTGAACTAACTTGTGGCAAATGTTTGACACACCGAACTAAAAATCCACCAATTTCTGTCAATACGGAGATTTGGGTACACGATTTTTTCATTTTCCGTCCAAACTATAGCGTTCAGACCCTCTAAAGCACCAACCCTGGTAAATTCAAGCATGAAAAGTCACAAATAAGCAAAAAAGTGTGGGTGGAGATTACGTACCTGGACAATATTGACAAAATTTCTGCCTGAGCTAGAGCGCTCGACATGGAGCTAGTGCGTTCAACAAGGAGCTAGTGCGCTCATCCACACCTAAGATCAGGCAGAATTGTTGATTTATTGTTGATAGATGATTTTAACCGTTTTTTAGGTTTTGCTCTGTACCCCTTTGAAACCACTAAGAGATGACTTAATGTACATAGATAATTCCATCGTCATTCATCGGATGAGTGTAGTATTCATGACTGATTATGGCGATTTTGGTAATACTCTTCTGTAACATGGATATTGTCCTGTTATTTCATGCCTGTTTGGTAAATAGTCAAAATTATGCCTCGAGGTACCGTGAACAGCTCCATTCACTGTTGCCCGAAACCTAAAGGCCTCAGGTAGTAGTGCATTGACCTGTCCATGGTAATGAGTAACATAGTATTGACTATTCAGCCAAACAGCAATGAAATAGCTTTCGTATTACTCAACCGAACCTGTAACCAACCGTATGCTACTAGCAATCAACTGCATGACAGGTGCTCGAATTCGGCAAGCTCGTGATTTTCCAAGTCATTCTCGTGACGCTTGACGACATGGCATATAGACAAAACCATACCACGCTGTTTTCTCATTACATTTACATGAGTGGCATCATAAGCATGGCATAGTCTAAGCTGTTGGTTGGTTAATAATTCAGTGAAATGCGTTGTGGCGGCAAACCAGTGACATGGCAAAGCATATACCATTATCTGTATATTTTGGGTTGGATAATAAAAAGTATAAAAGTAGGTTGGGTAATATTAAAAGTTATTGCCCCTCGGCACCTTGGGTGGCCTGATACACAATTATCCTTGGCCTCAGGCAATAGTGCATCAAGCCATCCTCGCATACATCCTCGGGTACCCGGGGCAATAGTTTTTATTATCATTCACCAAACAGCCATTAGCTGACTGTAAATTATAAAGAGTTACGAAGATCGGATATATTTTCAGATGGGAGTGTACAAGGGGAAGACATCCAAAGGACTGTATCTTACTACTGCTAAACACAGGCGCATTCGCTCAAGACACGTTTACAACTATCCAAGGAAAGAAAAACACATATTTTCAAAAAGTTTGACCCCATGTAGAAGAAGTACTCCACATTCTCAGAAAATCCAGTCTCCCTTTAAAAGAAGAACACAGTTATCAGTCTCGTTTCTGTCTCCAGTAAGGAGGAGTACACCGCATCCTGTAGTATCAAAACGGAGAATTGTCAGCTCTGTGAAGAAAATATCACCTGCAAAATCTCCTTTCAAATCACCCCTGCGAAAGAAATTGTGCAGTAGTCTGAGAAAAAACACATTTACCCCAACAAGAAGCAAGCGGAGTTTAACGTATGGACCTCTTGATTCCACACATAGGCCTTCTGGCGTGTATCTGAACCTCCAGCAGGCTCATTGAGCTTAGCACATGAACTGTCACTACTAGTTCCTGAACAATCGTCAGAATATAATATGGTATCTTCTGCGTCACCTCCATAGATTGATTCCTCTCTTAACGAGTCTTCATGCACCCAAGAAGGCTGTTGTGTGGATTCATCTTCTGCGTCGCTTCCAAAGATTGATTCCTCTTTTAACGAGATTTCTTGCACGCCAGAAGGCCTATGAGTGGAATCAAGAGGTCCATACGTTAAACTCCGTTTGCTTCTTGTTGGGGTAAATGTGTTTTTTCTCAGACTACTGCACAATTTCTTTCGCAGGGGTGATTTGAAAGGAGATTTTGCAGGTGATATTTTCTTCACAGAGCTGACAATTCTCCGTTTTGATACTACAGGATGCGGTGTACTCCTCCTTACTGGAGACAGAAACGAGACTGATAACTGTGTTCTTCTTTTAAAGGGAGACTGGATTTTCTGAGAATGTGGAGTACTTCTTCTACATGGGGTCAAACTTTTTGAAAATATGTGTTTTTCTTTCCTTGGATAGTTGTAAACGTGTCTTGAGCGAATGCGCCTGTGTTTAGCAGTAGTAAGATACAATCCTTTGGATGTCTTCCCCTTGTACACTCCCATCTGAAAATATATCCGATCTTCGTAACTCTTTATAATTTACAGTCAGCTAATGGCTGTTTGGTGAATGATAATAAAAACTATTGCCCCGGGTACCCGAGGATGTATGCGAGGATGGCTTGATGCACTATTGCCTGAGGCCAAGGATAATTGTGTATCAGGCCACCCAAGGTGCCGAGGGGCAATAACTTTTAATATTACCCAACCTACTTTTATACTTTTTATTATCCAACCCAAAATATACAGATAATGGTATATGCTTTGCCATGTCACTGGTTTGCCTCCACAACGCATTTCACTGAATTATTAACCAACCAACAGCTTAGACTATGCCATGCTTATGATGCCACTCATGTAAATGTAATGAGAAAACAGCGTGGTATGGTTTTGTCTATATGCCATGTCGTCAAGCGTCACGAGAATGACTTGGAAAATCACGAGCTTGCCGAATTCGAGCACCTGTCATGCAGTTGATTGCTAGTAGCATACGGTTGGTTACAGGTTCGGTTGAGTAATACGAAAGCTATTTCATTGCTGTTTGGCTGAATAGTCAATACTATGTTACTCATTACCATGGACAGGTCAATGCACTACTACCTGAGGCCTTTAGGTTTCGGGCAACAGTGAATGGAGCTGTTCACGGTACCTCGAGGCATAATTTTGACTATTTACCAAACAGGCATGAAATAACAGGACAATATCCATGTTACAGAAGAGTATTACCAAAATCGCCATAATCAGTCATGAATACTACACTCATCCGATGAATGACGATGGAATTATCTATGTACATTAAGTCATCTCTTAGTGGTTTCAAAGGGGTACAGAGCAAAACCTAAAAAACGGTTAAAATCATCTATCAACAATAAATCAACAATTCTGCCTTATCTTAGGTGTGGATGAGCGCACTAGCTCCTTGTTGAACGCACTAGCTCCATGTCGAGCGCTCTAGCTCAGGCAGAAATTTTGTCAATATTGTCCAGGTACGTAATCTCCACCCACACTTTTTTGCTTATTTGTGACTTTTCATGCATGAATTTACCAGGGATGGTGCTTTAGAGGGTCTGAACGCTATAGTTTGGACGGAAAATGAAAAAATCGTGTACCCAAATCTCCGTATTGACAGAAATTGGTGGATTTTTAGTTCGGTGTGTCAAACATTTGCCACAAGTTAGTTCAAGCCCTACACATTTCTGCGGCGAACTCCGACGGGGAATAAAGTTGAATCATATCTATACACAATAGCATCGGCAGTTGTTTCCTGGGATCGCTAATAAAGAAAAAAATATTGATAAAATTCTTCAAGACCTACCTTTGTTTACCGATTTTCTGTCGACAGCACTAGCTCGCGGGTTCCCGTATGTGACGAGGGAACGAAATTCCATTGACACATTTTGGAGCTAGTTCCACTGATTACCACCCGTGTAATAGCTGTTTGATCTTTTTGCAGTTTACCTTATCCATGTTGTAAGAAGAAATCTAACACCACTCAAGTCTTTGATTTTATTACTCATGTGACAAGCAGATAACCCTGTCTTTGTCAATTTAAACATCAAAGGGACTCAAAGTTAACACATTACTTTGAACTCAGTTGAAACACTGTTATGATGTAATGTCACAATATTAAGATAACTAATTCTAAGGCTTCATATATCCCCTCATAAGATAATTTATTATGTTGCATTTAGTAATTTAGAGTCTAAATAAGTTTCAATGACCATAATTGAGCCACAACACAACAAAAACAACAAAGTGGCATGTGGGCCTAGTGAAGACTCCGGCATCCGCCTAATCTGATCAGTCTTCGCTGCTTCAATGGAATTTGCCCAGACCCTTAGCTATCCTTTCAGGACACAGCACAGTCTATGATCAGACTGGGCAAATGCCAAGGACTAAGTCTTCACAGTCTTCACTGGGTGCACATTCCACTTGGTTGGTTTTGTCATGTCATGGCCATTATTATGACCATTATTATTTGGAACAGAGCTCTAGATAAGAGGGAGTATTTGAAGATAATTAAGGATAATTTTTCTTATTTCTCATTGAAATCATATGTTGTGACCCCTCATCTGAACCGTCTCGACGAGACGGTTCAGATGAGGGGTCACAACATTTGATTTTAGGAAGTGTCTGCTGACAACCGGTTGTCACCAGACTTTTTGGACCAAAATCGTCTGCTGACAACCGGTTGTCACCAGACTTTTTGGGCCAAAAACGTCTGCTGACAACCGGCCATATATTTTCTATTAAATGTTTTTTAATTGGGTTTCCTTTGACTGAATTTATATTAATATGTTATAAATATATTACATAAATGTTCTCATTGTAAAGGCAAATTATTATTTTTACTTGCACTCTTGAACTTTTTGGCATTGCGTTACATAATATTATATATGAGGACTGTTTGTACTTTGATGTATGGAAACAAATAATGTTGCTTTTAAATTAAGTCCTTATTTATTGCCTGTTGTTGTTTGTAATATATTATGTAAAAAACATTGTCACTTTGTTCCTGATTATGATACCTATATGATGTTCTCTCTCCTATTACAATTAAATCCTAGAATTAAGGTTTGAAAATCAAACTTTGATCTCTAACAAAGGTGTATACCTCAATCAAATGTGTTTGTTCAGCTGTTAGTTCTGAATCAGGCTTCTTAATGCATTTATCAAATTTGGTGCTTCGTATTTTATTCATATGATCTTTACTTATCTGTAGGGGTGTAACGATACGTCGATATATTGATGGATCGTGATAGTGGTTGCCTTGATAGTGCTATCGTGATAGTGTTTTCAACTATCGATAACTATAGCCGATAGTGCTTTCAACTATCGATAGTTTTGATAGTTTTTGTTCATGTAGATTTTCACCTTGTGGACTGGATTTTGATGCTTGTTTTCCAAACAAATGTCATTTAGGAACCTGAAAGTGTCTGCTTTGCATCCAAAAACTTTTGTTAAGATGATGGTAAAGCTTACACTCATAGTGGACAGCACTGGTATGTAACTTAGAGATGATGGACTTACTTAAATCATCTGAATTCTTAAGAAATATTCAGAGACAGTGATAGTATTGTGATGCATCGATAAGAATAGTATCCTGATAGGGGTTTCTCCGATAGTGATAGTATCGTGATAGTCAAAATTTGGGACGATAGTCAGCCCTACTTATCTGTTTGAAACATAAATGGCTCTTGTCATTGAGCACAGTCAAGTTGAATATCTACACCATTAGATCCAAGACCACAGAATTCTTACCCTATAATATCCAGGTTCTAGAATTGATCAGCTGTGGTCCATGCTGGAAGAGATTGCTGCTGTATTTGATGTTAGTAAAATATTGATACTTTAGAATTCAGGTGTTTTGTTTGTTTTTAGCTCACCTGAGCCATAGGTTCAAGGTGAGCTATTAATTGTGATCAGTCAATGTCCAACATCCGTCTTGCCTTGTCTGTCATCAACAATTTGCTTTAAATGACAACTTCTTCGAAACCACTAGGCCTAGCCTAGAGCTTTGATATTGAAAATCTTCTGCTTCAGAACTGCTTGGCTCCGATGCTTAATATTTGGTATGAAGTGGACCTTTACCAAGTTTGTTCAAGTGGGAACCCAGGGTCCAAAATGGCCCTGCAGCAGGGGGTTTTGAGTTCCAAAATAAAATATACTTAAAAAATGTTCTTCTCCAAAACTGCTAGAATCAGATGCTTGAAATTTAGTTTGTAGCATTGCCTTGTGGTCGTTTCCAACTTTGTTCAAATGGTGGCCCTAGGACCCAAAATGGCCCACCCAGGGGGGTCCTGGATTTGAACCATAGAAATACACAGGAAAATATTCAAAATCTTCTTCAGAACTGCTGGGCTCAGATGCTTAAAATTTGGTATGTAGCATTGCCTTGTGGTCTTTTACCAAGTTTGTTCAAATGGCAGCCTCTGGGTCAAAAATAGCCCTGCCCCATTGGGTCCTAGGTTTGAACCATAGAAATACATAAGAAAATATTCAAAAATCTTTTTAGCTCACCTGAGCCATAGGCTCAAGATGAGCTATTGTGATCAGTCAATGTCTGTTGTCCGTCATGCCGTGTGTTGTGCCTTTTCTGTTGTAAACAATTTGCTTCAAAGGACATTAATATCTCCTAAACTGCTGGTTGGATTTTGACCAGACTTGGCAGGAATGAACCTTATATGACCCTCTTTGAAAGTTATTCAAATGGTTCTAGTCCATGGCATAACTAGGTCAAATGAGCTAAAATAGAGTTTTTGAAAATCTTTTTGTCTAAAACCACAAGGCCTAGAGCCTAGACAAATTATGGGATTTCCTTGTCTAAAATCACAAGGCCTAGAGCCTAGACAAATTATGGGATTTCCTTGTCTAAAATCACAAGGCCTAGAGCCTATACAAATTATGGTCTTGGGGCCAAAATGGCCTCACCCTGAGGGTCACGGTTTTACACAGGCTTTTATAGGGAAAATGCAAAAAATCTTTTTGTCTAAAACACTTGATGCAGAGCCTTGTATTTGGTTTGTAGCATCACCTAGTGGTCCTCTACCAAGTTTGTTCAAATTATGGCCCTGAAGTCAGAATCTGATGGCCTGCTCCCAGAGCAGGTCACATGTTTTACATAGGCCTATTCAACTTTGTTGGTTTCCATACATTAAAGTACAAAAAGTCCACATATATATGTAACACAATGACAAGAGGCAACTAAAAATGGTCATTTGCCTTAACTATGAGAAACTTCATGTTATATTTATTACATATTTATAACAAATTAATACAAATTCAGTGAAATTAGACCCTTTTTAAAATCATTTAATAAGAAAATATATGGCTGGTTGTCAGCAGACGTTTTTGGTCCAAAAAGTCTGGTGACAACCGGTTGTCAGCAGACGATTTTGGTCCAAAAAGTCTGGTGACAACCGGTTGTCAGCAGACCTCGCCATTTATGCAGAATTAACAAAAATTATCCCTAATTATCTCTCAGTACTCCCTCTAATCTAGAGCTCTGTTGGAAGCAAGAGAAGGCAAACTGTTTGACAGAGCACCAGAAAATGGGTTGAGTCTGATGCTGTTTTTGCCTTTTACCAGACAAAAATTAAAAGGTATGTGCACCGTGTTGCCACATCCCCCAGTTTTGGAACAACATCATTCATGCCATAGCCTGCTTTCGGTTTCAGATGTTGGGGGACGTTTAAATACTCACCATAAAATTGTGAATATTCTGAAAGTACTCATGACTACACATTCACTGCGCTGCATTTTGAAAGAATGAATGAAACAATGAAATTATTAACTAAAACGTGAAGAATCCTCTCGGTTTCCTTGTTCAGAATGACATAAGAAAACAACGCAAGAATGCACGATTCATCCACCGTTATTGCAGGTGAGCTAAAATGTGCCATCTACTATAAACCTACATAGTGAATTACGAGCGATGACTCAAACCAAACCAAATTTACACTGCTCCCCTATGACCAGAATTCAGTGCTCCAGATGAAGAGGTTTAAAAGCCCTGGATACAATATCTCCCTGTATCTGCGTAAAAACATGTAATGTGACCCCTCTGCACAACTGTCTTGCCAAGACAGTTCTACTGAGTGGTCACAAGGTATCTTTTTAGGCCCTTTTTTTATTAAAAACAAATTATCCTAAAAACATCATAGCTCCAGATAAGATGGGGTATTGAGAATAATTCAAATATAATTTGTATTATTTCTCAATAAAAACATATGTTGTGACCCCTTAGGAACCATCCCGGCGAGACGGTTCTAATGATAGGTCAAAACATACGTTTTTATAGAGAAATACGGATAATTATCCCTAAATTATCCCTGTACCCCACTGTACACACTTTATCTGAACCACTGCAACAGATCTATGCTGGAATACTGTTCTTACCTAAACTCGTAATATTCTTGCTTTTTCTCACTGGAATGGCTACGTGATCTTGACTTGGAGACGGGTGGTCCTATACTGAAACTGGAATTAATGTCATCTGGTTGCAGTTCAATATCCTCCACAAGTGGCGGAAGTGGTCCTGACATGGGCCTAGCACTGTTTGAGCCACTCGATGAGTTCGAACTTTTAGGACTATCACCGCCCTTTTGCACATATGAAACATATAAATCTGACTTAATAAACAATGTATAGAGATTATTCCTCATGAATTCTTCAACTTCTGCTTGAGCTTCATCAAAGATCATCACATCTAATCCACTCTTTAACTTTTCATATATAGCATGTTTCGTGTTAGCTTTTAAGTACGGTAACTTATCACTTTTAATGTATTTCTTTTGAATCACTTTGATCACCTGAATTGCTTCACTATCTTTTTTGTCCTTGATCTTCAAGCCTTTACATGCAAGCCAGAATTCTAATGAATATCTGCCAGTACCTTCTTGATCTAAAAACGTTCTAAATAAATTAATACCATCCCAATCTTCCAGTAAGTAGTTCATATTCTCCGCCCATTTCATGTAAGGAGGGGTGCTATTTTCTGTGAATGGCGGAGAATTGGCTGCCGAACCTTCCGGCTCAAAACCCAAAGGTGCATCCATTTCTTCGCAGCCTTCAATCGAACACGACAAGGTCTTGTCAAGATTTGACTTCCGAGGTGTGGCAGGATTTGTGTCCCCTTGCTTTGAGCAGTGGCTCCGTGATGATGAATGCGAAACCTGGCTCTTGTGTGAGCCACTGCTCTGTGTGGACATACCCCCATTGCTCTTAGTTTCGTTTTCTTCACCAGGCACTGGGGGACGGGGAGCAGTTTCTGTAAAATTGTTTCCTCCAGACTCTTTGAGAAACTGGTCCACTTTATTTACAGACATTTCTCACTCTACCGAACATGCCTGAAACCAGAATACAAAAAATTACAGTTCAGTTCTTTTAAGATTAAGCATTGGAAGAAAATAGCCTTACAGACTATTGTGAACTTGACTACAAAGGAATATAAGGCAAATGATCATTAAATGCTTATTTGTCAAGTGTATTCATTTGCAGTTTTGTCTGCTCAATGGGACCATTATGTGACTAGTATTTATATCCGAAATTCTCACAGAAAAAAATCTATCATCAAATGTGACAGATGAACTAGGCCTTCCTATGCCAAACATGATAGCTTCCCTAACTTGGCCCACATGAGATAACCCAAAGACTATTAGAGGTTAGTAATAGATGTGTCTGGCCACTTTGACCCAGTATGTTTTTAATGATATTTTCATGGACATCTGGAAACCTGAGCCCCCTGTGCTGTCAAACAACCCACGGATTGGATTGTTACTTTATTCATTTATCCATGTTCTAATGACACCTCACTCCTAATAGCAATATCACCAGCCAGGTAACTTGGACAGAGATTATCTGCTGACAATTTGAGGACAATCTTATTTCTCCATCGAAACATATCCTATCGCCTCTTATTAGAACAGTCTCGGTTCCAATTACTGATTACAAAATGTTCTAACAGAGACTCAACAACACGCAAAAGAATGTGGTCTCGCCTGTCTGTGAAGGTCAACTTTGGCCTTTATCCATATGTGCATCATCACTAGGAGCGGGGTGTCTCGTTCGTCTATACATTGTCATATAAATACAGAGCTAAACCAGCAAACTTGATGGGAGTTGATGCTGTCAATGCTGGAACGTCACTGGAAAAGTAGTACACATCTCGCTACAAGCTAGTCGCACGCAAGATAACCATGTGAATTTGCTTTTAATCATGTGTTTTTCTAAACAAACAGTGTGTGTTTCATGTATATAATGGCCATTTTTCTACAAGAAAACAGAAACTGTGCCATTTGCCATTTTTACCTTGCAGGCTGATTGCCCAAAACAGTTTTTAGCTGGTTTATTTAAGCAATATACTGAGGTCACCAGCTATGAAGTGGCAACCTTCTTTTGTCTGTTAGAATATTTGGTGGGTTTTATTTTAGTTAGAATTTAACTTTGAGGTAACTTTCATGCTCTCTTAAGAAATCCTGGATTAAGACTAGAATGTCTTGCGTCAGAATGTGTCAAAATTACATGACAAGTCTGCTGTTGCTACATGCACTAAATTGGCAACAGGTACCCCTTTAATTGGCAATCAATAAACGTTCCATAATTAATAAGGCTTTGGTGACAATTTTGTTCTCTAGTAGACATGAAAAAATATAGCCACAGTAATATTCTGGATACTGAACTTACTCAAGTCAATGGGGTTTAGTCTACAGAATAGATCGCAGACTTTTTGTTCTTCTTTCAACACTTTTTATTGACATTCCTTTATTCCAGTGCAGAAATACATTCAGTCAACGGCGGTAGCACGAGCATCGAAACTGAAACACACAAAACTAACAATTATGGGGGAAGATCAAGGAAAACTACAAAACTCGCTGCAAGGTGACAGGGTTACACATTTTTACAACAACTTGAATACGCAACTCTCTCTAATCCGCATAACTGAGCCGCCATAGCTTCCAAATTTTAGAGGCGCCCTAAGGGATTAAAAAGAGTGAATATGTACTCCAGTGGAACAGAATATAGCTAATTATTGTTACAATAATGACAGCATTTCACATTTACAACAAGTCTGTTATGACTTTGACTGAGGAACATCAAATTTTATCACTCTGAGTGCAGATTTCAGCTGTAGGAAAACTCATTCATTCAAGAATCATTGTTACAATATTTCGCTACCTGTTCATATTAATATTATATATTCCTCAAATCGTGGCAGCGGTAATGGTAACATACTTTACTTCATTAAGCATCCTATTATTTTATTACCTTTAGCATGCACTGACAGATCCTTTTGTTTACTAGATCTATAATCCAAAATTTCAACACTTTGGACTGCCCTAGATCCCTGTGTGGGCCCTCAGGAGGAGAGAATCAGGCAGGTCTGTCCTAATTAATCCAAAGTTTGAAACAAACGGTAACTTAGGTTTCTGATGTAAGCTATATTCCAAAACTGTTCGCATAAACACAACACAAACATTTGTTTGGAGCAATATGGCTAAAACACAGCTTTCAAAAGTTTGAATCAAAACATCAAAGCCACATGCCTGCCGCCGACAATCCCCACTACATGGTGACGTCACGCCTTTGAGTTGAACCGCGCCAATCAATGCTCAGATAAAATCAACATTTAGAAAATGAGCTGAACGACTCCATTATTGTAAAGGTAAATCAGGTTAATGTTATAAAGAAACGGTTTGAATAAGGCAATTAAACTGAGATAAAATGCATTTTATTTACACAGTTTAAATTCATTTACGTTTCTAAAGTCAAGCGAAATGAAAAGATACACACTTTAGGGGAAAATCAATCTATTTTGACTGGTTGAATAGGTCTTCACCCCTCTTCTCCTAAAATGGAGTAACAAGCACTTAATAGCTTCCGATAGCAACAACAAGTTAGGAGAATTTATTTTCTTACATATTTTCCGACAAAATAAATGCAAAGTATACATAAACCTTACATTTTTGAAAATAGTTGTCAAAAGACTTTATCATCAGTGAAATGTAATTATTCAAAAAAGATATTTATGAGCGTCACAGCTTCTATGAATAATCAGATATAAATCATTTTAATATCCCTTTGTAGATAATACCATTACCCGTATAAATTACACACGTATGCCGCGATTCCCTTTGAAGTTTCGCTTCAACATTAGGCAAGATTTTAAACCAGTCCTCAATAGGTGTTGCGTTAAACTTTAATGTTAAGATTCGTGTTTCGTACAGCTTTGGGCAATGTATCGAGTATTGACTTGCTGAATTTGAAATATTAAGATCATAAATAAAGATTATTTGATCAACAAAAAAAGGAAAGCGTCCGCATCTAGTTTGATATTGAGAAATTAAAAATACGGGCTCGTGTCGGGGAAAAAAATACACTAACAGCTGGCTGCACTCCAGGAAGTTAGCTTTGATCATAGCCTTTAATCCTGGCAGCTTTTCTTAGCAATTATTCAGACACAAAAGAAACATACGCCGCCCCATGAAAAGCGGGGCCTTGGGTAACTCTAAATAGAAATTTAAAGTCGTGTCAGCTTTTCAGTCAATATTACTTTTAAAATAAAAACGCCCAGGTTTCATCCATTTTTGAGGCGCATGCGAAAAGGGAAGGCTTTTCCATCAGACTGCGCGGATGAGCAGGCTGATCGGACTCCTCCCTGTTCGGGCATATTACAAGGCACATTTGCATCCACTGCTGTTAATTTCAGTGTAAAAGGATTTCTAATTAAGCTGTTGTAAATTATAGCATGCATTGTGATCAAAGGCCAAAAAATCTTTAGTACTTACTGCTCCTTTTGCATCCTCATTTTTTTTCAAGGAAAGAAATAGAAAAAAAAAAATAGAAGAGGTGGGCCAGAATTTAAGGTGATGTGTAGGGTTGGGGTTGATCAAAATCAATATATGAGGTGGCAGTTTTACATCCTTTTCAACCCTATTTCAGTCATATCAGGACAATAAGGAACCGACCATTCTTAGTAATTCTGGCCCGCAGATTGGCTGAACAAATTTCCCCACCATTACCTGTACAGGTAGTATGGAACTAGACCAATCTCCTCCTCTACTGGCATAATTCATAATTTTTGATATCACAAAAAAGAAATATTAGATATCCAGGATTTCTATATTTAAAATCTGAATTATGGATAGTCAAATCTCGAATCATGTACATGTATATCCAAAAATCAAATTTGGGATATCCATAAATCAAGAATATTGGGTATCAATAAAATGAATTCTGGATATCCAAAAAATCAAATTATGGAAATCAGTATGGATAAACTGAATAATGGATATACAAGTACTAGTAAATAATCAATATAGAAAAATAGAATTATGGATATCCAAAATCAAATTATGGATATCCATGAATCAAATTGTGGATATGGATAAACTGAATATACTAGTAAATAATCAATATAGAAAAATAGAATTATGGATATCCAAAATCAAATTATGGATATCCATAAATCAAATTATGGATATGGATTTCCAAGTACTAGTAAATAATCAGTATGGAAAAATAGAATTATGGATATCCATAATCAAATTATGGATATCCATAAATCAGATTATGGCGCATCCGATATCCAAAAATCAAGTGCTCCATAATGTAGGCTTTTGTTTTACTTTTTATTTTTGCTGTCTTTTGATATCCGTTATTTGATTTATGGACATCGAATATTCATCTTGATTTTAGGACATCCATAATTACATTCATGGATACCCTTTTCTGGATTTCCATAAACCAATGTTTGGATATCACAACAAGAAATTGACAGAAAGCGGTGTTGCACCTGCGGGGATTAAGTCACATGAGTTCCAATTGGTATTGAAAACTATATCGCCCATGCTAACGCAGGTGTGACAAAAACAGGTGTGACAAAAATGACAAAGTTAAACATGTAAAAAAGGCAGCAAAAATTCATCTGGGAATTATGTGCAAATAATATGCACATCTTCAGACCATGACCAAAACATCTGTGAAGTCTCAAAAGGATGTCTAACAAATGTAGGAGGAGTTGTGCTCAAAAGACACCCACTATGAAAGGTATTGTGTGAAAAATTGACCAAGTAAACACATGAAAAAAGGGGCAAAAATTAATTTGGAAATGATATGCAAAAAATATGCACATCTACAGACTATGGCCAAAGCATCGACAAAGTTTCAAAGGGTTTGTTCAACAAATGTAGAAGTTGTGCTCATAAGACACCCACTATGGAAGGTATCGTGAAAAAAATTGACTAAGTTAAACATGTGAAAAAATGGCAGAAACTTATCTGGGAATTATGTGCAAACAATATGCACATTGATAGACAATGCCCAAAACATCTGTACAGTTTCAAAATGATAGGCCAAAAAGTGCAGGTGGAGTTGGGCTCACAAGACACCCACTATGGCAGGTATATTGTCTAAAAAAATGACTAAGTTGTACATATGAAAAAAGTGGCAAAAATTCATCTGGGAATTATGTGCAAACAATATGCACATCTACAGACCATGGCTGAAACATTTGTGAAGTTTCAAAATGATTGACCGAAAAGTGTAGGAGGAGTTGCGCTCACAAGACACCCACTGTGAATTGTTGACGAACAGACGGATTGAAAAAAAAAATGACAAGTTAAACATGTGAAAAAAGTGGCAAAAATTCATCTGGGAACTATGTGCAAATAATATGCACATCTACAGACCATGGCTAAAACATCTGTGAAGTTTCAAAATGATTGACCAAAAAGTGTAGGAGGAGTTGTGCTCACAAGACACCCATTGTGAATTGTTGCTGAACGGACCGACAGAAAAAAATGACAAGTTAAACATGTGAAAAAAGTGGCAAAAATTCATCTGGAAATTATGTGCAAACAATATGCACATCTACAGACCATGGCTTAAACATCTGTGAAGTTTCAAAATGATTGATTAAAAAGTGTAGGAGGAGTTGCGCTCACAAGACACCCACTGTGAATTGTTGCTGAACGGACGGACAGAAAAAAAATGACTCAGTTAAACACGTAAAAAAAGTGGCAAAAATTCATCTGGAAATTATGTGCAAACAATATGCACATCTAAAGACCATGGCTAAAACATCTGTGAAGTTTCAAAATGATTGACCAAAAAGTGTAGGAGGAGTTGCGCTCACAAGACACCCACTGTGAATTGTTGACAGACAGATGGACGTTCTAAGGGATGTATACTTATGTGTCTTTTCCATTATAAAAAATAGCCACTTTTTCCACTTTAACCCTTTTCTCGCCACATAAACCTATTTTTAAGTGTCTAATGAATAAATCCCATTTAAAATACATTAGAGACACCCTTACCCTAGCCCCCTAACTACCAATTTGTTTGCTCGGATGGACAGACGGATGGAAACTTGCACACCTATATCGCCCCAGCTAACGCAGGTGCGACAAAAATCAAGACAACCCATTTTTCAACATTTTTAAGACCTCGTATGACCTTGGAAATGGGGAAAAGCCACCAAAACCTAATCAGTTCTTTGCCATGTCCCCATTATACATCTGATTAAGTTTTGTATCAATCCATTACCCCGACAGAACTCTCTAGCAACAGTGGTATACTGGATGTTGGGCCTGAATCATTTTTTGCAGCTACATCACTGCAATTGTTATATGAGCCGCGACACAACAAAACCAACAATGTGGTTGTGCGCCCACCGCAGACTCAGATCAGCCTGGGCATCCGCCCAGTCTGATCAGAGTCTTCGCTGTCCACATGGAGCTGGCTTAGACCCTTAGCTACCCTTTGAGCACTTGAAGAGTCTGGTCAAAATGGCCGAATGCCCAGGCTGATCTGAGTCTGCACTGGGCGCACAACCACATTGTTGGTTTTGTCGTGTCGCGGCTCATATATGTATTATAGATATGCAAATAAAGACATTCTTAGAATGGCATTTATGTTACCGCCAGTGGGTAACTTTCCATGAGGCTTGATTGATTGATTTATTGTTTAACGTTCACGGTAAACAGCTATGGTCATGCCGGGACGGTCAGTTAACCTAACCACACTGTTCCTGGGCAGGCTTAGACCTCCTAAGCGGTTAACCAGTACTAAGTGCACATACTTTCCCCAGAAACTGACAACTGCCCTTCTTGAATCAGCGGAAGGAGAAACGAAAGTATGTGGCCAGACCAGGTTTCGAACCCAGGACCTCTGACTTATGAGTCAGATGCCCTACCGTTTGCACTACGCGGTCCGGCCCATGAGGCTTGAATCTCGCATATAAAATTTGGTTAGTAGTTCAGTGGTTCTGGATAATTATGGCGCCCATACCAGTACATTATAGCAAAGCCATTGATGCGCCATGTTAAATTTGTGTCACTGGTTTTGTGGTTCTGGATAGATTGTTTAAGGTTTCAGTCTATATATATGATATTTGTAGACTTGATTTTTGCAAATACATATCACATCAAATACAACAATGATCCAGTTGTTGTAAGAATGCTCCAAATGAAATTTTATTCACCTGGGCCGAGTTGTTTGAAGCATTTTTAGCTTAACAGTCATTAATCAAGGATTCATTAAGTCTTACAGTACTTACAAAATCAACTGCTGTAATATTTTTGCCGAAAAATTGTGAGCTTTTGCATTGCAAAAGCTCCTCACATTTTTTGACAAAAAATGGCAGTGATTTTGCGTACAATATATTTGGAATTTTAATGTCTTGTTAACTAACAATGTCATTAGTTTGGAACAAACTGGCCCTGTTCTGTACTTCTAGAGAATTTGTGTACTGATGACAAGTCTATAATAACTTGTACTGCTTCGTGGCACAAGCCAGCTTTTGTATCAGCTGGTAGAATGTGAGATCGTCATACAGGTGGCCAGGGTTCAATTCTTTGTCAGAGTGTCTAGCTTTTTAAGTCCGATGCACTTGTTTGAAAAATATTTTTTCCTGATGGCAGTCATTATTGTGGACCAGATCATTTTTTTTTTTTTAATATTTTAAGTCACTTGTTCATCGGTAATGGAGTAGGAGTAGCTGATTTTTTTCTAGAAACTTAAAAGTCCTCATTTGGAACAACAAGAGTAGTTGTTATCTGCTTTGAGAAATAGAGGATCTTACATGAGTGCTCATGTATTATTTCATTTATTAAACGAGTTGGGGAAAAAGATAAGATGCGAGGCTTTGCCGAGCATCTTATCGGTTTTCCCCAACGAGTTTAATAAATTCAATAATACAGGAGCACGAATGCAAGATTCTATTTATCATATGACACTAAA
Source organism: Ctena decussata (assembly GCA_963989385.1). NCBI lineage: Eukaryota > Metazoa > Mollusca > Bivalvia > Lucinida > Lucinidae > Ctena > Ctena decussata. The sequence continues at coordinate 436,643 of CAXDIV010000065.1, forward strand.
ATCGCATTTTATCAGCAGAATTTGCACTGAAACGTCACGATTTCGCCATTAGAAAACGCGACGTCTTTATGGATGTCAACGTATAACGTTACGACGTAATTTGCATATTTAATCCACTAGTGGATTATCGCATTTAATGCATGGCTTTATTACACTCTCAGATCCGACGTCATATGATAAATCTGGTTCTTCTATCCATGTTAAAGGACACTAGATTGATTGAAATCATTTCACCAATTTTGAAACTCCTTGTTGCAAGGAAACTCCAGACAAAATTGGCATCATTTGTTCTGAGGGTCTATATATGGTGTTGCTCAGGCAGAAGATCTCAAATGTGTCGGCTTATGCAATTTATGAAACAAATCTTTGTCAAGTTTCATTAATTTTATACCAAATGACTACCCAGTACAAGTTTAAGGTTCCATTTATCATTCAACTTACTTGAGGGATTTTTAGGCACAAAAGGTTGTTTCACTTTTAACAGGGTTTTTATGAGCAGTGTGATATGTAATGTGTGGTCAATCAAAATTTATGTTATGATTACCTCACCGCATAACAAGATGGTTGTTCTTGAAACAAGGCTGCCACTTATCCTCCACTTCAAAATTTCCTGACTTTTCCCTGACATTTTACAGTTTTCCATACCCTTTTATGGATCCAGAAGTTGATTTTACTCTTTACTTTAACAGTTCTAATTTTATCACTTGAAAATTGAGTTACTCTTAAAGGAAAGAATAGGGGGCAAATTCTGTTTAAGAGTAGCCCCCAACGAGGAGGGAGATGTGCCTGAACTATTTTTCTATAAAGTACATCCTTTCCCCTTGAACAGAATAAGTATATTTTCTGAAGACTGTCATAGCCATCTATTTTCAAATTTCCTGACTTTTCCCCAACTTTTTAAGGCCTTTCCAAATTTCCCTGACCAACCAAAAAATTCCCTGACTTTTCCCTGACCTGGAAAAAAATCATTTTCCAGATGTTTTTCCCTGACCGTGGCAACCCTGGGGCCGTATTCATAAAACGACTTAAGTGGTTGCTATGCTGTTGCTAAGGCTAAATTTCTTTGAAGGAGATTCCCTACAACTATGAAATTTGGTCTGGAGGAACAGTCTTTGTAAGACTGTTCCTCCAGAGCAAATTTCATAGTCGTAGGGCATCTCCTTTATAGATATTTAGCCTTAGCAACCGCATAGCAACAACTTAAGTGGCTTTATGAATATGGCCCCTGGTAATGAGTGGTCATATCAAAATTTATGCTATGAGGTTACCTCTCTGCATAACAAGACAACCATTCGGTACATAAAATATTTTGAGTGAGGGAAGTCAAAATAGAACGACAAGAAACCCAAAACCAATTTAATATGTAAAGGACATCTACATGGAGATACAAGCAAGCATAAAACTGTGAACTAATTTCAGGGAAACGTTTGCTGACAAGGTGCAAATGTCATCTTGATAAAATGCCAATGTCCTGACTGGAATGCGCATTTGCAAAGGCTGAGCTGGACACAGACTGTTTGTACTAGGTTTAAGAAGGTTTTCTCTTGTTACAGCTTATTTTTTGTCAGTAAATAAGCTGGATAATATGAAAAGGTACCTAAGAGCATGTGTGAACAGAGAATTCAGATCAGCTTGTACATCTGATCAGCCTTGTGCAAAAACAAGGGCTGATTTGAGTATTTGCTGTAAACACATGGCTTATAACCCCTTTTCAAATACAGAACCAATAAGAAAATCCAAAGCCATTCTCCTCAGATATAATCCCAGGCTGTTTGTGATTTGATATTTTAGCAGTGTCCCTACAGAAGAATCATATGTTAATTTCAGAGGGTACCCTAGTGTGCTTAAAAATTGGGGTACCTAAAAACCATTGATTTTCCATTTGGGACAATTGGAAAGCTATGGTTTTAGGTGTCCCAATATTTAAGCACCTTTACTGGATGTACATATGTATCATTAGTTTCATCATATTTTCGGAAATAAAAATCAATACAAATATGAGCTGCATCAATGAAAATGGTGGCTTAAAGTATCTGCCAACAGTGTGTATGCCAGCCAGTCTGTGAGTCTGTGCATTCTAGAACGAGCCTTTGCTTTGTGCCTGTGGATCCCTCAGGATCCATACATGGTGTGTGCATAACATTAAGGCTCTGATCAGACTGCAGATGTGCTGGCCGTAATTCATGTACATGTATGCATGAAGCACCCATTTTGCTTATTGAGGCTCATATAAGTTCTAACAGACTTCACAAATTTGTACAACAAATTCTAAGCAATATATCTAAATGGAGCTAATAAAGCAAGAAGCTTTGCAACTTAATATTAGTTCTGATAATAAATTCATCTACATGTACATTCAGCAGCAAAAAACACAAAGATTAACTTTTGTTTGAATATCAAAATGTGAAATCATCCACTCTATCAGGCTAGCATACCATGAGGATTCCCCATATTGATTCTATCAGAAATCTTCAAGCTAACATGTACATTAAATCAGACTGCTTTGTATCAGGATTTACACTGCAACTTCTGATTCACTTAGCGCATCTGCATTACATGTATTTTAGAACCATTAAAGAAGCTGAAACAACATAGTGCATCCTTCACTTTCTCACAAATCAACGCTGAATAGCAAGGAAAAATCTATACTGAAAAGCTGATTATAATATAATGTACCGTAAATTGTGAAAAAAAAAAAAAAAAAAAAAATACCCCAATAATTGCACACTTATACAGGACTACATGTACCTACATGAATTCAAACTTTCTATACAATATAATACACAATAACATCTATCATGCTCACTGCAATAGTTGGACAAAAATTCTAATGCAAACAGTGCTGACCAAAATCAGACTCTCCTCCAGCACTCTGATTTGGCTCTGTATTGTGCACCAAAAGTTTCATAAAATGAGCCGTGACGCGAGAAAACCAACAAAGTGGTTGTGCGCCCAGCGCAGACTCAGATCAGCCTGGGCATCCGCCCAGTCTGATCAGAGTCTTCGCTGTCCGCATGAATATAGCTTAGGCCCTTAGCTACCCTTTAAGCGCACTGCAAAGACCCTTATCAGACTGGGCAGACGCCCAGGCTGATCTGAGTCTGCGCTGGGCGCACATCCACTTTGTTGGTTTTCTCGTGTCACGGCTCAAATATCTTTCCAGAGAACATAAAGGCTCCTCCCAGTCTGAAGATAAACCTGTCTTCTAATTTGACAGAAGTTACACAAACATACACAATGTAAAGACAATGTTCAAATAAAGTTCAGTATTTATTTATTTATTTTTGTTTTACTACTTTTTTGTATTTTTTTGTTGTATTATTATTCTTTTATCTACTTACAAAGAGACACAACATGTAATCTTGCACACAAATATAGCTGTCCAAAAATGCAATGAACAACACATATAGTACATGTCCACAACTTACTTCTGGAAAAAAAATAAATCATTCAACTAATAACAATAAAATGCATGTATAAATATGACTGAAGGGAAGCACACCTGCCTTCTGTTTTGCCCGCAATATCTGACAACTATACTACCTCTGCTCTAATAAGCTAATCTAACATTCTGAAGGTGACAGTGAGCCGCAGCAAGACATAAGCAACAAGGTGGCATGTGTGCCCAGGGAAGACTCAGATCAGCCTGGGCATCTGTCCAGTCTGCTCAAAGTCTTCACTGTCCAATACCTTCATTGCGACAGCAAAGACTGATCAGACTGGGCGGATGCCCATGCTGATCTGAGTCTTTGCTGGGCACCTATGCCACTTTGTTCCGTGGCTCAAATTATTTCTGTTAACCTTTACAGCACCAAACAGCGGACAACAAAATCTAAATCTGCAAAATAAAAAAAGAGTTTCACCTAACCTTTAATATATTGAGAATTCAAAGACTACAGCCTAAAGGGGTAAACACTTTAGATCCATATAAGGCGGCTCTTTACATGTATGAGCCACCTCATGTGGATCAACCCTGTTTGCAAATTAAACTATTTTGATTTTTGGTACTTTTAGTGTTAAGAAAATACAATTTTTTTTCAGAATTAGCATTAGATATCAACCTTACCTTGAGCACATATGACCTGTGACATAGCCAAACCAAAAAAGTGGCATGAGCGCCCTGCGAAGACTCTGATCAGCCTGGGCATCCCCCTAGTCTGATCAGAGTTTTCGCTGTCACAATGGAGCTAGCTCAGACCCTTAGCTACCCTTAAAGTTCACAGAAGACTGATCAGACTTGGTGACTGCTCAGGCTGATCTAAGTCTTTGCTGGGGGCACATACCACCTGGTTGGTTTTGTTGTGTCGTGGCTTATATAAGGTCAATATATTTCAATGTCTTGAACATAAACACGTTTAAACATCACATGTAATAAGAATTCTAAACACATACAAGATATCTAATTTACAATATTTAATGCCCCTACTATTGACTAAATATGTAGCTGTCACTTTGAGGAAAAGAACTGCCAAACCACAAAACCTATCCATGTACAGGATAGATTGCCTAACACACACTTGTTCATCATACAAAAACTTCAATGCCAAACATCCAAAGGGAAGATGATGAAGCCATCAAGGGATGACAATAGCTCTTCCTCTACATTTGTACAGGCAAGCTAAAAATGCACGCTTTTTAGATTGCAAAATCAGTGCTCCAGATAAGAAGGGGTAACAGAGATAATTTTGGGATAATTAGCCATATTTCTCCACAAAAACATATTTTGTGACCCATCATTAGAACCGTCTCGTTGAGACGGTTCTAATGAGGGGTCACAACATATGTTTTCGTTGAGAAATAAGAAAAATTATCTTTGAATTATCCTCAATACCCCTTCTTATCTAGAGCTCTGGCAAAACTGCAGAATCACAAACATGTTATTGTATATGGTACATCACATGTATATGTTCAACTCTTACACTGAAGTGAAATCATATGGAGAAAAAAAGAATAAACACATGATAAAACAGAAAAGAAACAAATAATTAAAAAAAAAAAGCTCAAATTACAAGTTAACATACATATACATAATTCTTTACTTCATGTCCTACCGACCCCTTTTTTTGTTTCACTTATTGAAAATTTGATAACTAAATTATATACAATATACACAAACTATTTACATGCAATAAAGTTGCAAACTGGCAAAACCACTTTCTGGTCATAAACTGCTATGTAAAAGGATAAATGTAAATGTGTCCACTGTGGAAGGAAGCTTTACTTGATGCCTCTGATTCTGGTGTGAGGATCAGGCCCGGATCCAGGGGGTGGGCTTTGGGGCTTCAGCCCCGCCATCTGGGCCTCTGTGTTATGTATAATAAGTAGGCCTTCAGATAATAAGGCGTACCTTATAAAAGTTTAAGATAATTTCTCTGTGAGGTTAGATTAAAATGTATGTTGTGACAACTCATTCGAATCGCCTTGGTAAGGCGATTCTAATAAGATATCACAACATATATTTCAAGGCAAAACAGACATTCTCAAACATTCTCATCAAATTAACCCCTAATTATGTTATACATTTTCAAGCCCCCTCCCCATCCATCCCCCAATACACACATACATCTCTGCACCTCCCAGCCCCACCACTTATCTAGAGCCCAACCAGTATGTGGTGGTCTGAGTCCGGGCCTGAGGATTAAATCCTATGACCACTATGGCAGAACACTGAAAGGTTTGTAACTGCATCAAGTAATAAACTTCCAAGAATGGAAATAACTGCTTCTAATCTATATCAGATAGTGACCTTATTGTTCTAGCCCAGACCTATTTCAATCTCCACTTTTCAATTACAAGATGTATGTAAATCAGGGCTCAAAGGCCCTCAAAAGTAACAATGTTATTAGTTAATGAGACATTAAATTTTAAAGCCTACTGTATGCAAAAACAACGAAATTTTTTGCCAAAAAATGTGAGGAGATTTTAAGTGCAAAAGCTCCTCCTATTTTTTTCAGTAAAACGTAATAGCATAACTGATTTTATGTGTACAAGAAAACTAACAAACCCTCGATTAACAACCTTGTTAAGCAACAATGCTCTGAGCCACCAGGAACAGTATGCTTTCTCATACCAGAATAAATGTCTCAGAAAATAAAATTCTTATCATTAAAGCAGATTATGACCAGAAAGAATGCCTCTTGGGACTCACAACATTTGAGTCTTCAATGTCACTTCTCACAAATACCAATAAACTTTCATCAGTATCAAAAACACCATCAACCTTTGTTATCCAGTTACATTTGCCTGTGTCAGCATATCTTATTTGTTGTTTCCAAAATTTTCTTTCCAGGCTTCTTACTGATAACTACAAGATACACAGTAAACTAAGACTCCAGATTTCTTATATGCATACATGTGTAACCATATTCAACATTTACAAGAGCAGCCCAAAATCAATTGTGAAAAAAAAAAATCATAATAGTAACTGGTTAGCTACATTTCCAAATCTTCAAAAATTCTCATACTGTTAAAGATGAAACAAGCAAGGATATAATAGTTTGCTGTATACATGTACTGTATACATTCAAGTTTACCCATCTATCAGCACTTTCATCAGTGTCAAAGTTTCATTGCCTAACGCCATTTCAACATATAGTTGAAGACAGTTATCAAAGTAAAAAAAATGACAAAATATTTATATCTAAATATTAAAAATAAATTAAAAATCTGATTAATAGAATTAAACAATATAAATGACTTTGTTATGCAAATAGGAGACTGTACCAATATAATCAAGATGTACATGTAAGATTAAAGACAAAAGAATGCAAAATTTGTCACTAAATGTTTAGAGCCGAGTCATATCTATAATAAGTCTTAATTTTCATAATGTGGTTATAAATGTGCAAAATATTCCATTGGTTTGCCTTCTTTCTTCAGCTTTAGCGATAAAAATGGAAAAAAATATGACCCTTTTAACAATTTACATTTCTTATGAAAATGATTATTTTTTAAGACCATGTTGGTATAAAATGATATGGATATCTAATGCTGATTGATTGACTCTCCAGATAGAAGAGGTTAGTGCCTCTGCATAATGAAGCCTTCTGACAGAATTTTGTTTTCATAGAGCAACAGTAGTGCTGTTTTCATGGAGAAACTGAATAACCTGCTGTTTTCATGGAGAAACTAAATAACCTATCTATAAATATCAAAACCCACCATTATCTAGAGCTTAACGAAATTGATTTCTAGCTAATCTGTATCATAAGTCCTTGATACATTAATTTAATATTGCTAAATTCTGAGATGGATCTGCATACTAAGTGATCAAGTTTTCGCAATCACATTAAGAGTTCTGCCGATCCAATATACATGTAAACACTATACTAAACTTAAACTAGTAACTCTTAATTGAAGCTGCCTGATGATTTTTTCAAAGTAAAATTTGATGTACAAAACTGAAGCTGCCTGATGATTTTTTCATAGTAAAATTTGATGTACAAGATCCAATTTAATTCAGTATTTCAATTACTAACCAATTTTTTGTCAAATATGTTTATATATCTATTGAAAAAGACCAAACAGAAAATGTATCAATCTACAAAGTTAACATTTCATTACTCAAAATGCAATGTCTTGAAAAAGGTCAGTATTTGATTGAAACACCTCAACCATAATAAACTTAGCAAAAATAAAAACTTGACAGTCGCTTTTTTTCATCCTACGGTAGTCGGGAAAAAGTGAGACATAAAAATTCTTTTAATTTATGAAAAAGTAATCATTTGGTAATATCATAGTCACACAAAATTCAAGATTCTTTAGATACAGCAATATTGAGGCTATTGTAAACATCACAAGGGTACCTTTCTGTTTTCTATGCTCAAAACCAAACAATTACCAAATTTAAAATTGTTAAAGGTAGGTTCCTGTACTTTGGAATGCATCATAATTTCGATGATCTTTCATCCACGTTGTTGGAAAGCACTTATAAAAGGGAATGAATAAGTTTCACTAGAAAGTGTAAATCAAAAAAATATTAGAAAAGTTGTTTTGCAAGGGATTTCCTAACTCTGCTTCGCACACCAGTTAGGGCTATTTTTAGTTCGCGCCAAAAATAGATAACGCAGCTGACGTCATGCTGCATTGCATTTTGGGATAGTTTTAACCCATCCGCCATGCAAGAACCTCTAGGAGAGCTCACGGCAAGGGAAAATTGACCTTTGGAGAATGGCATCAGAAATCACGCACTTATAGACATCATAAACATAGTAATTTTTAGAACTGGAATTCCAATGAAAGAAAATAAACCAAAAGGGAAAACGACTATTTTCTTCAACATCTGATGGGTTTCTCAGTAGCAATAAATTCAGAAAAATAAGAGAATTCAATATTGCTCAGAAAAACACAAAATTATTTTGTGGACATAATTGTTATCGCTAGTCCAGGAACCTGCCTTTAAAGTCTGCTTAAATGATAAAAATCTGTTGGCAATGCCTTTCCATTATTAAATCCAGTCTGTATGGACCTTTTAGCTAAATTTATGCCAATGCACGGTCGACTAGGAGGCCCTGAGGATCAGACAAAAAACCTCAGTCCATGCCATTATGAAGTAGGAAATGAATTCCCATTACACTTTAAAGTCTTTAAGGCAGGTTAGGAAATGGCTTTCAAATAAATTTAGTAATAAAGACATTTAATTTGCAAAATAATCAAACAAATCTCGAAGAAAATAATGTAAAAAGACACACTGGTATAGAAAATATGGAATCTCAAAAATCTCTATGTTTAATTCAAAGGGAGATAATCTGAAAATTTTGAATCTTTAAACGTTATTTTCAGGTTGTGATTACAATTAACAGAAGTGTTAAAAGTATATTCTCAGTCTATCACTTTCCCCTATATTTACTTCCAAATCGTGGAAGTAATTATGTGTATTTGATATGTGTTCTTATCAGATTTTAACAGCTGTTTGCAGGGGAAAGTGAAGTACTGTTCTAGGCATACTGGAACTACTGTTTATTGCGTACCAGAAAATTTTCTTCTGCGCATGCGCAAATTAAAGTTCTGGTCTAAATTATTACAAGAGGGCCAAGTGGCCCTGAATCGCTCACCTGAGCAAAAAGGTTAAAGGTCAAACTAGGGTCATAATTTGAACAAACCTGATAGTTTGCAACCATTTCCAAATGGTTCTGAAGAAGATTTTTGAATGTTTTTCTATTGCCATGGTTCAAACCCTGGACCCTGGGGCCATCATTTGAATAATCTTGGTAAAGGACCACTAGGCAATGTTATAAGCTAAATTTCAAGCCTCTGAGCCAAGTGGTTCTGAAGCAGAAGATTTCTGAATATTTTTCTATGTATTTCTATGGTTCAAATCCAGGACCCCTGGGGCGGGGCCATTTTTGACCCTGGCACCATCATTTGAACAAACTTGGTAAGGGACCACTAGGCAATGCATCATACAAAATTTCAAGCATCTGCACTAAGGGGTTCTGGAGGAGAAGGTTTTTAAGTACATTTTAATTTCAAACCCAAGACTGCCTGTCCCAGGGCCACCATTTACACAAACTTTGTAGGAGTCCACCAGGCAATGCTACATACCAAATGTCAAGCATCTGAGCCAAGTGGTTCTGCAGAAGAAGATTTTTTAATAGTGTCCTATGTATTTCAATGGCTCAAACTCAGGACTCCCTGCTGCAGGGCCATTTTGGACCCTGGGTCATCATTTGAACAAACTTGATAAAGGACAACAAGGCAATGCATCATACCAATCTTCAAGCATCTGAGCCAAGTGGTTCTGAAGAAGAAGATTTTTGAATATTTTTCTATGTAGTTCTATGGTTAAAACCCAGGACCCCCTGGGGTGGGGCCATTTTAGACCCTGGGGCCATCATTTGAACAAACTTGGTAAAAGACTACTAGGAGAAGCTACATACCGACTTTCAAGCATCTGAGCCAAGTGGTTCTAAAGAAGAAGATTTTTTAAATATTTTTCTATATATTTCTATGGTTCAAACTTAGGACTCCCAGTCGTAGGGCCATTTTGGACCCTAGGGCCACCATTTAAACAAACTTGGTAAAGGAATACTAAGCAATGCTACATATCAAATTTCAAGCATACGAGTCTTGCGGTTCTGAAGTAGAAGATTTTTTAATATTTTCTATGTATTTCTATGGTTCAAACCTGGGACTCTCTGCCCCGGGGCCACATTGGACCCTGGGGTGCCCTTTTGAACAAACTTCATAGAGGACCACTAGGCAATGTTACATACCAAATTTCAAGAATCTGATGAGGCAATTAGTTCTGGTGAAGAAGATATTTAAGTATTTCTTAGTTTCGAACATAAGGCCCCCTGCCCCAGGGACATTTTGGACCCTGGGGCCACCATTTGAACAAACGTGGTAGAGGACCACTAGGCAATTCTACAAACCAAATTTCAAGCATCTGAGCTAAGCAAATCTGGAGAAGAAGATTTTTAAGTAGTTTTTAGTTTCGAACCCAAGACCCCTGCCCCAGGGCCATTTTGGACCCTGGGGCCACCATTTGAACAAACTTGGTAGAGGGCCACTAGGCAATGCTACATACCAAATTTCAAGCATATGAGCCAAGCAGTTCTGGAGAAGAAGATTTTTAAGTAATTTTTAGTTTCGAACCTAAGACCCCCTGCCCCAGGGCCATTTTGGACCCTGGGGCCACCATTTGAACAAACTTGGTAGAGGACCACTAGGCAATGCTACATACCAAATTTCAAGCATCTGAGCCAAGCAGTTCTGGAGAAGAAGATTTTTAAGTAATTTTTAGTTTCGAACCCAAGACCCCCTGCCCCAGGGCCATTTTGGACCCTGGGGCCACCATTTGAACAAACTTGGTAGAGGACCACTAGGCAATGCTACATACCAAATTTCAAGCATCTGAGCCAAGCAGTTCTGGAGAAGAAGATTTTTAAGTAATTTTTAGTTTCGAACCCAAGACCCCCTGCCCCAGGGCCATTTTGGACCCTGGGGCCACCATTTGAACAAACTTGGTAGAGGACCACTAGACAATGCTTCATACCAAATATCAAAGCCCTAGGCCTAGCGGTTTCAGAGAAGATGTCATTTAAAGCAAATTGTTGACGACGCACGACGCACGACACACGACGCACGACGAACGACGGACGACGGACGACGGACACTGGGTGATCACAATAGCTCACCCTGAGCCTATGGCTCAGGTGAGCTAAAAATAGGAATAAGTTAGATAACTCCGGACAGGACAAAAAATTACTAATAATTTTTCATGATTTAAGTAATCAGATGACTGCCCAACTCAGAAAAATCCATATATACATTCCATATTTACTAGGTTGGCCAGAATTAAGAAATAAAAACTGTCAAGTTTTTATTTTTGTTCAGTATAGAATGTTATAAACTTGTTATTTCGTCATCCTGCAGTCGTATTATGTGCATACTTTTTCTCATATGCCACCTGTGAGTGGCCTGAGGTGTTATTCTAAAATAAAGATTTGTTCTTGTTCTTGTTAACCTGGGCCCAGTTGTTCGAAGCATCCTTAGCTGTACAAAGTCATTAGTCAAGGATTCATTAAGACTTTAAGTCTTCCAGTACACATAAAATTGTGCTATTTTTTTTTTCTGAAAAAAAAAAAAATAAGAGGAACTTTTGCACTGCAAAAGCTCTTCACATTTTTTGGCAAAAACTGGCAGTGTGTTTTTGTATGATATGTTTGAAAATTTAACGTCTTGTTGGCTAATGTCTTGTTGGCTAACAACTTTGTTAGTTTTGAACAACTGGGCCCTGATCTACTGTCGGTCTTGAATTCCAGATTTCTTCTTGATTTGATTTCAAAATGCAATACATACAATGATACTTGAACTGGGTAAAAAAAAACCCAAAAAACTTCTTAATGAGATTGTAATTGTTCTGTTGAAAGAAATTTATGAAAAAATGCTTCAGGTGTATTTTCTTCAAAGACTGATTTACCTCTCATAGGAGCCTTAGTTTACTGTGTCCTTACAGTTTCAGACTTTGTATCGCTATAAACAGTCACTTTTTCACAACACAGAATAATATATGTTTCGTAGCTCAAACACCGTCCATTTATTTGGCTACATTTAACAATAAGCACTGATCGTCAGTCTCAGTTCTCCGACATCCAACAGCTAAACTCTCATGAGAAGGCCCTCTGGCCGGGCCGAGAGTCGATATAGCTTGTTATGATGCTTGTTTTATTTCCTCTCTACCCTCGCAGCACACACCATGAGGTGTACAAGACAGCCTCTAGGTTGTGTATGACAGGAGATTAAGCCATCGTGATCTGTGGTAATTTGTTCACACCCATGGCGTCCAACCTTCGTACAGAACCGCAAGGTTGTCAAGGTTTGTTGCATCTTTGATCACATAATCAACCTGAAAAAGAAATATCAAACAAATTAACCATATTTAAACTATATTGTATTTACTTGATCATAAAATGGCGGTGGTCGAGTTGGTGGTGGTTGTGGTCACCTATAGAACCACCCAAAAAATCTAGGTGTCAAATTAAACTACGTAGACATGCTGATAGAAGGCCATGAAAAGCAGTTTCTGATCTGATCCTATCAGGATTGCAATCCAGCAGAATAGCAAATAGCATAGACCCTGACAGACTGATCCTATTTGGTCTTCTCTGTTTCCCACTCTGTCAGCAAGATTTTTAAACATGGCAAACAGTTATATCAACTTAGTAAAACTGAAATTTCAAACATTTATGCTAAAAGTGTACCAATATTTGGGTAATATAAATATGTTTTGGCTCCATCTGAATAGCATTTCATGGAAGTGGATGAACTCTTTAAGTTAATTAGGAATGTCTGTAGTGTAGTGGATTACATGCTGAACTACCAATCCAGGAGTCACAGGTTTCATCCCACGCTTCTCCCACATTTCGGTTAAGACTTAAAACCTATGTGTTGTTGGGATGTCAAACCCGAGTTCACTCACTCACCCTTAACTCAGATACATTTTCAAGGTTTTAATTTTGTCATTTTTAGATTTTATGCATATCTGAATCCTCACAAATGACCTAACAAGGGCTCCGCAAGCGGCGCATAATACGCCTGTTTCAGTGTCATGAAGGAGTTACAGGATGAACAAGATTGTTTACAGAAGGATTGACAGGCAGACAAAACAGGGGGAAACAACTCTGTAATTAATGACTGCAATGTTATCAAAACAACACATCAAATACTATTAGTACACCAAAAATCATGTTCCAGGGTGAAGCAGCTCAGAATTTGTGGAACGCCAAAGTCAAACAAGGGAGATAATTCATAAACTCTTAGTCGCAATACTTTCCCTTGACAATAAACACATCACCATAAAGTTTTGTTAAAATGTTTCCAACGGTTAAGGAGATACAGAGTAAAACAGAAATTGATGCAAGGGCAGATAATTCAGAAAGTAAGCCAGAGTTGTGGTTCATTCGCATGATACATTACCCCATTATTATACACATTCCTACACAGTTTCATTGAAATATTTCAAAGGGTTAAGGAGTTATGGGGGAATGGGTTAGCCTAAAAAACTAATCAAAGGGAGGTTACTCCAAAATTAAGTAAGGGGGAACAACCATTCTTATATGTGACACACCGTCTTGTGATCATGCACATTGCTATAAAGTTTCATCAAGATAAACCAAACGGTTTCTTAGTTATTGAATGCACAAGATGATTATATACAAAAATACCCTAAAAATCTAATCAAAGGGATGCAACTCCAAAATGAAGAAGGGGAGAGCAACCATTGTTATACGCGACACATCATCACACCCTCATACACATTGCTATGAAGTTTCATCAAGATATCCCAAACGGTTATCTAGTTATGGCTAGCACAAGACTAGTAGGGTAAAAAATAATCAAAGGGGCATAACTTTGAAACTAAGAAAGGGGGAGCAACCATTACTATACTCGACACTTTGCCCCATCCTAACATATATGCCTACAAAATTTCATGAAGATATCTCAAACGGTTTCTGAGATATGGTGCGCACAAGAATGTAGACGGACGGACAGACGGACAGACAGACGGACGGACGGACAGACAGCGCCATGCCATAATACGTCCGTTTTTTCAAAACGGGCGTATAAAAAGTCATCACTACCCAGTCATATTTTGACAATTGATTACACCTCAAACAGCATGTTCCAAAGGTTCTATTATCATCTAGATACATTACCTGTTCAGCTACGGACAGACGCTTGTTCTGATCTGGGTCTCGACCATCTAGTTTCATCTTAACTCGCCTCCATACCCCAACTGCGTATGAATTACGCTCTTGGATAGCTACGCAAAGAACAAAACAAAACATAAGAAACATATACAATTTTTACGGCCATTACAATTTATATCTACATACCTAATATAAATGTACACCAAATACTCGTAACTTATACAATAAGAAGCTGGATGATGTAAAAGAACGGACAACTTCAAATCTGATAAGAGTCTTATCTCTTTACATCAACAATCTACAGATCCTCAATATCAATGAAAGGGACCTTCCACTAGTGGGCACTGTAAATACTCAAGTCTGTTTGCTATTTTTCTTATTCATAAAACACATGTATACAGATAAAAATATCATACAATTGTGTCATTAAGGCCAGACAACTGCACAAATGGAAAGTTTGAGCAGAGTTTAAGGTGACACTCAGACCATCATATAATGATTGATTTTTCATGAAAATTCTGGTGATTCTAGAATCCTCTTCTTAAAACTCAATTAAAAACATACACTGAAACCTCTCATTGGAACAGCCTTGAGAAAACAGCTACAATGAAAGCCAAAAAATATGGAAAACAAACCACTATTTTACACAAACTATCAAAGAAGATGTGATATACTTACCTTTGCCTGTTCTTGGATCTCTAGTAATTTTTTCAAGCTTTTTAACTGGAGCTGAAACACAGAAATCATAATACATGTACCTGAGATACAGTATGGAGGATAAGGGCTCCGGCAGTCTGTGTGATTAAACAATGAAGACCCAGCTCTGAGTGCTCATAAGGAGCAGTCTAATCAATGTATACACTGTTTGCCAGCAGTTTCATATTCCTGCATGATAAATGTGCAATTCTCTATTCCAACATGGATATAATTATTCAATTCAAGCTTCTGCCAAAGAAAACAAAACAAATATAACAAAGCTAATGAACTCATACGTGCATATCATTCTATGCATAGTATTTGCTTTGAAGTAAAAGAAGTGTTGGAGTTTATTTTTCCCACCCTTTCTACCCCATATCTGATCAGTATGTAGGTTTAAATAGCATATTTACTGTACAGCAAACCAATTTTGCAAGCCAAATTTTATTATTATGTCCAACAGTCCTGCCCATGACGTTTACAAGTAAATATCTAAAATTTAATTACCATAAAAACTGTAAGTACTTGGACAGTTAATACTGAGCAACAATGCAGACCCAGTTCAGACTGCTCCTTTGATCAAGGCCTACACTGTGTGCCATTCCATCCCATCTGATGCTTTTGGATGCATTACTGCACTGTAAAACCAAACTGTTCCACTTTAAGGGCAATTATGGTAATGATTTTATGTGTCCCAATTTTTATGGCAACCCTATTGTAAGCACGTGCACATGTAAGGTCTGGACAGAGCTAGTGCATCAGACAATACATGCACTTGGATCTTGCAGATTTGACATGTACTGACACACTGCCCTTGTGTACATTTAGTCTGGACATGTACAATCCCTTTCAAAACTGCATTTCCCACAATGCAGAACAAAAATAGCTTACTGGAGACAGCTGGTTTTGTACTGATGCCTGTCTGTGGACTGTTGGACCCAGTGTCTGTAAACAGATCTTTCTGGAGGATGGCCATTCTTCTGAGAGTATCATCCTCTGTGTGAACCTCAGACTTCTTACGCACTGAAAACAATGAACAGCAATGAACAGTGATACATATAATAGGAGTAACTAATGATAACTGTGAACCATAAAGGCTGTTCAGATAACAGGTAATAACATGAGCCACGACATGGCAAAACCAACAAAGTGGCATGTGTGCCCAGCAAAGACTTGGATCAGCTGGGCTTCCTCCCAGTCAGATCAGAGCTTTGCTGTCAGCACGCAGGTAGCTTAGCCCCTTACCTACCCTTTAAACCCACAGCAAAGACTCTGGCAGACAAGGCGGATGCCAAGGCTGATCTGAGTCTTCCCTGGGTGCACATGCCACTTTGTTGGTTTTGTTGTGTCACAGCAGGTTTTTGCAAATTTAACAATTTAGAACTGAATAAGAACTGCTTACCGTTGCATGTTTCTTACACAAATGCACAAAATAATATTCAAGTAACCAAATAAAATGTTTAAACCTCCTGAGACTAGTTAAAAAGAAATTTTTGAAAGAATCTTACATATTTGATAAAATCTCACAAAAACTTCATCAGATCTCACATACTGCAGTATCGGACCATTGGCATATATGGATCTTACCAATGTTAGCAAAGTTGACTGGAGTAGAATTCTCAAGGTCCTCACAGTAGGTCAACAGAGGTGGTGCCAGGGACATCAGCTCCTCATAGATCCTATAATATAGAAACATACGTAATAATTTATATAATGGCTATAATGGGTCATTCTGAGTAAGTCTGAAAATAGAGTTCTAGTATTCTGCTAAAGCCGACGCTAGGGGTGTGCGCTGTGTTGCAACATCACATTACTACACTTGAATAATCTCAATAGAATGAGTCTGCTATTTTTGTTTCTCTGAAGTGTTCTTTGCTTCCAGAGCATCTTCAGTATTCCACGGTTTCTCTGTCATTTTTACGAAGCTGACAATATTTGTGACATCCTGTTTGCTTCCCTGGATGAGAAAGTCCTTCCAAAATGGGGTCTACACTTAAAGGCTCCTCTGGAGCCAATTCTTTCTTGTAAGACAGGGGTGTAGCCAGACCTAATACTTTGTTGAAGAAAACATTGTTAGAAAGTATATAGCTATACACCTTCCGCAATGTTATTTTTTTTACTTCCTCTTTGCTTCCCTGGATAGGGTCTACTCTTAAAGGAAAGAATTAGGAGCAAATTCTTACCTTTAAGAGTTGACCCTCATTGAGAAGGGAGGCAAAAATGAAAGGGTACCCATTTAACTTAAGCATAGATGAAAACATGCTGAACCCTGTGCTTCCAGGCCTTCTTCTAGCTACGCCCCTGTAAGAGTTTACCCCCACAGAGAAGGCAAACAAGAGCTTCGCAAGCGGCGCATAATACGCCCGTTTCAGTGTCATGAAGGAGTTACAGAATGAAAAAGATTGTTTATAGAAGGATGGGCAGGCAGACAAACAGGGGAAACAACACTGTAATTAACGCCTGCAATATCACTAAAACATCTAACATATGAAATGCTGTTATTATACCAAAAATCAGCTTCCAGGGTGAAGCAGCTCAGAAGTTGAGAAATGCCAAAGTCAAACAAGGGAGATAATTCATAAGCTTAGTAAACTAAAGTACCATTCTTGGTTATAATACATTCCCTTGACAATATACACATCACCATGAAGTTTTGTTATAATATTTCCAACCCTTAGGGAGTTACAGAGTAAAACGGAAATTGCCGCAAGGGCAGATAATTCAGGAAGTAAGTAAGCCAGAGTTGTGGTCCATGCTTTTGATATATTGCCCAATTATAATACACATTCCTACAAAGTTTCATTAAAATATTTCAAAGGGTTAAGGAGTTATGGAACGAATGGGGCTAGCCTAATAAACTCATCAAAGGGAGGTAACTTCAAAATTAAGTAAGGGGAACAACCATTCTTATTTGTGACACACCATCTTATGACCATGCACACTGCTATAAAGTTTCATCAAGATATTCCAAATGGTTACTAAGTTATTGAATGCACAAGCTTAGTATACACAATAATATCTGATCAAAGGGATGCAACTCCAAAACGAAGAAAGGGAGAGCAACCACTGTTATACGCGACACATCATCATACCCTCATACACATTGCTATGAAGTTTCATCAAGAAGTCCCAAACGGTTATCTAGTTATGGCGTGCACAAGACTGGTAGAGTAAAAAATAATCAAAGGGGCATAACTTGGAAACTAAGAAAGGGGGAGCAACCATTACTGTACGCGACACTTTGCCCCATCCTAATACATATGCCTACAAAATTTCATGAAGATATCTCAAACTGTTACTGAGATATGGTGCGCACAAGAATGTTGACGGAGGGACGGACGGACAGACAGATGGACGGACGGACAGCGCCATGCCATAATACGTCCGTTTTTTCTGAGATGCTTCTGCTGAAAGCATACCCATTCACCTTAATATATGAATGGCCAACAATGTTCATCTTCCACTTACTGAGGTATTTGCACAGTTAATGCCCCTAGCAATGATTTGGTCTCAACAAGGCTCTCTTTTGTGAAGTCATCTGTGATCACCATCTTCAAGGCCATAGTAAAATTCTCTGAGAACTTCTTGTAGAGATTCAGATACTGACGGACTCCCCCTGGTGGCAGATGATCTCCATAATCTGTCTCTTCTTGCTGTAGTGGGGAGAGAAAGGTTGTGATTATTAAGCATACAGTAAAACTTACTAATATGGTTACCTTTATCATGGTACCACCTGCTCCGCAGCAACAAACTACATGTATTTTTTTCACTGGTATACATAGTTTGGGAATGCCATCATACATGTGTACTTGCAATGTATCATACTGTTGTTAGGTATCAGGGCCTGTTTGTTCAAAACAAACAATGCCATTAGGTAACCAGATGCTTCACTATCGAATGCATTGTATGCAAAAACAGTAACTGTTAGCTGACAAAAGCTCCTCATGTTTTTGCAAAAAAATATTAGCACACTTGGTTTTAAACGCACTAGAAGACTTAACAAATCCTTCAATAACGACTTAGTTAAGCTATTGCTTTGAACAACTAGGCCCAGATTATATTTCTCTCAGCTAGTTAAAGAGAGAGAAAAATATATGTTATCCTTTAAATATATTTATGTGAAAGTCTTAGCAAGGCATACTGTGAAGACATTAAAAGAATTTGATTGGATGTGTGACAGGACAGATTATGAAAAGAAGTGTTATTACCTTAGCCAGTGTCTTGAGTATAGCTCTTATGTCAGACATCAGTTTATGGTGAGAAGCAAGAAGTGCTTTGATGGTCGCCACTTCTGATTTTATGCTGTCCTGAAAAACAATGTAAAAACTTCCAAGTAAGTTGTGACATGTAGAAAGGTAAATTAAGAGCAAATTATGAAGACTCAGATCAGCCTGTGCACTGATGAGAGTTTTTCCAGTTTGTGTGAACAAAATATGGGCCTATAAGAGTCCATACAATATAAATGGAACTATGATCTAGCTCATCATACTTTGCTGTTTGCAACTGCCGTGCACTGCTCTGATATATCTTATATGAAACAAAATAGATATAGCGTAGGAGCGTGTAATGCATACGGAAGCAGAATTATGCAAACAGATTAAAACCCTTCTATTTCAAATTAGTGCTCTCCTTGCAAACATTTATTCTGATAAAACCATATACAGTAAAAACTGATGGCTTGTTAATCCTGCCTGACTAGAACTCTTTCTTGAGTCCTTAGAGGTCACTTTATATAGAAACTAACTCTGGATGGCTAGAACTATCTTTGGCTGGAACTAATTTTCATGGTCCCATGTCTGTTTGAGCCAATGAAAATCTACTGTAAGTTGATTTTTTAAAAAGTTGATACATGTTCATGTACAAAGACACCTAGAATTTCATACTTTCTTATATCACACAATAGAATGGCTGTATCTGGGTCTAATAATCACATCAATTTGAAAGTTGATCAAAGACACTTACTTTAGCTTCATCAATACTAGTTTTCATGGCTAGTAACTTCTTGTCTGTATCCTTGATTCTATGGTTGATTTCTCTCAGTGTAGACTTTAACCAGGCCGTGTCTGTTCTCTGGCCTTCATCAAGGGGCTGAAATAACGTTATGAATAAATGATATTGTGAGGAAACCTGGCCCAGAGGTTATAAAACTTGAGTACATTCTCAAACTTAAAATAAAGCACACTGATTGGCTGCTTCCGAGCACATGCTCGGAAGCAGCCAACCAGTGTGCTTTATTTTGAGTTTGAGATTATTCTCAAGTTTTATAACCTCGAACCCTGATTTAAGGTATATACAATCTACAGGTAGTGCAGATCAACCCACATATATGAAGTCAGCTCAGGTTAAGCTGAGTTTACCTAAAAGCTTCTCAGCTAGAAATTAATCAAAATGATCATCATAGTCATAAAATTTTCCTTATAAAACTCATATCTCGAAGTACCCTCTCGTATCAAAGAATATAGTTTGGACACATTTCTTATTTTTGTTTACATTTCAATCCCTATCAGCTCAAACTACTGATACCTCAAAGTAAATTTTCTCAAACTTTACTTTGAGGTATCAGTAGCTTGGGATGAACTTTGACTGAGAGATATTTAGTTGACAGTATAGTGTTGTGCAGGCAGACAGTGAGATACATGTATACCACTGGGGAAAAGCTGTGATTGAAACTTTACCGCTTACCTTGATGTTAATGAGCTGTTCCTCTTCCTCAGACACACTACAGTTGGAGGATGACGTCAATTCACAACTCTCCTTACACCTATAAGCGTAAAATAAAATCACAGTTGTGTAAATTAGGAAATATTTGATATCACATGGATGGTATATCTTTTAATACACAAGGTATTACCACCACAAGGTCATATCGCATAGTGCATTTTAATCATTTATACGACCTTGTGGCTCTAATACCTCTACAATTTATTGTAACCTGCTACTAATATAAAATGTTTGAAGAAAACAGTGCCAATGCTTTTTTCCCTCTGATCTATACCTCATAAATGTAGGTAAATGCTAAATCTCTACATTTGAAAAGCCCATGACTCAGAATTTTAGCAGTCCAAGGCAAACATGTTGTCTTACTGTCTTTTTCCTTTTGTTCATTTCATCAGTTTTCAGGAAAAAAAATTGCAGGTTTCATAAAACTTTCCCCTTTAAAATTACCACTCTTATAGTTCTTACTTATTAATCAGTGCCAAGAATCCATTATCCGAACTGAGAGCCTCGGGTGTTCGTGTTCTCAGGGCCTCGAGATGGAGTATCCCCTGACAGAGATTGACAACTTCTTGGGCATGCTTGGCTTCTTCCTGGAATATAGAACGTGACATGAATAGCATATTTTCTATTAATGCCTGAGCAAACAGCTTATACCCAGAGCTCCATATAAGAAGGAGTAACAGGGATAATTTCTGCATTAAAACATATATTGTGACCCCTCATTAGAACCGCCTCTCCGAGACGGTTCTAATGAGGGGTCACAACATATGTTTTTGTTGAGAAATAAGAAGAAAAAAAATCTCTAAATTATATCCTCATTACCCCTTCTTATCTGGAGCTCTACCTTATACACAGATCAGAGTGCTTTTATGGAGATAAAAGAAGCTGATCTGGGTCTGCAATGTTTTCTCATACAAAACAATTATGCTCCCAATGCATTCATCCAAATGTGAAGCTGGAAATGGCTGAGGTCTATCAATATTCACAAAAAATATTGTGTCAAAATATTTACCATAAATATGGTACTACAAATTTCTTACAGTTTATGACAAGAGACATATATTCACAGACTGAAGTAATGACATATATAGACAAACACAGGCATCTTTAGTATCTTTATACTTATACATAAGAGAAAAGGCTCATTTGTCTGCTGTTGTAAAATAACAAGACCTGTCCCCGTACAGGATAGCTCGCCTGCAGTGCCTTGCACATCACATAAAAAACTTTAACATAAAACTTTAAAGTGTGACGCCCACGCCAACGTCCAAGTGACAACAATAGCTCTCTGTACTTTCACACAGGCGAGCTAAAAAGTATTCAGGACATCTTCGCTCCTAAAGTATCACATTCTCAGTTGTGCCTAACTTTTTTATATGAGTCCCTGAAAGATGTCATATGAGCTGCTCAGCACACAGTAGTTTTGTAAGACCACATCCTCACTGTAATACAGACCCTGTAGCTCAGTGGGTTGAGCGCTGGCTTTCTGATCTAGCAGACTGGGTTCGAGCCCTGCTTGAGGCAAATATCTTTCCAACTGTAGACGGGGTTCCATTTCACACAGCCTTTCATTATCACATACCCATCGTCCTGATATGACTGAAATACTGTTGAAAAGGACGTAAAATCGCAGGTCATCCATCTCCCTGTAGTGACCTTGACCTCTGACTATGTCCTTTACACAATATTACCTCTGCTTGATGTTTTCTGAGTGAGGTGGCCTCTTCAAACTGCTGTAGTATAAGATTTAGTGAAGGGTTGGCACCAACTGCCCACTTTAGCCTCTGTGTGATACTGCCCTCTAACTGGCTGTAGTGACCCTGACAAGCCAACAGGTTAGACTCTTGGCTTAAGACTGCATTCATACACTGTGGAAAGAAGAAACAGTATAATTGAGCCGCCACACGAGAAAACCAATGAAGTGGCATGTACGCCCAGCAAAGACTCAGATCAGCCTGGGCATCTGCCCAGTCTGATCAGAGTCTTCGCTGACCGCAATGAACTAGTATAGGACCTAAGCTGCCCTTTAAGCACACTGCAAAGACTCCGAGCAGACAGGGCAGATGCCCAAGCAGATCTGAGTCATCGCTGGGGGCATATGCCACTTTGTTGGTTTTCTCGTGTCGTGGCTCAGTTATGGGCAGAGTCTCTGAGAGATTTGTAAAGTTTATCTGTCTGTACAAACCATATTGCAGATTTTATTTATAGTTTATGGCCACATAACAGATTTTTATGGAATTTTGCAATATATTCAAAACCTTGTCACAAACCCAAAATTATTTTCCTTTGTTACAATCCCCATTTATGAGTTCAGTTATTCAACTGAAGCCTATAATGACATCTGGAGAAAGCACTACATTTAGCATTCAGTGCAAACTGCATAGCAAAGCCCTCTAGCAGTATAGACTAACCAGCCACATCCTGTAGTGTATTACAACTTGCAACTGGGTTTGCATTTGCTTTTCAACAGGGTTTCTCACAAAACTTCTGAATGTTTTACTCTTTTCTAACTGACCTTCTTAATTTCTGACATGACAGTTGCCCTATTTGCCACCATGACGGGATTGGTCTGACGTCCCTCTTGTATGAACATGTCCTCATGTAACCAGTGTAGCCTCGTGATGTGAAGCTGAGCTCTCTGCAAACCTGCCTTCAGTAACTCAATATTGGAGTCCAGTCGCCTGTAATGAAGTGATGAAATCTATCAAAAGCTCCTCAGATTTATAAGATTATGGTCAAGTCAGGTAAATTCGGACAGCAGGTAAATTCAGACAGTGACATTTTTTCCCTTTATATGTCAGTTGTTTGGCATTAAAACAAAAATAACTGGGCAAACAATGAAAATCCCGATGAGACGGCCCATACTGATTTTCACTGTTTGCAATGGTATGTCCGAATTTACCCACTGTCCGAAGTTACCCGTCTCGACCCTACATTCTACATTAAGGCTTAATACTGTAAAATGTTACTGATGGGCTAACAAAGTCTGATCAGACTGCTCCTCCAAGCAGCCTGATGTAGGTCTGCACCTGTTCCAGTATATCTGCCCTAACACTGACTTTTACCAAAAACCAAATGTTGATTATATCTTTCTTTTGGTGATTTTTTTTACCTTCCTTTCCTATCTAAGTACTCAGCACAAAATGATGACATATTTACATGAAGATATACTTTAGTTTGTCCATAATGTTGTAACCTAATGACTCTTATATTTCAGACACCCGAAAGTTGGACAATTATTGTTTGAAAATTCTTAGAAAATGGAGTTTACACCCATAAATGCATCGTAATGATGCTTAGTGAATGGCAAATGGCTCCTTGAGGAGCAGTCTGATCTAGGTCTACAATGTTTTCTGCCCTGTCTGTCCGAATATTTACGGTCATTACCATATAAATGTTGTAGGTTCTAGTTTATTAAAAGTTTTTTTTTTCAGTCACATGATCAAGATTTGTATTAAACAACTAAAAGGTCATACTAAAACTCTAATAAATGCTTCTCTAAAATTCTCAACAAAACCAAACTCACAAGCTATCTCTTACCTGGTAAGATCATGTCTCCTCCAAATGGAATCCTGGGCACTGGTTAGAGTGCTAGCCTGTGTCAAATCAACCTGTTGAAACATTCCTGACCTCAGACAAGACTCAATGGCTTTCTTGCAAAGATCTTCTAAGGGAACTTTAGATTCTGCCCCAACATCTTTCAACTCAATCTCGGCAGTGACGTTAAGGCCCAGAGATTTTATTATCATACACAAGATGTATCCAAGCACTTGTGATGGGAAACCGATGACCTACAGAGAAAGGCAAATATACAAGTCATCACATGAGGAAAGGTGCAATAGTGAAAATTAAAAAAACCTGAGAAAATTCGAAATCTTTCCTACTCATCAAAGTGATTCCTTCGGATTCACTAAATGTTCATGCAAACACACAAGAGTCTAATTAAAAAGTGTGGAGACACAGGCAGTTCTCGGTCTTCATGCATTCTATAAGGTCCCTTTCTCTATGACAGTCTGCGTGTATTGGCAGTCTGCATGCACTGACTGTAATTTTCATAAAGCTATTCTGAACTAGAGATGGCAGTAAGCATGGCTTACTAAATACCCCCCGCATTTAACAGTTAAGCATGGACCTTCGTCATCTAAGTTTTACAAAGCTATACAAAGCATACATGTTATGACAACTACAAACAAATATAGCTCATCCTATAATCCTATCAAGGTAACTGAACATGTCTACTTTTATCTAATATTGGCTGTCGAGAGCAAAGCTGGAAAAACCTTGTAGAAAAAATCAAGAAAATCGGTTTAGCAGTCTAGAAGGAGTAGTGATAACAAACTTTTATTACAAAAATTACAAAGGGGAATAACTCAGCAGGCAAACACTTCTGGGAAGAAATGGAAAACACGTGTCAACTTTTTTCAAACCAAATTTGAATACAATCAAAGCAAAAATGACTAAATGCGCCCCCCCCCCCCCCCCCCCCCCCCCGCACCCCCAAAAAAAAATTTAGATAAAAAATATCAAAAAAGGGGCATTACTCAAGAAAGAGGGGTCAGATTTCACAGTGGAAACCTTAACGCACATCTTCATACCAATATGTGTTCACATACTTAATTTCAAGAAAATTGGTCAAGCGGTCTAGGAGGAGTTGCGATAACAAACTTTTTTACAAAAAATATAAAGGGGCATAACTCAGCAGGAAAACACTTTCAGAAAAAAATTGGAAAACACGTGTCAACTATTTTCTTATGATGCATCAATGAACCAAATTTGAATAAAATCATAGCAAAAATGACTAAACAAGTCGCCCAAGGGCAACGATCGCTCACCTGTCAGTATATGCTCAATGTATATAAAATTGGTAGTACTACAGTCCCAGTTGCTAGATACCAAGTTTCAAGGCAATTGGCCCAGTGGTTCTGGAGAAGAAGATTTTTCAAGGTTTTTGCCATTATATGGGCATGGTGGCCATCTTGGCCATGTGAGTGGACCGAATATATAAACTTTGTTTCCCGCTTTGCCTGAAGGCTGCATTTGAAATTAAATTGAAATCTGCCCAGTAGTTTCAGAGGAGAAGTCCTTTAAAAATGTTGACACATTACAGACAAACGACCTTTAGCCAAGATAACTAGATCCATATATGGGCATGGCGGCCATCTTGGTCATGTGACCCAGACCCCGGGTATAAACTTTCGTTCCCCCATCCCACTGAGACTCCATATGAAATTTGGCTTCAATCGGCCCAGTGGTTTCAGAGGAGAAGATGTTTGAAAATCTTGACAACGGATGGTCCCACGGAATGACCTTGACCTTTAGTGACACAATATCTTCATCTGGTCATTTAGTCGACCATGTATACCAACTATTGTACCTAATACTTAAATAGTTTCTGAGAAATCCACTGTTTAAGCGTTTTCCCATATAAAAGCCTAACATACCAAAGTTGACCATCCCGTAAATTAGGTCAAGGTCAACGCAAGATCATGATTTGTATAAAATATGATGGGCCTGCATGCCCGATGCTACATACCAAGTTTCAAGGTCATATGCCTTTTGGTTCTGGAGAAGAAGATTTTTGAAGGGTTTTTACCAAATATGGGCATGGCGGCCATCTTGGTCATGTGACCTGGACCAAATATATAAACTTTCGTTCCCCCATCCCACTGAGACTCCATATGAAATATGGTTTCAATCGGCCCAGTGGTTTCAGAGGAGAAGATGTTTGAAAATCTTGACGACGGATGGTCCGACGGAATGACCTTGACCTTTAGTGACATAATATCTTCATCTGGTCATTTAGTCGACCATATATACCAAGTATTGTACCTTAGACTTAAATAGTTTCTGAGAAATCCACTGTTTAAGCGTTTTCCAATATAAAAGCCTAACGTACCAAAGTTGACCATGCCGTAAATTAGGTCAAGGTCAACGCAAGGTCATGATTTGTATAAAATATGATGGGCCTGCATGCCCGATGCTACACACCAAGTTTCAAGGTCATAGGCCTTTTGGTTCTGGAGAAGAAGATTTTTGAAGGGTTTTTACCAAATATTGGCATGGCGGCCATCTTGGTCATGTGACCTGGACCAAATATATAAACTTTCGTTCCCCCATCCCACTGAGACTCCATATGAAATTTGGCTTCAATCGGCCCAGTGGTTTCAGAGGAGAAGATGTTTGAAAATCTTGACGACGGATGGTCCGACGGAATGACCTTGACCTTTAGTGACATAATATCTTCATCTGGTCATTTAGTCAACCATGTATACCAAGTATTGTACCTTAGACTTAAATAGTTTCTGAGAAATCCACCGTTTAAGCGTTTTCCCATATAAAAGCCTAACGTACCAAAGTTGACCATGTCATAAATTAGGTCAAGGTCATCACAAGGTCATGATTTATATAAATTATGATGGGCCCGCATGCCCGATGCTACATACCAAGTTTCAAGGTCATAGGCCTTTTGGTTCTGGAGAAGAAGATTTTTGAAGGGTTTTTACCATATATGGGCGTGGCGGCCATCTTGGTCATGTGACCTGGACCAAATATATAAACTTTCGTTCCCCCATCCTGTTAAGGCTCCACATGAAATTTGGCTTCAATCCACCCAGTGGTTTCTGAGAAGAAGATGTTTAAAAGTGTGGACGACGCCGACGACGCCGACGACGGACGACGGACCAAGTCTATACTATAAGCTCACCTTCACAGGTGAGCTAAAAACCCAAATAAGGGCCAAAAATATCAAAAAGGGGCATAACTCAAGAAATAGGGGTCAGATTTCAAAATGGAAACCTTAATGCACATCTTCATACCAATATGTGTTCACATATTTAATTTCAAGAAAATCGGTCAAGCGGTCTAGGAGGAGTTGCGATAACAAACTTTTTTTACGAAAAAATATAAAGGGGCATAACTCAGCAGGAAAATACTTCTGGGAAAAACTGGAAAACACGTGTCAACTATTTTCTTATGATGCATCAATGAGCCAAATTTGAATAAAATCAAAGAAAAAACGACTAAAAACCCCCAAAATTAGGGCCAAAAATATCAAAAAGGGGCATAACTCAAGAAATAGGGGTCAGATTTCAAAATGGAAACCTTAATGCATATCTTCATACCAATATGTGTTCACATACTTAATTTCAAGAAAATCGGTCAAGCGGTCTAGGAGGAGTTGCGATAACAAACATTTTTTTACGAAAAATATAAAGGGGCATAACTCAGCAGGAAAACACTTCTGGGAAAAACTGGAAAACACGTGTCAACTATTTTCTTATGATGCATCAATGAACCAAATTTGAATAAAATCAAAGCAAAGATGACTAAACCCCCCCAAAAATTAGGGCCAAAAATATCAAAAAGGGGCATAACTCAAAAAAATAGGGGTCAGATTTCAAAATGGAAACCTTAATGCACATCTTCATACCAATATGTGTTCACATACTTAATTTCAAGAAAATCGGTCAAGCGGTCTAGGAGGAGTTGCGATAACAAACATTTTTTTACGAAAAATATAAAGGGGCATAACTCAGCAGGAAAACACTTCCAGGAAAAACTGAAAAATACGTATCAACTCTTTTCACATGCTGCATCCATGGACAAAATTTGAAACAAATCGGAGCAAATGTTGCGGACGGACGACCGGACGGACGACCGGACGGACGACCGGACGGACGGATGGACAACGTGAAAACAGTATACCCCCCTCAAACAAGTTTGCGGGGGTATAATAATGTGTCAACAAAATGTGGATGGATGACAACAGCTATCTAGCAAAAAATACATATTTCTGCTTAAAACTGTCAAACCATCAGAATGACATGCTAATATTGCCAACCAACCTGTTTCCTGACATAGTCTGCAATAAATCTTTTGATTGGTTTACAGAGTTGCTCGTCATCATAACAGCTACCCCCATCCAGACCTTGTACTGCCGCAGCAAACTGAGTACACATATGGAAGAACTCCTGCATCACTTGGAGACGGCGCACAAAGAACAGACAACTCATGATCTTTCTTGTGCTGCTGGTGAAGGCAGACAACTGAAAAGCAATAAGCCAAATAATTCATACCATTTCAAAACATGATGGGAAGTGTCCAATAAAATAAGCACTTTCTTCTTCCTTTGTAGCAGGAACTATTTCAACAATGTTATAAAGTTGACTAGCTGAAGGAAGTCAGTGTTAAGATTATATAACTCTACATTAATTTTGTAGATCACTTATTTTACTGTGCACAAAAATTCATACACTGTTAACACTTGTGCAATTACTGCATTCTGTACTTTTTTTCACACCAGAAGTACATGTGAATAGAGCCAGGCAAGCTTTTTGATATGAGTGCACTAGTCTAGAAGGGTGCTTAATGCATACGGGAATAGAAAAGATCAGCCCAGCCTCAACATTTGCACAGTCAGGTAAGAGCCTTTGCAGTCCACATACACCATGTATGGACTCTGTGGAGCTTGCAGGTGTAAGCTAGACTCCATGGATTCTTAGACTCGTTTAGTATTTGCTGTTTACTGCTATGTAAACCACCCTATATGAGTGTTGTGGCTTATGCAATACTTGGAAGTCTTTAATCACTAAACATCAATGTAAATATACTTAAGGACAAAAGTTCTGCAGGGATGTTAAAGGAACATCCATGCAGAACTTTTGTCCTTAAGTATATAAACTACCTGCATAGACCTGGCCTCTCTCACAGCATCCACTTTCTTCCAGATATTAGGAACGTTGATGGCATCAACTGCCTCCAGTAGGTTGGTAAACTCATCATCTAGGCGGGTGAACAGACCATTAAACCCCATCAACAACATCTGACCAGAGGTCAAGTCAGATGAACCCTGACCTTTGCCCTCTATTATCTGCATGAAGTGGTTTTCCATCATGGTCACCACAGCAACAAGTTCTGAGCCTTCAGTCTGGAAATACATGTAGTTTCAAAATTACCACAATAAAACAAGAATTATCAGAAGATAATGGAAGGCTTTAACAAGGGCAATTTAGTTGCCACGAAACTGATCTGTATGGTATAAATGGAAATTTTGATCACATTAACATGAACAATCAAGCTATCATGTAAATCCACCATGGATATTATACAAGCATTCATTTGCGTATTTGCTGTTTAATGGTTTTATTTCACAAAATTTGCCACAGAAGATCATATGGTGTAGTATTATTTATTTGTCTACTGCTACAAACCGTTTACATTGGAAATATGTAATACCTGTACATATTTTCATTGTAAAGAGTTGGTGCAACAAATTGTTAACATCAGAAAAGTGTACTACATTCTTCCAATGTGAACCATTTGTAGCACCAGTCAAATATGTTTGCATCCACTAACTCCAATCCTAAATTAAATAATATTCTATGCATATTTTATTTTTGTACGACTCAAATAACATTCATTTAACATGTAAATACAGGTCTCATGAAAAGGCTTAAAATTCTGTTCCCTTTATTGTAAAAGCAGTACCTTTATTCCCATGACAGCATTTCTGTGTAGTGTTTCTAGCTGTGTGATGAGTGAGTCCAAAGACTGTCCTGTCTCACCCAAGATGGAACTCAACCCAGCAATCACGTCAAAGCCAGAGGGATCTCCGGACTGTATGATCTTCAGAGCTTCAGGCAGAATAATGGTACGATAGTTCACATTCAGCTCCTATGAAAACAATTGCATTTATGTAATAATCATCATACACATGGCCACACTTTCAAACAAATATTTTAGAAGTACATATAATACCTGTGCTATGTAATTTGCTCAATTTGTCGTAAGACTATCAATACTTTTTTATGTTTGCAAGTATCGTGACGTCATACATTATCGCCACTCATATGTTTTCGATACCTTCCTTTAGGTTGCGAGATTTTCATAGATATTACGTCATTTGGTCACGTTGACCTTTGATCCTGTAGGCTGAAGCTTTGCCGCCACTCAGTGAAAAAAAATCAAATAAACATGCTTAGAATCAAAGCAAGATCACAGTACTGACAATAAAACACGTAATTTGTTCATTTTCACTTATATCCATATTTCTTGGCCATAAATTCATTGAAAATCCCACTTTTGAAATTTCTGCAACTATTGCCGCTTTCCTGTCTGTTTATTTGCTCTATGGGGCTATAAATAGAACAGGCTGCAGCGAGTGACTGTGTTGGATTTCAAAGTACGGAAGTGCAAACGTATCATAGGTCCTTATCATACAATATAGGGAATTTGATTTTTTTCTTGTTTTTAGCTCACACCTGTTATTGCTGCTGAAAAGCTACTTAGATTTTATTACAATTTAAATTCAATGTATATTTATTGTAGAGTGTTCCAGGTGTGAACTGCATGTTCTAGACAGTATGGGGCGTCTATCTGTTTCTAAAAAACGAATGATTTTCAACACCATGCTCTCAATAAATTTGTAGCAGTATCTATTTTAGCAAGTTTTGTAACATACCTTTTTCATTAAAGGGTAATGTGAGCTTACAAAAACAAAGAAGAAAGTAACAGACGATTTTCGTCACGAAAATGAATGATTTTAATACCCCACCGCAGATTTTGTTGTTACACTTACACAGCGCGTGTCAATTTAGATATGCAAATGAGTATCGATAGCATATGACGCACTATTTCATTGGTCAATTTCGAAGGTCATGTTTCTGGGTCAATTAGCAAAACAGTTGGCGCGGAAAATGGTGTGTTTTCACCAAGAATAAAGAGGGATAAGGCGAAGTTTCACGCATACAAGACAAATATATGTTGACGTTGCTGTGTTGCTTATAGACCGGGATACTTTATTAAGGTATCGATAACATATGGGCCCAGGATATGAATATGATATACATATACTTACAAAATTAGACTACTACAATTTCCACTAAAGTTCTAGTCACTTCTGAGCTGTATTACAGATGATGGATACTTAGTCTAAATGTGAAAGGCTAAGACTTAGCCTTTGCTATTGCTATTGGAAACTCATAAGGAATCAACTGGCAACAAAGGCTTTGGGCATACTGCATAGGCATGTATGGGTCTTGAGAGTCCTCTCTATTTGCACAATGTACTTTGAACCCTTTATGCATGTCGTGGTTCAAGAATTATCCTTACCTGCAATGCAACATAGACATGATGTGTGGCCAGAAGACCTTTAAACAACACTGCAAACTGCTCCATGTCTTCAGCCTGACAAATATAAGACATTTTAGAGTTCTAAGGAATCAAGTAATATTAAAGGAATGTTAATGTATGACACCATATTTAACCAGCTATAGATGTAAGTCAAGGTTCCCATCTCTAGAATAAACCCAGATTTTTTAGGTTTGGAGAAGAATACCCCTCATCTTAAATACCATAAAGATCAAAATAAATTTCGTTTCTGTTCAAAACATGAAATGGTTTTGAACATCTGTATCTGTGAATTTT
This sequence comes from Ctena decussata, assembly GCA_963989385.1. Classification (NCBI taxonomy): domain Eukaryota; kingdom Metazoa; phylum Mollusca; class Bivalvia; order Lucinida; family Lucinidae; genus Ctena; species Ctena decussata. Next base: position 468,634 of record CAXDIV010000065.1, read on the forward strand.
TCTGCTGAACGAATAATATTACAATTACACTACCGTGAGATGTTGTTACAGCACAGTGCAGCCCTACAGTAGACTTAAGCTGGTTCCGCATTGTTTGCAATTCTGCACCAGTATTTTGCCATATCTTCTGACAGTAGAATGAACTCGTGCCGAATATAGGATAATTGAAATAAACTCATTATGGTGTGCCACTGTTTAGGGTAAGTCTGTTATTAATGCCTCCAGAAAAAGTGCTCTTTTATGGAACAAGACCTGTCAGTGGGACAGGATAGCTCGCCTGACAGCACCTTGGAAATATTATAACCCTTCCATCTTTTAAAACGCTTCAACCTAAGACTTTGATAGTTTTGTACATCTTTTGACTAGGTAAGTGAAACTGTTGAAGAGCCCTTTACAAACAATTTTATGTAACAAGAGCTGTCGCCTGACAGCATAGCTCGCCTGAATTGGTGCTTGTCCATCACACAGCCGCTATGGTGGTGTGGACTGCTATGCATAAAACTTCATAAAATTAGAATAAAAAAAAATGAAATGAAATTTCAAAGTCCATAAGCTTGAGGTAAAAAAAAACTGACGGGTGGGGGGTGAGGGTGGGAGTGGGGGGGGGGGGGGGGCTATGTGGACTGCTATGCAGAAAGCTTCATGCAAGCATGTCCATAATGAAAACACATTTATAAACAAAAGCTATCTCAGAAATAAGTCTTAAAATAAAATTAAAATAACTGACGGGTAGGGGGGGGGGGGGGGGGGGGGGGGAGAGGGGGGGGGGGGCTAGTATGTATCAAAACCCTGAACCATTATCTAACATCAGTCCAAGTATTAGTATCAACTGAGTCCATCATCCTGGCACTGTGAAATTATGTCTTCATAAATATAAAACTTTAACCAAAATCTTTAAGACAAAATTCTAAGTTGATGACCTTGACTTCAAGGTCACCCAGTGGGGTAAGTATAAGGTGTTTTGTAAAAACTCAAAAAAGAGTCTAACATCAGTTCAAGTATAAACTAAATCTCTGCAAAGCATTATGGATCAGTATGCAATTACAAAACTTTAAAAAAGACAAAAATTTCCTAAGTCCCTGACCTTGACATCAAGATCACTGAGTGGGGTTGGGGTAGTACTCTGTAGATCTAACTACAGTGCAAATATAAAACGAATTCATCTTTGGGTTCAGGAGATATGTGTCTTTAAAAAACTTTAACCAAAACATCCATCAATAAAAAGACAATATTCTAAGTCCATGACCTTGACATCAAGGTCACAGAGGGGGGTGGGGGTAGTACCTTCGAAAACTTTAGACCAATATCTAACTTTAGTGCAAGTATCAAAGGAATCCATCCACGGGTTCAGGAGATATTGGGCTTTATAAAACTTTAACCAAAACATCCAGTCCAAAAAAACTACTAATTTTCTAAGTCCATGACCTTGACATCAAGGTCACAGAGTGGGGTGGGGGTGGTACCCTGTTAAACCTTAGACCAATATCTAACTACAGTGCAAGTATCAAAAGAATCCATCCATGGGTTAAGGAGATATAGGTCTTTAAAAAACTTTGACCAAAACATCCAATTCGAACGCCGACGCGGACGCGGACGCTGACGCTGACGCTGACGCCGACGCCGTGGTGACAACAATAGCTCTTCCTGAACTTTCGTTCAGGCGAGCTAAAAATGTCTAACTATGTTTACCTTTTGTTCCACTTTGACCATGTCCAAGAACTGTGAAACATTAGCACTCATACTACACAGCTCATCTAGGAACCAGTCCCCATCTCTAGATGTTAAATCCATGAGCCGGTCACCAGCTCCTGAAAAGTATTACATGTTGTCAGTATTACATCAGTGCTCCAGATAAGAAGGGGTAACAGGGATAATTTAGGGATAATTTTCAATATTTCTGCATTAAAACATACATTGTGACACCTCATTAGAACCATCTCGCTGAGACTGTTCTAATGAGGGGTCACAACATAATTATGTTTTCATTGAGAAATACATGTAAGAAAAATTATCTCTAAATTATCCCTGTTACCCCTTCTTATCTGATGCTCTGTTACATGTACATAATATTTTCATGGCACATATTATACGCAAAATATTCTTGGGGTGGAATTTTTTTTCAGGAAGTTACAGAGATGGTAAAATGACTTTGTTTAACTGCAAAAATACGTAAAAACTCTATATACTGGGACAGTTGGATCTGAGCAAATAGTGCAAACCCAGATCAGACTACTCCGAAAAGAGCAGTCTGATCAGGGCTTACACTATTTGCCATCCCATTTCCCTTTTTTTTGGACACATTACTCCTCTGTAAAAACAAGCTGTTCCAATTTAAGGACAATTATGGTATTATTTTTGGTGTCCCAATATTTAGAATTTTTACGGTAATACTGAGTTTTTTCTGATGTGATTTACAGCCCTTTCAAGAATATTTCACTTATATCTAGCGGACTGTCAGGCTAAGATGAGAGAAAACCGGAGCTCCCAGGGTAAAAACCTGACTTTCTGCTTGCTTACTCACTTGTGCCCTGGTCAAGGCTCAAACCACAGGTGGTGAAAGACCTAATGCTAAAGAGTCAGCAGGCTTAACCACAAGGCCATGAAGGCCCAAATAATATTGCGGATTAAGTGTTTGTAAAACAATATCTTTTTGAAGGTTAATGTGCTGGACTCCTAGTCAGATGTTCTGGGTATGAGTAGCCTCTGAATTATTTCATACATTACCATCTCAACCTTTCCCCTTTGGCCAGAAGTACTTGTACATGTACTTAACCCTACTGCACTCTGAGTGGCCAAAACTCTATGGAGTTTTGGCCATTCTGAGTGCAATAGAGTTCAAATAGTGCTGTAAGAGCTCATATGCTACACTTGGTTATCATAAAACAAAGTATTATACCTGCAGCAGCAGCCTCCATCTGTAGGTTCCGTTTGTTGAGAGCACACAGGGCAGTGGCTATAACTCCTGTTAAACTGTTACTACCAGCTGATTCATTTTCTGTAACAAAATGAAAATTGCAAATCCATTATCTTCCTCAAAAGTTTCATCAGTTCAATTTCTGCAAAAAGGCTCGACATTAAAGCAAATTCAGCTATCAATACTCCAGAAAGTGTTTGTATGATAGTTCTGGAATAATCTTTCTTATTCAACTCCATAAAACATTTTTCCTATAACCCATTATTAGAACAGCCTCGTCAATGAGGAACATTTATTTTTAAAGTTGAATGGGCTTATTTCAGGAACTCTATCGTTTTTTGACTCTCTTTTCCAGGGGTTAACTCTTATATAAAGGAATTTGCACCTACAGGAGCAATTTTTTCCTTTAAAAGTTGAGTCCCTTTAGGGGCAAATTCTTTCATTTAAGAGTTTAGTCCCTTTAGGGGCAAATTCTTTCCTTAAAGAGTTGACCCACATTGAGAAGTGTTTTATGATCCAGGAAAGAAAACAGGAAGTCACAGAAATTGCCTCCCTAAGTGAAAATGGTGGGAAAGACAGAGATGTATCAATACACTTAAAGAGGCAATGTCCCCTTATGGTTTGACATGAACAATGTGATTTGAACTCACTGCTAGCAATCAATAAGTCTCACAATAAAATATGACAGCAAATTTTTTACTACAAAAGTAACATGGCAATGTGGTGCATACCTCTGACAAAGTTGTCAATGGATGTTCTGCTATCTCGTAGATGTGTTTCTAACACACTAATATCGCCCTTCTCCAAACTTCTTCTTTCCAAAAGCTATAAAAACAAGAAAGAAATGTAGACATGCATGAGTTGTTAATTTAACATGTAATACCATAATGTCCTTCAATCTTGCCTTGAACTAATCAAGCTAAACAACCCCTGATTAGCCAAGTGAAATTCAGAAGAACCTGTCCTACCAAATTCCTTAACTCCAACAACGGGCATATAAAAATCTAGATCCCCCTTAGAAGACAGATCTGGATTTTTAGGACTGTTTTGGAAGAGAAATACAGAATACCATGTTGGTGTCTTTTGTTATCAAGTTTATCAGGCGAGACCACAAACAGCATAGGAATGGCGAGGCTTGCCGAGCCAGTCCCACCTGTTTCTGGTAGAGCCTGATAAACTTGATATCGAAAGACACTTACATGGTTTTCTATTTATCATGCATCATAATAAGATTTTACGGCGTAAAGAGTGGCAAACAAATGATAAGCAAACGCAGTTTTGTTCGAACTTGCTGACGTCGCGAATGCGTTATGACGTAAGTCGGTGAGGTCAATTAACCCAATCAAACTTTGAAATCACGGCCAACGTCAGTATGTAGCCAATCGTTTTCAGAGATCGCTTCTAAAGGCATAGCCTGATTACACTCGTGCATGTGCAGATATACAGTGACATGATACCACATCATGTTATCATATCCCTGTTATCAAGTGAGTTTAGCAGCAGATGCATGATAATAAAAACCCATCTTAAAACAGAATTACACAAGACTGATTAAGGGCTGTCCAGTGAAAAAGTATATCCTGGGGCAGGACCGAAAATGTTGAATTTTGGTGGCTGGGGAATTGCAGGGTTAGAAAATACTAATATTTCTTTGAGTAAGGGAAATTAAATTTCCTTGCTGGATCCCCTCAAGGTAATTTTTGGTCCTGCCTGGGGAAGAAGTTGCATCTGGAACAGTCCTTTGATATTTGGGGTCATTCTGGAGAAGGAAAATCTTTGTCTTATAGCCATATTAATATTGTAAGCAATTCATTTTTTCTCCAATCTACATGATGTACTGATGTCTCGGCAAACATGATCTGCTTTGGGCACTCTTTGAATCTGCAAAGCCTGTTCTTAGCATACACAGACTGTGTGACAACAGACTTAACTAGAAACATGGTTACTAATAGGGCCCCGCCTTTATGAAACTGTTGACCACATTTAAGTCATATGTGCCCAACAAGAAATAACAATACCAGCTTTCTGTTATCATGTTGTTCCTTAATATTCAATATGTTGTTTGAAATTAAGCCTCTGGTAGTGTCATCAAGATATGGGCAAAATACCAAATCACAATTGATTAAAACATGGGCAACAACTCTATGAAGTACTTAAAATAACAAAGGGTTATAATTCTGTTAAAAATGAAGTTGTAGTTATGGTTCTTTTTCTCTACACATTGTCCGATGATGTTTATATTTGCACAAAGTTTTGTGAAAATATCTTCAACAATTTTAAAGTTAGAGGTTGAACAGGTTTTCCAGACTGTCGACTAGAAAGGGGAATAATTCCGTAAAAAATGTAGATGAAGTTTCAGTTCTTATTCTCTGCTCATTGTCTGATGATGTTTTATATTATGTACAAGTTCTATGAAAATATCTTTGATGCTTTAAAAGCTATACAGCGGACACGATTTCTATATTCAAACAAGAGGGCCATGAGGCCCTGAATCGCTCACCTGGGCAATTGGCAAGGTGGCTTTTTCTTATCATGTCTGAAATTGTCAAAATATGAGTCTTGGGTCAAAAGTCAAAGAATGACCATGACCGCTTGTACTCATAAATCTTCATGTACTCATTAAGACAACCATATATACCATTTTTTGGCCAAAATCTTCAAAACTTTCCACGAAATCTTATGTTCTAGCATTTTTCCATATTTGACCATGCCGCAAAAAAGGTCAAGGTAAACCCAAGGTCACCATTTGAACAGTCTTGGTGGTACTCTAGTACTCCATGCTACTTACCAAGTTTCAAGGTCATAGGTGTATTGGTTCTGGAGAAGAAAAATATTAAAGAATTATACCATAAGTGATAATGGCGGCCATGTTGGTCATGTGACCTGGACCGTTTGAACAAATTTTTATTCAATCAACCCCTGGAGGCTCTATATGAAATTTGGTTTATAATTGGCCCTTTGGCTTTTGAGGAAATGGTTAAAAATGTCAAAATATGAGCAATCTGGATCAAAGGTTAAGAAATGACCTTGACCTCTTGTGCTCATAATTCTTCATGACCTCATTAAGACAACTATATATACCAATTTTTAGGCCAACATCTTCAAAACTTTCCATGAAATCTTATGTTCTAGCATTTTCCCATATTTGACCTTGGCATAAAAAAGGTCAAGGTCAACACAAGGCCATAATTTGAACAATCTTGATAGTACTCAAGTACCTAATGCTACACACCAAGTCTCAAGGCCATCTGTCAATTGGTTCTGGAGAAGAAGATTTTTAAAGGTTTTTACCATATATGGGCATAGTGGCCATGGTCATGTGACCAGGACCATTAGAAAATGTTTTCATTCCCTCAACCCCTGGAGGCTCTATATAAAATTTGGTCACAATTGGCCCGGTGGTTTTTGAGTAGATTGTTTGAAATTGTCAAAATATGAGAGTTCTGGGTCAAATGTCAAAGAATGACCTTGACCTCTTGTACTCATAAATCTTCATGTACTCATTAAGATGACTGTATATACCAATGTTTAGGCCAAAATCTTCAAAACTTATCATGAAATCTCATGTTCTAGCATTTTCCCATATTTGACCTTGCCGTAAAAAAGGTCAAGGTCAACACAAGGTCATAATTTGAACAATCTTGATAGTACTCAAGTACCCAATGCTACATACCAAGTCTCAAGGTCATCGGTCAACTGATTTGGAAAAGAAGATTTTTAAAGGTTTTTACCATATATGGGCGTGGTGGCCATGTTGGTCATGTGACCTGGACCGTATAAAAAATTTTTTGTTCCCTCAACCCCTGAAGGCCCTATATGAAATTTGATTTCAATTGGCCCAGTGGCTTTTGAGGAGATTGTTAGAACTTATCAAAATATGAGAGTTCAGGGTCAAAGGTCAAAGAATGACCTTGACCTCTTGTACTCATAAATCTTCATGCAGTCATTAAGATGACTGTAGATACCAATTTTTAGCCCAAAATCTTCAACAGTTTCCAAGATATCTTATGTTATGTTGTAGCATCTTGCCATATAAAAGCATAAGGAAGCAAATTTGACCTTCCCGTAAAAAAGATCAAGGTCAACCCAAGGTCATAATTTGAACAATCTAGGTAGTACTCGCGTACCCAATGCTACATATCAAGTTTCAAGGGCATCGGCCTATTGGTTCTGGAGAAGAAGATTTTTTCAGGTTTTTACCATATATGGGCATGGCGGCCGTGTTGGTCATGTGACCAGGACCGTTTGAACAACTTTTTGTTCCTAAGGTCCCAGGAGGCTCTACATGAAATTTGGTTACAATCGGCCCAGCGGTTTCAGAGGAGAAGTCATTTGAAATTGTGGACGGACGGACGGACGGACGGACGGACGACGGAGCCTTACCATCCTATAAGCTCCCCCGGAGCCGCTGGCTCAGGTGAGCTAAAAAATTACAAAGGGGCATAATTCAGTAACAAGTGTAGGCAGAGTTAGGATTCTTGTTCTCTGCACATCATATGATGATGATTTTCAGTTGTACCAAGTCATGTGAAAATATCTCAAACGGTTTGAGAGTTAAAAAGCGGACACAATTTCTGCCCTTAAAATTTCAAAGGGACATTATTCAGTAAAAAAAACATAGGCAGAGTTATGGTTCTTGTTCTCTGCATATGGTCTGATGATGCTTTACATTTGTACCAAGTCTCGTGAAAATATCTTTAACGCGTTCAGAGGTATGAAGCAGACACAATTTCTGTACTAAAAATTACAAAGGGGCATAATTCAGTAAATATTGTAGATAGAGTTATGGTTCTTGTTCTCTGCACATCGTCTGGTGATGCTTTACATTTGTACCAAGTCTCGTGAAAATATCTCTAACGATTTCAGAGTTATGAAGTGGACATGATTTCTGTACTCAAAATTACAAAGGGGCATAATTCAGTAAAAAATGTAGGCAGAGCTATGGTTCTTGTTCTCTGCACATCGTCTGATGATGCTTTACATTTGTACCAAGTCTTGTGAAAATATCTCTAACAGTTTCAGAGTTATGAAGCGGACACGATTTCTGTGGACATGATTTCTGTACTCAAAATTACAAAGGGGTATAATTCAGTAAAAAATGTAGGCAGAGTTATGGTTTTTGTTCTCTGCACATCGTCTGATGATGCTTTACATTTGTACCAAGTCTTGTGAAAATATCTCTAACGGTTTCAGAGTTATGAAGCGGACACGATTTCTGTACTCAAAATTACAAAGGGGCATAATTCAGTAAATATTGTAGACAGAGTTATGGTTCTTGTTCTCTGCACATCGTCTGATGATGCTTCACATTTGTACCAAGTCTCGTGAAAATATCTCTAACGGTTTCAGAGTTATTGAGCGAACACGAAATGATGACGGACAGACGGACAGACAGACAGATGGACGGACAAGGTGATTACTATAGGGCCTCCGCAGACTTCGTCTGGCGGGGCCCTAATGATATACCATATAAATCCTATTCAACTTTCGGGTCTGTTGCATTTAACCAAACAGGGCATTATTTACAGAGCAAATCAACCACTGCCGAACAGTATTAGTGAGAAAGGGTATACTTTCAGAGGAAGAAACTACTAATTTTTGCCCTCATTCTTAGTAGGAGTGGGATCAACTATATTTTGCCTCCATTCTCAGTAGGAGTGGGATCAACTCTTAAGGAAAGAATTTGCTCCTAGAGGAGCAAATTCTTTCCTTTTAAAAGTAGACCTCATTTCAAAGAGCTATCTCATCCAGAGAAGTGAACAGGAATTTATGCAAACTAATATAACATTATTTTCAGAAAAGAAGCAAGTGGGGGGGGGGGGCGCTTAATTTGACTAGGGGAATTTTAACAGACGCAGCTTGATTATTACCTTAATAAGCCTTGCATTAACTTCTGAGATGATTCCCTGTAGCTTCACTTCAGTTGTAAGCACCATTTGTTTCTTTATGGCAGGGTAGGTGGAAGTACCATACAGATCATGGAATCTGACCACCACTTCAGTGCATCTAAAAAAAGATGGTTCTCATTTGGGACACAAGCTAGCAACAAGACTGTAGTACAATGACCTATGCAAACTCTGATCAGCCTGGGTATCCAGTGTGATCATTAACTACACATTTCCCAAAATTAAGACTCACTGCTTCATATATGGATTGGTTTTGATGGTATTTGGGATATTTTTGCTATTTATGTCCTATAAACGTATGTTGTGACCTCATTAGAACCCTCTTGTCAAGACCGTTCTAATGAGGTTGACAACATACAGTGAAAACTCAAAAGATTGGGACAGACACATCTGAGCAAACAGTGCAGACCCAGAGCAGACTGCTTCTCTGCACTGTTTGACATTCAATCTGCATCTTTTGGATGCATTAATGCATTGTAAAACCAATTTGTTCAATTTTTAGGATAGTTTTGGTAATAATTTTGGCGTTCTTGAGTAAGATGGCGCCTTCATTAAGGCACTGGCACTAGTAGGATAACTAGGTTCATACAGGCAGACTTGTATAAAAGGCCATAGGCAAAGCATTGTCCAACGTTTGAAATGTGACACAAACTGCAGCCCTTTATACAGTTTCAGAGTCATTGTATGTCCAAATAGAAAATATTGAGTATTACTGAACCTGGTTAGAAACAAAGTCAGTGGACTGTGATATATGGATCATCAAGGCCTGATTCTTGTAAATTCCTGTTGTACTTATACATATAAATCCTCATACAAGATTTCAAGTTGCTACAATAATACAAACCCTAATATACCTCTTCCAAAAATCATAACCCTGCAAAATAAGCCTAAGTCTGAAGTCAGTGGACAAAGACGTATAGATCATCAAGACCTGATTCTTGTATATTCCTGTTGTACTTATAGATATAAATCCTCATACAAAATTTCAAGTTCCTACAATAATAGGAATCCTGAAATCTACCTTTTACAAAAATCATAACCTTGCAAAATTAGCCTAAGTCCGAAGTCTGTGGACCGTGACATATGGATCATTATTCCCTAATTCTTGTGTATTCCTGTTGTAATCATAGATATAAACCCTCATACATAATTTCAAGTTGCTACAATGAAAGGAACCTTGAAATCTACCTCTTACATAAATCTTAACCTTGCAAAATTAGCCTTAGTCCGAAGTCAGTGGACCGTGACATATGGATCATCATACCCTGGTTATTAAGTATTCCTGTTGTACTTATAAGTATCAATCCTCATACAAAATTTCAAGTTCCTACAATAACAGGAACCCTGAAATCTACTTCTTACAAAAATTTTAACCTGAGTCAAACAGGATCACGTACATGTACGTACAGATGTAAGGACAGACGTACGATCGTATGTAATAATGTACACACGTATGCACCACTGAAACACTATATGCCCCCCCCCCCCCCCCCCCCCCCCCCCCAACACACACAGCATCATAATATGATGCAGAGGCATAAAAAATAATCAAATTACCATCAAATTCCACCTTTATATCTAAAGCTCCGAGACAATACATACATGCAGCAAATAGCTCTAATAAGACTGTAATACTGCAAGAGCTGTCCACCACCTAACAATTTATCCACACAACACTGCAATCACCCGCAGTTTCAGCATGGTCTACCCCTGTGACAGCTACCATGAGAGTCAGTACCCTGCATACTATTATTTACTTCACAAGGAAATAAATCATCTTGTCATGTAACTAAAACTAAAAGTATGCCAAGTATCTTGCATTTATTTATGTTTATACAATTATATTTAGACTTTTAACAAAAAAAAACTAACTACTACTGCCACTATTCATTCCTCTCATTTTACATATGCAAGATATGTGTGGGCTAAATAACTATAAACAGAATTCTGCAGAATGCTGTGCCTTGCCTAAGACTGCTCTGTGACAAAGAGGCCCCTATACTACTTACAGAGTTCAATGGAAGTCTTTACTAAGAACAACCATGATGCTGATACAGGTAAAGTAATACCTATGTGTCACAGGATTTTGTCACTTGGATTTCATTTTTGGTAAGTATTCATAGTTGATATTTGTCAGAAAACACATACAGGCTTCTCACCAATATATTTATGAAAAAGATACTGAATTCTAGTAGTTAAAATGTAACTTACTTGTCTTGAGTAAATTCTGACACTAGTTCTTGTAGAAGTTGTAAATAATTACTGCTCCTTATATTCTCAGCAAATCCCACACCGAACTGAAACAAATGTACCATCCAATATTACAATTATTACTTACATGTAAAACAGTGAAACTGTGATCAGACTGTTCCTTTTCACTTCCAGGCAAAGATTACTAAATATCTGGACCCAGTTGTTCTAAGCATAGTTAGCACGAAGCCGTAAGTAAGGTAAAGGATTTGTCAACTCTTCTAGCAAGAACCAAGCTTGCTCATATTATTGCTGAGCTTTTCACATTTTTTATCAAAAAATGGCAGTGCTATTGTGCACAATGACCAAACCTGCCTTACATTTGAACAGCTGCAGGCCCAAAGGCTTGAGAGAACAAGTTAGATACCACGATGGCTACAAGTATGGAAGGAATGATGGACACATTGTAATCCATTTAAATGAAGTAGATGGAAGGATGATTTGGGATTCAACAGCCCTTTTAATAGTATTTCAGTCATTTGGAGCAAATGGGGGAATGAGTGAGCTGAGGATGAGAATGAAACAAGACCTCTATGAAATACAAGATATAACTGTGAATCACTTCGTTACACCTGCCATGCTAACTGCTTGGGTGGTCATACATGTTGATGGCTATATAACTCGGATGACACACAAATGGATGAAAAACTAGACTGTTAATCCAGAGACTACAGAAGAATCACCATTTCCCAATGTCTAAGTGTATCTTACCTGGGCCACTATGGTACTGTAAGTATGTAGTACATCAATTAACCTGTGAAGATTTGCCCGCTGTAACTGAAGATTGGTACATAACTCTGCCTCCACCTGCTCACACTGAAATAGTCACAGACGTAAGAACTTGAACTATTACATAAATACTTTACCCTAATTCACTTGAAATTACAACCCTTTTTTAAAAACATCATTTTTTTTTGTTTTTGGAATATGACTGGATGCTTCACACCAAATTTGGTAAAATCTTATTCAGGAAAGGGCCCTGAAACGACAAAAACAACAAAGTGGCATGTACCCAGAGCAGATTCAGATCAACCTGGGCATCCAACAGGTCTGATCAGTCTTCACGGTTGGCATAGAGGTAGGTTAGACTCTTATCTACCCTTTATGCGCAAAACTAAGGCTCTGATCAGACTGGGCCGATGCCCAGGCTGATCTGAGTCTTTGCTGGCCACTTTGTTGGCTTTGTCGAGCTGGGGCTCAAATTTCCATTAAGATGCACAGACACACTTGCATTTTTAGGCCATTTCTACAAAGAGAAACAACTTTCACATTTTCGTGTTTGCTTCCATAGAAAACAGGCTCATCCAAGCTGGCTGTTACTCTAAAAACGTAATAATCTGCTCTTTAAAGGAGTAACTAAAGGAAAGAATTTTGCTCCAAATTCTTTCCTTTAAGAGAAGCCCAATATGAAATGGGAGACTATAACTATCTTTCATGGGTACTAGGTGTGGATAGAACAATCCATTACACGGGTCATTGTACGGTATCACCAGGTTTGCCTCGTGATGCCAAACATCCCGAGTGACAGATTTTTCTATCTTCACCTCATACTGACAATAGATACCTTTTCTTGCATAACTTGCAGTTTGTGAACAAAGAACTTCTTAAAATGTACTACTTTAGCTTTTAAGAGGGTTCTATTTAATATTGAAAGAAGCTGGCACTTTCAATAAACTAGGTTCGGTTCTTTACGTTAACATCTGAAGTAGGATACGGTGACGTCCTTTTGCAATTTTCATGATATCATCTGAAAAAAAAACATAACTTGAGGATGTATGTACGTGAGCTCCTATAAGAAAGTTAAATGTGATGAATATTCCTCTACATGTCAAAAGTTAAATCATCTTACCTGAGTGACAATAGAGCCTTGCCCAGCACCTTGGAGAAAGTCTGTGACTGTGGCAAAACTGGCAGTGTTTATATTTAGAGATGACGCAATATCAGCACACATCTGCTGGAACTGAGAACCCTGGATTCTCTGCATCACATGCTGAAAGTAAGAAAATTACCCAGAAATGTTACTGAGTATGTGGATTTCTTACAGAATTCTGAAACTAAACTTTACAATGGGCAGTAGCCAAACACACAGACAACCTTGGTAATGTAAGCACTTTGCACTTTCTGTTTTTTTTTTTGTTTTTTTTTTCTGTTTTTATTTTTCCCTTTTTGATTTGGAACAAGATGTATTTTTCAAATGGATGAGAGTAATTTCCATATCTGCTCCCTTTGTTCTATTGCCTGGTGTGAGCGAGTGAACTCGTGTTTAATGTCCCACCAAGAACGAGATCGTATGGAGACGGGACCTTGGTTTAAAGTCTCATCCAAAAGACCGGAGAAGCGGGAGATCGATCTTACGACCCCTGGATTGGTAGTCCAGAGTGTCATCCACTACACTACAGCCGCCCCTGGATTGGTAGTCCAGAGTGTCATCCACTACACTACAGCCGCTCCTCTATTGCCTGGTAAAATCTGTGTTAAGAAATAACTTTTTCTTATTGTCACTCATTAACATGATGTTGGAAGGCATACTGGGAAATATTTATTCATGACAGCAAACTTTAAGCGAGTTAACATTCCCATCTGCCCCACAACACATCAAAGGAAAGTTATGTCAATTCTAACATGACACCAAACCAAAATGTAAAGATACATACTGCGACTTTTTCTGAAGGACTATTTTGTTACTTTGTGGTAGAAATAAATGTTTACATACAACATCATTAATGTATAAATTTGCATGCCACAATGTTACCGATGAGATTTATCGCCTAATGGGGAACACATTAACATTAAGTTAGAATTATTACTAATATTTTCCCTCACACAATATCACTTTGGCTGCAAACATTACAGGTTCACATATTAAGTTGACCAGATTATTTGGTCTACAACCATGTGTCATGAAGAAAATATATTTTTATTAAAGCTTCAACCCAAAATTTTCACTTGTCTTTCAGGGTGTACATACCTTATGAACCTGTTGCCAATGAAGACACTCATTTATTTTCTCCTCAACCATTTTATGGACAGTATCTTGGGTTGTCTTTATAACAGAGTACTCCTTATACCTACAAATATATACAACATCAACCGATACAACATCAACAGACTACACAAATGTCTTTCTTAAACCAAACCCAAATGTTTTGCTACAAACAGTTCCAAGGTAAACTTATTAAAGTCAGAGCCAAGACAAATCATTCATGTAAAACTAAAATCAACTTGAATTAAAGCATTAGTCAAGAAACTTGTTAAACTTTTCCTCTGAAAACTGAGTTCTACGCAGCATAAGGGATATCAAAATCATGGTCAAATACAAATCTGTCCTACTGATATTTATTTTTAAATGGGTATACTTTCCAGAAAGCAAACCACCTTCCCGTTTTTCTGCCATTTTTACGAAGGAAAATAACTTTTGTGACTTCCTGTTTGATTCCTTGGATAATATAGCCCTTCCAAAATGGGGTCTACTCTCTAGGGAAAAATTGCTCCAAGAGGACCAAATTAATTCAAGATTTGACCCCAATCGAGAAGTGGGGCAAAAATGAAAATGTCAGAGTTGATTCCCCGAAAGTGGGTACTGACTATAACTATAATTAGATATTTTTGTTTTACCTTTCATGAAGAGAGAATATTGGACTATTGGTATCTCCCTGGGCGGTCAGCACAACTTGTTTTAACTCTTGTAGATGGTCCTCTTCAACTGTCTTTCCCTCATACTCAACTATCAACTCACTCTTCTTGTCCAGCTGACTCTCAACCCGCGGTAGAATGGCCAGCATTTCATCCCTGTGTCAAACAAACATCAGACAGACTTTTAACCCTATTGCACTCAGAACGGCCAAAACTCTGTGGAATTTTGGCTGTTCTGAGTGCAATAGGGATAAGCATGTTATGAATTTAATCAGGCAGTTTCCACACAACTCTTTCAGTCTGACTCATTATTACAATCGAATCTTCTTAATGATACGGCAGGATTCAAGAGAAAATGATATGTTTCATTAGGTTTCCCATGGTGGGTGTTGGAGGCCCACCATATCTAGGGCACAGCATGGAGAAGATAGAGATGACCTGTCTCTTTTCACTGCCTTTCACCTTCCCCCAATCTGAAACAGGTGCATGTACCCATTTACTCTTGGACTGACACAGAGTTTTTTCAGTCCTTGCCAATTAGAGATTCAAACCCATGAACTGCACCACGGACCAGTGCCTCTAACCAGTCAACCACAGCTTTTCCCTATGTGTCGTAAGCATAAATTAAATCTGAGCTTAACAAAAGCTGTCGCAGTGTAGCAGACTTGACAAAACTTTAACCGAAACATCCAAATGCAGATGCCAAAGTCTGGTAAGTATTGACTGCTTGTAAAAGTTGCTCAATCTCTTCCTTTACTCAAGCTCAACCAGTAATAGTGATCTAAAACAACAAAACAGAGCGCTCACAATAATTTATGAGCCATGACACAACAAAACCAACCAAGTGGCATGTGCGCCCAGCGAAGACTCAGATCAGCCTGGGCATCCGCCCAGTCTGATCTGAGTCTTCGCTTGCACTGAAAGGGTAGCAATGGGTCTAAGCTAGCCTCAAGCTGACAGCGAAGACTCTGCTTAGACTTGGCAGATGGCAAGGCTGATCTGATTTTTCGCTGGGCACACATGCCACTTTGTTGATTTTGTCGTGTTGCAGCTCTTACATACCTGTTCTTAAGCCAAGAGACCTTCATCTCTGCCACTCTGATAGAGAACATGCTCTGTGTTATCTCCTTCTCCATCTGCACCTTACTCTGACGACTATATATGGCTGTTGTCTTTGTATTTACCCCTCCACCATAGAAGGCTCCAGTGTAGCCTCCCTCGTTACCTGTTGTCCAGTCAACTAGCGGGTCATACACAAAGGCTTCTAGAAGGGTCAAAAGAGTTTCTCGACCTTTCCTCAAGGTCTTCATTACATGTTCACTGGCTATTCTAAATGTTCCCTGGAAATAAATGATACAATTTTAGATGAGTTGCCAAACACTACAAGAAGTTGTTGGTGCAAAGGGATTACCACAGGCGGCTAAATTTTAAATTTTTAAATTTTCATACAGCTTATGTATCATTATAAAAATTTAAATGTTTACTTACTTACTATTGATCTCCACATAAGGTTGGGTTTTGATGATCTCATAATTTTCTGTTTGTTCTCCTTAAGGTGAATGTACACACTGTCAGGGGAAGCAACTTTGCCATTTTCATTTTTCCTTCCTTCTACACTGGCTCAACTGTTAAAGATAAGAATTTGCTCCTCTTTCCTTTAACAGTCGACCCCAAGTTTGGAAGGCTTTGTTTTCCAGGGAAGCAACCAGGCAGTCACAAAGGTTGCTTCCCTTTGTAAAATTGTTAGAAAAATATAAAGGTGTATCTTAAAACTACCTTGCTAACCAGCAGTCTGATGTAGGTCTACACTGTTAGCTTATCTTCATAACATTACAAACATTAGTGGATCTCATTTGATACCTTTCAAAGTATAATCTGATAAAGGGTGACACTAAGTCATGTAGTTTTTTTCCTGAAGAAATCCTACAAAACAATTAATTTTAACTAACAATTTTTCCTCCATTATTAAAATTTTTAAAGACAGAACTGACCTCTACTCCAGTGATCCCTAAAGCAGCTTCTATATTCTGTGTCAGTCTGAATGGTACCCTCTCTGGAACTCGTAGACTTTTACCTTTCTCAAAACACACATTATAGTCAATGTGTACCACCTACAAATACACAGGTTAATTTGTCGTACATGGAAAGTCTAAAATATGTATTGTCAAAATTAAACAAAGTTTAAAACTCTCTCTCTCTTTCTCTATCTGTCTCTCTCTCTCTCTCTCTGCTAGTGTGGGTGTGGTTATTCTGGGATGTTTATTTAATTCTCCAAATCAAATAATATGTTGTGGCTCCTAATGAACCAATATCGACCACAACATGAGAGCCAAAATAAATAATAAAATTTAAGTTCTGGTGACAGTACTCTGATAATGATACAGTTTGGTTTTACTCAGAGTGAAAATGATCTAATGATCTAAAATAACAGTCCATGGGCAGACTTTAAGTATGACACCGCACTTTATAATACTTGCACACATACCTCTCCTGTTGATAGATCAACCATAACATTGTCCAGATGCCTATCACCAAGGCCTATGATGTACCCAATCATTGACATGACAGCTGTAGATCTTGAGTATGTCTGTAAGATGTACCACCATTCATTAGGACCTGTGCTGGCACACCATAACTCCCTGCAAAATACTCATGGTTTAACATTTTTGTAGTTTTTTTTTTCAGTCACCCAACATCTTTTTTGTTAGAGGCTTTTCCATTGACATACAACAGCCTATTCATTTGGGCAGAATGGTCAAATCCTTTGTTGTTCACATACACCATGTATGGTCCTAAGGTATTTACAAGTGCAAAAATAACGCTGTAGCACACATTCACAGACTGATATGAGTCTACGCTGTTTGCAAATATGTTAAGTCTGGTCAGCATCTTCAGTATTTTCTATATCATATTCTGCATGATTAATATAATTTTAAGGTGTAGGAGTTTGTCTAGACTTCACAGAAAGACAGTATCTGACCTGAGTCATCACTGTCTGAACATGGGAAAAGGTACTGTAAAACTCCAAAAATGTGACACCTACAATAATTTTCATTACTGTCCTAAAATGGAACAGTTTGGTTTTGCAATGCATATGGGGTGGTCGGGTTGGTGATGGTTATGGGTAACTTTCAGTCCCAGGGCATCCTACTAATTTGGATGATAGGGCGGGCCTACTGTGCTTGCAGTAGAAGTGGGTGGGGGTCGTTTGGAAATTTTTCTCTCGTCTCTCATTTAATATTTCTTTCTCCCACTCTTTGGGAGATGGCCTGATGCAGACTGAAATACTGTCTGAAAGGGGAGTTAAAACCCAAACAACCAACCTACAAACCAGCAGCAATACATCCAAAAGATCAAATGGAGTGGCAAAAGTACAGATCCTGATCGAGGCAGTATGTTCTGGGTCTGCACTGTTTGCTGAGACCTATCTGTCCCAATATTTACATCTATCCTAATATCTAGATCTTAGCTTTGTCCCATTATTTTAAGATCTGGATCTGCACTGATGCTCAGACCTATCTGTCACAATATTCAGAATTCTATGGTCCTTTTCACATGAAATAAGATACTATTTCTACAGTAATGGCTCATATTTGCAAGGTAGTATTTTGTCTTCTGTTACTTTCATAACGATCAACAGAACTTTAAAAATATCCCAAGCCTATCTGACAGTACTTACTTTGAGAGAAGATCACTTGGCGTTTCAGCCATCAGCTCTTCCAAAACCTTCCTCAGAACACTCAGAGGCCAGTCTTTACGATTCTCCAAGTCTTTGATTCCCTGAAAAGGGGTATGACTCCATTAAACACTTGCATATAAGAAATATGAAATATCCATGATGTAGCCGTGTCTATTTCATACCTTCTGGTGAATTTAACTTCCCTGATTCAATAATGGTAATTGCATCCATTTACTGCTGGGCTGAGAGTTTTCAGTCACTGACTGGCCCATTGGGGATTCAAAATTCCAACCTTCTGCATCATAGCCAAGGGCTTCTCTATCCAGTCAACCAAAAGGCTTTTCTAAAGGCAGCCAAAAGAAAGGGATGGGTTCCAGCTTTCATAGGCTGGGCTCAAGACAAAGTGGATCTCTAACACCTCTAAGGCTAAGCTGCAGAAATCTTTACCATTTTTATGCCTATAGAGTCAGACAAAGAAATTCTTAAACTAGCAATCATCACATTTTAGGGGGATTTTTTTAAAAAAACTTTTTAAAGACAGTATGAACTTTGACGTTCATGTGTTTGTTTTTCTTTTACTTCTGCACTGCTAAGCTGCCCCAAGCTCTGACACTGACAATAAACATGAGAAAAGTTATATCTATTTATTTCCGAAGCCCTATTTCTGTCCCATAGTGTCCCAGGGCCCTAGGATTATTTGGTGATAATTAACGATTATTTTTGTTATTTCTACATATAAACATATGTTGTGACTGACCCCTCATCTGAACCGTCTCGTTGAGACGGTTCAAATGAGGGGTCAGTCACAACATATGGTTTCAATGAGAAATAAAAAAAAAATTATCCCTCACTTATCAATTCATCAAATACCCCTCTTATCTTGAGCTCTGATGTCCTGTTAAAGCCCTTTTCTTTTATATTCGCACACAGCCTTACCTTTTCTCTGAGAGCTGGGGTAAGCTTGTTGTAGTATATCTCACTTGGCCTTGGAAGGTTGGGCTGGTTATTACTTGTCGATGTCCCACTAGCTTGTTGTTTCAACATCTGGGCCACTGCCTGTCTCTGTTGCCAGCGCTTGTACAGACCAAACAGTGGGGTCATACCGTCAACCCACTGTATCAACCCTGATCTTGGGCCCAGTGGTGTCACCGAGTAGTGGCGGGCTCTGTATAGTTGGTGGCAGCCCCTTTATAAACATAACCAAAATAAAGTGTATGGGTACACCTCCATGTTTTCTGCCATTTTACAAAGGGAAACAATTTTTGTGACTTCCTGTTCACTCCCTTGGAGGATGAAGGTCTACTGAAAGTGTGTCTACTTTTAAAGGGAAGAATTAGCTTATAAAGAAGCAAATTCTTTCCTCTATGAGTTTACATTCATTGAGAAGGAAGGTAAAATGAAAATGGCAGAGACGCTTCTCCTGAAAGAGTACCATTTTTCACATATGCAATAATTCAAGTTGTAATTCGTATCTTTGTAAATATGCATCTGCCCAGTCCTAACAGACTCTTTCCTAAGTGCTTAAAGGGTAGCTCAAGGTCTAAGCTACCTCCATGAGGATAGTTAAGACTCTGATCAGACTGGGCGGATGCCCAGGCTGATTTGAGTCTGCGTTGGGCACACAACCAGTTTGTTGGTTTTCTCGTGTCGCTGCTCATATCATATCAATACGGCTTTTAATTTTAATGACTCTTCAACATATCTGTAATGAAAATTTTTTAATGAAAATGTACCTGCATTTATGCTACAAATCAAAACAATAGTTTGCATCTTTCATTATAAGATATTATGCATACAAATTTGGAAGAGCTTACTACTGGAACAAACAAGCTGAACTTTAAGAACAATATGCTTTATGA
Source organism: Ctena decussata (assembly GCA_963989385.1). NCBI lineage: Eukaryota > Metazoa > Mollusca > Bivalvia > Lucinida > Lucinidae > Ctena > Ctena decussata. Next base: position 488,875 of record CAXDIV010000065.1, read on the forward strand.
TTTCTAAGACTCTGAAAACACAAAACAGAATTTTAGAACATTTATCAAATTTTTTGGGGCCACTTACTTGTTAGCGAAGGCAAACATATTGTTGACAATATTGAGGAACTGCATGATTCTCTCATCAAGATGTAGATCCTCTAATCCCTTGAACAAATATGGATATCTGGAAAAGGAAAGTATTGCATCATCAGTTCCATATAATCGTAAACATTCTCCAATTATCAGACACACATGCTCTAGATATACATAATTCTGTAGCTTGATCTGTCACTCTGTATCACGTCAAGTCGAAATTCCAAGAGCTTAGGATCACATGAGATGCTTGCGTCTCATGTGATCCTAAGAGCTGGGACCTTCCACATGACTTGATACTGAACGTCAGATCAAGCTACTGTAGTAATGATTTATTATATACCGTAAAAGTAAATCTCAGCAAAAATGAATTACTGCATTAAAGATCATTAATCAATTTTTCGGTTTTAATTTGATGACATCTTTAAATAATAATAGTCTCATGAGTTCCGTGAGAACCAGTGTCTCACATGTCACCGCACTGTCACAAAACAGAGCTAAACCAGAAACCTTGACAAAAGTTTACGCTGTCGCCGCCACCAAAAAATTTTAAACCTCGCATTCTGCTAGTGGCAGACCAGACAAAAACTTTAATTAAGACGTAAGATACACATTTGCTTGAGTTCATTCTCAAACTCTGCTGTTCAGTTTTTCTTGGCTCAGACAGATGCATGCACACAAATATGAATCATGACTCATACATCTTTTCATTTAACTGACTGATCTTATCATTTCCCTCTACTGTAGCTTCCTAAAAATTCTTTCTCTTTATTGAATGCCTGGCAGGGTAGCGCAATCGCTAGGGCACCTGACTCGTAAGACAGGTTCGAATCCCGGTCTGGCCAAATACTTTCGTTTCTCCTTCCGCTGATTCAAGAAGGGCAGTTGTCAGTTACTGGCGAAAGTATGTGCACTTAGTACTAGTTAACCCCTTAGGAGGTCTAAGCCTGCTCAGGAATAGTGTGGTTAGGTTAACTGACTGTCCCGGCATGACCTTAGTTGTTTACCGTGGACGTTAAGCATCAAATCAACCAACTAACTTTATTGAAACAGAAACATTCATACAAAACAAAATAAACTTTACCTTTTCCCATCTGAGCCTTTGAATACCAGTTTCTTGGGTTTGGTTTTTGTGGGAAGAATCTGCACAACATTAGACACAGATTCAATGGTGACGACCTGCAAATGGAAAATAAGACAATCAACAGTCTTGGGAAACAATAGGTTTAACCATCATAAATCTGTCCTAAATCTATCTATCCAAAATATAACTTTTCAAAGTTTCCCATCACAATCCTTTCATCAGCAAAATACTGCTATCTATGTGCAAAACATGGTTGAATTGACAGTCTTGAGACTTAGGTCCCTTTCAAAATTTTGCAGTTTTCTGGGCCAGTGGGGGAATGGTTGAACTGAAGATGCAAATGAAATAACCCAGAAGAATCACAATCTGAGCCAGAATCGATCTATTTACCTCTAAATTATGAGTCCCGAGCATTAGCTCCCCACTCAGCTGCAAAAGGTAGGTGCTTTGAGGTGAATGGACACACCTTCATGGGAACCAACTCTGCCATTTTCATTTCTGTCTCCATTCTAAATGAGGAGTCAACTATTAAAGGAAAGGAGCTAATTCTTTCCTTTAAGAATGACCTTATTTTGGAAGGGCTTCATACTCCAGGGAAGCAAACAAAAGACACAAAAGTTGCTACCCTATGTAAAAATGCCAGAAAAACAAGGTGTACCATACACCTTAAAATAGTTGTCCATATACCTGTCCTGCTGTTCCTAGCCCTGGCATAGCTATGACAGTATTATGTAGTGACCCCAACTTGGGGCTTATCTCCTTCATAGACAGGACCAGGCTAGTCCTCTTCTGAGCCTTCTGTTGCAGGCTGACATGTATCTGGAACAGAAAGTAAAACACTGATCAGGGTTCAAGGTTATAAAACTTGAGAATATTCTCAAACTCAAAATAAACCACACTGATTGGCTGCTTCCGAGCATGTGCTCGGAAGCAGCCAATCAGTGTGCTTTATTTTGAGTTTGAGAATGTACTCAAGTTTTATAACCTCGGGGCCAGATGTAATTACACCACTTTCAGCTCTGAACAAGTACTGAAACTCCTGCACACCAAAGTGCCAACTAACAGGTTTGTAGGTGTTAGGTGGTGGGGTGAGGGGAACTTTTTTGCCCCTCATAAGAACTGATGAGACAGCCCTGCATCAGAACTCTCTGTGAAATATCATCTTTAAAGAGAATAAGCAAAAATGATTAGTTATCAAGTAAAATACAATTATCTGGAACCGTGCACAGCAAAGACAGTGACAAGGTTTTAGGCAAGTTTTGTTTGCTTGCTGATGTTAACACTGCTATACTGTCACATTTGATTTGCCATACCATGCACTGTCCAAGTCTGCATGTAATTTAAGATCCATTTATGGCCATCCTGCATGTTCTTTTATGGCAGTTAGATGCATCTCCAGCTTTTTAGGCTTTACACTGTCTTCCCTATTACTGAAGAACAATGAGAACATGATTTAGTTAATCATAATATCATCATATGATAGTAAATATTGAACTGGACTATTCTTATATCACTCTTGACAATACAAACCTGTTTAAATGGGTGCCAACTAGCTCGAGGGTGGTTTGGGTTGGGAGGATTTTTCAGTTTCTCCAAAGCATTACTGATCAGGTGATTGTATGTGTCCTGGAACCATTTCTCATGGGGTGTCTCTACTGGCTGACTGGTGATCTCCTGAAGTCTCTCAATGGTGTATACAGTCTGCAAAATATACATCGATAAATCACTTTTTGGGTGAATGTACATACTAATAGGGGAAGCAACTCTGCAATTTTCATTTTTTGCTTCCCTTCTCAATAAGGGTTACTCTTACAGGAAAGAATTTGCTCCCTTTTGGAAGAACTGTCCGGGAAGCAAACAAGAAATCACAAAGTTGTTCCTCTTTATAGCAAGATCTGTTGGCATAGAGGATAGCTCACCTGACCTCGCCTTGCCCATCACATGAATAAATCTTTGTCGTATAATTTCGAAGTGTGAAGCCCAAGCCAAAGCCAACACTGATGTCAGGGTGACAAGAGCTCCCTGTATTTTTGTACAGGTAAGCTAAAAATGTACCCATTTATCTTAATTACATTTCACCGCTACTAACTTCCACAAGAAAAAGGCAGTGTTAGTAGACACCATGCTGATTAATTTCATTTCGTGAATACAGTCTGTTAAAGTATCTTATCTATTGTAACTGCTTTTATTTTTGCAGGAATACACATTGTTTGGAACTTGTAAACCAGCAAAAGTGAAGCCACTGCCTAGACCACTACTGTACATATGCTAGTTTGATCTTTGCTAATGACCCTTTTGTCAGGGCTCATATAACCAAGGCTTAGACAACCAGAATACTGATACTTACTGGTTTGAGAACAGTTTTATGTTTTTCTCTGATGATAGCCACCCTCTCTTCTTTACCCAGGTTGGTATTATTATTAACTTTCTTAATCTCATTCTCCAGTTGTGATATCCTTCGTTCAACATCCTGATGTTGCTGGTTCAGAGTTCCTAGCCACAGCTCATCCCAAAGTAACGTGATTCTCCTCAACTCTTCAATCAGCTGTTTCACATCAGAGATCATTCTGCAAAGAAAGAGATGGTTTACCTATTTATTCAGTTATAAGATGGGGGTTTTCCCTCCAAACCAATCCAAAAATCTAGATCCATCTTATAAGATGGATCTAGATGTTTGGGATTGTTTTGGAAGGAAGATATCCCATATGCAAAGTAAGAAATGGTATACTGAAGCTGGAAGAGCCAACAAGACAATGATTACTCTTTAGGGTCTAAATGACTGATATTTGTGAGATGGCAAATTGATTCACCTGTCTGAAGCCACATCTTCTTTAACACATCTGGTTAACTATGTTTTCAAGGATGTTACAATATGAAAAAGAGTCATAGTTACCAAACAACCTGGTCATCAGGTTGTTTGGTAACTAAGATTCTTTTTCGTTTCGTAACAGCTCTATTTTGTTTCATAACAGCCCTTGTATATACATAGTTAACCAGGGGTGTTTAAACAAGTATGCATCTCTCCATTAACTGAAAGGTAACATCACAGACCTATTCTGGGACATTCAACACATGCAATTTTATTTGTGGGAATACGTCAAATGCTAAGTTATCGTTGCATTGGCTAGATACAATATTTGGTGACTTTTGAGTGACATTCTGGGCCTAGCTCGGAAAGGTGTATTATGATGAAAATGCTTCATACTTTTTGTGATTGGTACACCTGATACCTCACTATATATCTATATTTCAGTCATGATACACTTCTCTTGATTTCTTATTCAAATTCATGCAATTGATATATTCACATGCTACCTACTTTGGACTGTTAGCAGCCAGTGTGTCTACTATAGCAGTCAGACAGTTGTGTAACATGGTACTACTGGACTCATCCTCTATCTCTGTGTCTTCCTCGTCCTGTGAGGTCTGACCTTCAACCTCTATATCATCCCCTGCTGCTTCTGGTGCCTCAGTCAGGTAGTTGTTTAATAGACCTGTGCAATAAGAAGAGAATTATATGACAGTCCAAATTTTCATTGTGGCAGTATTTGATTTATACCAAATATAATGGTTCCAGGTTTTAAAGTCAGTCAGAAATAGAAGTGAACACTGAAATGATACAAATTTTGGGACACCTGCACAAATTACAAGAACTTTCCTAGAATTTCAACATGTTGATTCTACTAGCTAGCATTGTGTCAAAGTGCCAGTGAGTCAAAAATGCTAAGAAATGATAAACAGGACAGATCCTGATCAGACTCACTTTCAGGTGAATGGATACTCTTTCAAGCAACTCTGCCATTTCCATTTTTTGTCTACTCTTAAATTAAAGAATTTTCTCCTCTCTTCTGGAAGCAAATTCTTTCCTTTAAGAACAGACCCTTTTTGAAAGGTTTCATTGGCCAGGGAAGCAAATAGGAAATGAGTTGTCTCCCTTCAAACAAGAGCTGTCGCCTGACAGCAGAGCTCACCTGAATTGGTGCTTGCCCATCACACAGCCGCTTTGGTGGTGTGCACTCTATGCATAATGAAAACACATTTATAAACAAAAGCTATCTCAGAAATAAGTCTTAAAATAAAATTAAAATAAAAAAATGAAATGAAATTTTAAAGTCCACAAGCTTGAGGTAAAAAAACTGTTGAGGTAAAAAAACTGACGGGTAGGGGGGGGGGGGGGGGGGGGGGCTATGTGGACTGCTATGCATAAAACTTCAGGCAAGCATGTCCATACTGAAAACACATTTATAAACAAAAGCTATCTCAGAAATAAGTCTTAAAAATAAAATTAAAATAAAAAGAAAATGAAATGAAATTTCAAAGCCCATGAGCTTGAGGTAAAAAAACTGACGGGTAGGGGGATGGGGGGAGGGGAGGGGGGGGGGGCTACAAGGATGTATCAAAACCCTGAACCATTATCTAACATCAGTCCAAGTATTAGTATCAACTGAGTCCATCATCGTGGCACTGTGAAATAATGTCTTCATAAATATAAAACTTTAACCAAAATCTTTAAGACAAAATTCTAAGTCGATGACCTTGACTTCAAGGTCATCCAGTAGGGTAAGATAAGGAGTTTTGTAAAAACTCAAAAAAGAGTCTAACATCATTTCAAGTATAAACTAAATCTCTGCAAAGCATTATGAATCAGTATGCAATTACAAAACTTTAAAAAAGACAAAAAATTCCCAAGTCCCTGACCTTTACATCAAGATCAATGAGCGGGGTTGGGGTAGTACTCTGTAGATCTAACTACAGTGCAAATATAAAAAGAATTCATCTATGGGTTCAGGAGATATGTGTCAATAAAAAACTTTAACCAGAACATCCAATCAATAAAAAGACAATGTTCTAAGTCCATGACCTTGACATCAAGGTCACAGAGGGGGGTGGGGTGGTACCTTTGAAAACTTTAGACCAATACCTAACTTTAGTGCAAGTATCAAAGGAATCCATCCATGGGTTAAGGAGATATTGGGCTTTATAAAACTTTAACCAAAACATCCAGTCAAAAAAAAATACCAATTTTCTAAGTCCATGACCTTGACATCAAGGTCACGGAGTGGGGTGGGGGTGGTACCCTGTTAAACCTTAGACCAATATCTAACTACAGTGCAAGTATCAAAAGAATCCATCCATGGGTTAAGGAGATATAGGTCTTTAAAAAACTTTAACCAAAACATCCAATCCGGACGCCGACGCGGACGCCGACGCTGACGCCGTGGTGACAACAATAGCTCTTCCTGAACTTTCGTTCAGGCGAGCTAAAAATGGCAGAAAACCCACTGACTTTAAGGTGGTGATAATCACTGATTTTGGGCGAAGTAAAAAATCTGCATAAAATGCTGGAAATATAACAGATCTTCCCCAAAATTAGCAGATGCCCTCTTTATTGTTTCTCACCATTCAGAATCTAAAAATGCAGGACTTGTTGAAGTTAACAAGAGTTGTCGCCTGACAGCATAGCTCGCCTGAATAGGTGCTTGCCGATCATACAGTCGCTATGATGGTGTGGACTGCTATGCATAAAACTTCAGGAAAGGATGTTCATACTGTCAGCACATTTATAAACAAAAGCTCAGAAGTAAGTGTTAAAATAAAAATAAAATAAAAAATCCACATGAAGTTTCATAGTCCATGAGCTTGAGGTCAAAGAACTCAGGTGTGTGTGTGTGTGTGGGTGAGTGTGAGTGTGTGTGTGGGGGGTGGGGGGGGGGGGGCTAAGATGTTTCAAAACCTTGAACCATTATCTAACATCAGTCCAAGTATTAGTATCAACTGAGTCCAAGTCCATCGTGGCACTGTGAATTAATTATGTCTTCATAAATATAAAACTTTAACCAAAACCTTTAAGGCGAAATTCAAAGTCCATGACCTTGACTTCAAGGTCATGTCTAACATCAGTTCAAGTGCAAACTACATCTCTGCCAAGCATTATGAATCAGTATGCAATTAGAAAACTTTAATAAAGACCAAATTTCCTAAGTCCCTGACCTTGACATCAAGGTCACTGAACGGGGTTGGGGTAGTTCTCTGCAAAGCTTTGAACTAGTATCTAACTATAGTGCAAATATAAAAAGAATCCATCTATGGGTTCAGGAGATATGTGTCTTTAAAAAACTTTAACCAAAACATCCAATCAATAAGAAGACAATTTTCTAAGTCCACGACCTTAACCTCAAGGTCACTGAGGGAGGTGGGGGTAGTACCTTTGAAAACCTTGGACCAATATCTAACTACAGTGCAAGTATCAAAGGAATCCATCCATGGATTAAGGAGATATTGGGCTTTATAAAACTTTAACCAAAACATCCAGTCTAAAAAAAATCTCAATTTCCTAGTCCATGACCTTGATATCAAGGTCACGGAATGGGGTGGGGGTGGTACCCTGTTTAACTTTGGACCAATATCTAACTATAGTGCAAGTATCAAAAGAATCCATCCATGGGTTCAGGAGATATAGGTATTTAAAAAACTTTAACCAAAACATCCAATCCGGACGCCGACGCCGACGCCAGGGTGACAACAATAGCTCTTCCTGAACTTTCGTTCAGGCGAGCTAAAAAGGGTTTATATAAGAAAATGTCAAGGGTAATTTTGTGCCCAAAAATCTGAAAATAACCATCGTTATTAAAAATGTAATAGGGTCTGAAGGTTCTTCAATATATTATGGAGAGCGTCCTAGCAATTATTTTTTCCATTTTTTTTCACACATTTTCAGGCTGGGCAGATAAAAAATGGTCTTTTCTGTGTCAAAATATTTGCCAAAATACACAGTAGAGTCCATTTTCAAGGTTGAACAATTTTATATACAAACCTGTGTCATGGTGGTAAAAATTCTAAATATTGGGACACTAAAAATAATTATCATAACTGTCCTACAATTGGAACAATTTGGTTTTTCAGTGCAGTAATGTGCCCAAAAAATGCAATGGGATGGCAAATAGTGTAGACCCTGATCAGACTGCTCCTGTCTAATCTGGGTTTGCACTATTTGCTCAGACCTAACTGTCCCAATATATAGAATTTTTATGGTATACTGTGAGTATGATAAAGGTATAACTGTTCTACCTGTATTTAATTAATGCATGCAGTGTACATGCACCATACATGGTCAGACATTTGAGAAAAAGTGACTGTTTTCATCTGGTCTACCTTACAAATTTGAGAAAGTAATTGCTAGGACGCTCTTTTTAATGCATTAAAGAAACTTCAGAGCTAAGTATATTTTCAAGAATGAAGTTAATTTTCTAGATTTCTGCGCACAAAATTACACTTTGATTTTTTCCATATAAAACACTTTTTTTAACAGCATGTCCCTCTATTCTGTATTCTAAACTGTTGAGAACAACAAAAATAAGTAGTCAGCAAACTTTCAGGGAGGTACGTTAATTTTTTATGGTTTTATGCAGATTTTTGTATTTACCACAAATAACCATCTTAATCTTATCTTGTTTTACACGGTTTGCTTGTGAAATTCTGTCTCAGTATTTAGAAACTATTATTTGCAAAACCATACTTTATCATAAGCTTTATTATCAGTAATTCAAATCCTTACCCGTTTCAGACTGTGACTTGGTATCAAGTTTTGTGGTAGAACTCCCAACCACTGCAGGGTATACAATCAAATGAGGAGCATCCTCGGCTACTCTACACAGCAAGTCAGATATACTCTGTCTAACATACCCCTCGGGATGACTTAGCCTGGAGAACAACTGGGGTATGATCCCCTTCCAAGGGGCTGTAGGGGTCACTGCCAGCCCATCTTCTAGAACATTACGTAGTTCCCAGGCATGTTTCACCAGCAATCTTAGCAGTCTCAGGGTACTTATCACGTTACAGTCTTCATTATTCTTTTCCTTCAGAGGGTCAGGCTATTAGATAACAAAGTGAAATAAGCCAATTAATTTAAACATTTAGATAAAATGAGTTGTAATATGAAATATGGGTGCTTGATATTAATTCCTTTCTTGATACCTCAAAGTCAAAGTTCATCTCAAACTACTGATATTTCACAGTAAATTTTCTGGTCCCAGAAAATTCACTTTGAGATATCTGTAGTTTGAGATATCTGGAGTTGAAATGTAAAGAAAAATAGGATATGTGTCCAAACCATATTTTATGATATAAGCAATTACTTTGAGATATCAGTGTTTGAGATAATGAGAGTCAACTGTATATGCAAACTGCAAAGGCTCAGACCAGCACAGTCTGATCAGAGCTTTTGTTGTTCACACACAACTTGTTTGAGCCCTGAAGAACTCTGACAGGCACGAAAGAAAGGGTAGGCTACACTGGCTGGATTCACAGACCAACTTGAGGCTTTGCAGTTTGCAATTTATTAAGCCACCTTTTTCTGTTTTTGCACATAGCTGCTCAAATCATGCCTATCATTCCTCATGGCATCTATCAAAATATGAGCAGCGTCACATAAAAAGGTGTCACAACTTCGTCACAAAACAGAGCTAATCCAGAAAACTTGATACAAAGTTTACGCCACCGTCACCACAAAAGAAAAAGTAATACCTATGTCTTGTTTCTGCTAGTTGCAGGCGAGACAACCAGCATGAGAATCCGTTGAGTCTAGCTACAGCCTACATTTTCTGCCTGCAGCCTACATACATGTATTCCTTAGGGTCTAGACATGGTAGGCCTACAGCCTACATATTCCTTAGGGTCTAGACATGGTATGGGATCAACAGAGGCTGTAATCAGATTGTACATAGGCACGTCAACTGTTCCTCCGTGCGTGAAGCACCATTTTCAAGTTGCAATTCTCACAATAAGTATTCTGAAATACAGGGATCTCCAACATAATAACCTCTGTTTATGCAGCATATCTTTTCAGAAACTATTCCAAAAATTTTACCAGAGTATTTATAGTGCATTTAAATCTCTACACAAATCAAATTCATACAAATTCCTTACCCCACCATTCAGCTTTAGGAACTTGAAGTAAGCCTTTGCCGACAGCTGGTAGTAATGATAGACTCTCTGTACCACACCTCTCCAGACATCAAGTATGTTTTCTATACATTCATCCCCCGACACTGAGAGAGTGCTGCAGGCAGCATGAAGCTGGCGTCTTGTTGTGTCTGTACCATCATCATACTGGTTCTGTCAACAAATTATTTTGGTGTTGAATGACAGCTATGATGGGACACATTAAAGTTTTCAAGTATCATGAAAACAACAATAATGCTTTATCTTTACCTACACAAAATTAAGATGGTTTCAACGTAAACAACAACTGGCCCTAGTCTTTCTATCTACAATTCTGTTTTCTCTTTTCCCAAACTTACAGCATTTTTAGTATGTGTAAATACCTTTTCTATTGCCCTTATCAGCTCTTTCCTTTCCAACATATTACATATATACCCAACTACTGTGTAAGAGACAATTTTCACTGCACTTGTACTATTATCATGAAACCAGCTATGTTCAATCACCAATCTGAGGACCACATAAAAGTCTCATTCAAATTTAGCAAAATATACAAAGCAATATGGTGACGCTGCAGAACTCAAATAGCCCCACAGCTGCCACTGGTGTGGGAAATCAAAGCTCCAGATACATGCATGTGGTATGTGATGGAGTGGAGGGGGTATATCAAAACATGTTATATATTAACCTGATCACTGATGTCCTCTTCACTGCCCATGGCTGTATGGATTTGACTGAGAATGGTGATCACACTGTCTGTCTCTTCTTCACTGGTACCCTGTCAAAAGAATACACTTTTCAAGCTCATAAAATCCCATAAAGTGAATGGGTACACTTTCAGGGGATACAACTCCAGCATTTTCTAGTTTGCCTCCATTCTCAACAGGTGTCAACTCTTAAAACAATTTGCTCCCTAAAAGAAAATTCTTTCGTTAAAGAGTAGACCCCATTCTGGAAGAGCTTTGTTTACCATATAAGCAAACTGCATGTCACAGAAGTTGTCTCCCTTTGTCAAACGAAACAAAAAGCTGTTATGAATAATTTATTTAACTATCTTATGGCAAGGATCTGACTGCTTCTTATAACCAGACAAATCAAGGTCTACCATTTGCTCACATATTTTTGCTAAAAAGATGGGATCAACTTCATAATGCTTAAGCAAGTTGTTTCTTAATATACTTTTATTGCAGTCTGCACTTAATAAATATCAATATATATAAATAGAAAATCTCTGAAGTTTTTTTTCATCTTCTTCTGTCTTTTCAGTATATACTTTATGTATACTAGAAATATCATAATAGTACAGGACACAGTTGTGAGTCATGTCACACATACTCAACAGGCTACCACCAGTGGCCATAGGGGTGGTGGGGATAAGAGGCCCACTGTATCTTGGGAAATCAGTATACAGAATAATAATTTTAAAATTGAAACAGATGTTTCATACCTGTGGTAACAGTGACAGTATCTGTGATGTTTCCTCACTAAACAGTTGGACACTACCATGGCTGAAAAGAACAGAACCTCTTATAAGCAAAATGTTTTCTAAGTAAAAACTGTTATTTTCTTATATTTCCAGATGCAAATCTCACTACAATCATGTCAATGAGCTGATATGAAGCAACTAAGAAATAAGAAACAACAAGAACTAGTTTGTGCATTGTTACAGAGACTGGGCTAAACCAGGTCTAGGACACCACCTCCGACGCCTTCCTACCAGGACTTGGGCAGTTAGTCAAACTATGTTCTACTCAGATGATTGCTCACTGGCGTTGTCTACACATACCACCACCCAGCCAGGGTATACCAGGATTTGGGCAAGTCACATTGTGTTGTACTCAGATGAATGCTCACCTTATGAATATCTGGCCGTGTCTTACTGCCTTTGTGTCTCCTCTAAACCAAATTCCGGCCAGCCATACTATTCCAGGACTGGGCATGAAGGTACATTCTGTTGTGCCCATATGAATACTTTACATTGTCTGCAATTTATAACACAAGCCAGTCAGGGTATAACAGGTTTGGACTGGGAGTCATCCTCTGTTGTACTCTGCTGAACACTTACCTTGCATTGTCAACTGCCTTCCTACCCCACTTATAACACCAGCCAGCCAAAGTGTACCAGGACTTAGGCAGAGACTCACACTCTATTGTACTCAGATGAAGAAGACGTCCAATGATTCTATCAGTGTCAGATAATATTGGATTCTCACCAATCCTCAGTTCTGGAGAAGATATAAAACAATGGGCCAATAACACTTTGAATATCATAACAACCACAATGAGCCGTGACATGACAAATCCAACAGAGTGGCATGTGCGCAATGCGAATACTCTGCCTGGGAATCAGCCCAGTCTAATCAGAGACTTTGCTGTACACTTAAAGGGTCTATGCTAGCTCCATGCAGACAACAAATAAACTGATCAGACTAATCTGCCCAAGCTGATTTGAGTCCTTGCTGAGTGCACATGCCACTTTGTTGGTTTTGTCGTGTCGCTGCTCGAATACTCTTCAGGTAAAAAGGTATACTTTCAGGGGATCAACTCTGCCATTTTCTCTTTTGTCCCTTCTCAATGACGTTAATTCTTGAAGGAACAAATTAGCTCTTCCAGGAGAAAACTCTTTTCTTTAATGGCAAACCCAATTATGAAAGAACTTTGTCATCAAGGAAAGCAAGTAAGAAGTCACAAAAGCCTTTTTCCTTTTAAAAACGTGGACAATTTTTATTGATTGATTTGGTGCTTAACGTCCTCGGTAAACAGCTATGGTCAAGTTGGGACGGTCAGTTAACCTAACCACACTATTCCTGGGAAGGCTTAGACCTCCTAAGCGGTTAACCAGTACTAAGTGGACATACTTTCGCCAGTAACTGACAACTGCCCTTCTTGAATCAGCGGAAGGAGAAACGAAAGTATGTGGCCAGACCGGGTTTCGAACCCAGGACCTCTGACTTGTGAGTCAGGTGGACCAACATGGACAGTAACACAAATACATGTATTAATGGACAAATGAACATGCAAACAATGGAAGATACTGCTGAAGGGAACAAAACTATATTTCCATTGATATCCTTTGCTTGCATGGGTTATAACTTAAAGTGTTAGCAAACAATCAGACACATCAAATCAACATCACTGCAACATAAAATGAGCCGCGACATGACAAAACCAACAATGTGGTTATGCGCCCTGCGCAGACTCATATCAGCCTGGGCATCCGCCCAGTCTGATCAGTCTTCGCTGTCCGCATGGAGGTAGCTTAGACCTTTAGCTACCCTTTGAGCGCTTAGGGAAGAATCTGATTGGACTGTGCTGATACCCAGGATGATCTGAGTCTGCGCTGGGCGCACAACCACATTGTTGGTTTTGTCGTGTCGCGGCTCAAATGCTGTATTGTATTGTATGTCCATAAGATGCTGCTACTTCAAACACTAGAAATGACTAATGACTAGCATCTTGCCCACCAAATAAAAAACTTTAACGGAAACTTTAATTCCAAAAGGGATGCCGGCATGAACAGATGCTGACACCAAAGCTGTATCCCGCAACACATCAAAGACAATGTGAAGTTAATCACTTATCAAGGTATAAATCAATTTATTAAATCTAACCTGAGAACTTGCCCTCCAATGCCAGTCCTTCATTGTTTTTCACCCTCATATCTTCAGTCTCCAGCAGCAAGCTGAGATTTTTAGCAGCAGTAGAATTCACTTTACCATCTGTTAGAAACATCTTGCTTGCCAAACTTGACAGGTGCTTATGATCAGCCTGTTGGAAAGAAAAAACACTGCTATACACAGATCTAAATGAAATCCAAGGTTTCTGATATAGGGAGATTCTCAGATAATTTCTATTAATTCTACCAAAAATGTTTGTCGTGATCTCTTACGAGGATGGTCTTTCTGTGTTAGTTCTATTCAGAGGCCACAATAGATGAGCCGCGACACGACAAACCAACAAAGTTGCTTGTGCGCCCAGGAAAGACTCAGATAAGTCTGGGCATCTGCCCAGTCTGATCAGATTCTTCACTGTCGACATGGAGGTAGATTAGACCCTTAGCTACCCTTTAAGCACAGCAAAGGCTCTGATCAGAACGGGTGGCTGCCCAGGCTGATACGAATCTTTGCTGGGCACATATGCCACTTTGTTGGTTTTGTCATGTCGCAGCTCAATTGCGTTTTTAAGGACAATATAAGAAATCCTAAAATAGTCACCAAACATCCATCCTATCAGAGGTCTGATCAGATTCAATTCTGCAGATGCAATATAAATCAAAATATATGATCCGAGTCTGCACTTTTTGCCTATGTCCTTTTTATGAGATGCTAAGCATTATTAATGGTTTAAAAACTCAAGATTTATAATTTTTGACAATGTGGATGTCCTGACCAGAATGTGAATGGGAGCAGGCTGATTTAGGTATATGCAGTTCTCCCTAGCCTTACAACATATTTTCTCAAAATGCCACTCACCGACATCTTAACTTTATGCATCAAATGGGAACTTTATTTATCCATACCTGGAGCCATTTCACTAGAGTAAGCAAAGATCTAGAGCACAAATCTTTACACTGTGCCAGCTGGCTTCCTGCTCTTGCAGATTTCTGAGTCTCACTTCTAACATATCCCACAACGCTGTTGGTGAGAAGATCTACAGCAGTCTTGTTATCTCCCCTGCTATGGTAGAGTTTGCTGCTCTCCAGTTCAACTTTCAGGATATCATGTTTACCAATTCCTTCATTAAAGGAGTGGAGCTGATTGATGGCTGATTTGATGTTATCAGGTGGTATGCACTTGCCACTGTCTATCGGAACCTGTCGAAACAATACAAAGCTCAAGATTAGCAGTTTTTGGAATAAATTTAACACAGACTTGGGAATATAATTGATTGTTTTGGGTTAAACAGCCCTTTGAGACAGTATTTCAGTATATATCATTTTGAAAACAGCTACTTTAAACATGTATGCATTCCTTCATTAACTGTAAGGTAAAATCACAGACCTGTTGTGGGACACTGAACACTTGCAATTTTGTTTGTGGGACTACGCACATGCTGAGTTGCTGTCACAATCGCCACTTACATGCTATCAGGTGGCTTTTTAGTGACATTCTGGGTGTGGCTCAGAACTAACAACTGCTCCCAAGGGGTAAAAGCTTTCTTTTAAGAAAAGACTCAATTTTGGAAGGACTATGTTATCTGGGGAAGCCAACAGGTTCCCTCTGTCAAACTGGCAGAAAAACAAAGGAATATATCCATAAATCTTATGGTAAATGGCTATGTCTACATGGTTTGGCAACCACTACTACAAAGACAACGCAAACAGAACAGGATTCGCTTCACTAGTTAGTGAATCCTTTCTTCAAAGGAGCTATTCTAGTAAGAACTCACTCTGTTTATTTACCTGTTCTGCAAGATCTGATCTCACAGAATGAGCATAAAGAAAATGACATTTTTTTTTTCGAGGTAATGATATGGCTATGTACCCTGTGTCTTGCATAGCCCTGTGTCTCATTCCTGGAAGTACTACATGTATCTTAAGGAATTCAATTGCTTACTGTACTGGAACTCAAAGCATTTATTCCTATGAGATTCAATCCCCAGTCCCACATGTGGAGGCGCATGAATCCTGAATGTACTCTTCATTGTCCGTATGGAGCTAGCTTATACCCTGAGCTTCCCTTTAAGCATACAGCAAAAACTCTGATAAGACTGGGCAGCTACCCAGGTTGATCTGAATCTTTGTCGAGTGTACATGCCACTTTGTTGGCTTTGTTGTGTCGCGGTTCTAATGTGCAATTCTAAGTCCCACTTTGACATGAACAAATTCTGAAATCATAATTACCTGGAGCAACAGTTCTGACTGGTCCAGTATAAGTTGTTCAGCTAGATTGTAGTTCTGTTGTTTTCTTGCCAGTGAGGCTGAGCTTATCTGAAGCTGCAGCAACTGTTCTGACAATTCTGTAAAACACAAATACAGAGACAATTTACCACAAGTTTATGAAAATCTTTTTTTTTTTTTTTTTTTTTTTTTTTTGACTCATACTGACACATCTGTTAAAGTAGTAAACAGCTCTGGACAATGAGAGCTTTGTTAATCACAACTCTAGTAAGCTCTTCTAATTTCTCATTAAAATAAATAGATAAATAAAGTGTGGCTCCTCATCGGCCCCACCTCATAAAGTGTGACATAGGATTATCAGCAGTCAGGAAACAATCCAAATATAGGCCATTTGCTGTCTATAAAACAGGTCATTTTGCTAAATATCTCTAAAACTACCACAGCTTCCACTGTGAAGTAAAGCGCATCTTTAATGTCTATCTTATACATAACTAATCTATAATTCTCCTCAAAATTATATTTTGAAACTAAAAAGTTTCTTTTGAAAACTGCCCATTTTTAGAAGATATTTTAACTGTATTTGACAAGGGAGTAAGTTTATTTATGGAACAGCCTTAGAATGGCCAATATTTATCTATGTCAACTGTTAGTTAATTGACCTGTCGCCACCGGTCAGTCAAAATGAGCATTGACCACTTAAATTAGGTAAAAACCTCGGACTAACAAATGCACGTGTGTTTTGTGAAATAGTTTCTTTTGTAAAATATACTCGGACAAATTTGAAAGGCGGAGCGATAAGTACTTTGGCGTTAGGTCAATTGTACAGAGATACTCAATGGCACCTATATACCTGTTTATCCTTTTCATCTGAGTAAAAATGAAATTCACTTATTTATTTGTTGCTAAGATAATTGATTGGTGATGAATAGGATTAATTTATCTATAGAAACATGTCTTGTTTGTGATGCATATATGGGCATTGCTTATAGCTATTACATTAAATGATTGTATTCCCCTCTACTTAAGCTGAAAATTTTGTAAATTTTTGTACAGGATTGAATAGACAAAAGCAAAAAAATGACATGATAAAATTCTGAAAGTCAGTTTCCAGTTATGTATTAGTTTGACAATATCAGTGGAGAAAAAAAAATCAATTTTATCACCAATAATAAAAGAGAAAATCTGCAAAATGACCTGTTTTATAGACAGCAAATGGCCTATACTAGTCTATTTTAAAACATGCCCTGTGATCGAGTGGTTAGAGATGCTTGGTTATGGTGCAGAAGGTCGCAAGTTCAAATCCCAGCTTGGGTCAACCCGCGACTGGAAAACCCTCTCTGTCAACCCATCAGTAAATGGCAGAAAAGGGAGAGGGATGGACACCGCCTGTCATATGCCGTGGCCAAGATAAAACAGGCCTCTAACCCCCACTGCCCCTGCAGCCCCAAGGCTATGGGAACCCTCACCTTTATGAAAAATCTTTTAAAGGCTCTATGCCAGACACTCTTTCTGATATTTAGACTGGTATGGTTCACAAAACAGATGGTTTTAGAAAATGGACTGGCATGACATGTGTCATGAATGGAACTGATCAGATGGGCTTATATTCACATGTAGAAGGTAAGCTTACCAAATTTCTTGTCTATACTAAAGGACTGTTGTAGCTGTACAAGCTTGATGGCTTCCAGAAATGTGAAGATGTTATGGTCTTGTCCATCTAAACTAAGTCTCTCACTCAAGGGCAATAACCAGGTCTGAAATAGGTCAAACGATAATCTATATGACATGCCAACCCTTGACTATGTGTCATGAGACTAAAAAAAAAGTTATTCCTCCATTTGTCACAAATGGAAATTACTTGAGCCGCAACACGAGAAAACCATCAATGTGGTTGCGCGCCCAGTGCAGACTCAGATCAGCCTGGTCATCTGCCCAGTCTGATCAGAGTCTTCGGTGTCCACATCGAGCTAGACTCTGATCAGACTGGGCGGATGCCAAGGCTGATGTGAGTCTGCGCTGGGGTTTTCTCGTGTTGCGGCTCACTAAATATGTAGATACTTTATGGTATATGTGCACACTTATTTTCCCAATGATGCCACTTGTTATAGATTCACCAAATTTAAATGTATTCACCAGCCTTTTATCTGCTGAGATTCATAAAAATTTCATAAAAAAATCCAAAGGCAGTCACATCTATCATTCTTTAACCTAAATTTCAGTGCATTCACTGATACATTGTTTTATCATTATGTGGCCCTTTTAAGAATATTTCACATATTTTAAGCCAATTTTTTGCGCAAACTATTAGCCAAAGGTGGGTGAAAACAGGAGTGTCATAGAAAAACAACCAATCTTCTCATTAGCAGAACATGGCTTTTTACATGACCCGAGTGAGGCTCAAATCGCAGAGGTGATGAAGGGTCACAACATGTTTTTTATGCAGATTTAACACAAACTGTTCCTCTTATCACCAATTATCACATACATGTATTATCTATCACCTTGATAGTATTGCCTACCTTCCCTTTCTTATCCTCAACTTGACTTCTCAGGGTGGCGGCCAGAGCTTCTACTGACATCATGTCATGTGACATTAATATTGGCCAATCCATGGTCTTCAACTTCAACACACTTTTGTTCAACGATTCTGCTTCTGACAGTAACTTCAGTAATTCAGATCTGCAAGGAAACACATACCAATTCATATAGAGTAGAGGTGGATAACTGGGTAAATTCGACATAACTTTGCAAACAGTGAAAATCCTGATGAGACGGCTCATTATGAGCCGTCTCATCTGGATTTTCACTGTTTGCCCAGTTATTTTTGTTTTAATTCCAAACAACTGACATATAAAGGAAACAATGTCACTGTCCGAATTTACCGGACTCTACCCTATATCAGAACTGTTCAGACAGAATGTCTGAGCAAACAGTGTAGACTTTGATCAGACTGCTCCCAACAATCCATAAACACAACATCTTTGCTTCACAAACCTGAGTAGCATCACACCATTCCAAATCTACTCCAAAAGAAGCCCCAGTAAGTCAGTGGGTTAAGCACTAGCCAGATAAGCTAGCAGTCCAGGTGCAAATCCTGAAGCAGAATTCTCTCAATCTGTAGATGGGTTCCAATGTACACAGCCTTTCACTACCCCTCTTCCATTACGATGATTTGACTGAAATGTTGCTGAAAGGGCCATAAAACCATACTCCTTCTAAATATTAAGTAAATGCCCATTCATGGAATTTAACTTAAAGCCGGAAGTTGTTATGGGGCAATTCATACATAAATATTGCATTTCTTTGACTACAAGACAGGGTTTTCCCCTTCCAAAACTGCTCCGAGTCTATAAATCAGGCCCCGAGGTTATAAAAAAATTTTGTGCTCAACTCAGCTGAGCATGAATTTTTACCTGCTAATATTTACATTATCACTGCAAAGCTCTCTGTAAACCCAATTAAGTGATGCGGGAGTCAATGTTTTTACAAGTCAATAATTACATTGTGTCACGCGCTTCAGAGTGACAGCACATCCCACTAACTAGCACATGAAATCTACAACATGCCATGTACTTGAATGGCTAGTAAACATTGAGTGACAGCTCGCTACGCCTACTTGCACGTGCAATCTACAACAGGAGGTGGAATTTACTGGTAGGCAGTGACAATGCGGCTGTTCCAAACTATTGCAAAATTCGGCCGGTAATGTTTTTAAAACGATTCTTATATATGTATTTCTTATTTTTGTTTATTTTTTTCTTGATCAAAAGCATCGTTTAGTAATATAAATATAAGGAATGAATGTTATTTTTTGAACGTTTACTGAAGTATAAACTACATCGGGTCACGAGCAAAGTAAGTGAACCCCGAATGGGGTTTACGTAAACTTTGCTCGTGACCCGATGTAGTTTATAATTCAGTAAACGTTCAAAAAATAACATTCATTTCTTAAATAAATAGCAAATTATTGATAAGTACAGTTGTTTTTTTGCTCATTTATTAGCAGAGAAAATTTCATGCTCAGCTGATTTGAGCACGTAAATAGTTTTATAACCTCGGGGCAAGTCTTGTGTACTTCAATTGTTTGATGAGTTTTTCTTTTCCAAAACAATCTCAAATATCTAGATTTGTCTTATAAGATGAATCTAGTTTTCAAAGGGGGAAAATCCTGTCTTCTTATAAGATGAATCTCGATATTTGGGATTATTTTGGAAGGGAAAAAAATCCTGTCTTCCAACTAAATAAATATGGTAAAATAGCAAACTTACTTGTGATTGTTGACCTTGTGTTGTTGTATAATGTTGGCTGCCCTCAGAAACAGGGCCCCAGATCGCTGCAGTCTGTCACCTACACTCCAGTCATTGAGCTCTGACACTCCCGGTAACAGATCCAACTCCTCGTTCACTTTGTCAATCTCACCCTGGTCGTAGGAGCTGAGTGCTCTATTAAAGCAAGTAAACAATGTACCAAAACTACACAAGATGGAGTGTAAATACAATTCTCAGATCTTTGTTCCATTTCCATCAAAAACTTTTATACAGGTCTCTCATCTGAAATGCTTCATCAAGCTTCTGCTTTCATTCTTATCTTTCTGGAGATGTTACTTCTTGTGAAAGTAAAACAAGTTTAAACCAAGGGTGTTGTAACACTGATCCCTGGCAAATATTTTTGAGAAATAAACCAATAATCTATGAATTAATATCAACCTAAACATCTGGAGCTCTGCTATATATCAGCTACAACATAAATTACCTTATAACTGAGGAGTTGCGGTAGCGTAGTAGTGAAATAGCTTATAATACTAATTATCAAAAAACAACCCCAAGTTTTCCACATTTTATACAAAAGGGCACAATTTTTGTTTTCTTCCCTGGATGATAAAGCCCTTCAAAAAGGCCAGTTAAAGGAATGAAGTTGCATCTTAAGGGAACATTTACGCTTTCCTTTACAAAAAGTCTCCAACTGAAAAGACGTACAAATTCTAATTCTAGTTTACCCATTTATATTATAAGAACTACACTGAGATGCATTTAAATCCAGTATTTACTGTTCACTACTTACTTGATGAAGCACAAGTCCACTTTGTAAGGAGGCTGAGGAAAGCTAGTTTTGCTCTCAGCTCTCATCTGATGGTAGTGTTCTTGCCAGTCAAGGGCCGACTGCCAGTCACTCAGCTGAACATAGCAGTCCATCACCTACAAGTATAGAGATACACCAAATTAAAATGTCTCTTAGCACCATAGCTCCAGATAAGAGGGGGTATTGAGGATAATTCTATGATAATTTTCTCATTTCATAATGAAAACGTATGTTGTGGCCCTTCTCACAGAGACGGTTCTAATGAGGGTCACAAGATATGTTTTTGGAGAAACATGGAAAATTATCCCTAAATTATCCCTATTATCCGTTTTTATCTAGAGCACTGCCTAGCACTATACATGTACATCACCACCTCAGTGAACTTTTTAACTATTTCATTTTGTGACAGTCAAAAGAACATCACTGATTTTACAAGCAACTCACAGATCAGCTGAAGCAACAGGTGTTTTGCATTACCTACTGTCTTAAATCGCTGGCTCAAGGCTTCACAAGATTTTTAAAATGACTTCACTTTAAAACTGACCATTCCACCAAGTTCAATGAGGGACAGATGAATAGTAATAAAATATAGCCAGCTAGCGACCTAAGTGTGTAGGCACAGTTCAGGTTAATTTCATTGTCCTATAAATTTCTCGTTCGAGACAGACCTCTATTTAATCATCCCAGCTTATAGCAAACCTCTTTCTCAGTTCCTAATGACAGTTGCTACAATGACTTGAATGTGCATGTTTTACTGTATGTTATGGCTGCATACAACAAACCCACCTCATTGACAAAGAATTTCATCTTGCCAACAGGAGAAGGCACAGACTCCTTGTCCGCTGTATCTAGAGTCTGTTTGCTTAGAATTCCTGTGATCTTCTGAACTTTATCCTCAATATCTCTGCCAGGATTCTCTCTCTCATCATCAACATTAATCAGGGACTTAACAGCTTCTTTATACTCTTCAGCTGCTGTTTCATATCTGCAAAACAAGATGATTCTTGCACACCGGATAAGGATATCCACGTGTTTCTCCTGTACATTCAAATCTTATCTGACCCATGTTATCTCACCCAAGACCGGATAAATAACGAGCATTCAATGCATTGGTTGTATTGGAGATCAGGTATCTGCACTGTCAAGTGACGCTGGCGTTTTAGATGATGACGTCACTAAGACGGCAAAACAACGTCAGTTTATGCATGCCAGACGTCGACGTAAGGAACCAAATGGCGGTCGTTGAAAGCAGCCCCTTCTTGCAAATTAAAATAGAAACCTCTCGAGCATTAAAATTACGAATTTTAACAAGTTCTAAAGTTAAAACAAAACATGGTGCGCAAGAAAAGATATCTGTTATGGGTGTGAGGTGGGAATAGAAAAATCCGTCACTCTGGATCACTGTTCGGCATCACTCAGCAAACCCTCAAGACAGATTTTTCTATCCACACCTCATACCCACTAAAGATACTTACAGTCTGCCATATTTATTTGGTTTAAGATGGGTTTTTTTCTCCGAAATAACCCCAAAAATCTAGATCTGTCTTACATATATGGATCTATATATGTAAGATGGACCTATGTTTTTGGGGTTATTTTGAAAGCGGAAAAACCTATCTTATGGCAGAGTAACACAAAACTGTGTTAGATATTTGGTGTCATTCTAAAAGCTTATAGCCAAATTATTACACTTTATAACATTTACAATGTTCCAAGTATGACGAAACAATTTCAATTTACGTTTGTTTTGTTCTGCAAATGCCAAATGTAAATTGCAACTCTGACATAACTGTATTCCACTACTCCAAAATACTTAACAATAACATAAAGCATATATGAAAGCTTAAAAGTCACAATTTTAAAGTTTCTTTTTATAACTTTACCATGTTGCATATACAGTAAAATTTGTTTTGCTTTAAGTTTATAAAATAAACCTTCATAACTATGGAAATATCTGATTTCCACATTTTCAAGAAAGCCTGATAAAAGTTTTAAGAGATGCTTAGCAAATTATGGGTAGTATACTTGTAACTTTACATGTTACAATTAGACTTACAAACTTTCCTTTCGTTTGAAAGTTTCAAGAATGTAAAAGGAAGTCCACTTAGAGTCTGCAGCCACCCAAAATGACATATGCACTGCTGATCATCATGATATACACATACCTTCCGTAACCTTTCTCAACTGCTGCTTTTATCCAAGTAAACTTTCGTCCAATCACATCTTTGCACCATGTATACACCCCTTGTACTGATTCAGCTTCTCCCAGCTTACACAGAGCTTCTGTTAATTGCTGGACAACTGTTTCAAACTCAGCACCCTTGAAATATGATATGAAGGTCCAGTCAGTGGTCAAACAGACTAGTTTTATTTTCTCCTTAGAAACATAACTTGTAGCCCCTCAGAGAACTGGTTCTAATGACGGGTTACAAAATAATTTTCTTATGAAGAGCAAAACATTTCTTTTCTCATAACTACAGTCAACTCTTGATATCTCCAACACTGATATCGAAAAGTACCCTCTTACATCAAAGAATACAGGTACACATTTCCTATTTTTATCTACAGTTAAAATCCTGTTAACTCAAAACTACTGATATCTCAAAGTAAATTTTCTGGTACCAAAAAATTTACTTTGAGATATCAGTAGTTTAGGATGGCTTTCTACTTTGAGATATAGAGCACTGACTGTATTATCAAAATCCATCTTAAATATCCATGGCAAACACTATTAAAGGAAATCTAAGTTGGTGCAATTTACGGAACTGCGAAAAATGCAATATCACTTCATATTAACTATTTGTATAGTCACAAATATAGTACACAAGACCTGTCAGTGTGCAGGATAGCTCCCCTGGCAGCGCTTTGGCTACCACATAAAAATTTTTGTCTTTAAACTTTAAAGTGTGAAGCCCATGCCCACGCCAATGCCGACGTCAGGGTGACAACAACAGCTCCCTGTACTTAAAACCAGGAGAGCTAATAAATGATAGTTTAGATTGTGAGAAAATTCTGTGACCAACATCCTCAGTTTTATTTGTTATTTGCATGGATGAGAATGAGGTCTAAGAGCCAATCAGGAAACTGGATTTTAGGAATTTCTGAGACCCATGGAATGCCTCTCCTAAGACACATTTTACATAAATTTTTGCCTGACATAAGTCTGCTGTACAAAAATGTGTTCTTTACTTAAAGAAAAATGAAATGCAACACAACAAAACCACTGAAGTGGCATGTGCACCCAGCAAAGACTCAGATAAGCCTGCACATCTGCCAAGTCTCATCAGAGCCTGCTGTATGCTTAAAGGGTAGCTAAGAGTCTAAGCTTCTTCCATGCCGACAGCAAAGACTCTGAACAGAATGGCTAAAAAAGTCTTTGCTAGATGCCAATGCCAATTAGTTGGTTTTGTTGTGTTGTGGCTCAAATGAGTTTCTTGTATTCTTTCAGACTTGAAAATAAACTTTGCATGGATCTGAAGATCAATTTCTTGGACACTCAAATCAAGAATTCCTGATAAATCCTGAACATTCTCATCCATGTATTTCATAGCTCAATAAGTACCTGAGTATTAGAAGCTTCTTTCAAATCATGTAAGATTTCTGATGTCTGCCTCACCACAACTGTGTACATCCCGCAGTTTAGGGCCACACTGATCAGATATACTCGGATTCTTGACAACCATTCCAGACATGTATTCTTGTTGGTACGAAAGAATGTTCTTACAGCCTACAAAGGAATAAATACAAAATGACGCGTGCCATCTGAAAACTTTGCTTTACATATGCCACGTCACGCAAAAGAGTGTTTTATATATCTGAAACAGAAAATACTCAAACCAGTCTGCAGGGTTGCCACTTATTCTCCACTTCATAATTCCCTGACTTTTCCCATATCATTCCCTGACATTATACAGTTTTCCTTATGTTTTTAACTCATCGAAAATTTTTTACAGCTCTATCAAATCAAATATTGGGGAACACTCTTAAAGGAAAGATCTCCAAGGGAGGATTTTTTTTTTCTTTTAAGAGTAGCCTGGGAAGAACTTACTCCCAGCAGTGAGCAGATTCTTTTCCTTTAATAGTAACTCTCAATGAGAAGGGGAAAGAGTGAAGACTATCTCTCTGGAAGTATATCTTTTCCCCACGAACAGAATAAGTATACTTTCTAAAGACTGCCATAGCCATTAATTTTCAAATTCCTTGACTTTTCTCATCTTTTCCAAATTTCCCTGACCAGCCACAAAATTTCCTGACTTTTCCCTGACCTGGAAAAGAGTTTGTTCTCCAGATGTTTTTTTCCTAATTGTGGCAACCCTGAGTCTGCAAGTTCAAAAGTTCAAGCAATTTAGCTACAGCCTTTGGTTTGTGCCTTAGATTCTGTAAGGTATGAACAGAAAAAGGCTCCAATCAGATTGCACAAATGTGCAGGCTGGTCTAAGTCTCTGCTGTTTCCATATCCATAAGCATCCTTTTTATATATTGTGGCTCAAATACCGTATAATGGAAAATTTCCGCGTCGCCAAATTTTCGCGGATTTGCCCCAAAACATGAGGATAAATTTTCGCGGATGTGAATATCCACGAAAATTGCGTTTGTCCTGTAAAATATTGTCTTGACTGAAAAATCAAGACGTACAAGGAGAAAGAAACGTAAAGAAATTTTCTGCACACATTTGTTTAGATAGAATCGGCTCCTATTGGGTTTGGGAGGATATCCATCCCTTTTTTCACAAAAAAAACAAAACAAAAACTAAACAAATATAAATTAGTTATTTGTACAAATCAATGTTAAGTACGCAGAAACAGTCAACTGAATTGTGCGAGCAATTAATAGAATGGCTATTGTTCAGGATAAAAGTAAAGAGAAATCATAGTCAATTAAAAGTAATTCAATTGTACTTGCATAATCAGATATAGGTGACCATTAATCAAGCGAAAAAGTGATATTCTGTTCAAATTGTAATTAACTGCTAATTACCAGCTAATCTAATTTCGCCGAAAATAACAGCTATATGGCTACCTAATTTAACCATAGCTTTTGTGGGGCGCTTTGAATACCGCAAACCATGTTTGGACACTTCAAATTTCTTATTACTATTTTGTACAAACTTGGAAAATATTTCGCGGAGTTTAATTTTCGCGGATCGCTACTGACCGCGAAATTCCGCGAAAATTAGGCGACGCGAAAATTTCCCATTATACGGTAACTACTTCTGTCAATAAATAGCAGATACAATTTACAGTGTAAAATGCCGATTAAGATATCATTAAACCTCACAAACTGAAAGCGCCATGAAAGCTGTTTAAAGAAAACCACACTCATCCTTTTTCTTCTGGCAAGAGGATATCTACAGGACAACTTCATGATTCCTGAGCAGCAATCGATGCCTGTTTCCCACCAACTCTTGAAGTCAGACCTATAATAAGATCCTTTTGAGTCGTGGCTCTAAAAAGGGACCTTTAGGATGACTGTCTCTTTTGACATTAAATGGTAACTTTCTTGTCTAAGCCTAACAGAAGCTTCTGGCATCATACATATAAAGTTTACACAATTAGGCAAGAGCAGAGGCTTACATGATGTTAGTGTTTTCCCCACCAAAAGGTTGTGATTATCTTGGATTAATAATCTGTATAATGGTAGAATAGAAATAATTTTTCTTAACAGGTAAATTATGTCTGATTAGCACATGCTGTCAGGCAGATGCGAACATTAATTCACAAAGGCAAGGCCCTCATTAATTAATATTTTACAATCAGCCCTCTAATATCATGTGTTTATCAGCGATAATTCACCAATAAGAAACAAGACCTGTTCGCGTACAGAACAGCTTGCCTGAAAGCCCCTTGCCCATCATATAAAAACCTAAACGTAAAACTTTATATTTTACTACTGTTGATGCAGCTGTGAACACCTAGGCTGGTGATAGGGCAATAGCTCTTCCTTGTATAAATGAGCTAAAAATTATTTCCTAACTACTCCTATTTTATTTGGAGTTCCCATGTCTGCAAGACAATCAGGATAAACATTTTACCTTAGGGGCAGATGATATGGACATTCCAGATCCCTCGTAGGCATTGTAAAGAACCTTCTCTAGTTGTTCAATAAACTGTAAGAGTAGCCTCACTCTCAGCTGAGTAGAATACACTGGGTCAGATGATGTATCTGTAGAAACAAAGAACACACTGGTAAATAAGAAGCGAAAGGACAAAACCAACAAGTGGCATATGTTTACAGACCATTTGAGCCATGACAGATAAAACGAACAAAGTGGCATGTGTGTCAAGGGAAGACTCAGATCAGCCTGGGCAGCTGCCCAGTTTGATCGTTACCTTTGCTGTGTGCTTAAAGGGTAGCTAAGGATCTAAGCCAGCTGCAAGTGGACAGCAAAGATGCTGATCAGACTGGGTGGATGCCCAGGCTGATCTGAAATTCGCTGGGCAAACATGCAACTTTGTTGGTTTTGTTGCGGCTCAAATGATCTATAAACACTGTACACATTGCAACACTGGAAATAATTGCAGAAAATAATTTATGAAACAGCCCTACAAGTCTGAACAGTCACAGTTTTATAGAAAGGGAGTTTCTAAAATTCAAAGCACATCCCCTTTTTATCTATAAAATAGTGAAAATACATTGTCTGCCTTTGTTATTAATTTTGTCCACTGACGCTGAATCCTTATATTCATATGTCGGGTGGTATAATTTCACTGTCTGAAATTTTACAGCTGCAGTGCTGAAGCATCTGATTCATGCTGTACATCATGGTGACCATAAAATTTCTAAAAGCAAAATTATTTTCAGATCATAATTTCTAAAAATTTTGAACAATATGAAAATTAAATATTTTTGTGGCTGGAAAATTTTAGGTCATCTGCAATAAACCTTAAACCTTGGGACAAATTATATGTATTTAATTTCAGTCACAATGAAGTTACACATGGTTTACACTGTCATAGTAAAACTGCTTTTATCTGAAGATGTCATATTATTCAGACTTAAATGGAAGGTACACAGTCAGGGGGAGTAACTATCATTTTCTGTTTTAATTCCACTCTCAATGGGGGTCAACCTAACACACAAATTTTTCATAAAAAGGAAAGAAATAACCCAAACATATGAAAATTTACAATCCCATAGTTATGAATAAGTTGCTTCCCTAGTTATCATTCTACAACCATTTTAAACTGCTCAAGCTGATTGCTTACTTTTCTTTCTATCATTTTCTCCCTCAGTGTGCGGCATCGTCTCTTGAGCAAATGATTTGAGCACTGCCTCTATGGTAGTAAATGTGTCCTGTGGTTTACCCAGGGGTGTTCTCAACCTTGACAGCACACAGAACTGGGCAGCCTCCCAGGTGGCCCAAAACCATTGTACAGATGTATTACCATTCAACTGGAAAGAGGAAAAGTGATCAACAGTGCTGCAGGTAAGAAGGGGTAACCAGGATAATTTAGGAACAATTTCCCATATTTCTTCAGCAAAACATGCATTGTCAACCCTCATTAGAACTGTCTCACAGAGACAGTTCTAATGAGGGGTCACAATGCATGCTTTCATTGAGAAATAAGAAAAAAATTCCCAGAATTATCCTCAAAATCCCATCTTATCTGGAGCTCTGATCAACATGACCTCAACATGAGGTGGCAAAATGCACTGGCAAGACCATCTGGTGAATAATAGGTCTTCCCTGATTGCCTGTTTAAAATGCATCATCTTGTTCTATTCAGACTTGTACAGGGCCAGGTTGTTCAAAACTAGTTAAGGAGACATTATATTTTCAAACGTACTGTACACAAAAACACTTCCTTTTTGCTGAAAAAGTGTGAGGTGTAAAAGCTCCTCCTGTTTTGTCAGCAAAAAAATATCGGCACATTTTTTGTGTACTAGAAGACATAACAAGTCCTTGACTAGCGACCTTGTTAAGCTAACAATGCTTTGAACAACTGGATCCAGGCATTTGCTTAGCTCGCATCTAATGCAGGGCCTAAAATGTATATCATGTGTTCATGTAACCAGTAGTTACAGGTCTAAAATAAAATAAAGGTTTGAAAATGACTGTAACTTTGAAAATTATGTCTGAATGGAATAGACTTCTGAAGCAAAACTGTAGCACATTGTCTAACGTACAGGGAAAAACTGTCTCAAATAATAATCAAAAGTATAAATGAGCCCCGACACAACAAAACCAAAAAAATGAAATGTGTGCCCAGTGA
Organism: Ctena decussata; assembly: GCA_963989385.1. NCBI lineage: Eukaryota > Metazoa > Mollusca > Bivalvia > Lucinida > Lucinidae > Ctena > Ctena decussata. The sequence continues at coordinate 518,105 of CAXDIV010000065.1, forward strand.
AGACTCAGATCGGGCCTGGGCAGCCGGGCTGTCTGATCAGAGTCTTCCCTTTGCACTTTAAGGGTATCTAAAGATCTAAACTAGCTCTCTATGGACAGCAAAGACTCTGATCAGACTGGGTGGATGCCCAGGCTGATCTGAATCTTTGCTGGGTGCACATGCTACTTTGTTGATTTTGTCCTGTCATGGCTCAAATATCATTGGCAAAAAGCAATAAAAAGCCAAAACTTACATAATTCTGCATGGTCAAACTGTCAGAAGATTTCAGGTCAGTCTTGGAATTTGTTCTCTGTGAAGAATGGAACATGGCCTCCAGCCATGGCACAGAGCCAGTTTGCCTGTTGAAAAATAAAATAATGCCATCAGGAAGAAATTTACTGGTAGTATTTGTTCTACAATTTCGTACACCTCATCCCTAAAAAAAAAAACATGAAAAATTGAGATTTTTATTTTTCGCCGTTAAACGCTTTACAGAGTTGCAAACAGTCCAAACCCTGATTTCGGTCTACAGTGAAGCTGAGGCATCTTTTCTTGTTAAAATTTCATACCATACATTACCTATAGTATAAACACAATACTTCAGTGATAGTAATTTGCTGATGTCAGCATAATCAGTCAATATGTATAGAAAGGTCTGTAACTTGCTTCAGATTCAGATAAGCCACAAGACTCAAGACTAAGTTCAGCCAATGCATCCAGGAAGTTAAGTCCTCATTCCTCATGAAGCTGATTGTTAATGCAAACACAATGTGAGCCATGACACGAGAAAACCAACAAAGTGATTGTGCACCCAGCGCAAACTCCGATCAGCCTGGGCATCCGCTCAGTCTGATCAGTCTTCACTGTCTGCATGGAGGTAGCTTAGAACCTTAGCTACCTTTTATGTGCTAAGCAAAGAGCTGCCCAGGCTGATCTGAGTCTGTGCTGGGCACACAACTACTTTGTTGGTTTTCTCATGTTGTGGCTCAATTATGCTCTAATAGAGATGCCTTGTATTAATTCTCTAAGTACAGTCACAATGTGAACCCTGACAAGACAGCATTGTATCCAAAATAGCATGTTAAATGTGTAGCATTATAAGGCTGGTTTACTGTACTCACTTAGGAACAATGTTGTGAAGGATGAATCCCATCACATGTCTGAAGTTGTGGGAGTGGAAGGTGCCCTGTGGTATCTTCCCTGTGTGGGTACGACATGCCTGCCACATGGCTTGTAAGCCTCCAGTTCCTTCATTATAGGTCAGCTGTGGTTCCTCATCCAAGAAATACAAACCGTTGTTCTTACTGAAAATATATATCATAAACATGTATATCTAAATCTTGCCATTGACGAATATCAACACATTCATATGTCAAAACATTTCAGAAGTATTTCAGTCAAATCCAGTCAATGATAGGATAGTAATTAACAGTTATGTGCAATGGAACTCTATTTACAGTGTAAAAAAATATGCTGCCAGTGGAATTCAAACCCTGTACTGCTAGCACAGTAAGCTAGAGCTTAACCCACTGCACTACAGGGACTGTTTAATCTTACTATATTTACCATAAATATCAGAAAACATTGAATTTTTATTGTAATTATCCTATTATCTGCACAAGCTTGGGATGCAGTGCTCCAGATAACAAGGGGTAGCAGGGATAATTCTGGGCTATTTTTTCTTCTTTCTCAACAAAAACATATGTTGTGACCCCGCATAAGAGTCACAACATATGTTTTTTCTGAATAAATATGGAAAACTATCCCTTAATTATCCCTGTTACCCTTTCTTGCCTGGAGTACTTAGCTCACTGACAAGTGATTCGCAGAAACTGTCCTATCAGATTGTAGCACAGTATGCCAGGCTGTTTCAAAGTATAACTTTAACATATCCTCCTGCTTTTTTGAAGTGACATATTCCATATCTGAATTCGGACTAATCCATTCTTTATTCTGTGTGGGCAGCGAACAATTACTAAAACTGAGTAGACAATCAAGATTTAAGAAATTCATCTGCGTTTTTAATTAATTATGCAAAGCTGTGGGACAACTGTGATTGGCCTAATAATAACGTGCCATGGGGAACAACTCTCTGCAGACGAAAGACAGCGCTTCGGCAAATCCAAATTGCTAGTAGGCCGCCAGTCTAGGGCACATAAAGAACAAAGTGGACTTAGTGCCCTTGGTTTGCCAAGATGGACTTAAATATTTCACCTTAAACATCCAATTTTGGATGTAGATCATGGGAGTACTAACAGCGATGCAACTACTACAGCTTTTCTGTGCAATGGACTTCTGTAAAAAGTAGTTAAAAGTAGCAGTGTAGACCCTGATAAGACTGATCTGGGTCTGAATTGTTTGCACTAACTAACTCTTCACCTCCACCAGTGAAAGAATAATATAGTGAACTCTCGATATCTCAAACACTGATATCTCAAAATACCTCTTATATCAGAGAGTAAAGTTTGAACAAATTGCCTATTATTATTTTTATCTTCAATTCCTCTTATCTCAAACTACTGATATCTCAAAATAAATTTCCTGGTCCCAGAAAATTTACTTTGAGATATCAGAAGTTTAGGATGAACTTCAATTCTGAGATATTGAGAGTTGACTGTACTGGCTGTCTTAGTCAATGTTAATTACCTTGCAGTGACGTTGACTGGCAACAGGTTCAGCAGAGTAAAGTAAGCCTCATGCACTGTCTTGGAATTGTCAGTAAGATGAAACATACACAGTTTCACACACCTGTGAAAAGAAAATGATCCGTAACTTTTCTATTAAGATTATTTCATAAATGAGCCACAACACGACTGGTATGAGGAAACTAACAAAGTGGTTGTGCACCCAGCGCAGACTCAGATCAGCCTGGGCATCTGCCCAGTCTGATCAGAGTCTTTGCTGTCCGCATGGGGGTAGCTTTGATCCTTAGCTACCCTTTAAGTGCTTACAGAAGAGTCTGATCGGAATAAGCGAATGTCAAGGCTGATCTGAGTCTGCACTGGGTGCACAACCACTTTGTTGGTTTTCTCGTGTTGTGGCTCAAATATTTCTGCCCATAACAATCAAATACCTGTATGACATGTAAATTCTGACTTTTTCTGTTCAAAATACCCCCATGCAGAAGCCACATACTGGTTTCACAAAGGTGAACAGTAAACAATGTGTATACATGTACTGGTGAAGTTGTCAAAGTTGTTAATAGTTTTCCTAATCTTAAGATATAAAAAAATTATACAAGTCAGTCATACTATTAGTACAATTGTTGTCCTTCTCATAAGAAAAGCCTCATTAGGGCCCACCACGTTTTTGTTTTTTTTTACAGAGAATAGCAAGAAATTATCACAAAATCATCATCGATTACTTCCCATATAATTGAGCCATGACATAAAAAAAAGACAAAATGGCAAGTGCACCATGGGAAGACTCAGATCAACTTGGGCATCCACATGGTCTGATCAGTCTTAACTATGCCCTTAAAGTAAACTTAAGGGTCTACACTACCTCATGCCATCAGTGAAGACTCTAATCAGTCTGGGCAGATGACCAGGCTGATATGAGTCTTCACTGGGCACACATGTCAGTTTGCTGGTTTTGTTGTGATGTGGCTAATATAAATATGGAGCCCTGTGTATATTTCTCTTGTAGAAAAGATTAAAGTATCAAAGGACAACAGTATAACTTACCCTTTCACAATGTAAACTGGAAAAGTCCTTGGATTCTTGAAGACACTGACCAGACACTGCTGTACTGCCAGTGCTATGTATGATTCCTGGTCGTACCCAGCCTGGTAGAGGGCCTGTAGAAGGGTCATGAACTCCTGGGTGGTATAGATATGCTGGCTTGTCTGTAAACTAGTGACTATCTCCGACACCCATTTCAAGGCTAAACACCTGAATAAATTATATATAATCATGAAAAAACAGATCAGCCAATAAAAACTATCATCTATCATACATGTACAACATAGTATAGTAACAAATGAGCTGCAATACTACAAAACCAACAAAAAGGCATGTGCGCCCAGCAAAGACTCAGATCAGCCTGTGCATCCACCCAGTCCGATCAGAATGTTCACTGTGCGCTTAAAAGGTAGTACAGGGTCATAGTATTCACTGTGTGCTTAAAAGGCACCACAGGATTGAAGCTACTGTAATGCCGACAGTGAAGACTCTGATCAGCCTGGGCATCCACCCAGTCTGATCAAAGTCTTTGTGCTTAAAGGGTAGCACAGGGTCTATGCCACCTCCATGCAGATAGTGAAGACTCTGATCAGACTGGGGGAGGTGAAGTGGCTGCCAAAAGCTGATTTTGTTGCGTTCTGGCTCATTTAAAAAGAAGTTCACACCTGCAGAATACACTGCTTGATACTGATTTGCTAAAATTTGCCATTATGGATCTTAAACCTTAAAGAGCAACAGTATTTGTTTGTTTGTAAAGCATTTGAATAAATATACAGCCACATTACACAAAACTGTCAGTTCAACAAAGTAAATTTATTTGTGTACATATTACACTTATAGTTTTTGTAAGTTATAAGCAGTGTTATGCCACGCAAGCCTATGAGAAAAGAGCTATGAAAACAAAACATGTCGGGGGGACAGTATAGCTCACCTGACAGCGCCTTGCCCATCACCTAAAACATTTTAACGTAAAACGCCGCCGCCAACGCCGATGCCGGGGGTAGTGCAATAGCTAGCTCTTCCTGTACATTTGTACAGGCGAGCTAAAAACACTATTGCTCATCTACCCAAATGTGCCAAAGTATTGGGAATTGGGACACCTAAAATCATTAATTTTCCGTTTGTCCCAAATGGAAAATTTATGGTTATAGATGTCCAATTTTTAAGCACATTCGGGTAACTGGGTTGTCAAAATTCTGTTGTCAAACCATTCAATCCAAGGTGCTGACGCTAACACTGAAATACAATTAAAACCTTTACACAGGTCACTGGTGGACTATAGTTAACTTACCTGGAATCATATGATGTGTGGCCATGTGTGAGCAGGTCAGTCAGAAGAGCCAGCGTTTTAGCAAAATTGCCGCTGTTCTTGGAATTCACACCAGCCAGAACTGAGCCTTCTAGTGCTGTATTCTGGGTCAGCAGAGAGCTTGTCGATACAAAATTACCATGTCTGTAAAATAAGCAGTTTCAAATGCTTGTACTTATGTTACCATACTGACCCTAAAATTTCGAACAATTATTGTTTGAAAATTCTTAGAAAGTAGATTTTACACACATTAATGCATCCAAACGATGCTTAGTGAATTGCAAACGTTGTAGACCCTGATCAAACTGCTCCTTCAGGAGCAGTTTGTTCTGAGTCTTCAATGTTTGCTAACACCTGTCTGTCCTAATATTTAGGGTCATTACTGTAAAACTACAACTCTTGCTTACCATAAAACCTGGCTCGAAAAGCTGATCCAGGGACACTTGTAAAATCTGTCAATGATTATTTAAAATAAAAGTGCATACTAGACATTTTCAAGTCAATACCAAACCTTTCTGCATAAGGGATACTGACAGAACAGACTATCCCAAAATACTGCAAACACATATTGAATTTTCAGGCGTGAAGTATTATTTAGTGTCTAATCTCACCCATGCTATGTCAGGCTGATTAACTTTTCAACAGTTGATGGGACTGTTAGTGAGCTTGCAGTTTCATTTTATAGAAAGTCTGTTGTAGTTAACTTTGTGAGATGCTCCATCATGTAAATTGTGCTGTACAACTTTAATACGAGTATTCTAATGTTTTACCAGTAACTTTATACATGTACTGTGAATGTAATAATGAGCTTAATGCTGACCATGACAATTATATACCAAGATGAATAATGCTCATGTTTTGTACCTAAAGCCATGCAAAAATCATCAAAAGTGAAGTCCATCTTAGGCCGCGTTCACACGAGCAAAGTTTCTATGTCACAGAAACATTAACAAAGAAAGTATGCCAAAGATTTTGCATTTACACGGAGCAAATTGTTTGTTAAAGAAAATGTGACACAAAATTTTTGTCAAATAAACTTTTGCAATGAAATATTTGCAGCAGTGTTCACACGACCAAATATTATTCATCAAAGTTACCAGCAGCAATGAAACAAAATCTTTGTCACATATTCCATGCTTATAGCAAAGTTCTTTGTGACATGATCTTTAGCAAAGTTCTCTGTTTACCCGGACAAATTTAATTTATCCAAGTAACTTTACCATATATATTTGTCAAAAAAACATTGTCATATTTTGGCATTTACATGAGCACATTTTTCTGTGGCAAACTGTCTTTGTCACAGAAAATTTGCCCGTGTAAAAGCAGCTTTACTCACCTAGTACAATGGCTGTACATAGACTGGAGAATAGCAAACTGAACCTCTGGATACTGTACACTAATGGAGGGCTGGTTTATGTCCAGGTGCTTTGAATACAGGTCAAAAATACTTGGAGATAAGGCCCACATCTGTAAACGTATTAAAACACACTGTCATGATAGGCATATTTTTAAATACTGATTTTTCAAAAAAAACAAGAGCTCCGCAAGCGGGGCAATATACGCCTGTTTCTGAATTTTTTTTTTTGTACCGTTTCATCCTTGTCTACATTGCTATCAAGTTTATCAAGACATTCCAAACATTAAGGTTCTCAAAAGAAAAGCCTTAAAAAAGTAATCAAAGGGATGTAACTAAAAAAATAAGGAAGGGGAAGCAATTATTCTTTTATTAGACATACTGTCTCAACCTAATACACATTGCTATAAAGTTTCGTCAAGATATTCCATACGTTTACCTAGTAATGACTTGCCCTAGAATAGCAGAAGAAATCAATCAAAGGGATGTTACTCCATAAATAAGGAAGGGGGAGCAATTATTCTTATATATGACACACAGCCTCAACCAAATACACATTGCTATAAATTTTCATCAAGATATTCCATACGGTCCCCTACTTATCGCTTGCATAAGAATAGCCTTAGAAAATATTTAAAAGGGAGGTTATTCCAAAAATAAGTAAGGGGAGGCAATCGTTCTTATATGTGACATATTGTGTCAACCTAATATACATGTACATCACTTTCAAGTTTCATCACAATAGTCCAAAGGGTTAGTTAGAGATGAGGTGTAGAAATATAGTCTGACAAAATAATCAAAGGGAGGTAACTCAAAATCTAAGTCAAGGGGAGTAACCATTCTTGTATGAGACACGTTGTCTTAACCTCATAAACATTGGTATAAAGTTTCATCATGATATTCCAAAGAGTAACAAAGTTATGAAATGCTAAAGAATTGCCATACAAACTGCTATAGACCAGATTTTTCAAAGGGCTGTAACTCTGCTAAAAATTGTGGGAGCAAAATTTCCGTAAAATGTGCGCTACTCCACATCGTAGTCTTACTATTTACAAAGTTTCAGCTTATTTGGATGAAAACTGTAGGAGGATTTATCCGGAAACAAACACCCCAAAAATTCTAAGTAAAGGGCTGTAACTCTATTAAAAATCATTGGAGCGTAACCTCATAATGATATGCGCTGGTCCACCTCATAGTCTTACTATATACCAAGTTTCAGCTCGATCGGATGTAAACTGTAGGAGGAGTTATCCGGAAACGAAAAGTTTACGCCGGACGGACGCCAGCGCCATAACAATATACGTCCCGTTTTTCAAACGGGCATATAAAAATTATTAATTAATGCAAAGGTATATATCTAGCAGAATTTCCATATCAGTGCAACAACAATAGCTCGGACACAGTCAGTTTGTTTTTTTTGCGATGGGTTTTACAGTCCTTTCATGAATATTTCACTTCTGCAGGGCTTCCAAGTCCAAGACTTCCTACCCCTCAAATTTGGAAGTCTCACAGGAAATCTAGGAAGTCCCAATTTTTTTTAGTATCAGGCATAAATCTTACTGTTTTTGTATGTCTTAAGGACCCTTAGGCCTTAAGGATATGGTCTGTATATAGGAAATGGTCTATACAAGTCATAAGCTTTCGACCCAATCCTTTTCATGAAAATTGTACTCTGAATGTATAACATGTCATAGTTGTATGAAATATTGTTTATACAAAGGCCTTAATAACTGTGGCTCATATCAATTTTTCTAACTGCAATAACATTGACACTGGTTAGTATGTTTTAAATCACTCCCAGTACTTACCGCTATAACATTGCTCTTTGAGTTGCCAATCTCTCCGAGGACACAGAGATTGAAGATACAGACTATGATAGCCTCTCTCACAGTGTAGTGAATTTCAGCGTAGGGATTCTTAGAGACAAGTTCAACCACATCATACTCGCAACAGGCCTCTAGTAGAGTATTGTAACACTGCTGAATATCTCCCAAAATGAATCTGTAAAGATATCAGTTGCCGTAATGACTCTAAATATATGGACAGACAGGTCTGCGCAAACATTGTGGACCAAGATCAAACTGCTCCTTCAGGAGCAGTTTGATCAAGGTCTACAACATTTGCCATTCACTAAGCATCATTTGGATGCATTAATGTGTGCAAAATCCACTTTCTAAGAATTTTGGAACAATAATTGTCCATTTTTTGGGGGTCTGAAATTTTAGGGTCATTATGGCATATTCATACAAGGCAGAGGCCACGATAAGGGTGTGCATTTAAACTTAAGTTTTATTAATTCTTGGTAAAAACATGTTGTGATCCTTCATTAGAGCTGTCTTGGTGAGACAGTTCTAATGAGGGATCACAACAAATGAGCAGCAACATAACAAAACCAACAAAGTGGTATATGCTCCCAACGAAGACGCAGATCAGCCTGGGCATACATCCGGTCTGATCAGAGTCTTTGCTGTCCGCACGAAGGTAGCTTAGACTCTTAGCTACCCTTTCAGCATGCAGCGAAGACTATGATCAGACTGGCCAGATGCCCAGGCTGATCTGAGTCTTTGCTGGGCACACATGCCACTTTGTTGGTTTTGTCGCGTCGCGATTTAATGGAGAAATAAGAATATTCCAGAAGAATCATCAAATACCTACCTTATCTTATCAGACAAAGTACTAACATGTATAAAGCAAAATATCAACGAGCAAATTCAGTGAATTTATATCCCCCGCCAAAGTGGCCTTGATTTATTTATTATTATGTTTTATTTTTAGTTTCATATACATGGTAATTTTGTTCACTGGGCTGAAAGGACTATTACTCTGGCATAAGTGAGGCATAAGCTGAAGCTGTTCTTAAACACTTGCCTCAGCATCACTGCACTATGATGATACATTTCTTATTCAATTTCAAGAAATTTTGTTCAGTCCAGTATCTAAGTTATGGCTAAATCAATTCAAGGGCATTAAATCATGCACTACTGATGTGATTATGATCAAACTTAATGTGCACTGCTATGTCAAGACAATACATAAATATTTTAAGTTTCATGAAATTCCATTCATTGGTTACTGAGTTATGACTCAATTAGTTGATTTTAAACCAAGTCAAGGGCAATAACTCATTGCTAACTGAAGCAATTTTCACATACGTAAGATGCACCAATGTGTTACAGTGATACATATCTATTAAAAGTTTCATAGAATTCTATTCATTGATTACTTACTTATGGCTTAATTTGTCAATTTTAAATTGATTCAAGGGCAATAACTCATGCACTTCTTATTAAACTTTATGTGCATAACCACCTTATAGTGATACATATTAAGTTTAAGTTTCATGAAGTTTCGATAATTGGTTACTTAGTTATGGCTCATTTTATTGATTTTAAGCCAATTCAAGGGCAATAACTCATGCACTCCTGAAGCCACTATGATGAAATTTAAAATCCATCAGCGGGTTATAGAGATATATATTAATTTTAAGTTTCATGAAATTCCGTCCAGTGGTTACTCAGTTATGGCTCATTTTATTGATTTTAAAACAATTCAAGGGCAATAACTCCTGCATTACTGAAGCCAGTCTGCTGAAACTTGACGTGCATCAGCGGGTCATAGTAATATATATTTATTATAAGTTTCATGAAATTCCGTTCAGTGGTTACTTAGTTATGGCTCCGGACGGACAGACGGACGGAAGGAAGGACGGACAGACGGACGGACGGACATGGAGAAACCTATATCCCTCCGCCTTCGGCGGCGGATAACAACATCGAAGACACTGAGGAAGATTCTATATATTAGTGTTTTCATACAGTGTAGGAGTGCAGGTGGTCTCTTGTGTTACAGTCTAGCCTAACAAATCAATGTCACAGTCTAAATTCATTTTGATAAAGTTACACACAAGTTCACTCACTTGCTATACATGTACTGTGTAAAATACCTTATTACTTTCAATTTGTGGCAAATTCTTTTGCATTTTCTCTACAGGCTCAAAATTCAGCTTAAAATGTTCCTAACAATTATAGTTTTTTTGTTTGTTTTTTTTTCTCCATTTCTCATCAATCTTATTGCTGAAAGAAGTTGCATGACAATCAGCTTTGGTTTTTAAGGTTACCAGGCAACAGTGGCACATTTAATTCATTACATTTAATTGTAACAATTTTCATACATGCATCTGGTCTTCTAGGTAATGCTACAAATTTTTACTCACCTGTATGCTTCTTCAATCAGTGGGACATTCTTTATACCCATTATTCCATGATAAACAGACATCAACTCCTTTAGTACCTACAACAATATATGAGTTAGCTACAGTAGTAAGAGCTCTAGATGAAAAACATTAACTACAGTAGTAAGAGCTCTAGATGAAAAATATTTGACCACAATTTGCAGACAATTTTTGTTATTTCTGTATAAAAACATATATTGTGACATCTCATAATCTAACCATCTTGCCAAGACGGTCCTAATGAGGAGCTGCAACATAAGTTCTCATGAACCTTCAACAGAAATGAACACTAAACTTTAACAGTAGTTTGCCACCGACACCAATGCAAGTGCAGTACCAGTATATTAGCTCTCCATACACTATGTCCGGATAATCTAACAAGACCTGTCCACGGTACAGGATAGCTCGCCTGACAGTGCCTTGCCAATCACATAAAAAACTTTAACGTAAAACTTTAACATTTTGCTAATGCCACCCCTGCTGCCTACGCCAGGGGTAGTGCTATAGCTCTTCTGTGCATTCGTACAGGGGAGCTAAAAAATCTGTGACTGAAACAGCAAAGTGTCATCTCGAGACAAAAAGACATCTGTGATACTTCAATACATCACTTATAGTTTGACACTTGTGCTTAAGAGATACTGAAACAATGATCTTTCACCCATTCATGTCTAGCGTCCCATAAATGGGACACAGGCAAACAATACAGACCCAGATCAGACGTTATGCGGCGTCTGATCAGGGTCTCCACTGTTTGCTTAAAATTCAAGCATTTCTGTAAAAAATTCCAAAGTGAAACACTACAAGACATCCCAAAAATGATGAATGTACTCATCCATTTCATACGGGTAGAAGAATCCATTCGTCATTTATGGGTTAACCTACCTCTTCAGAGTGTGACAGTTTGCTCAGACTCAGCACTGAGTCTGGTGCCAGTATATGGCTCAGGGCAGATACTGGGAGCTGGGTACCAAACAATTCTATGACCTGAAAAGCATTACAAACATTTCAAATGTCTGCAAGAAATTCGAGTAACAATATGTTTCCCCTGTCTGTGCAATGACTCATAAACAGAGGTTAGGGTCGAGTCAGGTAAATTCGGACAGCGGGTAACCATGGACACACCATGGCGAACAGTGAAAATCCAGATGAGACGGCTCATAATGAGCCGTCTCATCAGGATTTTCACTGTTTGCCCAGTTACTTTTGTTTTAATTCCAAACAACTGACATATAAAGGAAACAATGTCACTGTCCGAATTTACCTGCTGTCCGAATTTACCCGATTTGATCCCAACATAAACCCTGACAAAAGTTAATGCTGCCTCTGTTAACTCCAACACCAGGGCCACTGCCGACACCAGAAGAGCAATACCAATATCTCGTTTATGCTAAATGCAGGTGAGATGATAAATTCAAACCAATCAGAACAAGTTCTTTAATACCTTCATGACCTGTGGTATGATAGTGATGGATATCAAAACCAAGCTAGATTGCAATATCACATAAGGAAGTCCTAATGGTTGTGTCTTGCATATGAGCAAAGGCTACATGTACTTCAAACATACCAAAATGGGTGGAAAAGCCAATAAAGTCATCAAAAGGAGTTCCCTTTATTGAATGATTGATTTGATGCTTAACGTCCACGGTAAACAGCTATGGCCATGTCGGGACGGTCAGTTAACCTGACCACACTATTCCTGGGCAGGCTTAGACCTCCTAAGCGGTTAACCAGTACTAAGTGCACATACTTTCCCCAGTAACTGACAACTGCCCTTCTTGAATCAGCGGAAGGACAAACGAAATTATGTGGCCAGACCGGGTTTCGAACCCAGGACCTCTGACTTACCAGTCAGGTGCCCTACCGATTGCACTACGCGGCCCGGCAGGAGTTCCCTTTAGGCTCTTCATTTATTACTTTTTGAAAATTACCACCCAGCTTTTTTTTTTAAATTCGAGCACATTCACAAAACCAAAAACATGATGCATGAGAACCTGTTCATATATATATACACACACGTATACAAATGTATTGTCCTAAAGGCATGACCTTGACCTTCAGGTCACCCCTGGACAGCCAGTGTTACAAAGTTAAAGCATAGATCATAGACCCCTATATCATGTCAAATATCACACACAACTTTAAAATCAAATTTCTTAGTCCATTACTTTGAACTCTTAGTGAAGGTGTTCAACTTATATCTACCATCATGCCAAATACATACAGTAGAACTTATATGGCTCAAACAGGCTAAGGACCATAAAAATTAGTTCCAGTCAAAGGTAGTTCTAGCCAGGCAGGGTTGATTTTGTATACAAACTTACCTCTAGGGACCCAGGAATGAGTTCTAGCCAGGCAGGGCTAACGAGCTCAGGGTATGCGCCACTGAAGTTCTACTGTACATAATCCATCATACATTTAGGAAAATACATGTATGAGCTCTTAAAAACTTAGGTGAGCTAAAACATACAGTAATCTGTGTATGCCCTAACCAGACTGCAGAGTCATAATGCTGGCTGCTCCATTTACAAATGCTGTAAAGCAAGTTGTCTAACCATCCTGTTCCTTTTCGAAGTACCGTACCACTTACCTCAGAGCTCCAGATAAGAAGAGGTAACAAGCATAATTTAGTGATAATTTTCTGTATTTCTCCATAGAAACATATGTTGGGTCACAACATATGTTTTCGTTGAGAGATAAGACAAATTATTTCTGAATTATCCCTGTCACCCCTTCTTATCTAGAGCTCTTCTTACCTTCTTCACCAACTTCAAAACAGACAGGATAAACTTGTAAGAAACATTCTGTTCCAGATATAGTTGTGCATCCAGGTAGCTTAGTACAGAATCCTGGCACAATGTCACGTCAGATTTCATCAGATTCAACATAAGATACATGCAGTCATTAGCTGAAACGAAAGATTTCAGTCATTAGCCTACATACTGTAGTGTTCTCCCCAGAAATTTCAGAAGGCATGTCACTTTTAACACAAAAATCAGATTATGAATTGCTGATCATTTATTAAAATCCTTAATAAAGCAATGCTTTGTCAAAATTAGCCTAAATTTACGTTATAAATAATTTATTGATAATACTTAATGTAACTGGCTAAGAAATGGAAATAATAGCATTTTTTAAATTGCAAAGGTGATTTGAAGAGGAAAGCATGTTGCAAGTAACATGTCTTGAGAGACCCCTGTACTATGACTTCTTAAGGTGAGTTGGTGCACTTTCCGGGGAAGCAACTCAGCCTTTTCCTTTTCTAGCCTCCCTTCTTAATAGTCAACTCTTACAGGGAAGAATTTGCTCCCCTAGCAGCAAATTCTTTCCTGCAAGAGTTGACCCTATTTAGAAGGGTTTTATTGAAAAGGGAAACAAACAGGGAGTAACAGAAGCTGTTTTTCTCTGAAAAAAAATGAGGAAAAATATGGCTGCGTGCCCATACACAATAATCAGTTTCAGTTATTATCTATAAAGTTGAACAATTTGATTTGGCTACTGTAAACTGTCTTAACATTGCGACAAACAGCAAGCAGTGCTGACCCAATCAGATGACTTGCTTTGGAGGGATCTGATCACTGTCTACATTATTTGCTAAGTACATGTACTTCTGTGTCTCCTGTCCTAATTTCAAGATGTTCATAAGACTGACTAATAGACAATTTCATAAACTACGTTTAATGGCTGTCGGACTAAGCTTGTTAGTTTAAATCTAGTTTTATCCACTTTTTTTCAATGTACCAAAGCAAGCAAACTGTTTGAGAAAAAAAATCAACAATTCTTCATGGGTCTTGGGTCCTCATATCAAAAGTTAAGTATGAATAGCTCTGGGGCCGTATTTATAAGACGACTTAAGTGGTTGCTATGCTGTTGATAAGGGCGAATTTCTATAAAGGAGATTCCATACAACTATGAAATTTGCTCTGGAGGAACAGTCTGAAAAAGACTGTTACTCCTGAGCAAATTTCATAGTTGTAGGGAATCTCCTTCATATAAGTTTAGCCTTAGCAACAGCATAGCAACGACCTAAGTGGTTTTATAAATTTGCTCCCTGGTTCTTACATACAGGAACTAGTCTCAGTATGAGCCATCAGGAAAACAAAACATTTAAAGATGTACTCACTTAATGTCCCTAAACCTGTTGACAAGTCACACAATCAAAACACTCCTTTCTAAAGTAATCCTATGTTAAGGTCAAGATGTAGCTTACATTGCTGGTTATTGCTACCACAAACTTCAAGTTAACAGCACACTGCATAATATAGGCATATCTTTGTTGAATGGTATGTGCAGTAATGTCACATTTACTGTCAAAGGCTAAGGTTTTTCATCTTTTTCTATATTTATTGCAAATTACCCGTAAAAATTATGTGTTCCAAGAAATGTTTTTCTAAAGTCTTTCGTATTTATAGCAATTTACTGGCAAACATCATGTCTTTTGAGAAACACTTTTCAACTGAGTTTCATATCTATTGCAATTTTAATACCACAAAATGTCATGAGTTCAGAAAAATATTTTTCTAAGAGTGTTTCATATCTACTGCAGTTTACCTGTAAACATCATCTGTTCTGAAAAATAACACCTTGCTGCAGTTTTCACACTCTTCACAGTCTTCTCAAATACCTGTTCGAATGGAAAAGAAAATAAGTCACAACATGAGAGAATCTCTTTTATTCTATCTGCCATTTCTACAAAGAAAGACAACTACTGTGATTTCTCGTTTGCTTCTCTAGATAATGTATCCCTTCCAAAAAGGGGTCAGCTCTTAAAATAAAAGGATTTACTTCACAGAAGCATTTTTTTCCTTTTAGAGCTAACCCCTCTGAACATGAGAAGCAAAAATGACAATTTTGGAGTTGTTCTCCCTGAATGTGAGCCTAGACACAAGAAAACCAACAAAGTGGTTGTACGCCTAGCGCAGACTCAGATCAGCCTGGGCATCCGCCCAGTCTGATCAGACTCTTCACTAAGCGCTTAAAGGGTAGCTATGGGTTTCAGCTACCTCCATGCGGACAGCGAAGACTCTGATCAGACTGGGCGGATGCCCAGGCTGATCTGAGTCTGCGCTGGTCGCACAACCACAGTGTTGGGTTTTGTCGTGTCACGGCTCATGTGTATTTGTGACCCTTAATGTGCAAATTGTTGACACTTGGATCAGCCACATATCTCCATACACTGATCAGTCTTCACTTCCCACTATACAGATTTTTGTTAAGATTCACAGATTGCAGACATGTTATAGGAAGACCTTGAGCAGAGTGCACACGAGCGCAAATCTTTCATTTTACTGAAGAAACTGCAAAGAACTAGTCGCTTAACTGATAAATTTAACCAAATACAGGGAGGTCCTTAACTAAAACACTTGACTGAGAGCGATAGCACATATTTTACTCTTGTAATGTTGTTTCTACTTATGGACAAGGGACTGATTATGCTTTCCATCAGGTCTAAAATTTGCTTTGCTATATTCATGCAAGTTTGGAGAAAATCCACCAACTAGTTCAAGAGATCAAGAAACTATCGAACTGATGCAGACATCAACAGGATTCACACTGAAAACAATGTCTCCCCCTTAACTTTGATGGGTGGGACATAATCAGAACCCTTCACAGCACCAAAACATACTGTCCATAAGACGAAAGTCAAATAACATAAACCGTCCCTATTTCTGTTTTCTACAGCAAACTTCTTGTTGCCTTACCTCCATCATATATTCCACAGTAAACAATCTTGATTTACTTGGCATGAAATCTTCACCCAGACTTCTAATGACAGTGCAGAAGACCTTGAGCAGGGCAGATATCTTGACAACTTCTTCAGGAACATCCAGCTTGTGACTCTCACTTGCACTCAAATCCTGCAAGGTACATGGTGTGTTAATTCTAAAATATACTCAGAAGCAAACAAAACAAGGGCTTCGCAAGCGGCGCATAATACGCCCGTTTAAATGTCATAAAGCAGAAACAGAATGAACAAGATTGCTTACAAAAGGATAGACAGACAAAGTGGTACAAGGGAGATAACCTAAACATACAAGATAGGCCTTTTTTGGTTGTACTATATTCCCTTGAAATGATTTTTATAATATACATACCATTTATTTCGAATGGTTACCGAGTTAGAGTAAACAGGAAATTTATGCAAGGGCAGATAATTCAGTAAGTAAGCCAGAGTTGTGGTTCTTGTTCAGGATACATTGCCCCATTATTATGCACATTCCTACAAAGCTTCATTCTAATATTTCAAAAGGTTCAGGAGATATGGAGTGAATGAGAAACACCTGAAAATACTAATCAAATGGAGGTTACTCCAAAATTAAGAAAGAGGGAGCAACCATTCTTATAGATGACACATTGTCTTGTGATCATGCACATTGCTATAAAGTTTCATCATGATATTCCAAACGGTTACCAAGTTATGGCATGCACAAGATAAGTAAACACAAAAATAGGCTCAAAGTACTAATGAAATGGTCGTAACTCTAAAACGAAGAAAGGGAGAGCAGCCATTTTTGTACGCGACACATCGTTAGGAATTCATACACATTGCTACGAAGTTTTATAAAGATATCCCAAACGGTTATCTACTTATGGCGCGCACAAGACTTGCAGAGAAAAAAATTATCAAAGGGGCATAACTTTGAAACTAAGAAAGGGGGAGCAACCATTCTTGTACGCGACACGTTCCCCCAACCTAATACATATGCCTATAAAATTTCATGAAGATATCCCAAATGGTTACTGAGTTATGGCGTGCACAAGAATGTTTACGGACGGACGGACGGACGGACGGACGGACAGCGCCATGACATAATACGTCCGTTTTTTCAAAACGGGCGTATAAAATACACTTCATAACCTCTCATTGCATCAGGCCAGCCACATACCACTTTGAGCAGCCAGCCTGTAACATAGAAATGGTGCAATTTCTATCTGCCACTGACAGCCTTCACATCATTCAAATGATGTGCAAACATTGTTTTGTTTAGAGAAATAACCAAAATTTCAAATACTGATTGAAAGCAAAATACTACTGCCCATTATTATTATGTTGTTACCCTTCATTAGAGTCGTCTTGATGCCACCCCTCTTGTGTTTATGACAATGTATAAAAGAAATTTTTGGCTAAATTTTTTTTAAATTACCACCGAAAGCTAGTGAATAACAACTTATCACATTCATGTTAAGCATGCATGCGCAGATTCACTACAAGTATCTTAGGCTCAGAACTTTTCAATCGTCCCTCGTAAGTATATGTATGACATTCACAGAATGTTTCCCCATACTTTATTACAGTGTTGTTATATTAGACCTTTGAAATTACTGAGAGCAAACGCTGCTGTATGATGTTTTCATATGCCTCAAGATATATTTACTCCAGAAAACACTTGTATTACCTCAGCATATGCTTCCATATCCTCCAGGAACTGTCCTAGGAGATCTTGAGTGAAGTACAGGTCTGCCACCCAGAACTGCTTAAACGTGATCAAGGCTTGAGATGTGAACTGAATCAGGCTGGCCTTCTGTGTAGAGTCAATGTGCCAGCCAACTAATATGTCAACTGTGTCCTGCAAGACAATATACAAAGAGTTTAAGACATCATTTATACCTGAAGAATACTGCCATAAATCTATTTAACAAGTGACAGCCCTATTATGTAGCATATAGCATTCCAATACCAAATGCCAGGAGTGACTCTTACAAGTCCGGCTTCATCCAAGGCTTTATTAGGGATTCATCTGCTGCAGCTTGTGAGGACTGCATCTCCAAATTTTACATCATTGGTAAGATCTAGATATTAGACCTCCTTTCCTCCTCAGCGAATGAAACAGCAGTAAAGTATTCAGATTCATTCTCTGATCTGTGTCTACCCTGTATGCTCTTACAGATCTACCCAAATATGGACCATGTGATTCAATACAGGACACAATTTGTTAGTACATGTCATGTATTTCCATAATTACCATTTATCTAAAGGTCAATGAATGTATACAGGTTTGCTACTCACCCTGAAATATTCAGAGAAAACTTGTGGGTACACCTTTGTCAACTGTAAGATCACATTGACAATAGATATCAGGAGCTCTGGTGTATCAGCATTCTCTAGCAATGTCTGCAAGTTGTTCAGTATCATCTGTAAACATAGAAATATTAGCAATAAGATCATGAGACAAATGGCTGTTTTCTAAAGGGGCGTAAGATTTGGAGATATGATGTAGAGGATTTTTGTACTCTGAGCTACGGTATCATCAATGTATTTTTAAATGCAAACTTTCAGAACAATCTTTGGATCCTAATACAAGTACTTCAAGACTGTTATACACAGTATACATAACTTTTAAGTGGTGGAGTAAAATAACAGACAGGGAGAGTAAATTCAATATAAATACCAACAAAATATGAGTTTCTTTGTTTGTTTTTCCAGAATATATTCAAAACTGCACTTCTAATGCAGCTCAGTTCCATTTATAGCTTTAATCTGAGCACACAAATTGGATCAACATTTACAAAAGTCAGTTTAATTGGTGCATCTTGTTAAACAAACAAGTTACCAATTCTGGCTGTTTCAATTATTAAACAAAAATTCAGAGGGACTCTGCTTCTTGCCTGTCTGCACTTTGTCACACTGCTGATCCAGAAAGCATGAACAAAGTTTACACTGCCCCCCAGTGATGCTGCTGTTAGAAAAGCATTTTCTGCTAACCCATTTTCACTTACCCTGGTAAAATCAGCTATAACCTTTCTCTTCTCATCACATTTCAGGGTCTGAAATCAAATAAAAAATTTGTCTAAACGAAACCAAATGCCTGGAAGTTGCACATTATTTGCAATGAGACAAAGTAGAAGCCATATGAATCATGACCTCCTTTGCAACATTTTGCATAAAATATTATGGGGAATAGATACACCGTCATGGGAAGCAACTCTGCCATTTGCATTTTTGCCTCCCTTCTCAATAAGGGTAAACTCTTAATTGGAAGAATTTGCTCCTCTTTCCTTAAGAGTAGATCCTTTTTTGTTTTTGGAAGAATTTTATTTCCAAGGAAGCAAATGGTAACTCACATAAGTTCAATCCCTGTGAAAAAATGATGAGAGAAAAACGTGGGAGGTGTACAATGAAGCAGTCACCCTAAAGTCAAACCCTGCAACATGAAAGAACCCTTTTGAGCATGTGAAACACTTAAAGAAAAAGTCTATGGCAAATATGCTCTTTAGGAGCAGGCTGATCTTGTTTCCAACTATCAGTTCAGACATTCCTGTGCAGACATTTCTGCGTAACTATTATGGGAAAGTACCTTTACCCTGCTGGTTCAGAACTCCGGATAAGAAGGGGTACTAAGGATAATTCAAAGACAATTTTTCTTATTTCTCAATGAAAATGTATGTTGTGACCCCTCATAAGAGCTGTCTCGGCAAGACCGTTATAACAAGGGATAACAAGAAAAGTTTTTATGTAAAAATATAGAGAATTATCTCTAAATTATCCCTGTTATCCCTTCTCTATTTGAGAACTGCTGGTTTATCAACACTCTGCTCTTAACAGTTGTGCCTAATTTGGCAGTTCCCTCTCTAGTTCAGAAGTTTCCTACCTCTTGAAGAGCAAGAAGAAACAAAGATCTGACATCATCCTCCATAACACTGTTGATTTGACCAAACAGCCACTGGAAATACCTGAAATAATGTAAATATAACATATTTAGGTTTAGAGCTTTTGACAATATACAAGCAGAGGAAGGGGCAGGTGTGTGATTGTGAGGTAGAAGTGTGGGAAAAGAATAAGTTGACCTTTAATAGCTCCAAGAAACATGTGTCTCTCATTTCGACTTGCCTTGGTAATGAGATAAGGCCAAGAAAAAAAGTAGTCATGTTTCTGATGACATGCAAAATACAAATAAGGGTCAGTAGGTCGGCAAAACCTTTATTTATTTATTTTTTCTATTTTACTCCATCCCGGCTAAACTACCTTCTCTGGTACTTAAAATCCCAACATTAACACTCATAAAGATTTAGTTAGCGATCTTCCAGGTGCTATCAATAATAAATGGTACGCAAGAGTTTTATTTCTGTCAGCTAAAACAAAACGCAAGAAAAACAACTAAATCTGTTAAGTTTGCCTGCCTTGTGGGTGCCGCCATTTTGAAAGGTACTGCTAATTACCGAAAAAGACCAAATTGAACATAATAAACCACAAGAGCTTCGCATGCGGCGCATAATACGCCCATTTCTGTGTCATGATGGAGTAACAGAATGAACAAAAGGATGGACAGGCAGACAAACAGGGGAAACAACTCTGTAATTTATGACTGCAATGTTATTAAAACATCTAACACATCAAATACTGTAAGTATACCAACAAGTAGCCCAAAGGGCAACAATTGCTCACCTGAGAGACACTGTAAACCTATAGGGATATTTAAGATGCTCAAGGGCAGCTAACTCCACAGTCAGTGGTCCAATCAGGCTGAAAATTAAACTCATCCAAAACATTATGTATGCCCTCATTTAATATATGCAAGTTTAAAAAGTATCCGATCAAGAGCACAATAGACAGAGCTGTCAAGGGCAGTTAACTTCGTAGTGGTTGGCCTGAGCTGGCCAAAATTTGAACTTGTTTAAGATATTATGCATTTCCTCATTACCTGCAAGTTTGAAAAGGATCGGATCAGTAGAAACCAAGAAAAAGTGGCGACATTGATTTTTTGGATGCTCAGGGCAGGTACTCCATAGTCAGTAGTGAGATCTAGCCGAAATGCTAACTAATCCAAGCTTTTATGCATATCCTCATTACCTGCAAGTATGAAGAGGATCCCATGAAAAATGAAAATGTGATGACATTGTTTTCTCCATTATAACACTATGGGATTTTTTTCAAACGCTCAAGGGCAGCTAACTCCGTAGTCTGTGCTCGAATCCGGCCAAATTTCGAACTCATCCAAGCTCTTATGTATGTCATCATTACCTGCAAGTATGATAAGGATCTAATCAAAAACCTTGATTGCAGCACCCTGAAAGTCAAACTTGCTCGAGATATTGTCATGCCCTACATTTGTGTGAAATTATTTTAGAATCCTTTGAGAAATGTAGGTGCTAGAGCGATGACAAAGTTTTTCTAAAAAAAGCCACAGTGACCTTGACCTTGGGCACAGCATCCTGAAAGTCAAACTTGCTTGAGATATTGTCATACCCTACATTTGTGTCAAGTTATTTCAAAATCCATGGAGAAATGAAGGTGCTAGGGCAATGACAAAGTTTTTCTAAAAATAGCCACAGTGACCTTGACCTTGGGCACAGCACCCTGAAAGTCAATCTTGCACGAGATATTGTCACGCCCTACATTTGTGTGAATTTATTTTAAAATCCATTGAGAAATGTAGGTGCTAGAGCACAGGGCAGGTACTCCATAGTCAGTGGTGGGATCTAGCCGAAGTGTCAAGGGCAGTTAACTTCGTAGTGGTTGGCCTGAGCTGGCCAAAATTTGAACTTGTTTAAGATATTATGCATTTCCTCATTACCTGCAAGTTTGAAAAGGATCGGATCAGTAGAAACCAAGAAAAAGTGGCGACATTGATTTTTTGGATGCTCAGGGCAGGTACTCCATAGTCAGTAGTGAGATCTAGCCGAAGTGCTAACTAATCCAAGCTTTTATGCATATCCTCATTACCTGCAAGTATGAAGAGGATCCGATGAAAAATGAAAATGTGATGACGTTGTTTTCTCCATTATAAGACTATGGGATTTTTTTCAAACGCTCAAGGGCAGCTAACTCCGAAGTCTGTGCTTGAATCCGGCCAAATTTCGATCTCATCCAAGCTCTTATGTATGTCATCATTACCTGCAAGTATGATAAGGATCTAATCAAAAACCTTGATTGCAGCACCCTGAAAGTCAAACTTGCTTGAGATATTGTCATGCCCTACATTTGTGTGAATTTATTTCAAAATCCGTTGAGAAATGTAGGTGCTAGAGCAATGACAAAGTTTTTCTAAAAATAGCCACAGTGACCTTGACCTTGGGCACAGCATCCTGAAAGTCAAACTTGCTCGAGATATTGTCATACCCTACATTTGTGTCAAGTAATTTCAAAATCCATGGATAAATGAAGGTGCTAGGGCGATGACAAAGTTTTTTTAAAAATAGCCACAGTGACCTTGACCTTGGGCACAGCACCCTGAAAGTCAAACTTGCTCGAGATATTGTCATGCCCTACATTTGTGTGAATTTATTTCAAAATCCGTTGAGAAATGTAGGTGCTAGAGCAATGACAAAGTTTTTCTAAAAATAGCCACAGTGACCTTGACCTTGGGCACAGAACCCTGAAAGTCAAACTTGCTCGAGATATTGTCATACCCTACATTTGTGTCAAGTAATTTCAAAATCCATGGATAAATGAAGGTGCTAGGGCGATGACAAAGTTTTTTTAAAAATAGCCACAGTGACCTTGACCTCGGGCACAGCACCCTGAAAGTCGAACTTGCTCGAGATATTGTCATGCCCTACATTTGTGTGAATTTATTTTAAAATCCATTGAAAAATGTAGGTGCTAGAGCGTTGACAAAGTTTTTCTAAAATTAGCCACAGTGACCTTGACCTTGGGCGCAGCACCCTGGAAGTCAAACTTGTTCGAGATATTGTCATGCCCTACATTTGTGTGAAGTTGATTTAAAATCCGTTGAGAAATGTAGGCGCTAGAGTGATGACCAAGTTTTTCTAAAAATAGCCACAGTGACCTTGACCTTGGGTGCAGCACCCTGAAAGTCAAACTTGCTCGAGATATTGTCATGCCCTACATTTGTGTGAAGTTATTTTAAAATCCATTGAGAAATGTAGGTGCTAGAGCGCTGACAAAGTTTTTCTAAAAATAGCCACAGTGACCTTGACCTTGGGCGCAGCATCCTAGAAGTCAAACTTGCTCGAGATATTGTCATGCCCTACATTTGTGTGAAGTTATTTCAAAATCCATTGAGAAATGTAGGTGCTAGAGCGCTGACAAAGTTTTTCTAAAAATAGCCACAGTGACCTTGACCTTGGGCGCAGCATCCTGAAAGTGGAACTTGCTCTAGATATTGTCATGCCCTACATTTGTGTGAAGTTATTTTAAAATCCATTGAGAAATGTAGGTGCTAGAGCGCTGACAAAGTTTTTCTAAAAATAGCCACAGTGACCTTGACCTTGGGCGCAGCATCCTGAAAGTCGAACTTGCTCGAGATATTGTCATGCCCTACATTTGTGTGAAGTTATTTCAAAATCCGTTGAGAAATGTAGGCAATAGAGCGATGACAAAGTTTTTCTAAAAATATGTGATGACGTCGTTTTCTCCATTATAACACTATGGGATTTTTTTCAAACGCTCAAGGGCAGCTAACTCCGTAGTATGTGCTCGAATCCGGCCAAATTTCAAACTCATCCTAGCTCTTATGTATGTCATCATTACCTGCAAGTATGATAAGGATCTAAGCAAAAACAGTTGAGAAAACGTGATGACGCCATTTTCCCCATTATAACCCTATGGGATTTTTTTCAAACGCTCAAGGGCAGCTAACTCCGTAGTCTGTGCTCGAATCCGACCAAATTTCGAACTCATCCAAGCTCTTGTGTATGTCATCATTACCTGCAAGTATGATAAGGATCTAATCAAAAACAGTCGAGAAAACGTGATGACGCCGTTTTCCCCATTATAACCCTATGGGGGCTATCTGTTGCCATGGAAACCAGAGTTCTGAGCTGATCGGCACCAAAACCTAATGCAGCCTTTCCCCCACCCAAATGATGCTTCAGATACAATTTGATTGCGATCGGCCCACTGGTCTCTGAGATATTTATGTTTGAAAGTGTTTACGCACGCACGCACCCACCCACCCACGCACGGACGGACGACGGCTCGACTCCCATCCTATAAGCTCACCTCTGAGCCTTTGGCTCAGGTGAGCTAAAAATCAGCTTCAAGGATGAAGCAGCTCAGAAGTTGAGAAATGCCAAAATCAAACAAGGGAGATAATTCATAAACTAAGTAAACAAGAGAACCATTCTTGGTCATAATACATTCCCTTGACAATATACACATCACCATCAAGTTTTGTTAAAAAAATTCCAATGGTTAAGGAGTTACAGAGTAAAACGGAAATTGATGCAAGGGCAGATAATTCAGAAGTAAGCCAGAGTTAAGGTTCATGCTCATGATACATTGCCCCATTATTATACACATTCCTACAAATTTTCATTAAAATATTTCAAAGGGTTAAGGAGTTACGGAGTGAATGGGGGAACGGGGCTAGCCTTAAAAAACTAATCAAAGGGAGGTTACTCCAAAATAAAGGAAGGAGAACAATCATTCTTATATGTGACAAACCAGCTTGTGATCATGCACATTGCTATGAGGTTTCATCAAGATATTCCAAATGGCTACTAAGTCAGAGCTCCAGATAATTTTTACAGTGGTTTCAGTATTTACCAAACAGAATTTTAACCTTTTCAGTATCCTGATGAGTCCTTTCAGTATCGGTACTCCTGAGATCCAGTGGTTGTTCAGTATCTTTTTAACGCACAACTGGTCTCCCAAAATGTCAGTCTACTTGTTCTTGTCCAGGGTTCTTGCTTAAAACTCTGGACAACAGGAACGACCCAGGCCGAACGGGAATAAGGCCGAAACGACCCGGGGCCGAAAGGGAATTGGGCCGAAACGACCCGTTGCCGACCCTGACAGTGTTTTGCTTTCCTTTTACCACGCATCAGGGGACCATCGGCTGATCTTTGCTGGCTAGAGTTCACTAGAATTAACCACTGGCTTGCCGAAGCCAAAGTTTTCCAGCTTCGCACAACCAGGTGGGGCCATTTATTGACTGTTCAGTCAAGTAACAGAGACGTTTTTTGCAACATGTTTGTTCTACCTATGCAATCGACCGGAAAGATCATGTGCAATTTAGCGATTGGCTAACGCTCGGTAAATTCCAATACTCATGCTTGTTCCCGGTCTATTCATAAAAACGACCAGTAAAAGCCGAAAAGAGAATGCTGAAAATAGGTACCATGTGCTTTCTGTTTTCGGAAAAAGGTTGACTGCGCATGCTCAGACAGTGCATGCGCTGAAGCAATGATTAGTAAATGCTAAAAAATAGGTAACATTCTGGCTATTGAAAAACGGTTGACCGCGCATGCTGTGGCGTAAATACGTAGCTCATTTGAGCTGCTTTCGTAAGCTGAGAAATGACTACCGTATTCGGTACGATTGAAATTTCAAGACACTTCGTATTTGGTCTTTTTTGGTCCGTAATTTACGCAAATACGAAGCTTATCTGGCTCTCTGCTAAGTTATTGAATGCACAAGATTAGTATACACGAAAATAGCCTACAAAATCTAATCATAGGCATGCAACTCCGAAATGAAGAAAGAAAGAGCAATCATTGTCATAGGCGACACATCGCTGGACCCTCATCCACATTGTTATGAAGTTTCATCATGATATCCCAAACGGTTATCTAGTTATGGCATGCACAATACTAGTAGGTTAAAAATAATCAAAGGGGCATAACTTGGCAACTAAGAAAGGGGGAGCAACCATTACTGTACGCAGCACTTTGCCCCATCCTAATATATATATATGCCTACAAATTTCATGAAGATATCTCAAACGGTTACTGAGATATGGTGCGCACAAGAATGTTGACGGACGGACAGACAGACAGCGCCATGCCATAATACGTCCGTTTTTTCAAAACGGGCGTATAAAAACTGAAAAAAAAATAATTTTGGGTCGGTGGAAAAACATAAGGGTTCGCCGAGTCACCGGAAAAAACATGTATTTTTTATTTTAGCCTTACCATAAAGGTCACAAATGTTATAGTGGAAAACTAGAAAATTGTGTCTGTAAGACACTAATGATGCCCCCGTGCAGCGCCTGTCACAGGACATGCATACATCCCTAAAGCACCTTTCAAGCACAAATGCTTTTTACAAAGAATCCACTGAAAACATTACACCAAATTTATACCCTACAGTGCAAAATGCAGCCCAAAATGACTAAGTTTAAAAGGCCATAATTCCTTCAGAATTCTTTTTTTCCTATCAAAACCAACATGCACATCTTCAATATGTTCACAACAAGTCTCCAATGTCTGAAAAACAGCCAATGAAAATTGTGGGAGGAGTTGAATACACAAAGTACTAGTACCCTACAATGCAAAGATATGCCTAAAATGACTAAGTTCAAAAGGCTATAATTCTGTCAAAATTATTTCTAGCTCCAACAAAAACCCACATGCACATCTCTAATATGTCCATAACATGTATGCAAAGTTTGGAAAAGATCGATTGAAAACTGAGGGAGGAGTTGATTACACAAACTCCAAACCCTACAAATTTGAAAGTTTGCCAAAAATGACTAAGTTTAAAAGGCCGTAATTCTGTCAAAATCACTTCTAGTTCCAACAAAAACCCACATGCACATCTTCAATATGTCCACAACATGTATGCAAGGTTTGAAAAAGATCCATTGAAAACTGTGGGAGAAGTTGATTACACAAACTACATACCCTACAATGAAAAAAATTGCCT
The DNA here is from genome assembly GCA_963989385.1 of Ctena decussata. Lineage (NCBI taxonomy): Eukaryota > Metazoa > Mollusca > Bivalvia > Lucinida > Lucinidae > Ctena > Ctena decussata. The sequence goes on from CAXDIV010000065.1 coordinate 545,207, forward strand.
AAAATGACTAAGTTCAAAGGCCGTAATTCTGTCAAAATTAATTCTAGCTCCAACAAAAACCCACATGCACATCTTCAATATGTCCACAACATGTATGCAAGGTTTGAAAAAGATCCATTGAAAACTGTGGGAGGAGTTGATTACACAAACTACATACCCTACAATGCAAAAATTTGCCTAAAATGACTAAGTTCATACCCTACAATGCAAAAATTTGCCTAAAATGACTAAGTTCAAAAGGCCGTAATTCTGTCAAAATTAATTCTAGCTCCAACAAAGACCCACATGCACATCTTCAATATGTCCACAACATGTATGCAAAGTTTGAAAAAGATCCACTGAAAACTGTGGGAGGAGTTGATTACACAAACTCTATACCGTAAAGTGTGACGAACGGACGGACGGACAGACGGACGGACGGACAGACGGACAGACAGGAGCAAATCTTAATGCCCCCTGACTATCGTCACGGGGGCATAAACCCTACAATGCAAAAATTTGCCTAAAATGACTAAGTTCAAAGGCCGTAATTCTGTCAAAATTAATTCTAGCTCCAACAAAGACCCACATGCACATCTTCAATATGTCCACAATATGTATGCAAAGTTTGAAAAAGATCCACTGAAAACTGTGGGAGGAGTTGATTACACAAACTCTATACCGTAAAGTGTGACGAACGGACGGACGGACAGACGGACGGACAGACAGGAGCAAATCTTAATGCCCCCTGACTATCGTCACGGGGGCATAAAAAAATCAAATGGTCCCAGAATTATCATCAAAATTCCATCTACTCTCATTTTAATGCATCACCCTTCCATTCCCAAATCAGGGCTCTAGATAAGAGGGGTATTTGATGATAACTGAAGGATAATTTTTTTTATTTCTCATTGAAACCATATGTTGTGACCCCTCATCTGAACCGTCTCGTCGAGACGGTGCAGATGAGAGGTCACACCATATGTTTTTATCCAGAATCAACATAAATTATCCCTTATTATCACCAAATACTCCCTCTTATCTAGGGCTCTGCCAATAATATGAAATGGATTTACCCATATCTGAATTGGTACAACCCTATTATTCTGGAAAGAGTTTTTTGACAAAAAACAGAAAGGCAAACAATGTAGATCCAGACAAGATGGCTCATTATGAGTTACCTCATCTGGAACTACCCTGTTTGCAAAGTTCCCTGTTCAGTCTAGTTGTTATCTACAGGATACAAAGATTCGATGAAAAAAAAAGTGCAACTTCACAGTTAAATAACAGCTGACACCAGATAATTTAAAGACAGATGACCTCCAGTTTTATGACAATTTCAACAGTATTTGATACTGAGCTTATGGGTGGTAATGAAAGGCTGTGTGCAATAAATGGAACCTTGTTCATGGTTCAAAAGCATTCTGCATCCAGCAGGTTTCGAACCCAGACTACTAGCTTAAATAAATTATAGCAAGCCCCTACTTAACACAGTGAGCTACCAGGGCTCCTCATCACAGCCTACCTCAGATATTGTTCTTGTTAAAGAGTTTTTAAAGATTCAAATTCAGAGCCTGCCACTGATTCTGCATGAAGGTGAAACCAATTGCTGCTTCATTCAAGCAAGCAAAATGTTCTGTTCTGTTTCAATTCTCGTAACGACATTCCCCAAGTGCCTCAGCGATATGTAATCATAGTTGCACACACCTGGCGCCGAGATTCTGTCCATAAGCGAAATGGCAGATTGTTTTCTGTGATTGGGCTCATACAATCTCTGCTTACCTCTGAGCATCAGATCCTATCAGGCTGCCCAGAACACCAATACATGCTGCCACCTCAGTCTTCACTTCATGGTAGTCCCTGTAAGAAGACATTAGTCACTGTAATTTCAAACAACCCTACCAGATTTTTTCACCGACAATTACATGGAAACAGAAAAAATATTAACAATGTATTGAACCACTCTTATTTCAAATTTTCGGCCTTAGGCCTAAGGCCGAAAATTTGAAATAAGAGTGGTTCAATACATTGTTATTATAATTTTTATTCCCTTTGGAAGAATTAGTTTGAAGAAAAAATATTTGTTGTAAAAAAAAAACAGTCTAAGCCACCGTAAAGTATCTCTCTTTAGTTTAAGGGTCTTAGTCTAAGCAAAATAGCTTGACAAGGCTAAAATAGCCAAACCAGCATTCTGCAAGCATCTTTCTTCAACCAACAAAATTTGTATTCTCTTGCTTCATCCATTCAACTGAAAATCATTTTACTATCAATTCATCTATGTAAGTAGCTAGCACCTGTCTTCATACAAGCTTTTTTTTACCCTAGTCCATTAACTTGGACTAGAAGAAGAGATGGGAAGACAATATTAAAGAGTGAACAGGGATGGACTTTGCCAGCTCAACTAGGGCAGCTGAAAACAGGACAAGGTGGAAAAGGATTGTTTCGAAGTCATCTGTGGTGCCCCAACGACCTAGTAAGGTTATGGGATAGAATAGAAATAGAATTAACTTGATCCATTTAATATCAAACTGCCTGCGATTAGCAAGTACCCCCATGAAGAAAGCAGTTTTTTAATTTCAATAACTAACAGGGAAGATGAAGACAAGTAATACCTTTCAAACAGCATGTCTTGTAAAACTGCCAACACATCATCAGTGTACTTAACAGCATACTGAAAAAGACAGATATTATAATATACAACTACTTCTATCTCAAACTTGGTTCAGTGCTCCAGAAGAGAAGGGGTAACAGGTATAATTTAGGGATAATTTTCCATAAAAACTTAAGTTAGATAAGAAGGGGTAACAGGGATAATTTTGGGATTATTTTCCATATTTCTCCATAAAACATATGTTGTGTCAGACCCCTCATTAGAACTGTCTTGCTGAGAGGTTTTCATTGAGAAATAAGAAAAATTATTTTTGAATTATTCTCAATATCCCTCCTTATCTAAAGCTCTGCCTTTAGCCAAAACCATGCTTATATCTTTAAAAGAAAGAAATCTGGAAAACAATTGGACAGACTGTAATCAGCTAAATTCCTGTTCAATAATAAGATTTCATTTTAACTTCAGTTATACCTTTGAGCCTTCAGAAGAGTGGAGATACTCATTTAACTGTTTAACCGTCATTAGCCTTCTTTCTTTTTCATTTTCTCGTTGGATTCTTCTCATCAATTTTGATAGCCTTGTTTCATCAGTGAATGGTTTATTTGGCTCTGAAATTTTATAAGGGCAACAATTACATCATGTCTTTTAATTCAAACTTCAGGTAATTTCACCTCAGTGTCCCATATATTGTAGTTATTCCTAAATAACACCATCTTCTGAGTACATATATTAGAGCCATGCCACGACAAAGTGGCATGTGCACCACCTGAAGACGTCATGTTGCTTCTCATTACATCACGTTAAACTGTGCATTACATTAATGAGCTTAAGGTAAGGGTAGTGAGTCCAAACCCAATGAACATCATTACATGCCACATTTAAACAATGTACTCCGGACAATTAAAATGTACATTTACCCTTCACCAAACAGCAGAACTTCAATTTTGATAAAAAATTTCATGAAAAATAGGTTCTTGAAGGCTCTAATTTGTCATGTTACAAGTGGTTGGATGTATGTATGTAATATCAAAATTGCCTCTACCCATGTTTGAACTCAGGAGCTTCAGCATCACAGGCAAACCTGTGTGCATTAGCACTGAGCTACTACACTTGGCGCCATGGTCAAGTGGTTAGAGAGGCTCGGTTATGGTGCAGAAAGTCGCTGGAAGGTCGAGTTTGCGGCTCACCGTCGCCATCCGACAACTGGAAAACTCTGTCAACCCAGAAGTAATTTCAAGTAAATGGGTACCTTTTTTGAATCAGGGAAGGATAAGGCAGCATAAGGAGAGGGATGGGCTCTGCCTTTCATCAGCTGTGCCCAAGACACAGTCGGTCTCTAACACCCACTGCTCCTATGGCTATATTAGGCTATGGGAAACCTTTACCTTTTTTTACCACACTTGACAGATTCTATGTTCATTTCTCTCACTAACTGGAATGTTACTCAGTCATTTCACTACCTGGTCTTTTTGATTCTGAATCCCTTCTGTATGACCCTGATGCTGGACTTCTAAACTCTGGCCTTCTGTAGGATTTTGAGGGGCTGGGTCGTCTCTCTTCTTCTCTGCGACTCCTGACAGTGCCAGACTTTACACCATTATATTTTGGAGGTATTCTATCTCGAGGATCTATCTTTCTTTCTGCACTTTTATCTGGTGGTTTCGTTTTCTCTGTTCTAGCGTCTGCTGTAGCAGTAGAACTTTTCTGCGAACTTTCCACCATTTTTGATGACAGATTACTTGCGTTTTCGTTCACGTTTGAGCCTGGCATATCGCCGGACTCCAAAACGCGTGTCGCATTTGCCCCATGTTTCCTGTCAAAAGATTTTTTTCTCTCTCCATCGGACAACTCGCTCATACCCAAAATATTGTCTAAATGTGCATATTTTAACGAATTACACAGTCAAAATGAAAGAACGGATTTTCCACCATTTTGATTTCGTTTCTACCGGATATTCGGAAGAGAAAAGTTCGAACTAAACAAGTATTACTTTTCCAAAAAAGATAATCTATGTGGGTCTCGAACGGGCACCCTCGACATTAGTAATCAGGGCGTAGCAGAGAGCAGTTACGCGGTACGTACAATCATGTTTTATACTCCTCGATACTCCTCGAGGGGAGTATAAAACATGATTGTACGTACCGTGTTTTTAACTTTTTCACTCTTTTTTAATTAACTAATCACACTTTTGTTTCATGTCTTCATCTCACGGTTTACTAACTTTCATTGATTGATTGATTGACTTTTATTCGGTAAAAACAACATACAACAATAATACCACAATTACATAAAAAATGATTGAAATTTAAATGTTTAAAAGATATGAATAGATCTATATAAAAAATGCTCTTTGTAAAATGATTTTTTTAGAAAATAATATATATGTGTATATCTATCTGTAAAATAGGAAAATACGTATTTACTGATATTTAAAATATCACAATTCTGGATTCTATTTTATCACAGCTCTGTTGTTAATCACAGTTAGTTCATAAGGAAATGACTAGAATTACATGCGAAGAATTGATTTCAGTCCTGCACGTAATCCTTGCGAGGGGGGGTGTTGCAGTATCTATCTATCTATCTTTTTATACTGCAGCACCCTCTTTGAGTATTATGTGCAGTTGCGCTGTCAGTGCGAGGATAAAAGTAAGATTTGAGAAGACTTAAAAGTGCAAAAGTGAGACGTGATAAAAGATATAGTGTTAGTGCAGAAGAGGTGAAGTTAAAAACAGGTTAAAAACAGTGTTTGGAACTTAAGGGAGCCGGTGATTGATCTTACAGACCCCTTCCCTGAAGGTGTCAAGATCAGTCTGAAGAACAATATCAGATGGAAGTCTATTCCAAAGTACCATAGTGGCTGGATAAAATGATTGCTGATAATAACTAGCAGTTGTATGTATTTGTCGGAATGAAAGAGGGTGCATGTGGCGAGTATATCTCCTGGGTTTCTCGAAATATGATGGGACTTGTATGGCTACATGGCAATAGACAATTTTGTAAAACATGATAAGCCGTGCATCTGTTCTTCTATTCACTAATGATCGCCAACCTAGGTCACTCAGCATTTGCGTGACACTTTCATATGGGGAATAGTTGTTTTTGACCCATCTTGCAGCTCTCCTTTGAACCATTTCAATTTTATTGATATTTTGATGTGTGTAGGGATTCCAAATAGTGGAGGCGTATTCCACTTGAGGGCGGACCAGTGTTTTATATGCCAGTTCTTTTACAGCCTGATTTCGGGTTTTAATATTTCTTTTTACAAATCCTAAAGTTCTATTTGCTTTAGAGGTAATACTACTGATATGGGCATTCCAGTTTAAGTCTTTTGATATGGTCACACCAAGCTACTTGGCAGAGTCTACTGTTTCAAGCACCTGGCCATGGAGGATATACTGAGACTGGAGTGGTTGCCTAGACCTTGTTATATGGAGGACCTGGCACTTGCCTGGGTTGAACTCCATGTCCCAGGTTCGTTCCCATTCTTGTAGATGATCTAGATCGGCCTGAAGGGTGTTGACATCCTGTGATGAGTTTACAGTTAAGTAGACTGCTGTATCATCAGCGAACAACCTTACCTGTGACTGTATGTTTTGTGGTAGGTCGTTTATATAGAGCAAGAAGAGGAGGGGTCCAAGAGCAGAGCCCTGTGGCACACCAGATGTCACAGGAACCTCTGATGACCTCTCCCCTTCCAGCACTACGGCCTGGGTTCGACCCACAAGGAATGATCTTATCCAGTTTAGGGTATTACCTTTTACGCCATTCTGTGATAATTTGAACAAAAGTTTTAAATGGTTCACTTTGTCAAATGCTTTGCTAAAATCTAGTAAAACCATATCAATCTGCTTACCTTGGATAAGCTGCTCTCCTAGGTCTTCAACTAGTTGGATCAGCTGTGTCTCGCATGATCTTTTTTCCCTGAACCCATGTTGGAGATCATAGAGAATGTTATGATTATTTAGATGTTTGGTGAGGTTCGACGCAATTATGCTCCATCACCTTACATAATATACATGTTAAGGAGATGGGCCTATAATTGGCCGGGTCACTTTTTCCACCTTTCTTGTATATTGGGCTTACATTTGCTCTAGTCCAGTCTTTGGGTAACTCACCTGTAACCAGTGATCTTTCAAATATCAGCTGGATAACTGGGGCTATCTCATTTCTCAGCTCTTTAAGTACAAGTGGTTTGATTTCATCCGGGCCAGCTGCTTTATCAGGTTGAAGGTTCATCAGTAATTTCAGTATGCCATTCAGGTTTATGTTGATATCCGGCATTGTAGGATAAAACATTTAAACTGATCTGGCACATTTTGTGACAATTTCTGTAATTTTTCTATGCATATCTGGCCAAGCCGAAGTGGTGATAGTTCAGTAAATACCGACTGAAACTGTTTGTTTAGCAGATCTGCCTTTTCTTTGTTTTGGGAGTGTAGAATACCTGTACTTTTGTCTTTAAGAGGCGAGACACCCTGTGAATCCTGTCTTGCATTTTTTATATAGGAAAAAAGTTTTTTATGGATAAATCCTGAATTTTTAACCTCAGATTTCTCCCCTTTGTCACTTAGGCCCAAGATATCCTGAAGGTAATTATTGTATGCAAGCTTTGTTGTACTTTGAACAAGGTATTTCACCTGTTTGAAGTGGTGTCTGTCCTTTGAACTACCTTTTTTCTGTTTCTGGTATAGACTATCTCTTTTTCTAATAAGTCTTTTAATCTTTTGTGTAACCCAGGGTAGGCTTTTTCTAACACCTATTTTCTTTGTAGGAACAAACTGGGAAATGCCTTTTTGGAGAGCTGTTTTAAAGGTATCCCAAATTTTTCCACACTTTTTTGGCTACAATCAGTAAGAATTTCAGTTTTTGCCCTAACCATGAATGTCTTTAGGCCTTCCCAATTGGTTTTTCTGTACAAATGGACTGATCTGGGGTTTTGTGTGCCTACTCTAGGTTTTATATTTACATCAACACATACCAAATCATGGTCAGCAATTCCAGGGTAAACCTGAATATCATTTACAAGGGTAGGGTTTGAGGTTATAAAGAAGTCAAGGACATTTCCACCCCTTGTGGGCTCATTTACAATTTGGACTAGGCTAAAGTCGTCAAGCAGAGAAACAAAGTCTTCATAGTGGCTAGGAAGATTGGATCCTGACTTCATTGATGGCACATGATCATGGTCCCAGGAAAATTTTGGATAGTTAAAATCCCCCAGAATCCATACATTACCTTCCAATGGTGTAACCATCTCAAGAGAGCGTCTAAGCTCCTCAGCACTCTCGGCATCTCCTTCTCTAGGTCTATAATAAGGTGCAATGTATAAGGGCTTAGTTGTGACCATATCTACTTTAACCCAAATAATTTCACAACTGGTTTTTAGCTGTTTTTGTTCAGTTGCAATGAAGGTATCCCTCACCAGAACAAAGACACCCCCACCACATGTATCTGCTTCCCTGTCCTGCCTAAAGGGAGTATAGCCGAGAGCCCTGGGAAAGTATTCACTATCAAGGTGGTTTGGGGTGAGCCAGGACTCAGTACCTACTACAATGTCCGGGTTTTGGTTCTCAAGGAGAGAGTGAAACTCAGCTTTTTTATTTACGATAAACTGGCAATTTATATTTAAAACCTTGAGATTGTAAACTTTGTTGGAAAACTGTTTATCCTCAGTAGCCTTAGTTGGCGATGGTGAGCTTGGTCTGGAGGATATGGTAGGTTCCTCTGAGAGGATGCTATAGTTATTAGCTGATGAGAAGGAGCCAAATGCAGACTGTGCTGAATTTGAAAAATTTAGGTTGTCACAGTTCGAGCACATCCAGGAGAAGGAGCGGTCTGTGTTAACCAAATCATCATAAGTATCTTGTCCAATGGACTGACACTGTATATGATACCACTGACCGCACTCGTCACATTCAATGGCAGGATCTGTATCATAAGTCAATAGATAGATAGATAGATAGATAGATAGAGGGGAAGTCAAATGGATGAATCCCCTAATATATTTTATATGTTCATGTCTTTTGGCAATTGATATTTAGATCTTGCACTATTTATTAAAGGATTTATTAATGCAAATACGCAGGTGTGTATTGAAATTTGTCAGTTTGACAAAATTCCAGTAAGCACCTGCGTTTTTGCGTATAGGCAGCTATACCCTTGGCAATCTATAAAATTTCAGGTCAAAACTTATTAACAAATAAAAGTATTCCTCAAAATCAGTATTCAGTAGCATCTTGGTAACAAGGTGCTTAATGTTTCAACTGAGGCTATGTTGTGTGCAAATGCATTGATTGGTCTAAAATAATATTTTCAACAAACCATCTTCTGAGTAATGATAAGGGTTAACATGTTACTGTGTACAAGTAAAAATCTGAAGTAATTAAAAAGTATTAAAGTATGAAATCCCATTGACTTATGTGCATTTTACAGTGTACAAGAAATTCAGGCTGTCTGATTGACGCATATTGACACCCAAATTGTGGAGCCAACCCTATCCGGGCATATCAACTCTGAGAGTTGCATCTATCTATCTATCTATCTATCTATCTATCTATCTACAAGAAAAGTAAAAAGTATGCAAAGACCAGGAACTGAAACAATCAAAATCCAAATCCAGCCCTCAAACCATAGTTGGAAACAACTAAGATTACAAATAATCAAGATACAGAGAACATATGGCCAACCGAGTGAGCAGCTTGTACCCAAAAGGTGGCCACTCAGCAACCCAAACCGAACCAAAAATAATAAGAACATACATAAGGTAAAACATCACAGAAACTCTGACACCAAAAACAGGCAACAAAGAACCACAACAGAACTATCGCCTTGGAACGGTCAGTAATGAATTACTGGGGGGCTTAAATCGATTTTACAGGCCCAACCTCACCCTCAGTTTCTGAAGTGGTACAAAACATTTAGTTGGTTGTTCGGTTCGCATGATAACCCTCTAACTCGTCAATGAATCATCACGGTAAACACATAAATCAAATTTCAACACCATGAAGAAGCAAAGACGAGGACTCAACAGATACAACGGGCCGTCTGACAGGTGGAGATCCCTGTCCTGCCAAACAACCCCACTGGAAATCTGAAGCAAAAGAAGGTCACCAGTTGAGCCCCGGTGGACCAAGCAACAGACAAAAAGGCTCCGTTCCCAACCAACTAAAATATATAGCTTTAGGTCGGGGCCATCATAGAGTCTGACGACCGATCCCCCGGTGTGCAACTAAAGAGTGCAGCAAAGCTATCAACCGTGATTGGGTTAATCACTAAGCATGCAGACTGTCGCATAACATTTAAATTATAGCCAATACGTTTGTGACGTATTATTATTTTTCGGAATTGATCAGAAAAATCAGTCCTACCCTTAATCTTTTTGAATTTGTATACTAAGTCACCATAAAATTCTGGTTCCGATAGGCCTTGGTGTAAAAGAAATTTTAATCCGACATCAAATTTTGAAACCAATTCATGGTGTCTGCGATAGAATTTAGAAAAAGCCTTTCTAAGCTTATGATACCGATAGCCCTGTTGAAGAAGTTTAGCAGTTAAACATTTATTACGAGCATTAAAGTCATCTACATGACTACACACTCTAGCAAACCTTATAAGTTGAGAAATATACACTCCATAAGAGGGACGACGTGGAACGTCACCATCCAAAAATGGAAAATTAACTATATCAAAGTCAAAGTCATCACGTTTATCATAAATTTTAGAAGATACAAAACCGTTAGAAATAGATACATGTAAATCCAAAAAGGGGGCCTCGGTATCTGAAGTATTAGCTTTATTCAATTTAAGTTCAGGTGGGTAAATTTGGTTAACCATGCTTTCAAAATAAGGATTATCAATATTCAGAAGATCGTCTAAATATCTAGAGGTTGAGTTAAATGCCTCAATGATATCAGCTTGATTATCAACAGAAAGAGAAGTCATGAAATCTCTTTCATAACAAAATAAAAACAAATCGGCCACAAGAGGAGCACAATTTGTACCCATCGGAATACCAACAATTTGTCTGTATAACTTATTACCAAATCTGATGTAAATATTATCTAAGAGATATGATAAGGCGTCACATACATTCTGACATGACCAAAGACTATATCCTCTATATATTTTACGGTCAGTAGAAGTGAAAAGCGCTTTCTTATCGTTACAGGCAATATAAAGGGTATCTTCATTTTTGGAGAACTTTTTGAAGGCCCTCTCAATCAAATCAACAAGTTTTTCCTTTATTAAATTATGGGGTAATGTGGTATAAAGAGTAGAAAAATCATAAGTGGACAAACTAGTCGCACGGAACCCTCTTGACTTCAGTTTACTAAGTACCTCACCAGAATTTTTTATAGACCAAAACATCTTTTTCCCTGACCTCTCATACACTGTCTCATAGTACCAAATGACACGAGATTTCACAGCAGTGAGGCAAGAAGTTAATAATTTAGATAATTCTGTAGTAGTACAAGAGCTAGAGTTGGCAATGAATCTAGCTTTATACGGTTTTTTATGAAGCTTAGGTAACCAATACATCGTAGGAAGTTTGTCTTGGCGTTCCTTAACGTTAACAGCAAACTTTAAAGGCAAATTATTTGAGTGGCTATTAACGACGGTCTTCTCATCTGTAAAAGTCTCTTCGTAAGCCGTGGTGCCGTTAAGTTCCTGCTTCAAAGTGTTAATATAGTGCATCCGACAAACAACAACAATGTTGTTTGCGGCCTTGTCAGCAGGAACCAAAACATACTTCCTATGAAAATCCTGGATACCCTGCTTCAAATATCTAAAGGAAGATTTAGGCTTAGGAGGTAAAAGATTAGTATTGTGTGAATAAAACTTTATACGTTTATCCACAATATTAAAGATACTTAGTTTCCATTTCTTTAAAGCGTTACTTTCAACACCCTCTCGTTTACACCAACGATTACCAAAATCATTTAATGCAGATGCAATTTCTTCCCTACATCTGTTGAAATCGATATGGGAAGGGGATCTATACTTAGGACCCTTAGAAACAATGTTACGAATTCTAGAATCCGGGATGATCTTCAAATTTCCAGTCACAACATGACCTGCTGATGGGTAAATAAATTTGGAATCTTTACAATCTCATGAATCAGGAGTATTAGCATCGATGTCAAGATCAGACACAAGTTTATTGAAATTAAATATGATACTTCTAATCGGTTTGTTATACTTATAACAAATAATAGGTGGTTCAGAATTTTTGAAATAATCAGGTATGGAAGATGTAACAGATTTATTTGTAATCTTAGTTGTTTCCAACTATGGTTTGAGGGCTGGATTTGGATTTTGATTGTTTCAGTTCCTGGTCTTTGCATACTTTTTACTTTTATCCTGAAATATACTAGGTAAATCTATAAAGTCAATACCTTTGTTAATGAAAGGGATTTTAATGAAATTTCTTTTATGATTGAATTCAGAATCGATTAGTGGACGGAGAGCGTGTTGAGTATAAATGCATGTGGAAAATAATCCCTGAAGGCGTCAGAATATGACAAGTATCTTGTATATTGCGAGTTATGTGACGCCGTTGCTTACAAGCTGAAACAGTTTGGGCAGTGACTCATCCAGTTGTCAACAAGATCAAGAGAAATCCCCAGCGTTACGAGCTATAAATAGGCAGTATACGTCAGCAATGGCTCTACCCATTACTTGCTGTGAACTTGTAGCCCTGTAGCAGCGAAAAGTGCCTAAGGAAAGGAACTGGTCTTTTGGGACCATCGAGTCCGTTTAAAGTTATTTTGAAAATAGAGTTCTGCTTAAGTCGGTGCTAGGGGGCTGGTCAGTGTTGCGAATTTCATTACTGATCACGAACAGACACAATTAAACAAAGTCAGATATTTTCACATCTTTGGTGTATTCCTTGCTTCCAAGGTCTAACTATTCAGAACTTTTCTATTATGATATATGCTGCACAATTTTAACTGGGGTTGTGTAGACAGCTGATAAGGTTGTTTCAACCAACAGCTTTCATGTATAAACATTACTTTCGCACTGCACAGCCTTCAATAAAACGACACTATTATCTGTATTTGGAACAGCAGTGAAAAATGTACATGCTGACTAGTAAGCGTAGTATAAACATATATTTAAAGGTATTTGGAGGGAGCAGGAATATTGGAAAACTTGCAGCTAGTTTGCTGAATACCTGTTAAATGATTTTTCTAAGTATGTCTTACCTTCAATTTTAAGGATAAATGGCTGCTCATACACTAATCACTTCAATAATAAATAACCAGACAAACAAATATGCAAGTCGTAATTTACATTAGCAATCTTAAGGCAAGGGTCCAATGAGGGTTTAATAATTAAGCAGCAAAAGTAAAAGAAGGTAACACTGATAGCACAGTGTTCGGACGTTTAAGAACTGGTGGTGGACTTAAAGGTTGAGAGACCATCTTTCTCCTTTTTACTTCATTTAATTTGATATTTATTCAGATATTATCCTAAATATTTTACAAATATTTAAAGTAGCAGCCTCAACATCCCCACCACACAAACACATATACACTTTGTCAATATGAAGATATCATGGCCAAACTAATGTTTTAGCTTCAATAACCTATTGCCTTGGAACCATGACTGCCTTGGTACCACGAGATAGAAGTATTCATTTTTACACCACAACACTCTGTAATCAACAAACGTTTAGGCAAACATTAGCAATCAACAAAAATAAGGTATCTTAAACGAAGTTTATTTAGCTTCAGGGAATCTCTCTTGTTACAAACATATTAAAGCGGGATGTACGTAATGGGCCCACCCAAATATTTTTGTTTTCTTTTTCTGTCATGGTGTGTTTTTGCGCATTATATCTAAATTGGGAAAATAGAGACAGTCTGTTTTCGAGTTATCTGTATCCGAAAATAGGGTAAATATTGTGATACCTGTGTTACCTATTACCCAAATATGATCCTATTATATACATTCTTAACATCTGCCACACCTTTAACTCTTTTTTTTACTTTATTTATTTTTAAGCTTGTTTGTTTCTCAAAGTAACACAGATACATGTAAATAGGGGCAACCCATCTGAAATAGAATAAGGGTTAAATTAGTATCAGGGTTATGTTACAAGTTTTACCCTGTTGCCCTAATACGTAACTCCTAATCTACACAGGAGCAGTGGTAGTATGGTGGTTTATGCATTAGACTACCAACTAAGGGGTCGAAGCCCTTCACTCCGCCGGTCTTTCGGATGAGATTTAAAACCTAGGTCCCGTCTCCATATAACCTATGTGTTGGTGGGACGTTACGCCCGAATTCACATACTCACTCACATTACTAATCTCAGCCAATTCGTAATCTGCTGTTAACTCTGCTGTTACCCAAGCTACCCTGTTACTCAAGTAATATGATCATAATTTACAATTACTCGTATGACTCTTCAACTTGTTACCCATGGTTACCTACGTTAGCCTGTTACCGAAACACTTCACTTACGCATTTTGATTAAAAGGGCTTCATCTTTCTAGTACAAGCTTCATCGTTACCTGTTGTTATCCATGTTACCCTGTAGCAAAAGTCAGATAAGCCGGCTATTTATGTATAAAGATTGGAGGAAATAGGTAATAATTTACAATTAAAGACTGCGGGGCCTCTAAAAGGTGGACTTCATATGACATAGATAAAATAATATACATGTATAGGCATATAAGCCATGAACTTAACAAATATTTTTTCTATATGCCTTAAATTATTTTACCTCAAGTTTTATAAATAATGTATGCTATACCAAACATGGAAGTGTAAAAATCAGACGTATGAAGATTATATATTCAAACGCAAAAAAAAAAAAAAAAAAAAAAAAAAAAAAAAAAATGTGCAAGTTTCAAGTTAGGATAACCATAGTTATATCGGTCATAGGCATATCACTTTTGTACCATGTGAAGCACGCACGTTACTTTGTCGAACAATGGACCGTCCGGTCAGTATCTCGTTAAGATATTACGTAACGCCACAAAACAGGCGTTTCGCATGCTTTGCTCGTGCAAAGGCCTGTCAAAAGTGAAATCGGTCAATTAACCTCTCATTCCTTTCTTGCAACTCCTAGGAGTAAGAAAAACACACAGCAATCAGAGAAAAATCAAAACTCGCTATGCCAAGACTATCTCAACGTCAGCAAATTGAGGCATTGATGATGCTCAATAGAGGTGCCGCTATAGATAATGTTGTGCGGGCCTTTAATTGCCACAGAAACACTATCGGTAATCTGCGGGCAAGGTTCCAGCAAACAGGCGCAGTTGCAGATCGGCCTCGAAGCCGCAGGCATCGCGTTACTAACGCCAGATTAGACCGCCACTTGGAACTGACACATACAAGACGTCGGTTCCAAACGGCTACCGCTACAGCGAGACAGAACAGCATTAGCAGGGACACCGTTCTGAGGCGTCTTCGTCACTATGTTCGGCCCATAAGATTGGGACAGCCTTACGTTGGAAGTATACTCACGCGACGTCATCGCGTTGCTCGCCTGAACTGGGCACGGCAACATCTCCGTTGGTGAAGGCGTCAGTGGAATGAAACTGTTTTATCTGACGAATTCAGGCTCAACCTTAGTCACCATGATTGTAGAGTGCGGGTGTTTAGAAGGAGAGGCGAACGATTTTCTAACGCCTGCGTTGTTGAAAGAAACCGGTTTAGCGGGGGCAGTGTGATGGTGTGGGGTGGGATAAAGGGGAATAGGAAAACCGACCTGGTAATTGTGAATGGCGATCTCAATGCTGCTGTGTACATAAATCAGGAGTTAAGACCTGTAGCGGTTCCATTCACTCATCAGCATGCTCCTGCCACATTGATGCATGACAATATGCGCGTTCGCATGCGGCTCGCATTTCGCGGCAAAACGTCTTGCCTTGGCCTGCCGTTTCCCCAGACCTAGATTTCATTGAGTATATCTGGGATCTTCTTGGTTTTAGAGTAAAATCAATGCATGATTTGCAGGAGCTAGAGCATGCGCTGTATGCTTGGCAGGTCGAATGGGACAACATTCCTCCGCGCGACGTACAACGTTACGTCATTTCCATGAGACGTTGTATTGTACAGGTAATACGTCGAAATGGAGGTCATACTCGATATGACTGAAATTATCACAACTGAACCATTAGGAGAGTTTTAAAATTTGATTTTATTCACAGCAACACAATTCACAATTGGTGAGTTTTTGATTTTGACCCCAACCATCCGTATGTACACACCGATATTTAAAAAAATCTATACAATGTAGTAGGCAATTGATTAAGCTAAAAAATGTTATCAAACATGATAAACTTTCATTTATGGATCTCTGAAAAATAAGCTAAAATCCTATGCACAGTTTCTTTTGCGTTTGAGTATATATTCACTACAAATGAAAAAGATAGGCAATGATCAGGAATTAATACAATCAAATTCAACACCCCGCTCTCAAAACCAAACGGGAAAGAAGCATACACACACTAGCACGGTAAACCGAATGAGCAGGTATTTCCCAAACAGGTGGTCTTTCAGCTGTCCTAATTGAAAACAGCAGCAACATGTGTTTTTTTTTTTTTTTAATTTTTTTTATTTTAAATTTCAAGACAAAACAGAAAGCAGAATGGACAGCTCGTTATGTGACCAGACTGCTAGAGGCATAGACAAGCGGGCATAACAACATATGACATTGAGGAATCACAACAAAAGAACCTCCTTGGACCGGTTTAGCGAAAGATTACTGGTGCGGGGAAGAGGGTGGGCTTGGGGCTTAAACTCGTTTTACTGGATCCAAACCTGGTCCTCCGCTTCTGTGGTGGTTCGAAAGATTTAGTTAGCTCAGTGGTCCGCATGGAGGTTTCCTAA
This sequence comes from Ctena decussata, assembly GCA_963989385.1. NCBI lineage: Eukaryota > Metazoa > Mollusca > Bivalvia > Lucinida > Lucinidae > Ctena > Ctena decussata. The sequence goes on from CAXDIV010000065.1 coordinate 561,639, forward strand.
CCCATCAATGAATCACCAATAACCAATATGCAGAACTGCAGCATTACATTTACATGTATGTTATATTCAATAGGTTTGTAACGTATGATAATTTTACTAAACTGATAAAAAAATCAGATCTACTTACATTTTTTTATTTATAGACTAAGTCACCATAATATTCTCGTTCCGATAGGCCCCCGTTGCAGAAGATTTTTTAATCCGACCTTGAACTTAGAAATCAATTCATAGTGTCAGCGATAGAATATTGAAAAAGCGTTCGAAGTTTATGATACCAATAGCCCTGTTGGAGAAGCTCAGCAGTTAAATTTTATTACGGGCGTTGAAGTCAGTCACATGACTAGACACTCTAGCAAACCGAATAAGTTGAGAAATGAAAACCCGATAAGCGGTAGAACGGGAAACGTAACCATCCAAAAAAGAAGAACAATCTATGTCAAAATCAAAGTCATCGCGTTTATCATAAATTTTGGATGAAACAAATCCGCTTAAAAAAGTAAATGTAAATACAAAAATAGGAATTCGATATGGCTGCATTATCTTTGATTTACTGTAGCTCAGGTGGATAAAGTCTATTTACCATGCATTCAAAGTAAGTATTGTCAATAGTCAAAAGATCTTCTTGACATCTAGATGTAGAGTTAAATGCTTCCATAATTTTAACTTGTTTATCATTAGAAAGAGAAGTCATGAAATCTCTTTCATAGTTAAACAAAAACAAATCCGCTACAAGAGGAGCACAATTAGTACTCATCGGAATACCAACATTTTCTCTGTATAGCTTAGTACCAAATCAAATGTAAATATAATCTAAAAGATATGTTATAAAGGCTTCACACCTACTTTGGCATGACCATGTTTTTATCGGTTTTTGTGTTCAGAAGTAAAGAAAGTGTTTCTTTCGTTAAAGGCAAGAAAAAGCGAAATTTCCCTTGCGAAAGTCCACTCAATTAATTCTATATGTTTTTCTTGACAAGTAAAAGTCTCCAGAATTTCTTACAGTTTTACCCATGTTATCTGTGTTACCTTTGGTAATGGAAAATACAACACTATTAGGAAAGGAGGGCTGCTCTTAGGACACGGACAATAAAATGAACAGTTGATGGCCAATAAATTAACTTTAACCTAATCCGAGACTTCTCTGACAGGTCGCTGTTTTATTTGTGTATGTGTGTGTGTGTGTGTGTGTGTGTGTGTGCACGCGCGCTGGGTAAAAGTCGCTAGAGGCCCTTGAAGTCGAGGGCGGCTCGGATTAGCCTGTTTGTTTAAAATTAGCTGCCATAATCCTGTTTGATATGCAACAGTTCAGTGAAACTGCTATTTCATCAGGAATCAGGACAACTTGCCCCAAGACAACTCACCCCACAAAAATCTCGCCCCAAGACAACTAGCCCCACTTTCAGGTTACAACTCGCCCCACTTTCAGAAGACAACTCGCCCCACATTCTCAGACACTCACCTTACTAGAATATCTACGTTCTTGCCCCAGATCCTGAACACAGCTTATCCAAGGGTACTGCAATTGGTCATTGAGAGATGTTTCGAGCACATGTAAACTTTCTTGCTTACACGCACAAAAAGATCCTTATCAGAACCAACAACTACCATGAAAGAGAAACATAGATAGATAGATAGATAGATAGATAGATAGATAGATAGATAGATAGATAGATTAGATAGATAGATAGATAGATAGATAGATAGATAGATAGATATGGCCCTTTTAAAGTGAAGTTGTTCATTGTTGAAAATGACTTCATCGTTTTATGTTGATAATTACGCTGTTATTTGAAGCGTAATTGTTATCAAACTGTGGCTGTGAGGCATGCTACAGACATTCATTAATGCTTATTAGCAATCGTTGTCCCCTTTAATGCCTAGCGGGACAGGGTTTTGACAGATTTATGAGGTAGGGCAAGCTGTCTTTTGAACTTTTGGTGAGATCCCTTCTGAAAGGGGGGACGGGGGGACGGGGGGGTGGGGAGTCGTCCGGGGCAGTATTCTTTATCTATCTATCTCTCGATACTGAAGACGATCATTTTCTGATCATTACCCCAGGTAATTAGAAGGGCGAGTGGTCTCAGAATGTGAGGCGAGTAGTCTTGGGGCGAGTTGTCTTTTGGGCGAGTTGTCTCAGAATGTGGGGCGAGTTGTCACCTGAAGGTGGGGCGAGTTGTCTTGGGGCGAGATTTTTGTGGGGCGAGTTGTCTTTGGGGCGAGTTGTCCGTAATTCTTTCATCCAAGGGGAGAATCCTGTGTACATTGCGGTACTTTGTCATACCTTACGGTATATCGTGCTACCAGATGATTGACCATGGGAGTGACTATCGGCACGACCGTCTTGCGGATAAGAATCCTTATCGGCACGACGGTCTTGCCGATAAGAATTCTTATCCGCAAGACGGTCGTGCCGATAAGAATCCTTATCCGCCCGACGGCGGTCAGATATTCTATAGACAACCATTCTGAGAATTATTATTATTATGGTATAATAATATTATTTCATTTCTGTTTGTAATAAAAAACAAATTTGAGTCAAAACACACGATGTTAATTTCATTTTTTTTTCTTATATTTCATCATGGAAGCCTTTTGACTGTCGAACATAGAGCCGGCGAATAATTGCGAAAATGCGAATTATATATTTCAACATCAGTTGCTGAATACTTTTTATCGGGTCGGATGATCAGGTTAACGTTTAAAACAAGTTGTTTACAGTTAAAACACAGTCCAATGTGGGTATGGCAACAGCTGTATATTGAACATTTGACATTAAGTAACTCAGATTATCGCTCCAAAACTAACAGCGGCAGTAGCGTAGTGGTGATGTGCGCGGCCTTGTAATCCTGCGACCCGGGTTCAAGACTCCACATGACATTTTTTAAATATTTTTTTAAATAAAAAATCATTTGCCGCATAAAACATTTGCCAATTAATAGTTTATTTTGTTAACTGACATAAACTTCTTTCTAACAAATCTTTGACCTTGACAGACAAGCTGAATCAGGAAAATATTTGATTGTGACCTGCTTGTGTCAGACATTTTCCCCAGCAAAGTCTTAGTCAATATTTTGTTTACGGCCTAATTCCGTCTCATTCCAATCATTTTAAATTTATCAATTTATAATATGTGTTACCAATATAAAATATGTTGAAATAAACCCTTGATTTGAATTAGCAATGCCAACTAGGAAGTGGCTAGGGGTCCGGTACCGGATCTCTAGCCTCTACGGCTAGAGGTCCGGTACCGGACCTCTAGTGGTATAGGCTAGAGGTCCGGTACCGGGTCTCTAGCTATTTCTAACGTGGTGGCTAGGGATCCGGAATTATATTTTGTATATCGATCAGTTTGTTAAAAGAAGTGTTTTGTATTCATAATGGACAGTTGCAACCGTTCCGCTATTGATTTCTGTAATTGTTTATTACGCTTGATAAGTTGGGCCGCTCGGATGTTGCAATTATAATGTCAAAGTTAGTGAGATAGGTTTTCCGTAAGATGTTAAAAGGCTTGTTTTGTTTGGAACATGCATGATTTACTTCAAAACCCTACATCATTTCACAAAATCGAGTCATGTTCTTATTCGGTGGGTAGGTAGTTAGGTGGGTATTTCTTTTGTTATCAATTTCAAAGTACGCATCTTTAAGTAGCACAGCTCATCTGTAGGGGTTATCTCCAGTCGGTTATCTATGTTTTATTACATCAGACAGAAAGACGGACGGATGGACGGACGGACAGACAGACAGACAGACAGATAGGCAGATAGATAGATAGATAGATAGATAGATAGATAGATAGATAGATAGATAGATAGATAGATAGATAGATAGATAGATAGATAGATACCTCTGTTCTCTCAACCCTGTCCCTCTGGACTTAAATTTCTTGCCGCCATGTATACAGCTGAATTCAATCTCATAGTACTTCAGCCTTGGGTTCAGTATCCTATTCGTTAGGCGCGGTTGGGCTTTTTCTACTGTTCTTGAATCTCTTTTAAAGAACTGAACACTTTCTACATTTTGATAGCGCTCTATTGCGCTTTCAAATGCACGAAAGTCTTCAAATTTTTGTCCGATGTGAATATTATGAGCCATTCTGGCCATATGACCCGAATCTTGTTTGAAATGGACAAAATTGTACGGTGAATAAGTAATAACATAATTATTTTTGCTTTGCATTATCTATTATAAAAGACTTAAAGACAATATATCCATTTGATCTGTTTTTCGGCGACTACTGAGCATCTCAGACAATAGGCTCATTCCACTGGATAGTTTTGTAGAGTTATGAAAACGGTCCATCGAATAACCCCAAACCACCCCAAAACACCCCAAACCGCCCAATAAAGGCACCCCAAACCACCAAAAACTACTTTAGAAATATTTGGTAATGCTTAAAATATTTTTAAACTAGGAAAATTGATTTATATTTGCAGCTACAGGGAAAAATTGCTGTTACCAATATGAGGCTATATTTATGTATGTATGTGAATATATGAATGGTATATAACATGCATACACTTACACATACATGTGCTGACAAACATATAATGGACATACAAACATACATATGCGACATATTTACATACATGTCCGTACACGCGGCATACATACGTATACCACTATATTATTATCAGTGCATACAATATGCAATTCCCTTTTTCTGCACAAATAGCTCATATTTATTTTTATTAAATAATTTTGAAATCATTAAAAAGCATAAACACAAGGTTTGCAACCTATTTTAACCTGAAACAATATTAAGAAAAGTGGTTTGGGGTGGTTTTTAGGCGGTTTGGGGTGGTTTGGGGTGTTTTGGGGTGGTTTGGGGGTAATTCGATGGACCCTTATGAAAACATTAATCAACCTCGTTAACGCAGTATTTGTTATTCGCACGTCCGCGACTAGATGAAGCATATACTTTGATAGAACTAATCAATGCAATTATCATTTTCATGCATCGATGAAAAACTCAAACACTGCAAACAGTTTAATTTATAATGATTATAATTGAAAAGGAGAGAAAAATAAGAATAAAATTTTAGTCGTTTATTTTACACAATCATTATGCGTTCTAACCGGGTTTACTAACTAAAGTAGATTCCCTAAATACAAAATGAAGTGTATCGAAACTCTCGCAAGGAAATGCTATTTAAACCAATCAACAACATACTACCGGATCCCTAGCCTCCACGTTAGAAATAGCTAGAGACCCGGTACCGGACCTCTAGCCCATAACGCTAGAGGTCCGGTTCCGGACCCCTAGCCGTAGAGGCTAGAGATCCGGTACCGGACCCCTAGACACTGCCTAGAAACTAATTACTGAAAGAAATCTAGACTAATAAATCCTTTTAGGAAAATGTCAAAACCTATTAATAAGAATTACATAATGTAAATGCATTATCGAACAAAATCAAATTTATTGTAGCAAACATTCTTTGCCCTTGTCCAACAACTGAATAATAAATCTTTGACCTTGACCGACAAGTTAAAGACAGTTAGTCTGATAAATCATGCCTGACTTTCTTTTAATAATTTGTCGGTCAAAGTCAGGTGTTCTACTTGTCTGATAAATATTGTCAGATATAACAATTGTTGGGTTGCACTTATTTGTTGTTGTTTCTTTATTTATTGATTTTTTGAATTCTCAGCATTTGTACATAAGCAGAACAAATAAAATTTCTTTAAATCAAAAAATGGTAATTAAACTAATTTTTCAGTGCTAACTCATACTGCCACTCTGACTGAATACGTTTTTACATACATATGTATAAACGATACAACCTGTGCACATCGAACTGGAATATGCCCAAAATAAGATTGCCCCCGTTAGCGGTAAAGCTGGGTGCCGGTTCTCACACGTTTTAACAACTAAAGATGGCCATAAGATGCTTTTATACCATTTTTAAAGTTACTTAATATTCTCCGTATGAAATGCTGACACAGTGTAGTATGAAACCATTGTAAGAAAGAACATAGCATCTGTAATGGAGTATCTGATCGCCGTCGTGCGGATAAGGATTCTTATTCGCACGACCGTCTTGCCGATAAGGATTCTTATCCGCACGACCGTCTTGCCGATAAGGAACTTTATCCGATTTAGACTATTATTCTAGATCATCGTCTTTTATATTATTTGGATCCTTTTGAACCTAATCAGTCTTTGAATCGACTGCTCAACTAAAATTAAGAAATTACAGTATGCTTTTTACTGGTTTCGTCACCAGATATTGTCAGGGTCACTGACGAGGCTTTATTAGCCGAAACTACGTAGTCTGGCCCATGTTCCTACTTCTGCATGTATTTTCTGCTCTTGAAGGAACTTTTTCAGATTTTAATTTTACCTCACTGCAGCTGGTGTTGTGCCGTGTGGCGGCCGTAAAAAGTCTCCCCGTACATCATCCCATAGTGCAGATTATATTTTATTTACATCCTTTGAGATCAGAGGATAGAGTCTGAGAAATCTAAACTTTGAGACCGATTTAGACTATTATTCTAGATCATCGTCTTTTATATTATTTGGATCCTTTTGAACCTAATCAGTCTTTGAATCGACTGCTCAACTAAAATTAAGAAATTACAGTATGCTTTTTACTGGTTTCGTCACCAGATATTGTCAGGGTCACTGACGAGGCTTTATTAGCCGAAACTACGTAGTCTGGCCCATGTTCCTACTTCTGCATGTATTCTCTGCTCTTGAAGGAACTTTTTCAGATTTTAATTTTACCTCACTGCAGCTGGTGTTGTGCCGTGTGGCGGCCGTAAAAAGTCTCCCCGTACATCATCCCATAGTGCAGATTATATTTTATTTACATCCTTTGAGATCAGAGGATAGAGTCTGAGAAATCTAAACTTTGAGACCGATTTAGACTATTATTCTAGATCATCGTCTTTTATATTATTTGGATCCTTTTGAACCTAATCAGTCTTTGAATCGACTGCTCAACTAAAATTAAGAAATTACAGTATGCTTTTTACTGGTTTCGTCACCAGATATTGTCAGGGTCACTGACGAGGCTTTATTAGCCGAAACTACGTAGTCTGGCCCATGTTCCTACTTCTGCATGTATTCTCTGCTCTTGAAGGAACTTTTTCAGATTTTAATTTATCCGCACGACGGTCGTGCCGATATCCTCGGCCGATTGACCATTGCGCCGAGTACCAGAAAAGATGGCAGCGCTCATGGAACACGTTCCTTTTGCACCAATTTTCAAAGAAGAAAACGTTTTGTCTGTTACAGAAAGCTTTTCAACTGAATCTGTTATTCTTTCATGTAGAGCCAGAACAGTTTCTGTGATAAAGGTTATTATTGTTTACTTTAAATCGAAAATCAGAATTACAGACGTTTCGTACCCTGGACGTTTCGTACCCTGGACGTTTCGTACCCAACCTTGGACGTTTCGTACCCTTATCCTGGTCGTTTCGTACCCCGACCCTGGTCGATTCGTACCTTACCCTGGTCGATTCGTACCCTAACCCTAGTTGATTCATACCCTGGTTTAATTTAATATTTCATGCAAATATGGTCAAAACATTGACAGTGTTTACTCTGCCTTTGACCAACTGACTGTACTAGTAAACTCCAATAAACTTTATTATAACATATTTATAAATAACCATAAACTGACTTGAAACACAATTCATGATTCAACCAAAATTTATACTTTTGTTACAAGTCGGTGTATAGGTACTATAAAGATGTGCACATAAGTTTTTTTTTTTTTTTTTTTTTTTTTAAGGTGAGGTGGGAGTAATTGACAAAACACATGATTTTATTTATACTTCCTTATATTGTACTTTTTCAGTCCCTCTTTCAGAAAATGTAATGAAAAAGGGGGGGTCGCCGATGTCGTTTTTAAGATATCTGACCTCGAAAACGTCAATTTTTCCACTTTTTCGGCCCGACGTTATAATGGCGTTCTATGGAAAATGCACTTTTTTGCTCGTACCTCTTGGATAAAAACCTTCATTCTGAGAAAACAAAACACATTTTTTTCTTCAAAAACTAACACAGTATGACCCAATGATACAAGTTCACATTAAAGCAATAAAAATAGTAGGTCGCCGACTTAACTTTCGAGTTAAAGTGCATTATATGCCCGGCCTGCTGTCTCTTTAGACTGAAATGTTGACGTTGCGCATGGTGACGTTAACGTTACTTAACTTTTCGCGCCACATATCAACTATCGCTTTTTGTAGGCTACCGGCAAAAATTTGTCTGGAACTTTCATCACTCATGATTGTCATTGTCTGGAAAGTGCAGGATGAAGGCAGATGTAATACGTTTCTCTAAATCTCTGCATAATCCGTCTTAACTGAGTATTTTTATTTAAAAAAATGAAAGCATTGCCATTATGCCCTCCCATACAGTTGACGGGCACGCGAGACAGTTGAAGGGCACCCGAGTAGGAGCGGACTTCCACGTGTTATGACATTTGAACAATTCCCTTGTCCACTTGGCTTTTGTACAGTGTAAGCAAGTCAAGTTTTCCAGTTCCTGACCCGACCCAAGAAAGGGCCTATAATATTCTGTACGGTAACCTAGCGGTCCAACGACTGGACTTCGTCGACTCTCTCTCTTTCTTTCTCTCTCTCTCTCTCTCTCGCTCTCTCTCTCTGTAAAGGCAGCTTTGATTCACTTTAGCGTCCAGGAGGTACTTTGATATACACTTGAAACAGAAATAAGAAATGAAAAGCAGAAAAGTGAAAGAAAGGCAAGGAAAAAGAAACATTGTTTTTAGGTAATTGACAGAACAGATGTTGAATTATCGTATCAACGTCGATAAAAGATTCTGACGACATTGCGTCGACGTTGATAAGGCTGCCTGGCGGTGTTCAAATGCTAGGGACAGTCTAAGAATTTTTGATATAACTGAAATTTGGCATACTTTTTGCTGATTAGTATTTAAAGTGTGGGTGGTATGATAACGACTGTCTATGGCTGCTACCATGTTAACTGCTAAGTACGTGGTGGAAGTGTAGACAGTGATCTGACTATTCATTGTACGATTCTGGATTCAATTTCACGAGGCTTTGTTATTGCAACTCAACAGCTGCGAACTCCATCTAACAAACTAATGAGGAACTGTCAGAGAACAGCTTTCTCCCCACGGAAAACTAGCTATATTTTTTTCAGTTTCTTCTCTACGGCACTTTCTAACTCAAAAGCTGCGAACTCCGTCTCATAAACGGTTAAGAAACTGTCAAATATCCCACAAGTAGTCTTCCGCACGGAAAACTAACGATCTTTTTCAGTTTTTCCTCTACGACACTTTCTACTTCCCTTAAATTTCGCCCAGCGCTCAGCCTCCTTGCATTTTGTAAGCAAACCATGAAGTGATCACAAAAGCGGCTAACGTTGACGCCATCTTGTTTTTATCAAATGGAACGTTCGACGTCATTACGTAACGTAGTGACGGAAACTGCCGCACGGCGGCGCTGAATTACTTCCACCTCACCTTAAATAATTATTAGTTGGCGACCTGTCACGTTAGCCTATGTGATGAAAATACATCCATAGTTTCCAGCTGGTACCGCGTGGAGGTGTGACTAGGACTTGTTGCTATAAAACTAACATACAGTTTTATGACAACCATTTACCAGCCTTTTTTTTTTTTTTTTTTTTTGGTGGTTCGGTGCTAGTAGCCACAGGCTGGTCACTTGAGGTAACCAGCTGTATCACGAACCACTGTTAACTGAAAGTTTATAAAGTTTGTTATGTCCTATGTCCGTTCATAAATGTTTTTTTCTTAATCACAAATGTTTATTTAATCATATTTTATTTTTGTATTGGTTTCTATTTAATAATACACTAAAGTCACTCAAGCGACACCTCCGGTCCATACACACCTCCACACTTTTTCAGTAGCGAATTCGTCGAAATTGTCCCATTCTTGTAGCTATCCCATAAGTTAAATAACTTCCCTTCAATCTGGCGTGTGCGCTTGCGCTGAAGTCTCTTTAATTTCCCCTCTGACACAAACTTGACTTGGATGGGCAACAATGTCGCTTCCTGATGCAGTAGGATCAACAGAAGATAGAAGGGTGGCTTCCCGTCAGCAGCTTTCTTGTTCATCCTTCGATGCCACCCCTCGACATCGTTGTTAGTTCTTATCGACTTTCCGAATACACACCAGTTTTCCACCTCCCAGATTGTGCTTTCTAACCATGTTGACTGAACATAATCTGTCAATTCGTGGAGTCTTGGCTTTTCAGATACGGCTTCCTGAAGATTGTGAAACGCCTCTGGTATATGTTCTTTCGGAAGGAATGGAAGGGCCAGAAGTTTCCTAACAAACTTGAAGACATCGTCTCTCTGCGTATAGGCTACCTGAAACAATTATAAGAAAATAGTGAATATAGACCTTTATCATTTCATTGAAACTAAAATATGACCTTGCTCTAATAAATGCCCCTTGCCCAATATCTGTAAAATATTGTTGACGGCCTGATGTAGACTGAAATACTGTCTCAAAGGGCTGTTAAACATACAACAACCAACCAAACTACGTTAGGTATTCCACACAAGTGTCAGCTATTTGGTGATAACATAGAATATTAGTATATGTAGTTGATATACTTGTGTATATCTTACATTCTGATGCACTTTCGTATGTAACGCGACGTCTGTTTCGATAACGTCAAAATACGCCATTACGTAACGTCACTATTCATTTGTTGACGTATGGTTTTACGACGCTTAACATGTTCTGTGCGGTCCATTTCTGGTGTGAGTGATTCGGTCCCAAAATTCCGTAAAAATAATTGAAATCATAATATTTTTTTTATAGTCTGTCGTTTCATAAATATATAAATTGTTGCTTTTATAGACGCTAAAATCGACTTTTGAAGGGTTGTTATTTTTGATTACGTCATGACAGGAGAGTAAAATGAAACGTTTAGCGCCACTAACGTCACGTAACGTCGCGCCAAACGCGGGGGATGTTCAAACGTTTACACTGGAATGGTGTAATTGTTTTCATTGCATTGTTTCGCCTTTCATTTGTTTATCCTTTATGTTATCTGGTAAAATTTCTAAATTCTTCTAAAACTAAAGCAAACTTGTCATAGCGACAAGAATCTTAGCTGAGTTTGGCTTCCATTCTTTTGAACTGTTTTGGCTTTTTGCGGGTTCTTGCTGCATCGAACATCTCTTTCCTGATGCCCTTGTCTGTCGCTTTTCTCGAGACACAGGAGCTGCGGTTGCTCGATGGGGGACGCCTGCGCTCGCGAGTTAATACGTAGGAGTCTCTTACCTGATGTCTGCAGCTAATGTGTGCCGCGGAATGCGACATTAGGGGGATGCTCGTTGCCTGCCGAGACCTGTCCATCATCTCTTTTCTTTCAAACTTTTGGGGTTTAGCGACACTGGAGAAGTTAAATACAGAAACGCGCATCTATCGCACTAAAATTGGTATGGATACGTTTATATGAGCATTTTCAGAAAAAAAAAAAAAAAGAAAAAAAAAAAAAAACTGATGAAAAGTGTTCAGGACAGACATGGCAAGACCTGTCTCGATCTTTTGTTTTGGATATTTTCCCCAAAACAAAACCAAAAAAGAAATAAATACAAATAAAGATACATGTATTTGATGGAAAGAAGGAAGACGCATTCTTTTTATCGGGCGGTATTTTTTTTTTTCGTTCAAATATTTTTTATTTCTGTATTAACATCGGACAGCCCTCCTATGACATGCAAGGGAGCAAAGTCTAGACATGTAACCGCCGGGGTAAATCCACTAAAAGGTTAAGACGGCTATGCTAAAATAGGTCTAGGAGATCTTTTCCTTCGTGGAATTTCCCATATAGTCCATATGTATGTGTATGTGTGTGTGTGTGGGGGGGGGGGGGGGGGGCGGTGTCAAGATTGCATTTTATAGTAATATTTGAAATATTTCCACAACAGCAGTGGTGGTGGAACTTTATCACGAAAAATAAAAAAACAATTACTATAATTATAATTTTCTTGCATTTCCTATACGTTTTGTGTTTTGGAAGACCTGTCTGAAAACACACACACACACACACACACACACATACACACACACACACAAACACCCCCCCCCCCCCACACACACACACACAGACACAGATATGAGCCGCGACACGAGAAAGCCAACGAAGTGGTTGTGCGCCCAGTGCAGACTAAGATCAACCCGGGCATCCCCCTAGGCTGAGCAGAGTATTCACCAAATGCTTAAAAGGTATCTAAGGGTCTAAGCTACCTCCATGAGGACAGCAAAGACTCAGATCAGACTGGGTGGATGCCCAGGCTGATCTGAGTCTGCGCTGGCCGCACAACCACTTTGTTGGTTTTCTCGTGTCGCGGCTCATTATATATATGTACATACATGTACGACTTACATACGACTTACACGCCCATTGAGTATAAAGACAAGGACATATTATCACTTTCTTGCTTAGAAATAGCTGCAGAAGAAAGGAACAAAATCACCTTTGACCATTTCTTCATTCTTATTTCTTCCCAGACAGACCGTGGCAGACTGACACGTATACAGACACATGGAAAAATGCATAACTTGAAGTTTAATCATTTATGGTGATTTCTCGGCGTCGGCATCGCTATACCTGCGTACATGTACAGTACGCAATGCAAATTATCACATACGCATTCCCGCTTACAAGAAGACCAACAAACAAGCAGATGAACGCGCTTTTTTTGTTCAGTCGCCATAGTCCCTGGGTACGAAACCATAACAGACACATTACGGTGTCCTATGGTACAGTGTCGCCGCTTCCATAAGGCTGACGCCATCGAACTGTTATCACCAACTACTACCCTGAGCCCATGACACACTGCGCGGATTTCCTTACATAGATTGAAAATAATAATTGGACATGTGTCCCGATGGGAGTTGAGCCCACGACTCCCTGCATGGGGGTGGTAATGGTCGGGCGATGGTTCTGGGTGACTTTCAGTACCGGGGTGTCCTACTAATTTGGATAATAGAAGGGCTAGGGCCTATTGTTCATGCATAAAGTGCGGGTGGGGGTAGTTTGAACATTTTTTTCTCTCCCCTATCATTATCTATTTTCTTCCTGGGAGACGGCTCGAAGCAGACTGAAATACTGTGTCAAAGATCCGTTAAATCCAACAGAACCAACACAACGCTGCACGCTTGCATAAATGAACGCTTGCACAAACTTACAAATATAAAAAGGTATGTGCATGACAACCTACGCACGCTGACATGGAAAGACAAAGTGTCAAGCTGTTTCTCTGCGACGGACTGATAAGAACATGTACATGTACATGCCTTTCTAGCATGTATTATCCGGCGTTTTTTTCGGACAGGTACTTGCCTTTCTGTGTCAGATTTGAACCTCACTATTATGAGTGTGGAGGAAGCAAATTCAACTTTACTGTAGAACAATAATACGTGAATTTTACCGTAGAATACCCGGCAACCAGCTGCCAGTCCATTTCCCGTTATTTTTACGGGCGCCCGTAAACATTGGCGGAATCATCACGCAGAGCAGGGTAGAATAAGACAGGTATTGTTTTGGTCAGATAGCCCTTCAACACTATTTTAAATAAATAATAAAACAAAACAAACAAGAAAAACTATAACATGAAATGTCATGTTATATTGGGCGTTTGATTTTACTTCTCAGTTTATGCAGGTGTTTGAGGGCTGGATTTGGATTTTGATTGTTTCAGTTCCTGGTCTTTGCATACTTTTTACTTATAGAAGTATCACAAACTCGATAGATATAGTGATATCATAAAATTGATTAAGTGATATCACAAAATCGAATGTGACATCACTAAATAGATGTTGTGATATACAAAATCGAATTAGTGATATCACAAAGTAGCTGTGATCTCGACCGAAAATATAAATATCCAGGGCGACCACATCTCTAAAAATGTGCGTGTTTCCCAGTCTAAGTATTGCCGTTTGCAAATGAACCGCCACACCCCATCTCTCACAACCACACATACCATCTGAAAATGTCAAATGTTGAAGTAACATTCACCAAAAAAAAAAGAAATAAAACGATATAACGATGTATAGATCAATAAATCCGGAATTCCGGATCGAAAAGTGCTATTCTGAATAGCAAGGGTAACCCTGTACAGCAGCCGAATGAAGGCTCGATAGTCCGTGAAGAAAAGGATCCGATAATCTGCGAAAAAATAGGTTAGCCTGAATTAAAATATATTCTTGTATGGCCATGAGCTATCGAATTTGACACGATGAGCGTTCTGTTCCGACTTCTTCAGACCATCAAGAATATCATGCAAAATTTCAATAATAAAATAGTTGGCGTTGTGCGTATCTAATAATCTGATACCCTGAGGTGGGTGGTGGGGGGGGGGGGGGGGGGGGAGGGGGGGAGAGAGGACGGGGCACCCATCAATATCAAGTATAAATGACGTAACGATTTGCTTTTAGACATAATAGAAAGGAAGAGAAAAAGTAAAATAATAATAATAATAAAGTAATCGTTATTTGCAAACACTTTCAAATTGGCAGGCAAATAATTTATATGTCTGATTATAAGAAATAATTTTGATAATTGTGACATTTATTGCATGATCTCCCGGCTAATCAGTCACAAACGGCATAAAGCCGGTATTATGTTTACTTTTACACTGTAAAGAATCCGTAGATCCTACAATGTAAAAAAAATCCGTAGATTTTACGGTAGAATAACTGGCAACCGGCTGCCAGTCCATTCGCCGTTATTTTTACGGGTGTTTGCCTGCAGAACATTATTGGAAATAACGATAGGGCAGTGTTATGTTTTATTACTGGCCGCACTAGAACTGCCTTTATAGTGTTAAAGGGCAATAGGACTGAAGCAGCACCTGCTCCATTCTATCCTACTCTGCTTGATAATTCCTGCCAATTTTACGGGCTCTCGTAAAAATAACGGGGAATGGACTGGCAGCTGGTTTCCAGTTATTCTACCGTAAAATCTACGGATTATTTTACAGTGTACGGTAAAATAATTGGCGCCCGTAAATTTTTTTTTGCAGGAAAAAGCAGGCAGAATAGGATAGAATAGGGTAGGTATTTTTCTTGTCATATAGCCCTTCAACTATAAATGTATTTCCGAGTGCGGTCAATTACCATAACCTTACCACATCGTTATTTCCACAAATGTTCTACAGGCAGACGCCCGTAAAAACAATGGTAAATGAACTTGCAGCCAGATTCCGAGTATTTTACCGTAAAATCTACGGGGGGTTTTTACAGTGTACTTCTTGAAGTTTTATGATTGCTTGACGTTGTTTACACATCCATGAAATCGAAAAAAAAAATTGTTTATTCCAACTCGCCCAGTTTCACTTCAGAATTTTCTGCCATACTGAGTCAGTGCTCCAAGTACTTCCAGATTTCTGGTTACGGGATAAACCAAAATATCAACAACGTTTCCTGTCAAACCTTGAGCGATCAAATTTGCGCCAAATTGCGTTGGAGTTGGGATTATAGTTTGCTACGGAGCGGCGCTAAGCCTTCTAAATATGCACAATAATACAAATTCGCACACAAATGTGAAATGAACAAACAAAGTACAGTAAACGTTTCCAAACATAGAATAACTCAATATGTTTCTTTTATCATTATTATATATTATTATTATCTTTATTTGAATTTTGCAAACAAACTTATGCTCATATCAAAATATAGCTACAAATATCTAGTGCTATGTTATCTTGTGTATGAAAACATGTTTATACTTATTCAGCGTATTTTCCCATAACTGTTACTTGCAGACCGACCCTCACAGCTGTGCGCCGTCAGACTGACGTTTCAATGGCGCCATTTTATGATGACGTTACCGCTGAAAACAATAACGTCAAAGAGTGCGGCGCAGGCATCATAACGTCGTGGCACTCAAAGGGTTAAAGCGTTTGCTATTGCTGTTGCTATTTGAATACACAATCAGAATAAAATAATCAAGCTGAACATAGATGCTACGATTGACGGAAAAGGGCAAGTTTTAACGTTTCTAACTCTTATAATTAATTCGATGTATGTCTGTGTACGAACCTTTAAACCAAGTTCCTGTACTTTTCTCCAGACTGCTTGTCCCCCGCAATAAACAATCATTATAAGAAATGCTATTAGCGTCAACGAGGATCAAATAAAACGGGAATGCACAAGACCAGAACATAATGATCCATATGGGGAACAACTTTTGAGACTTAGTGTTTACGTTCCAGCGATGGGTAAATGTTAAATATAAAAAAGACGATGAAACGGCACATATGAAAGATCTTTTTAAGAACTTACACTCAGTTCTAGCGCCGGCGGTTGTTCATCTGCAGCTGGTGACGGGGGCTCCATCGTGTCAAATGGCTCAAGTACTGGAGGGTTGTCTATCACCATTGGTTCTAATGTTGGAGGTCCGTCAGTATCCATATGCACCTCATACACAGCTTCCTGCTCAAAAGACAAACAAATACATCTGGACTACATATATGAAATTCCACATACGCTTCCCCTATCTGCTGCCTTTGCGCATATTTAACGTGCATGCGCATATGCTTACATACAGCAGACAGTACACAGAGCACTGTAGACATTGAGCAGACAGTTAGGATATATATATATGCGTATCGGATTAAAAGTTTTCATTACATTTTATCACACAGGAGGCACATGACGTTGACATGACGTCGACATGACGACGTACTAACATCGATTCGACGTCATCACGTCGCTTCGACGTTTGTACGACGTAATGTTGACTCAGCTTTTGTCCCGAACTTTTTTGTATATTACATATATGTGTATGAAAAACGAATAAAAGCAATAAAATAAGCAAATAAAGCAAAAGGAAATTGACTTTCTATGTCAATGTGCGCGTTAACTCAAATCATAAGAATGCACTGAATATTGCTATTATGTAGGAATTGAAATAGTTATTTTCTTGCACCGAATCATGAGTATTATTTCTATTCAGTAATTCTGAACAGACACGACGTATGTTTAATACGCTCCATCCGACTGGTGGTATGTAATGTATGGAAATCATGGCATGGTTTGTGTCACGAGTAGCATTGATCATGGTTGCCTGTTGATATTTTGTTAGAAGTCCTAAGCTGTTCCCCAACACTATGCTTTAAATCGGGAATTTATGGTATTTTTTCCTGAGATAAATATAGAGTAATAAAAAAACTTACCTCACGCGTCAAGGATGGTGGGTCGTCCATAAAAGAATCTTCGGTGGCTTCTTCGGCAACCTAAACAGGTGAAATCAAGCAAAGAATGTTGGCGATGTGGATAGGTTAAACATGTTTATTTCATGAAAAAAATATCTTAAAACAGATTTATCATAACTTAACTAATAAAATTGATCAGAACGGACGGTAATACTGTTTACAATTCACATCGAGGAAAATTGGAAAAAATCGAGATTAATAACTGGAAGCGTTTATAGCACATATGCCTGGCCAAACTGTTTAATAAGGAAACCATTTTCCCCGATTCCCCAAGCTAGATACGTTTATGTCGTTACTAAGAGGGAGACTCTGCTCAAACTTTGTGGTTACGCAGGCTGATATGAGTCTTCGCTGTTTAACATGTTTTACGGCCCCGTACACTTAAAATTTTCTCTAGATTAATACAGCGAAAGACCTGGAAGCTGACCATAGAATTTTTATGTATTTAATATGACTGTTTGCTATCTGTCTCATGAGCTCGAAGTATGTTTACAAAGTTGGGAATGGCCGCTTCTTTGCAATCTCCCATAATTTAAACTTAAGAAATTTGCTGTTGCAATGAAAATTTCTTACCTCAACATCTTCAACCTCTCTGCTTGGTAGCCTGTTAGTACATGGTACACAGACAAAATTCAGATCAAGCTTGCCCTCCACTGCGGCCCTGTAAGCAACACTGGAAATTCCTGCAAAAATAAGACAGTTTGACATAGTTAAGGACCTGAAAGAGATGCATGTTATTAAATGCAGTTATACACAAGACATAGGAAAATTTAAAGCTACATAATAAAATATTGCCATACAAGATTAAGCTTCAGCATTGCCTTCTGCTATTCTTAACCGACACACGGTAAAACACGTATATTTCACGGTAAAAGACCTGGAAACTGGCTGCAAGGCCCTTCACTGGAAAATAACGGGACAGTACCGTAACTTTTTAACATGGAAAATGAGAACATTTCGTAAAATCCTCGTTTGGATTCCTAATAAATGCGTATTTAAAGCAAGGAATTTATACGGTTTCCATATTACTTAAAGATTCTATACCGTAGTTTTTACGGCAAAGGATCAGTTGCCAGCTCCTTTACAGTAAATCCACGGGATTTTATTTTTACTAATACTTTCAAAGTACTCAGGTAACAGAAGATAAAATTAAAGTAATAAAAAGAACGTAAGATACCTGTTCCACATTTTCGATGTTGCCAGCCTTCGCAGACATCACAAGAAACAGCATGCATGCGAGCACGGACCTCAGAGTTACACTCAATGCACACAACAGACATTTTGCAACAATACTACCGAATGATAGATACACAGTGATGCGTTTATAACGATGCGAAATCTTGATGTAATACAGCCGCCAAGTTTTACAAACATATATACTAGCTCGCCGACAAATTAAAGACATTTTTTAGCTCGCCTGAACGAAAGTTCAGGAAGAGCTATTGTTGTCACCTTGGCGTCGGCGTCAGCGTCCGCGTCCGCGTCAGCGTCCGCGTCCGCGTCAGCGTCGGCGTCCGGATTGGATGTTTTGGTTAAAGTTTTTTAAAGACCTATATCTCCCTAACCCATGGATGGATTCTTTTGATACTTGCACTGTAGTTAGATATTGGTCCAAAGTTTAACAGGGTACCACCCCCACCCCACTTCGTGACCTTGATGTCAAGGTCATGGACTTAGAAAATTGGGAGTTTTTTGGACTGGATGTTTTGGTTAAAGTTTTATAAAGCCCAATATCTCCTTAACCCATGGATGGATTCCTTTGATACTTGCACTATAGTTAGATATTGGTTCAAAGTTTTCCAAGGTACTACCCCCACCCCCCTCAGTGACCTTGATGTCAAGGTCATGGACTTAGAAAATTGTCCTTTTATTGATTGGATGTTTTGGTTAAAGTTTTTTAAAGACACATATCACCTGAACCCATAGATGAATTTTTTTTATATTTGCACTGTAGTTATATATTAGTATAAACTTTTTTACATAGTACTACCACAACCCCGCTCAGGTCAGGGACTTAGGAAACTTGGTCTTTATTAAAGTGTTCTAATTGCATACTGGTTCATAATGCTTGACAGAGATTTAGTTTACACTTGAACTGATGTTAGACACTTTTGAGTTTTTACAAAACACTATAGACTTACCCAACTGGATGACCTTGAAGTCAAGGTTATCATCTTTGAATTTTGTCGACAAGATTTTGGTTAAAGTTATATATTTATAAGCCATAATTTCACAGGGCCACAATGGACTCAGTTGATACTAATACTTGGACTGATATTGGATAATGGTTCAAGGTTTTGATACATCCTAGCCCCCCCCCTCCCCCCCCCCCCCCCCCCCCCACACACACACACACACACACCCCACCCCTTACCCCTCTACCCCTTAGTTCTTTGTTCTCAAGCTCATGGACTTTGAAATTTCATGTGGAGTTTGTTTGTTTTTTATTTTATTTTAAGACTTATTTCTGAGATAGCGTTTGTTTATAAATGTGTTGTCATTGTGGACATGCTTGTTTGAAGTTTTATGCCTAGCAGTCCACACCACCATAGCAACTGTGTCATGGGCAAGCACTTATTCAGGCGAGCTATGCTGTCAGGCGACAGCTCTTGTTTATAACAATGGTAACTTTCTTAACCTTTTGTTCTTTTTCTATTTTAAGCAAGTACTGTTTGACACCTCATTTAATTGCTATTTATTTTTCAATCAGCTTTACCCGATTAGTATGTTTGCTTGCCGAAGTTTTTCTTAATGGGGTTGCTTTCACGCGTATATCAAACAGTTTCATGTGTTTGATGCGCAATTAAAGAAAGAGACCAAGGTAATTTGAAAACCAATCAGTCTTAAATGATTTGCGCAGATTAAGATAAATTACCTGCTTTGATTAGTCGCTATTCATCAAAGACTAATTATTTATTGCAGTTTTTGGCTTATGAATAAAACATTAAATATTACAAAGTCATAAAAAATAAAAATACAATTATTAGAATTAAAAATATTATATCCGTACAATGATAAGTAAAGGGTTCAACTTATTAAATCTAATTACCATACCATCATCATTTTCATCCTAAATATTGGTTTGTACGTAACCATAGTATATACTAGTAGAATCGATATTGTAGATTATTGTTAGTGAGGGTACGAATCGCCCGGGACAGGGTACTTATCGACCATGACTAGGGTACGAATCGTCTTGCACCCGAAAATCATGCTTCAGATAGCAATCAAACGAACTATGTCACTAGTTTTCGTGTTCGTTTTTTGGCTTGCCGCTTCGGCGGCGAGCCATATATTCAGACAGGTTATGACTTCCTGTCATGCGCACTCCAGCGGAAGACGCTGATTTGTTCCCAGCTTCGGGAATGGTTCATAATTGCAAGTGGAGAACCAATATATGGAGAGCATCTACGGGGCGCAACTTCGTTTGACTGTTTCTTTTACATAACGACGTGCCACAATCTGGCACACCAAATAATCAAACATGTCTAGCATCTTTTGCCTTCCTGAAAACAGGAGTTAATATTTATTTTTTTATTTATTTTATCCGGTGTGCTTGAATATTTCTTGATAGTCCACTGTCAAATGAGGTCAAATAACGACATGCGCAATTCGCGGGCATTATGTGAAATATGGACTGGACTTGGACTCTGGACTTTGGACTCTGGACTTCGGGCTGATAAAACCTTGATTTAAGATTTTGTAAAACGTGGACTTTGGACTCTGGAGTTTGTAAACTTGAACTCAGGGATCTCGGGGAAATTCGGCGTCCCTGGACGCGAAAATTCCGACCCGGACGCCAATAATTGCCTTCCGAGGATTCCCGCGGACGCGGTATTTTTCCGGCTGTACTCCTTTAAAATGTCCTAAAATGTCAGTTTTCACAAGTTGTGAAGAAGACACACGTTGCTGACACCTTTGACAGACCTATAATGGAGCCATTTATCTGAACCGATAATCAATAAAATCGTCGTAATGCTACCTGTTATTTACCTGGAATATCACACCTTCTTAATCCCCACTACCGTGGCAGGGCACGTGTCAGTATTACTTTCTTAATCGCTAATAACCGGCAATCTTTTGATCAATATAAACAAATTGGGTCAACATGGTATCTTTGTCTTAGATCAACCGCCTCGCATGATTGGTCAGTTTACATCATGGCAAGAAGGCGGGACTTTTACAGTGGCTGTGTCAGCAAATTAAAATTGCAATATATTACTCTCGCCAATGGGATGAGAGCCCGAGAGGGGCAACTGCCGTCTCATAAAAGAGAATCTTTTACGAGAAAATTTTGATTATGGATTCGTTCCGTTGAGGTGCGTGGGCAACGTCGATATGAGAACTGAAATACTACTACTGAAAATTTTGATTTTCAGGTAGATCTAGCCTGCCGAAAAATGAGCGTTTTCTAAGGCACGATTTCTATTTCCCGACTGTTTGTAGTACGCTCGTGCGCTGTGCTTGATAGGCGTTACACGTGAGTATTAAATCAGGGTTTTTTTAACTTGGAAAATGCAATCGGTAATTTCAAGTTGCTAGAAGCGGCCGTCACAGGTAATTATCACGGGGGTAATACCAATGCTTCTACCTATGCTGTCGACCGAGACGGTACTGCGTATTTGGCTGTCGACCGAGAATTACGGCTTTCGACCGAGCAGTACTGCTGTCGATAGAGGGATAACACGCGATCGGAAGTTTCTTCAGTGAAATCCTAAGGTATTTTTTAATATTTTTTGTGTCAGACTTTGTTGTAAGATATTTTCCTTTTCTGCGAAAAGTCTTGGTGAGCGATTGTGTCGCTT
Organism: Ctena decussata; assembly: GCA_963989385.1. Classification (NCBI taxonomy): domain Eukaryota; kingdom Metazoa; phylum Mollusca; class Bivalvia; order Lucinida; family Lucinidae; genus Ctena; species Ctena decussata. The sequence continues at coordinate 583,641 of CAXDIV010000065.1, forward strand.
GTTTTCATATGAAGCGGTGTCAAACCCAAAAAAGTAAAAAATAGGCACAATATGCAAAAAGTGTGTTATTTAGCCTATCTCGATGCTAATCAACCATTGAAACACGTGGGAAGTATCATTCCAAAGGTTAAACGTTTCAAGTTTGCAACAAAATGCACGTTGGAAAGATGTTCCGGGAAAGTTTTGTTTTCAGTGATACTGCTGTCGATGAGGTAATATTGTGTCTGATACTGCAGTCGATGTAACTTGGTACGGATGTCGACGGTTTAAGAGGATTGCAGTGCATTTATAAAGCGGAACAAAATCATTTTTATAACTTTATTTCCGTACAGTATAGGACCATTCGTCGAAATTATCAGAGTCGCACCGTGACAAAACCAACAATGTGACATTTGCGCCCAGCGAAGACACAGATCCGCCTGGGCATTCGTCCAGTTTTATCAGAGTATTATCTGCCCGCAAGGAAGGGCGTAGGCCCTTAGCTATACACTTAGCACACAGAAAAGACTCTGATCAGACTGGGTCAATGTCCAGGCTGATCTAGGACTTCGCTGGGCGCAAATGTCACATTATCGGCATTGTGACTGTATAGGTCGTTATTTTATTAATAAGTACATAAAGATTTGTGAGTAAAAATGGTCAAGGTCATTATTTGACCTTTGACCCAGGTCTCTCATATTTCGACAATTTAAACTGTAGTGTTAATGAGTACATAAAGATTTGTGAGTACAAAAGGTCAAGGTCATTCTTCGACCTTTTACACAGGACTCTCATATTTTGACAATTTAAAACATCTCCTGAAAAGCCACTGGGCCAATTGTCACCATGTTTCATACAGAGCCTTGAGAAGTTGAGGGAACGAAAATTTGTTCAGCGCGTCCAGATCACATGACCAACATTGCCACCATAAGGTAAAAACCTTTAAAAGTCTTCTTCTCCTGAACCAATTGACCAATGTCCTTGAACTTTGGTATGTAGCGTTGGGTACTCGAGTAAAACAAAGATTGTTCAAATGATGACCTTGACCTTTTTACGCCAAGATCAAATAATAATATGCTAGAACACTAGATTTAATGGAAAATTTTGAAGATTTCGGTCCAAGATTTGTTCGGTCCATCTTTCATGTAAGACCATCGGGAAAAGAGGGTTGGTGGGTGGGCCAATGTACAGATAGATCTACTACAAAATTAAAAATAGTGCTCCTTTAATAAGCACTGCTTCACAAGACATCTTTCAGTAGCGCAGCGGCAATAGGGCTACTTCACAAGACAGCTTCTGATGATAGTAGCGCAGCAGCAATAGCATTACTTCAGAAGACAGCCTATGATACAATCGCAGCGGCAATAGCGCTACTTCAAAAGACTTCCCCTTTTAGTAGCGCAGCGGCAATAGCGCTACTTCAGAAGACATTCCCTTACAGTAGCGCAGCGGCATTTGTGCTACTTCAAAAGACATTCCCTTATAGTAGCGCTGCGGCTTTAGCGTTACCACAGAAGACAGCCCCTTTTAGTAGCACAGCGGCAATAGCGCTACTTCAGAAGACTTCCCCTTATAGTAGAGCAGCGGCAATAGCGCTACTTCAGGAGGCATTCCCTTATAGTAGTGCAGTGGCATTAGCGCTACTGCAGGAGACAGCCCCTTTTAGTGGCACAGCGGAACTAGCGCTAGTACAGAAGACATCACCTTTAATAAAGCAGTGGAACTGTGCGACTTTTGAAGTCATCACCTTTCAGTAGCTCAGCATTTTATTCATCCCTGAGTCTTCAGTCATAACTCAGTTGCCAAAATTTAAAATTTATGTTATCTTTATGGTAATACTTTAGACTTTTTTATCAGACATTATCAGACCTACTCTCTACAGGGTCAGTGCAATCAGGTGGAAACAAGTAGATCCTGGGAACTGGGAAGGGTCACAAGCAGTGCCCAGGTTGAGCTGAACCAGGCATATTGTCACCTTAAAAAATGGCCTGAGAATGTAACAACAATGCTTATTCAGTGTTACTGCACCTTAATTTCTGGAAGCAATGAATCCAAATCTTCCTGGCACATGACAACCATTTACAACAAGATCCTTATGCAAGGGCCTGAAGGGCCCGGGATCGTAGGGCCAAAGGCCCCTCGGTCAAGGCTATCTTGGCGGTGCTGTTCATTACTGAGCCATCTTGGCGGTGGCCCTTTACTATCAAGGATGATCGAATCAGCTCTTTACTGATGACACCGGACACTAGGCAAGCATCACGGCCGAAGGCCGCTGGGACAAAACTCCATACAGGGTCAGTGTACTAGATGAAGTCAAGCTGATCCTCGGAACTGGTAAGGGTCACAAACAATGCCCAGGTTGAGCTGCTGTACTAAAGGGTGAAGTCCTCTTAAGTGGCACCATGCCACTGCGCCACTAAAGGGGGAAATCTTTTTAAAGGGCGCTAATGCCGCTGCGCTACTAGAGGGTGAAATCTCCTGAAGTGGCGCTAATGCCACGGCGCTCCTACTAGGGGAAGTCTTTTCAAGTGGCGCTAATGCCGCTGCGCTACTACAGGTTGAAGTCCCCTGAAGTGCCGCTAATGCCGCTGCGCTGCTACAAGGGGAAGTCTCCTGAAGTGGCGCTCACGCCGCTGTGCTACTAGATGGTGAAGTCTCCTTAAGTGGCTCTGATGCCGCTGCGCTACTACAGGGAGAAGTCTTCTTAGTGGGGCTAATGCTGTTGCGCTACTGGAGGGTGAAGTCTCCTGAAGTGGCGCTAATGCCGCTGCGCTACAACAGGGGGGAGTCTTCTTAAGTTGTGCTAATGCCGCTGCGCTACTACAGGGGGGGGGGGTCTTCTTAAAGTGCGCTAATGCCGCTGCGCTACTAGAGGGTGAAGTCTTCCTAAGTGGCGCTCAGACAGCTGCGCAACTAGAGGGTGAAGGTCCGGCCACATACTTTCGTTTCTCCTTCCGCTGATTCAAGAAGGGCAGTTGTCAGTTACTGGCGAAAGTATGTGCACTTTGTACTGGTTAACCGCTTAGGAGGTCTTAGCCTGCCCAGGAATAGTGTGATTATGGTAACTGACCGTCCCGATATGACCATAGCTGTGTACCGTGGACGTGAAACAATAAAACAACAACTCTCATATTTTGACAGTGTAAAACTGCCAGGTCTGTTCAAATGTTGACCCTAGTTTGACCTTTTTACTCAGGTGAGCGATTCAGGGCATCGCGGCCCTCTTGTTACTATTATGTTAGGTGTAAATCTGGGGTTACTTTCCCGTGATGGTTAATAGTTTTCGAAGTTCTTCTTAATATGTAACCAAGGAAGAGAAAGTGGAAAGAATGGTGCTTTTGTTTACCTTGATAATTGAAAAATAGCCAATTCCGAGTTACTGTTGTTGTGGTGGTGTGGGAGTAGGTGGGGAGGGGTTGCCTTTTTTAGTCTACTACGTCTAGTCAGTGATTACAAGTTTAAACTTGAAAGCAGACCTGGGCAAGGACTGAATTTTTTTAATTTTATAGTTGATTATGGAAAGTGTTTAGTTTTTAAATCAGTCGATGACTGCATTTTTCAAACTTGAGTGTTGCAAAAATGGACGTTTTTCTCAAGAAGATAATTGTTCGAGGTTGGTCCGATTCTACCAGGTCGCATGCCGTCAATGGAAACTCATTCTGGCATGTTTTCACAAAACGGATTTAGATGATCATCAGTATTTGTGAACGCTCCATTCTTCCAAAAAAAAAAAAAAAAAAAAAAAAAATCCACGTTTATTACTCATGTGATGATAATAAATTCTGCTGAAAGTCATCTTGAACAGGCTTAAACCACAAGCCGAAGAGACAATCGCTGAAGAACAGGCTGGGTTCCGAGCCGGAAGGAGCCCCACAGAACAGACCTTCAACCTTAGAATCCTGTGTGAAAAGTATCTCAAACATCAGCAGAATCGGTACCATGTCTTCATTAATTCCAAAAAAGCCTTTGGACAGGGTATGGCATGCAGCCTTATGGGCCACCATGCGGAAGTACAATATCAGTGCAAATTTAGTTCGCACCATTGAGCAGCTATGCGACAAGGCTACAAGTGCAGTCCTGATGGACGGCAGCACAGGAGAATGGTTCAGAACAACAGTTGGAGAAAGACAAGGATGTCTTCTGTCACCCACCCTCTTCAATATTTTTCTCGAACGGATCATGTCTGATGATCTGGAAGAACATGGTGGAAAGGTTAGCATAGGCGGCAGAAACATTACCAATCTGCGGTTTGCCGATGACATAGACGCTCTAGCTGAGGAAAAGCAGGAACTAGAAGCCCTAGTTGAAAGTCTCGACAAAACCTGCACAAGATATAAGATGGAGATCAGTGCTGAGAAGACCAAACTGGTAACAAATAGTGCAGATGGCATTCCGAGGGAGATCAAGGTAAAAGGGCAGAAGCTGGGTACCGTAAGCAGCTTCAAATACCTTGGAGCCATTGTCTCAGATGATGGCTCAAAACAGGAGGTTCTCTCAAGGACTGCACAAGCCACTTCAGCTCTTACCAAGCTGAAACCAATTTGGAGAGATAACAACACATGTCTTGGCTCCCTTGTCATTCTCATATTTCTGTATGCCTGTGAATCGTGGACCTTGACAGCAGAGTCAGAGAAATGAACGCAGGTCTTTGAGATTAGTTGCTACCGAAGGTTACTAAACATTTTGTACAAGGACCATATAACCAATGAGGAGGTTCGCAGGAAGATCCAAGCAGCTATTGGAGAATATGAAGAACTCCTGACGCTGGTCAAGGTTGTTTGGCCACGTCTCAAGGTCTTCTGGTTTAGCAAAGACGATTCTAAAGGGCACAATGAAAGGAAAACGAAGAAGAGGTAGACAGAAGAAGAGGTGGGAAGACATTACTAAAGCATGGACAGGGATAGATTTTGCCAGCTCAACAAGGGCAACTGAAGACAGGACAAGGTGGAAAGGGATTGTTTCGAAATCATCCGTGGTGCTCCAACGACCAAGTAAGGTTACGGGATATAATAGAATAGAATAGAATAGATGATAATAAATTCGGAACGTTTGCCAGCAAACAAAAGCATATCAATACATGACAAACCTGCTTTTCGCATATTGTAATAACAAAGGTACAGATCAGCCTGTGCATGCGCATCCGCGCAGTCAGGACAGCATCGTTGTTCATAGCCTCGATAGTAGCCTACAATCATGGGATTGAAGGATAACGAAACTTTTGAAAAGTTTCACAGCGAAACTTTTGAAAAGTTTCATAGCGAAACTTTTGTAAAGTTTCATAACGAAACTTTTGAAAGATTCGTCATCCTTCATCTCAGATTTCAAGCCTCCAGCTAGCTTATGAAGTTGGGCAGGCGGTCGGTGGTTGGTGCCACTGGACACAGATTTGTGAGAAGTTCGTTTATGTTCCATGTGATTTTAAGTCACATTTGATTGTGAAAACTAAAAAAAAATAACATCAGTTGTCTTTGTTAAATCGATAATATCTCATCAGAGAGAGAGAGAGAGAGAGACGGAGAGAGAGAGAATAAGAAAGAGAAAGAGAGAGAGAGTGATCGTATGCAGCTGAGCCAACCGGGCAAAATGAAACGATCCTACGAGTAGATATGACCAGAAGGATCTGGGCAAGCCGTGTAGAATCATATCAGATCTTCTTCAAACGAAAGTATTCGAGCCGCTGCAGGACAAAAAAAGCAAATTGATGTTGGGCCAAATAACGACTTAGATCAGATTCACCCAGTTTGATAAGAGTGTTCATTGCGCTCGATCGATTGATTTGATCTAAACTTCCTTCATGCAGTCTCCGAAGAATCTAATCATACTGGGCTGATGACCAAGCTGATCTGAGTCTTCGCTGTGCGAAACATAAAATGCGTTGCAAACACTGTACATTTTATTTGTTAAATGTAAAAAATGGAATGCCCAGAGAGTGCTGCAATCAAATGACGTAGCCTATCATAGGCATCAAGAAGAAGAGAAAACCCCTCCGAACAAAATCCACAAAATAACAAGTAACCAATATCACAACAATTAGCTCTTTCTTCCCCAGCCGAGGTTGTAAATCTGCTAAAGTTAACATTTAAACGTGATAACAACAGCGCCGGCAATACAAAATACGATATAAGTCACCTACTCCAAGTGATATTAAGTACGTATTACACCAGAACCGTCGCCTAGGAACGCCTTTAAACGCTTACCTTTATTTTCATTACTCCTGTGCTTCATATATACAAAGGGACTGTATTGTGCGGCTTGTTCTTATACTATAGTCTGCTGAGTGACTTTTTGTACAGACTCAACCAAAAAATCCCATAAAATGCGTTGGTTTTGACTTAAGTCTACAACATGCCATCTCCAGTCACTATCGACAGCCGTACCGTGCAAATATTTTTACAATCGACAGCCGTATCATTGGTCATCGACAGCCGTATTGTAACTTTTTTAAATCGTTCATAACATCTAGCAGAAACAATAAATGAGGCTAATGATATTAGTTCGCCAGAGCTCTTTTGCAAAGCAAACTGTCCAGGCAGTTTTATTTGTCTCTGACACTTGTAAATGCTGAAATTTTGCAAATAAACGAAGAAAATGGAAGTTTTTGATACCAAGTACATTTTCGTAAAGATCTTTGTGTCACAACGCTTACCAAGAGATCAGATATAAAGTTCAACACCTCTTTGACGATCGGCGGTGATTAAAATGTTTCTTTTTTCATTTTTCGAAGCTCAGAAGGCACCCGAACTTGGATACTAACACCATCGACAGCCGTACTGCTCGGTCGAAAGCCGTAATTCTCGGTCGACAGCCAAATACGCAGTACCGGCTCGGTCGACAGCATAGGTAGAAGCATTGGTATTACCCCCGTGATTATACTATACTTTAGCAAGGCCAGTTGTTTCAATTCCCGAAAACCGCTGACTTTTAAGATCTTCGGTTCGTGCACTTTAAAATTCTTTCCCGCCGTTTTTAGTCTGTTTCTCGCCATATCTAGCGCACCACGTGCTGAACGAGTACCAGTATAGATCTATTAATAACTCTTTGGGAAATCCGAGAGTCCTAAACAGACACTTCAACACGCGGTATAGGAACTATATACAGATATGCACAGATATTCGCGATCGCAGTTAATGTATAATTCATTAAACAATGGAAGATTAAACGACAGGTATGTATTCAGTCAAGTGTAAATCAAGCTCAATTTGGACATAAACAATCAGTCTGTGTCTCAAATTAAGAAAGGCAAAATAGAGCTACATGTATGATCGGATTTCTGCGTTTGATGTCAGCGAGTGGGGTAAGGTGCGCCGATGTGGGAGCGGGGGGGGGGGGGGGGGGGGGGGGGGGGGGGGGGGGGGCACCGATGTGGGAGCGCCTATTCCCCGTCCAGTCCTGTACAGGCCCTTTACATCTTTTGTATCCCTCAGGGACATCAAAAGACAATTTAACTAGATAATTAAGATTACTTATAGGCTAAATTTTATGTTAAAACATGTGGGACTCCAATTTTTCAGGATGGGACTCCTACTTTTCAGATGGGACTCCTATTTTTGGAAAAGGAGGAGTCCCGGACTCCTATTTTTAAAATTCAAGTGAGAACCCTGTGAACTGAAATATTTCAGCAATAGTTGTTATGCCTGTACAAACAGTGTAGAGTGTATATCCAAATTAGACTACTGGTTGGAACAGTCTGATCAGGGTCTGTGCCAACAGCCTTATTTAAAAGCATTTACTGGTTTTACAGACAAGGTGTTTGATCGTATTTACTAGATACTATTTCTTATTTTTTCATAAGCGTGCATTGAAATTCAGTTTCTAATTTTTTCATAAACGTACAATGTTATTCAGTTTAAGGTATGTGTCTTATTGAAAAATTCAATTCAGGAAACACAACATGTGTGGGAAAATATCAGTATCTTACAGGTGCCATCAAATCATCCTTTTCTAGGCCTATGCAATTTTAACAGTTACCTTCCTTTTTGAATAAAAGTTGCTAAAATTTAGAGGGTCAAGGCAGCGTAGCGCAATCGGTAGCGCGTTTTGACTCAAGAGCCAGAGGTCCCGGGTTCGATACTCAGTCTGGCCACATACTTTCGTTTTTCCTTGCGCTTATCAGTGTCTATTCTAGGCTGCGCGATTGCGGGATTCACGCTAATTTTTCTCATATCCCGCATAAATTCAGACCAAATGCGTGACAGTCCCGCGTAAAAAATAAACAATGAAAACGTCCCAAAACCAAACATTTACTCTTGCTTCGCAGAAAATACAGCAGTTTTGAATAAAAAGGCATCAAGCCATCATTGCCGAAGTTGTTTTCGCCATATTATGTCCATTAGAGTAGCTTCCCTTGACTTCACGGGTTTGATGAAATACGGAACGAATTCCATTAGAGAGTGGATAAGATGCGTAACCCGCATCCGCACCTAGGTTAGCATACCCGTGGTGGAAATGTATAAATCGCTGAAAAACTATGTATCAGCAAAATAATCACTGTAAACCCATTGAAATACTTAGATATAAGACTAAAACCTTCAAATCAACTCAGAAAATATGTAACTGGAATGTGATAGGATTTAGAACAGGAATATCGATTTCAAACTGGGTAAAGCAGGTCAGTCAAGATATTGCTGTATAGTCTTGGACAGGAATAAATGTCTAATGTCTAAAGTCAGTTCAGATTACTGTATAGTCTTGGACAGGAATAAATGTGTAAATGTCTGTTTTATGAACTAAATGTTTTCTGTCTGTTCGAAAATTGCCCCCCCCCCCCTGTTTTTTGAAAATCCCCCCCCCCCCCTATTTTGGAGATGGAGGGGGAAAATCCCCCCTCATTTTCAGTTTCTAGAATAGACATTGGCTGATTCTAGAAGGGCAGTTGTCAGTTACTGGTGAAAGTATGTGCACTTAATACTGGTTAACCGCTTAGGAGGTCTAAGCCTGCCCAGGAATAGTGTGGTTAGGGTAACAGACCGTCCCGACATGATCATAGCTGTTTATCCCGGACAATAAAACAACAACAAAATAATAACTACTAAAATATAGAAGACTTCTTTTTCTTTTGCATTAAATCCCTGTATAATGACAAAATATGTGATGACCAAGGACAACACGCTAGATTCTGAAAACAAACATCCTGTGGAAGCAACAAAAATACATTGACTTGTAATCATTACCAATTACCAGTTATACTCTATACCCCAGACTTGCTGGGCCGCATAGTGCAGTCGGTGGTGCGTCTAACTAAAAAACAAAGGTCCCGGGTTTGATTTTCAGTCCGACCACTTACTCTCGTTTCCGCTTCCGCTGAGTCAAGAAGGGCAGCTGTCAGTTACTGGCGAAAGTTAGTGCACTTAGTAATAGTTGAGCGCTTAGGATGGCTGTCTTCCCAGGAATACTGTAGTTAAATTAACTGACTGTCCTTGTAGCTGTTTACCGTGCACGTAAAACAATAACACAACAACAACATACCACAGGCTTTACCAGTACTTATAACTGAGCTCAGTGATGACAATATACTAAAAAGAATAAGCTGAATATTTGCAGACGATCTATGGCAACTGTTTGGGAAGGAACTATCTTTTTCATTATAACCTCCTCTCAGTGGTAGTCAGCTTTTCTTCAACAGAAACAATGAGACAAACAGTCATTAAAATTGTTTCCCCTTTTAATAATAGCCATTGTTGCGGACGGTAAGATTTTTTCCTACCAATCTGTCACAAATGAGGCTAGTAGGATGAACTACTTCCACTATTTCCTTCTCATATCAGCAGTCATGAACCATATATCATCTTATGTGTAAGGGACTTGTAAAAGAACTTTTCCAATGTAAGATGTATTTTTTCAACATCAAGACTTGACGATCTAATAATGAACATAACTTTGTCCTAACCGAACGGCTCAGGGAATATAGCAATCAAATTCCCGTCCATCTGTCTCTGTCCGTATGTCAGTACGCCCATTAACATTTTGTTGTCCACTCTGTAACTTGAATACCCTTTGGACTATTTTCATTACACTTTACCAGTTATGTGTAGTCCATTTGCTCCAAAGCACAAACGCAGTTCTTCTTAGTTCACAAAAAAACAGGACGAAACTCCCAGTAAATCTTCTAATGTCCTAAAATTTCTTATATAACAATACATAACAGAATACGAAAATCCTTATTTCTAAATGCTTTTATGAAATATTTTTCAATAGCAGTAATACAAAAATTGACCTTTTTATCCCCCGACCGAAAGGTTCGGGGGATATAGCGATGAGCCTGGCGTCCGTCCGTCCGTCCGTAAACACTTTCTTGTCCGCTCTATATCTTGAATACCCTTTGGAATATTTTCATGATACCTCACAGTTATGTAGAACAGGTCATGACGATGTGTCGCGCACAAGCATGGTAACTCTTGCTTTTGTACTTTTTGAGTTATCTCCCGTTTGGTTATTTTTTGGCAGATTCGTGTCCGCTCTGTAACTTGAATACCCTTTGGAATATTTTCATGATACTTCACAGAAATGTAGAACAGGTCATGACAATGTGTCGCGAACAAGAATGACAACTCTTGCTTTCTTACTTTTTTAGTTATTTCCCCTTGATAGTTTTAGGTGTGATTCTTTGGCGGATTCGTGTCCGCTCTATAACTTGAATACCCTTTGGAATATTCTCATGATACTTCACAGATATGTAGAACAGGTCATGACGGTGTGTCGCGAATAAGAATGACAACTCTTGCTTTCTTACTTTTTTAGTTATTTCCCCTTGATCATTTTAGGTGTGATTTCGTGTCCGCTCTATAACTTGAATGCCTTTTGGAATATTTTCATGATACTTCACAGATATGTAGAACAGGTCATGACGATGTGTCGTGAACAAGAATGACAACTCCTGCTTTCTTACTTTTGAGTTATTTCCCCTTGATGGTTTTAGGTGTGATTTCGTGTCCGCTCTATAACTTGAATACCTTTTGGAATATTTTCATGATACTTCACAGATATGTAGAACAGGTCATGATGATGTGTCGCGAACAAGAATGACAACTCTTGCTTTCTTACTTTTGGAGTTATTTCCCTTTGATGATTTTAGGTGTCTGCCCCATAGCTTGGATACCTTTTGAAATTTTTTCATGATACTTCACAGATATGCAGAACAGGTCATGACAATTTGTCTCATACATGAATGATAACTCTTGCTTTCATACTTTGTGAGTTATTTCCCTTTGGTAGTTTGAGCTGCTGTTTGAGTCTCTGCTCCATATCTGTATAACCCTGGCCTGCTCCAGAATTTGAATAACCTTGTACCTTTTAGAATATCGATGATCATGCTGTGATATCTTATCAGTGTTCCTAACTTTCTCTGACCCCTCCACATTCCCCCCCCCCCCCCCCCCCCCCCAAAAAAAAATATATATTTTTTTTTCCATATTTGGATTCTTTGTCCAAATTCACTTACTAGAGAGCTCAAAATTAGGTTTGTAGGGCTTGTACTTTAGAATTTATTCACACCGTTTGAAAGGTGAATGTATTGTATGCTATACATTTGTGTATATGGTGGCTGTTTGAGATATTACCTCTTTTTAGCAGTCAAGCATACTGTTTTAGTCTGAGTGTTAGATAATCATGCATCTGTTAACAGATAATGTCAATCAGAAGCATAAAAGAATGACAATATATTACTAAGATGTGCTTTAAAGTGCACCCTTTTTACCAAGGCCCATGGGGGTCTTTGGTCGGGGGATTTGCCATCTCCTCTGATGGCTATTTTTACTGAAGGTTATCATATGATTGTCAGAACAACCAGAAAGTAGCGTAACCTCATTGTTACTACAGTTGTGGACGTTTTTAAATGAAGAAAGTGTCTCCAAGTAAGATTCCATCTCCCAAGACCACAAATCATAAACCACAAAATACCACAAACATTGAACTACATGAGCGCTAACTTGGCAAGCCTTTCCTTTTAAAAGGAAACTTTATTATAGAATAATTGCAACAAACAGGAGTGAATATCTGGTCATTGGAACTATTCTTAACAATGAATCAGGAGGACGAATATAACCAAGAAAGGATCATCATTACACACGTTTTTGAAGAGTTTCTGGAGAGATCAGGACGATTTACAAAATCAACATAAACATAAACTTCAATATCCACACACCACCAAATACTCGCGAGCAGTTACTGTAGTTATTGTAGTTTACCAAGAAGAATATTACCCGAGTGTCATTAGGCCTAGATTACACCGATTACAATGATTATGTCAGTAGTTTACGATTATGTCAGTAGTTTTCGCGGCTATTATTTTAGCTCACCTGAGCCAGAGGCTCCAGGGAGAGCTTGTAATATAGGCAGGCTCTGTCATTCGTCATCACCGTCTGCCTCTCTGTCAACAATTTCAAATGAATTCTCCTCTGAAACCACTAGGCCAATTGTAACCAGATTTCATGTGAAGCCTCCTGGGGTCTTAGGAACGAAAAGTTGTTCACACAGTCCTGGTCACATGACCAACATGGCCGCCATGCCCATAAGTGGTTAAAACCTTAAAAAGTCTTCTCCAGAACCAATAGGCCGATGGCCTTGAAACTTGGAATGTAGCATTGGGTATGTGAGTGCTATTTATGTTCAAATTATGACCTTGGGTTGACCTTGACCTATTTTACTGTAAATTCAAATTTGGACGTTGGTGCTTTTGTATGGGAAAATGCTAGAACATAAGATTTCTTGGAAACTTTTGAAGATTTTGGCCTAAAAATTGGTAAATACAAATTTAATGATTGAAGATTTATGAGTACAAGAGGTCAAGGTCATTATTTGACCTTTGACCAAGGTTTCTCATATTTTGACAATTTCTGACAATCTCTTCAAAAGCCACTGGGTCAGTTGTAACCATATTTCATATAGAAGTTTCAGGGGTTGAGGGAATGAGAATTTGTTAAAACGGTCTGGGTCACATGACCAATACGGCTCATATATGGTAAAAAAAAAGAAAAATCTTCTTCTCCAGAACCAATTGACTGATGGTCCTGAAACTTGGTATGTAGAATGGGTACTCTAGGACTATCAGGACTGTTCAAATGATGACCTTGGGCTGACCTTGACCTTTCTCATGGTAAGGTCAAATATGGGAAAATGCTAGGTTATAAGATTTCTTGGAAAGGTTTGAAGATTTTGGCCTAAAATTGGTAAATAAAGTCATCTTAATGAGTACATGAAGAATTGTGAGTACAAGAAGTCAGGGTCATTCTTTGACCCAGGTCTCACATATTTTGACAATTTCAACAACCTCCTCAAAAGCCACTGGTTCAATTAAAACCAAATTTCATATAGAACTTTCAGGGGTTAAGGGAACGAAAATTTGTTAAAATGGTATGGGTCACATGCCTATTATGGCCGCCATGCCCATAAAATCCTTTAAAAATCTTCTTCTTCAGAGCCAATAGGTCAATGGCCCTGAAACTTGGTATGTAGCATCAAAGTCCTGAGTACTTCTAAGATTGTTCGAACAATGACCCTGGGTTGACCTTGACCTTTTTACAGCAAGGTCAAATATAGGAAAATGCTAGAACTTAAGATTCCATGAAAAGTTTTGAAGATCTTGGGTAAAAAAATTGTATATACAGTCATCTTAATGAGTACATGAAGATTTGTGAGTACAAGAGGTCAAGGTCATTTTTTGACATTTGACTCAGGACTCTTGTATTTTGACAATTTTAAAAGCTCTCCAAATAAGCCACCGGGCCAGTTGTAAACAATTTTCAGTCAGAGCCTCCAGGGGCTGAGGGAACAAAACTTTGTTCAAACGGTTTAGGTCACATGACCAGCATGGCTGCCATAGCCATATATGGTAAAGACCTTTAAAAGTCTTTTTCTCCAGGACCATTTAAGTTTTGAAGATTTGGGCCCAAGATTGTTTGAATGATGACCTTGGGTTGAGCTTGACATTTTTATGATAATGGCAAAATTGCTTTCTGGTGCTTATACATTGGAAAATGCTTAAATATAAGAGTTTATGGAACTTGTATAAGATTTTGGTGCAAAAGTTAATAAACACAGTCAAATAAATGAGTACATGAACATTTTTAGCAATAGAGATCAAGGTCATTGTTTGACCTTTAACCAATGTCTCTCATATTTTGACAGTTTCTAACTGTCAGGTTTGTTCAAATATGGTCCTAGTTTGATGTTTGACCTTTTTACTCAGGTGAGCGAGAAAAAAAAATTGAACTTTGCAAAAATACCTAACATTCGATACGGACATAATCCCATATCCCGAACGTTTCGGTATATATGAATTCGGAAATTATCAAAGTTAAATCACAACATTATGTGTCATTGAATGTAGAACTTGATACATGTGTGCAACGCGGCGGAGGGTGAGGGTGAGGGTGAAAGGTTTGGGCCCAGTAAAACCGGTTTAAACCCCCCAGTAGTTATTACTGACCGTCCCAAGGCGGTACTTTCGTTGTGGTTGCCTTTGTTTTATGTTCTGTGCTGTTTAATTTATTGTGTACTCTAAATTATTTAGTTCAATAAAGATAGCTGAGTTGTCACCTGTTGGGGAAAGAGCTGCTGACTCATCTTATCACTTGTAATTTATTGTTTGTTGGGATGTCTTTGTCAATCCTTCCCTTTGATGTTGGGGATAGGGTTTGGGATCTGATTCAGTCAGTTCCTGAACTGTAGTTACTCTTTAAATTTACCCAGCACATGGACAGGCATAAAAGAACAAGATTTCTAGGGAAAATAATTACTGATTTTCAGTTTAACTACCTTTTATATGCCTACTTTCAGTTTGAAAAAAAAAACTTCCTCAAAATGACTGGAAATTACCTACCCTGACACAGTGCTCCTGGCGACTATTATTTCCACTACCTCATAGGCAGATTTACACCCCGGTTTGACCAAACTGAAACTACAGTACTACGTAAATGATAACAGTAGTATATCATACCTAGTCACTAGGTTGCTCTTGAATGGTGTTGAAGTGGAGTGCAGTGGCTTAGTTGGCGGAGGGCCAGACTCATGATCGAAGGGTCCCGAGATTAATCCCCACCTTGAGCCAGTGACATCCACAGCTGGTATATGTGCATATAGTCTATATGTTATTAATCCCGAACTAAAATTTGTAATGCATAAATTTTTAATGACTTTTTGGAGATGGGAAGAAATACCAACATTGGCTCAAACACTTTCATCACTTAGAACATCAATTTTAGTCAGTAAAGTCTGTTCATACCACTGGCTCATAAAAAGACTTTATGTGTTGTTATTTATTTATTACATAAATGCAAGTTTTTTAGCTCACCTGAGCCAGCGGCTCCGGGGGAGCTTATAGGATGGTAAGGCTCCGTCGTCCGTCGTCGTCCGTCGTCCGTCGTCCGTCGTCGTCCGTCCGTCCACAATTTCAAACGACTTCTCCTCTGAAACCGCTGGGCCAATTGTAACCAAATTTCATATATGGCCTCCAGAGGAAGGGGGAACAAAAAGTTGTTCAAACCGTCCTGGTCACATGACCAACATGGCCGCCACGCCCATATATGGTAAAAACCTAAAAAAATCTTCTTCTCCAGAACCAATAGGCCGATGGCCTTGAAACTTGGTATGTAGCATCGGGTACATGAGTACTACCAAGATTGTTCAAATTATGACCTTGGGTTGACCTTGACCTTTTTTACGGCAAGGTCAAATTTGCTTCCTTGTGCTTTTATATGGGAAAATGCTAGAACATAAGATATCTTGAAAACCGTTGAAGATTTTGGGCTAAAAATCGATATCTACAGTCATCTACATGAGTACATGAAGATTTATGAGTACAAGAGGTCAAGGTCATTCTTTGACCTTTGACCCAGAACTCTCATATTTTGACAATTTCAAACAATCTTCTCAACAGCCACTGGGCCAATTGAAACCAAATTTCATATAGAGCCTCTAGGGGATGAGGGAATGAAAATTTGTTCAAATGGTTCAGGTCACATGACCAACATGGCCGCCAATGCCCATATATGGTAAAAACCTTGAAAAATCTTCTTCTCCTGAACCAATTGACCGATGGCCTTGAAACTCGGTATGTAGCATTGGGTACTCGAGTACTATCAAGATTGTTCAAATTATGACCTTGGGTTGACCTTGACCTTTTTACGGCAAGGTCAAATATGGGAAAATGCTAGAACTTAAGATATCAGGGAAAGTTTTGAAGATTAAGGTCTAAAAGTTGGTATATGCAGTCATCTTTAATGAGTACAATGAAGATTTGTGAGTACAAGAGGTCAAGTCATTCTTTGACCTTTGACCCTGAGCTCTCATATTTTGTCAATTTCAAGCAATCTTCTCAAAAACCACTCGGCCTATTGTAACCAAATTTCATATAGAGCCTCCAGGGTATGAGGGAATGAAAATGTGT